>JALAZF010000379.1:1250581-1875872 GCA_022829125.1 Lathyrus tuberosus | reverse complement strand
AACCTTCATTACTTCAAATCTGTAGTGAATGATCATTGAGATCATTTTTTATACTTTGGGATCGTGATAGGTTACCTTTGATTAATCGACGCAAGTTTGTGATTAAGACGAGACCATTTGCTTTTCTTTTCGTGTGGCATGATTTGTTGAGAACGATTCACCATATTGTCTCTCCATCGTGTTTTAGGACAAAAATTCTTGCGCGGCCTCCTATAGCGTGATCTTCCTCATAGATCGTGCTATGATTGCTTAGCGCTAAAATGGACCCGATTTATTCGATTAAATACAATTTCTTTAACAATTAACCACTGATTTTTAATTTCTGTCCAATACTCTTGCTTTACTTTTCTTGTTCATATTATACTGTTCATATATTATTTTTGATATTATCTTGCTCATTATGTCATTCATCTTATTATCATTGTTCATATTCATCCTGTCATATTGTTCGTATCTTGTCCATCTAACCCTCTTCTTGTTCATCTTGTTCAAAAAACACAAAAATACACTAAAAATATCGAAACCCTAAAACACTTAATTGGTGGACTTTGATTACTATTGTAAGCATTGGAGTTTAGATCTTGTCTATAAGACCCTAGCTTGGAGATCTTTGTCTGAACTCTTATTCTTTGCTTAGTTTAGGACACCTCGCACACACACGGCTTATGTAACACCCTTTTTCTACACAGCAAACATTACGAATAAATACAACATTTTAATCAGAGTGCAGTCCCAAAAGGGCATCACATTACGTCACAAAACATCAAAGAACCACCTGCTCTGTAACACGGGTTATACCATCATGAATTTATTTAAACACCACGCAGCGGAAATCGAAATTTAAACCAATTTATAATCCAAAAACTTCTTAAAATAAAACTCATAAAAACATCATGCTAACAAAATAAAAAAGTGTAAATCGTTCGACACAAACGTCCTGACCCGATGCTACATATCAGAGCAAGACCCTCTAATCAACGGGGGAATCAAAATACTTCAAAATGTTAAATCTTCATGCGCCAAGAAAGCTAAGCCTGATCACCTGCACGTTACCCACGTGGAGGCAACATTCAAACAGACAGGGTGAGTAATCACGAATCAATATATAAGATATAAGCAAAAGATAAAGCATAAGCACAAACATCATCAACTCATTCATAAACGTCATTATTACATCAATTTCATCAATAGAATGCAATGCCACACAATATGCAAATGCAACATCATAGACTCATGCATGTGGTACCAATTCGTCATAATTTATGGACACTGTGCCATCACCCTCCAAAGATCCCCACCAATAGGATCGATTCTACACAAGAACCGGAGCACGTCATAAAACACCTCAATCCACACAATGGGATTGAAGCCACCAAATGGACCGGAGTCCTAACTATGCCATGAATGCATGATGCAAATCGTCATAATAATCATCATCATAAAATCGTCATAATTGCATCATCATTCATGAATCATCATCAAACAAACATCATTATACAACGCCAATTCACACTTGTCACAATACATCACTATACCCCACAATTCGTCATATATACTCGTCACATAAAAATTCCCGATTTTATCCCATTCATTTTCATGACTAGTTTACTCATATTTTATTACTTCATCACAACCTTACATTTCAAGGTAACCGCCTCACAAGCGAAGTCGGGACATAAATCGCAAGAACGGACAAATCTGCCAACAGCCCTGCCCATATGCGTAAGACCATGCCCCATACGCGTATGGCCCAATTTCCTCGCCCATTGGCCTGCGTATCATACGCGTAGGGCCAGCTGCCCAGGCCTCCCATACGCGTATCACCAGAGAGGTTTCCCTCTCAAAATTCCCCTTCAGACCCCATTATGTGAAATGGCTAGCCCATACGCATAATGCTCTTTTCCCAAGAATTCCCTACGCGTAATGGCTTCCCATACGCGTATCCCTCTTCATTCCCAGCTTCCCATACGCGTAATGACATCCTATACGCATATTGCCACCACTCACATACGCGTACCTTACGCGTGCTCGCAGAGGGCCATGCTGGCCCTAAGGACGGGTGCGTATGCTACGCGTATCACCCTGGGTGTGTCCCCCCTTACACGTAATACTTCCCTTATTACGCGTATTTCTAGAAAATACTCCAAAACTCAGATTTCGCATCTGAACGAAAAACTCCCCATTCCAGCACCTTCGATCTTCCAAAATCAGACTCAAAACAATTTCGATTCATCACAGATCTACATTTTTATCCTACTTCATATGTTTACATCAATTCTTCCTAATTGTTAAGTCCCGATTCGTTCAACCCACCTTCAATTACAGATCTGGTTTTCGTTCACATGTTCATCACAGCAACAATAATCATTCACATGAATTTCACAGAATTTACAGAAACACATACCAGATTCATCACAGAAAATCAACCAACACAGATGCACGAAAGTTCACCACAGATTCGTCATACGAAAATTCATTATAAAACACAGAACACACAACCTACTCTACCTTAAATCCATATCAAACGTATTAACCCGAATTAACCCCCATACCTCGAATTTTCCAGCAAAAGGTTCTTCGTTTGGGGTTCTACGGTTGATTCCTCATTCTATGTGCTCTAGCCTCCTTTCCTCAGCTCTTTCTTCACTTCTTAGGGTTACACAGAATAACTCTCCTAATTCCCTATTTTCTTTTTGTTAAACCTATCTTTTGGACCCTAATCATGATTTACGCACATTGTCTTCAATTAACCTTCTCAATATTACCGTCTTATCCTTAATGGTTCTCCTAATTATTTTAAATGACAATAATAATAATAATCTAAATAATATTCTAAATATTCAAATTATTCTATTCGTATTACTAATAAAATAAGTCTAATTAAGTTACTAACTCTAAATGCCTCAATATTACCTTAACCCAAAGCTACCCCACAACCCCACACAAAGTCACCCAGCGTCATAATATTCACCAAAATTCACCAAAACACCGAATAATCATAATAATTAATCTTCATCGGCAAGAAATGAGTCGATTTAGTTAATCTATCCACAATCACCCAAATCAAGTCATTTTCCTTAGCAGTTCTCGGCAACCCCGACACAAAATCCATGGAAATGCTATCCCATTTCCACTCTGGAATATTCAACGGCTGCATCATACCTAAAGGGTTTTGATGCTTAATCTTTGACTTCTGACAAATCAAACACGCATAAAAAAACTCCGCAATATCCTTCTTAATACCTGGCCACCAAAACAACTTTTTCAAATCCTGGTACATCTTCGTGGCACCGGGATGAATACTCAATCTACTTTGATGTCCTTCTTCAAGAATGCTCTTCTTAATTTCTGGAAAATCTGGGACACACACCTTGTCTCTGAACCTCATCATACCATTCTCATCAATCCGGAATTCACCTCCGTTACCTTGGTTGATCAAGGTTAACTAGTCAACCAACTTCAAGTCAGATTGTTGTCCCACTCTGATCTCTTCCAGAATACCACTTGTCAACTTCAGCATGCCCAACCTCACACTGTCAGGAGTCTCTTCACACACCAAACTTAAATCTCGAAATTACTCAATTAATTCCAACTCTTTCACCATAAGCGTCGACATATGCAATGACTTTCTGCTCAATGCATCAACCACTACATTTGCTTTACCAAGATGGTAATTCAAATCAAAGTCAAAATCTTTCAACAATTCCAACCACCTTCTCTGCCTCATATTCAACTCTTTCTGATCAAACAAGTACTTAAAACTCTTATGATCGCTGAATACTTCAAATTTAGAGCCAAAAAGATAATGTCTCCAAATCTTCAACACAAACACCACAACTGCCAACTCTAAGTCATGGGTAGGGTAATTCATTTCGTGCACCCTCAACTGCCTGGAAGCATAAGCAACAACTTGACCATTCTGCATCAACACTCCTCCAAGGCCCATCTTCGACGCATCACAATACACTACAAAAGATTCACTCGGGTTAGGCAAAATGAACACTGGAGTGGTCGTCAACCTCTTCTTTAATTCCACAAAGTTCTCTTCGCAAGCTACATCCCACACAAAAGTTTGACCCTTTCCAGTCAGCTGAGTCAAAGGTAATGCCAACTTAGAAAAGCCCTCGATAAACTTGCGGCAATAACCCGCCAATCCCAGAAAACTACGTATCTCAGTAGCAGACTTCGAAGTCTCCCACTGTAACACAACATCAATCTTAGAAGGATCTACAGCAATCCCACCACTTGAAATCACATGGCCAAGGAAACTCACTTCCTTCAACCAAAACTCACACTTCGACAGTTTTGTATACAACTTCTTCTCATTCAATACTTGCGACACAGTTCTCAAATGCTCAACATGCTCTTTTTCAGATTTAGAGTATATCAGAATATCATCAATGAAAACCACAATAAACTGATCCAAATACTCATGAAAAATCCGATTCATATACTCCATGAACACACCAGGTGCATTGGACACTCCAAAAGGCATCACAGTGTATTCATAGTGACCATAACTCATCCTAAAAGCGGTCTTCAGAATATCATCAGGCTTCACACGAATCTGATGGTAACCCGACCTTAAATCAGTCTTGCTGAACACACAGGCGCCTACTAACTGATCCATAAAATCTTCGATTCTCGAAAGTGGATATTTATTCTTAATAGTCACTTTATTCAACTGCCAATAATCAACACATAACCTCATACTTCCGTCCTTCTTCTTCACTAACAGCACAGGAGCACCCCACGGAGAAACACTTGGTCGAACAAACCTCTTCTCGAGCAATTCTTCTAATTGTTTCTTCAATTCACTTAACTCAGAAGCGGACATCCGGTAAGGAGCCATTGACACTGGACTCGTGTCTGGTATCAAGTCCACGACAAACTCCACTTCACGTTCTGGAGGCAAATCACTTATGTCATCTAGAAACACATATGGAAATTCATAGGCAACACGTAATTCGACACTCGCAGCTTCACGATCAACCTGCAACGATGCAAACATTGCAAACACCAAGGCTTCATCTTCCAGGAGTTCGTCCACTTGCTTAGCAGACAAGAACATCAACTCGCCATTATCAGCAAACTCAGGAAACTCTACAGTCTTGTTATAACAATTGATATGAACATGGTTGAACTCCAACCAGTTCATTCCAAAGGTTACATCGATTTGGTGCATGGGTAAACACACCAAATCCATCACAAAACTCTTCCCAAAAATCATCAAAGGACATCTCAAACACACAAAGATAGTAGTAACAGAACCATTAGCTAGAGTTTTTATTACCATATAACCATTCATATCAGACAATTTCAAACCCAAAATAGTAGCACAATCAAACGAAATAAATGAATGAGTAGCACCAGTATCAATAATAGCGACCAACTCAACGTTATTAATAAAACAAGTACCTCGAATCAGGTTGTCCTTCTCTAGAACTTCTGCACCACTCAAAGCAAACACTCTACCATTGGTCTGAACAGCAGTAGCAGTCTTCTTCAGTTTCTGACACTGGGTACGGATGTGACCCTTCTCACCACAATTGAAACATGTTGGACCATCATCCTTGCAATCAGTAGCTCTGTGACCCTTCTTACCACATCTGTAACATCTCAACACATTGTTGGTGCAAACCTCAGCACTGTGGCCTTGCTCGCCACACCTATAACACTTCCCAGAAGCGAGAGTTTCTCCCCCACTTGTCTTCTTCCCATTTGAAGCCTTCTGCTTCCCTTTGTCAGCTGAAGTCGTATAAGACTTCCCCCTATACTGTCCATTCTCTTTCTTCTCACTCAGCTGCTTGTAGTGAGCAGATCGAGCTCGGCTATCCTCATCATAGATCCTACTCTTATCCACCAGCTTAGCATACCTGCGAATTTATTGGTACCCAATACCCTGCTTGATTTCTGGCCTCAGCCCATTCTCGAACTTGAGACACTTGGACACCTCGGCATCAGCACGGTTGTAGTGAGGACAGAACTTCACCAACGCCTTGAACTTTGCAGCATACTATGCCACTATCATGTTCCCTTGTTTCAGCTCAAGAAATTCCACCTCTCTCTTGCCACGAGCATCCTCTGGAAAATACTTTCCCAGAAATTCCTGCTTGAACATAGCCCAGGTTATGATAGTACCAACGTCTTCCAGTCTCTGACGGGTGTTATCCTACCAATCCTCGACTTCTTCTGACAGCATATGAGTTCAAAACTGAACTTGTTGCGCGTCAGTACATCCCATCACCCAGAAGATCTTCTTAATCACCTTCAGCCACTTCTGTGCACTCTCTGGATCACGAGTACCCACAAAAGTCGCCGGATTGTTACTCTGGAACTTCCCCAAAGCACGACACTCATCCGGAACTCCACCATTCTGATTGTTCTGAGCCATTGCTTAAACAAGCGACTTCAACACATCAGTGATATCACGATCATTTCTTCCAGCCATCCTGCATACCACCAACAAGGTTAGAAGAAACAAAACATCGATGGCGTACACACACTCATCGACTGACAGGGGACTAACATCATGTAAAACCTGGCCGGACGGGCCGACCTGTTCTGATACCACTAATGTAACACCTTTTTTCTACTCAACAAACATTACAAATAAATACAACATTTTAATCAAAGTACAGTCCCAAAAGGGCATCACATTACGTCACAAAACATCAAAGAACCACCTGCTCCGTAACACGGGTTATACCATCATGAATTTATTTAAACACCACGCAGCAGAAATCAAATTTTAAACCAATTTATAATCCAAAAACTTCTTAAAATAGAACTCATAAAAACATCATGCCAACAAAATAAAAGAGCGTAAATCGTTCGGCTCAAACGTCCCAACCCGATGTTACATATCAGAGCAAGACCCTTTAATCGACGGGGGAATCAAAATACTTCAAAATGTTAAATCTTTATGCGCCAAGAAAGCTAAGCCTGATCACCTGCACGTTATCCACGTGGAGGCAACATTCAAACAGGCAAGGTGAGTAATCACGAATCAATATATAAGATATAAGCAAAAGATAAAGCATAAGCACAAACATCATCAACTCATTCACAAACGTCATTAATACATCAATTTTATCAATAGAATGCAATGTCACACAATATGCAAATGCAACACCATAGACTCATGCATGTGGTACCAATTCATCATAATTGATGGACACTGGGCCATCACCCTCCAAAGATCCCTACCAATAGGATCGATTCTACATAAGAACCGGAGTACGTCATAAAACACTTCAATCCACACAATGGGATTGAAGCCACCAAATGGACCGGAGTCCTAACTATGCCATGAATTCATGCTGCAAATCGTCATAATAATCATCATCATAAAATCGTCATAATTGCATCATAATTCATGAATCATTACCAAACAAACATCATTATACAACGCCAATTTGCACTCATCACAATACGTCACTATACCCCACAATTCGTCATATATACTCGTCACATAAAAATTCCTGATTTTATCTCATTCATCTTCATTACTAGTTTACTCATATTTTATTACCTCATCACAACCTTACGTTTCAAGGGAACCGCCTCACAAGCGAAATCGGGAAAGAAATCGCAAAAACGGACAAATCTGCCAACAGCCCTGCCCATACGCGTATGACCATGCCCCACACGCGTATGGCCCAATTTCCTCGCCCACTGGCCTGCGTATCATACGCGTAGGGTCACATGCCCAGGCCTCCCATACGTGTACCACCATGGGTGTTACGCGTATCACCAGAGAGGTTTCCTTTTCAAAATTCCCCTTCAGACTCCCATTATGTGAAATGGCTAGCCCATACGCGTAATGCTCTTTTCCTAAGAATTCCCTACGCGTAATGGCTTCCCATACGCGTATCCCCCTTCATTCCCAGCTTCCTATATACGTAATGGCATCCCATACACGTATTGCCACCACTCCCATACGCGTACCTTATGCGTACTGGCAGAGGGCCGTGCTGGCCCTGAGGACAGGTGCATATGCTACGCGTATCACTCTGGGTGTGTCCCTCCTTACGCGTAATACTTCCCCTGTTACGCGTATTTCCAGAAAACACTCCAAAACTCAAATTTCGCCTCTGAATGGAAAACTCCCCATTCCAGCACCTTCGGTCTATCAAAATCAGACTCAAAGCAATTTCGATTCATCACAGATATACGTTTTTATCCTACTTGATCTGTTTACATCAATTCTTCCTAAATGTTAAGTCCCAATTCGTTCAACCCACCTTCAATTACATATCTGGTTTTCGTTCACATGTTCATCACAGCAACAATAATCACTCACACTAATTTCACAGAATTTACTGCAACATTTACCAGATTCATCATAGAAAATCGACCAACACAGGTGCACGAAAATTCACCACAGATTCGTCATACGAAAATTCATCATAAAATACAGAACACACAACCTACTCTACCTTAAACCCATATCAAACGTATTAACCCGGATTAACCCCCCATACCTCGAATTTTCCAGCAAAAGGTTCTTCATTTTGGGTTCTACAGTTGATTCCTCGTTCTATGTGCTCTAGCCTCCTTTCCTCAGCTCTCTCTTCACTTCTTAGGGTTGTACAAAATAACTCTCCTAATTCCCTATTTTATTTTTGTTAAACCTATCTTTTGGACCCTAATCATGATTTACCCACATTGTCCTCAATTAACCTTCTTAATATTACCGTCTTACCCTTAATGGTTTTCCTAATTATTTTAAATAACAACAATAATAATAATCTAAATAATATTCTAAATATTCAAATTATTCTATTATTATTACTAATAAAATAATTCTAATTAATTTACTAACTCTAAATGCCTCAATATTCCCTTAACCCAAAGCTACCCCACAACCCCACACAAAGTCACCAAGCGTCATAATATTCACAAAAATTCACCAAAACACCGAATAATCATAATAATTCAAATAAATAAATATTATAATTATTTTGGGGTATTACAGCTTCCTCTTGGGCTACCTGACAATGAGACCATTTATTTCTCGCAATCCCGTGTAATTTACGTGTATCCCTCTCCCATTACAATGAAATAACTTAGTTTCTTTATATGTTTGCTTGATTGATTGTTAAGAAAGATAAAATGAACTAGGCTAGATCACCTTTTCAAAATAAAGAACAAATAGGGCTTGATCCAACATCAAGTCATTTTTAAAAACCCATCAACTTGATTCACACCTTAGGGTTTCTCCTCTCATCTCATTTTCTCATTTCTTATCTCTTCCATTTTCACCCCACTAACCTTGTATGTATTTCACCCTTATAAGCCGATTGTCTCGTGCATCTCCATCAACCCACCTTGATCTATTCACCACCCATTCTTTTCAAACCTTTTCTCTCTTTCTTTTGTCCCCTTGAGTCTAAAAACCTTGGTTTGTACCAAGTGTATTTTCTAACTTTTTCTCAATAAAATTGGATGGTTGTGGAGTGGTTAGGCAAAGGCCTTGTCCTATCCCGAGTGTTTGACACTACCTTTAGGGTTCAGTGTCTAAAAACACTTACCATCCAAAATAAAACATCTTTAATAAGAGAATAAGGTTCTCTTTATATTGAACTAAAAAGAGAGGATTGAGTGATGACTTCTTCCTCTCTGAGTATTAGGATGCTCACTTTAGAGTGTGTGGTCTCGGTACTCGTCTTTCAATACGAAGACATAACTAAATTCGCCACCCAATTTTCAAAACAAACCTTTTGAGATAAAGAATTGGGTACTACCCGCAGGGGTTCCTATCCGAGGACTTATTTCACCCGTAAAATCAATCTCAACCAATCAAATGTGACATCTGTAACACCCCCTTCTACACCCCCAGGCTATTAAAGCGATAACAATTAATCAGAGTATAATTAACAATTCACGGCATAGACGAGAGCGTCACATCAAAAGGAATTAAAATCACGCAATAACCTGCTCATATGGATATGCAACAATTCAGGTAGCACATAACAAAGGAACTTAGTTCCTAACACCCACAATTCAGATACAGAATAAAAGCAGAAAATCTGTAACTGAATCTCATATATATACATCATAAAAAGTTTGTCTGTCATATACATATTCATACATGTACAATCCAAAATACGTGTATACATAATACAAATAATCATATAACGATCTCCCCGACTACCCGGTGCTACATATCAGAGCTGACCGACAAAAGAATGAAGACCTAAGCTTCATAAAAAGACCTCCAGCATCTAATCTGCAATGCCTCATAGAGCATTTAAAATAGCAGAAGGGGTGAGAAACACAATCATAATATAATTGCATACAATTATATAATAACAAAACAATACACATGTAAAATATTCTCACCACAACTTCCACCAGAATTCAAATACAAAATAACACAATGCATATCTCATATATCCATCACCAATGCATATCAATCATGCATAATACAATTATCACCAACACACACACACACACACACACACACACACACACACACACACATATATATATATATATATATATATCTCAACTTATCAATTCCAATCACAATTCCACACAAAATCAATCCATTCATGATTTATGCATATGCACAGAGACCGACACAACGACTCTACGCAATGCAATGCGGTACCATCCATCCATCATCTCAACACTAGTTCACTCAGGAACTATTGGAACCATCGCTTGTTACTTAGCGTAACTCCCCGTTGGGCAAACGATGTTCCCCGTCGCTTTCGGTCCTCTTTGTATAAGGCTCACGACGTTTATGGATCGCTTTCGGTCCTCTTTGTATAAGGCTCACGATCCGATCGCTTTCGGTCCTCTTTGTATAAGGCTCACGATCGTCTTTCAGTCCTCTTTGTATAAGGCTCACGATCGTCTATAATCATCACTTTCAGTCCTCTTTGTATAAGGCTCATGATGTTATAGCGGATTCCCTCTGGAATCGATTCGTCGCTCACACCCACTAGGGCACACGACATCACAAGAATGCATATCATGATGCTTGGCATACAATGACTCATGACATTCAAATGCACACATATATGCAACCATCTCAATCAACAATAATCATGCTTTACCATCAAGCCCAAAACAATGCATTTACATCATACAACAGCACACAAGTCATACCATATCTATCAAAGGCATATTGCATGATAACACATCAAATACACACAATTAAAATGGTACAAGTTGACAAAACGACACCTTTCCAAATTCCCAACATAATTTAATCGGCCAATAATCTCAAAACCATTTTAATAAGAAAGAACATGTCAAAAGCTTTCCAACGCACCAAACCGCGCCTCAAACCGACTTACGGATCAAAAGTTATAAAGAAAACAAATTGGGAAAAGCTGTCATGTTCGCAATGTGAAGCTCCTAGCGAGTCCTTCGCCCCCTCATTCGCAGTGTGAATACCCCAGCGAACCATGGCAAAAAGGAAATAGCCTACAGTTTGCAGTGCGAGTCTCTGGAGAATGCCTAGCCAACACTGGTTCGCTGCCCCATTCGCAGTGCGAACGTCTGGCGAACTAAGTCAGAACTGAAATGAGGTAAAGTTCCCAGTGCGAGTCTCTGGCGAGTGTTCGCCCTCACCTTCGCAGTGCGAATAGCCAGCGAATGCTCGCTTTCCCATTCGCTAGGGGATTCACAGTGCGAACCTGTGAATTCAGAAAAACCCAGCAGCGCTGTTATACACCCCAAAACCATATTTTCCCCACCAAAACACTTCCAAACCAACACATAGCAATCAGAACATAATCCAATCATGGTAACAAGTATTCTACAGCATTTACACCGATTTTCAACCGCGAAAACATCGATTTCTCTCTTCCGACCTAGAATCGAAAAGCTATAGAACACCACAAACATTCACACACACACACACATACATAATCATACACAAGCATAAGATAATCGAGTTTCGCACCCTTACCCGATTTAATCGTGTTTGAAAAGTCGGTTGGATTAATTTCTTCTTTTCCAAGTTTTTCTCTCTCTTTTCTTCTTTCTCTTCTCTTTCCTTCTTTCTCTTTTTCTTCTCTTCTTTTTCTTTCCTTACTACTTTTCTCTCTTTTCTTTTTATTTATGTTTTCTAACTTAAGAAAATAAATGAAATGACCAAAATACCCCTATACTCAAATATCTTGCAAACGCTCCCAAAACGCGATAAAATATAATCACGATGAAAAATAATATATTTACCAAATAAAAGTCAAAAATAAAATAATATAATAATAAAATAATCAAAACGACTTAATTAAATAAAACTAACTAAAACTGGGGCGTTACAACTCTCCCCCACTTAGAAATTTTCGTCCTTAAAAATATTACCTGAGACGAACAACTCTGGATACGACTCCCGCATCCGACTCTCCAACTCCCAAGTCAAATTGCCCTCAGCAGCGCCTCCCCACGCTACTTTCACAAGTGCAATATCCTTGCCTCTTAACTGCTTCAACTCGCGATCCAAAATCCTCACCGGTAATGCCTCAACCGTAAGGTTCTCCCTTACCTCTACCTCATCCATCAGAATCACATGTGACGGATCCGGAACATACTTCCGAAGCTGTGAAACATGGAACACATCATGCAAATTCGACAGATTCGGCGGCAACGCCGCCCGATAAGCCACAACACCAACTCTCGTGGATATCTGGTAAGGACCAATAAACTGAGAAGTAAGCTTCTTTGACTTCAATGCACGACCAACACCTGTCACCGGTTTAACTCTCAAAAATACATGATCGCCCTCTTGAAACTCAAGATCTTTCCTCCTTCGATCATGATAACTCTTTTGCCTACTCTGAGAAGCCTTCATTTTCTCACGAATAAGTTTCACCTTTTCTGTAGTCTGTTGAATCAATTCCGGTCCAACCACCGAACTCTCACCAGATTCGTACCAACACAAAGGTGTTCGACATCTTCTTCCATACAACGCTTCAAAAGGTGCCATTCCAATACTCGAATGGAAACTGTTATTATACGTGAATTCCACCAACGCAAGATAACTATCCCAAGCACCACCTTGCTCAAGAACACAAGCTCTCAACAAATCTTCCAACGACTGAATCGTTCTCTCGGTCTGTCCATCCGTCTGAGGATGATAAGCAGAACTCAACCTCAACTTAGATCCTAAAGCCTTTTGCAAACTTTCCCAAAATCTGGAAGTAAACCTCGGATCTCGATCTGAAACAATGCTCAATGGAACCCCATGCAATTTCACAATCACACTTATATAAATCTCTGCCAACCTCTCCAAAGAAAAACTGATGTCAATCAGAATGAAATGCGCCGATTTAGTCAGCCTATCCATAACCACCCAAATCGCATTATGTCCCCGCTGAGTGTTCGGCAACCCTGTCACAAAGTCCATAGAAATGTTATCCCATTTCCACTCAGGAATATCCAACGTTGCAACAATCCACTAGGCCTCAGATGTTCTACCTTTGACTTCTGACACGTCAAACATGAATACACACTCTGAGCCACATCTCTCTTTAACCCAGACCACCAAAAGATCTTCTTCAGATCCTGATACATCTTATTAGCTCCCAGATATATACTCAAATTACTCCGGTGTCCTTCCTCCAAAATCATCCTTTTCAACTCCGCATCATCAGGAATACAAATTCTACCTCGGAACCTCAAAACACCTTTATCATCCACTTTAAAGTCCTCATTTTCACTTTTATCCCCAACCGTCATCAAATCCACAAATTTCACATCCAATTTCTTTTTCTCGCTAACGGTCAACAGAAAATCATTAGTAACCTTCAACATACCAAGCCTCACACTGTCAGACGTCAATTCGCACACCAAATTCAAATCCCTAAACACTTCCAAAAGTTCCCACTCCTTAACCATCAAAGCAGACATATGCAACGATTTCCGACTCAATGCATCGGCTACCACATTAGCTTTACCAGGATGGTAATTCAAGCCAAAATCGTAGTCCTTCAAAAATTCCAACCATCTCCGTTGCCTCATATTCAACTCTTTCTGATCAAACAAGTATTTCAAACTCTTATGATCACTATAAACTTCAAATCTTGCACCATAGAGATAATGCCTCCAAATCTTCAACACAAAAACCACAGCCGCTAATTCCAGATCATGAGTAGGATACTTTTTCTCATGCATCCTCAATTGCCTCGAAGCATAAGCTACAACCTTACCTTCTTGCATCAACACTCCACCTAGCCCAATCAATGAGGCATCACAATACACCATAAACGGTTCACTAGGATTCGGCAAGATCAAAATCGAAGTTGTCATCAATCTTCTCTTCAGCTCACTAAAACTTTCCTCGCACTGAATATCCCAAATGAACGCTTTGCCTTTACAAGTCAACTGGGTCAAAGGAAGTGCTAACTTAGAAAAACCTTCAATGAATCTTCGATAATATCCGGCCAAACCCAAAAAGCTTCGAATTTTAGTAACGGTTCTAGGAGCCTCCCATTGTAGAACTGCTTCTACTTTAGATGGATCCACAACAATACCATTACCTGAAATCACATGCCCAAGAAAACTCACTTCCGACAACCAGAATTCACACTTGGACAACTTGGGAAAAAGCCTCCTTTCCTTCAAAACCTGCAACACAATGCGCAAATGCTCCGCATGTTCCTCCCAGGACTTAGAATAAATCAAGATATCATCAATAAACACAACAACAAAACAATCCAAATGCTCATGGAAAATACGATTCATGTACTCTATAAACACACCTGGCGCATTAGAAACCTTGAACGGCATCACAAAATATTCATAATGACCGTAACGTGTCCTAAAAGTCGTCTTCTGAATATCTTCCTCTTTCACCCTTATCTGATGATACCCCGACCTCAAATCAATCTTACTAAACACACACGCACCTACCAACTGATCCATCAGATCGTCAATTCTCGGAAGAGGATACTTATTCTTAATCGTCACCTTATTCAACTGGCGATAATCAATACACAATCGCATACTCCCATCTTTCTTTTTCACCAATAAAACTGGAGCACCCCATGGCGACACACTCGGTCTCACAAACCTCTTTTCCAACAATTCGTTCAATTGCTTCTTTAACTCAACCAACTCAGATGCCGACATTCGATATGGTGCCATCGATACAGGTCTAGTACTAGGAACTAGATCTATAGAAAACTCCACCTCTCTCTCTGGCGGCACATCTGAAATATCCTCAGGAAACACTTCCCAAAAATCACACACAACAGGAAACACATCAAGTGAAACTTGACTATCCACAGTCAATGATGCAAACAACCCAAACAACTGAGCTTCATCCGCCAAAAGTTTCTTCAACTCTTTGGTAGATAAGAAACTCGATTCCTCGTATTCCTCAAGAGAAGGAAATCTTACCAGCTTATGATAACAATCAATATGAACCCGATTGAACTGCAACCAATTCATTCCCGGAACCACATCTAAACCCTCCAATGGTAAACATACCAAATCCATCTCAAAGTCTTTACCATAAATGGTCAAAGGACAACTTAAACAAACCAAAGAAGTAGTTACTGACCCCATTACTGGAGTATCAATAACCATCTCACCACCCATCGAAGACAACAAAAGATTCAAATGCTTCACGCACTCAGACGAAATAAACGAATGAGTCGCTCCAGTATCAATAATAGCAACTAAAGGTGTACTATTAATAAAACAAGTACCTCTGATCAGACGGTCTGCACTAGAAGTCTGAGTTCCTGCCAATGCAAATACCTTCCCACCAGCCTGAGCTTGCTTCGGTTTCGGACACTTTGTACTAATGTGACCAGCTTCACCACAGTTGAAACACTTCACCACATTCTTCTTACAATCAGCTGCAATGTGTCCTAAACCTCCACAATTGGAACACTTCCCCAAATTCTTCCTACATTCGAACTGACGATGTCCCACTTCACCACACCTAAAACATCTCAGAGGACTAGACATACCTCCTCCACTTGGCCTTCTTTCAACATTACCCCTTTGCTTACCCTTATCAGCTGGTGACACATAAGGACCACCACGAAACTGTTGCTTCCCTTTCCTTTCGTTCACACTCTTATAATGAGTAGAATGAGCTTTGCTATCTTCTTCATAAATCCTACAATAATCCACCAAATCTGAAAACCTTCTGATCCTTTGATAACCGATTGCCTGCTTGATCTCAGGACACAATCCACTCTCAAACTTCACACACTTAGAAAACTCCGCAGTCGCTTCAGTATAATGTGGGTAAAACTGCACAAGCTCCACAAACTTAGCAGTATAATCAACAACAGACATGTTACCTTGTTTTAATTCCAAGAACTCTATCTCCTTCTTTCCTCTAACATCTTCGGGAAAATACTTCCTCAGAAACTCAACACTAAACAAAGCCCAAGTAATCTTTTCCTCTGCAGCTTCCAACACATGATGTGTACCAACCCACCAATCATTGGCCTCTTCCAGCAACATGTGAGTACCCAGTCTCACCTTCTGATCCTCAGCACAATCCATCACTCGGAAGATCCTTTCAATCTCCTTAAGCCAAATCTGAGCACCATCAGGATCATGTCTCCCTTTAAAGACAGGAGGTTTGTTCTTCCTGAACTCATCATTACCCGCAGCATTAGGTGCACCCTGCACAGCACGAGCCATAGCTTGCATAGCAGCAGCTAAAGCAGCATCATTCCTACCAGCCATAGTTTGTTCATTTCCAATAACAGCAACTATGGTTAAACAAACAGCTCACCCAACCACAAACACCGACAAGGACTGACACAAACTAACACGGACTGGCTCTGATACCACTTAATGTAACACCCCCTTCTACACCCCCAGGCTATTAAAGCGATAACAATTAATCAGAGTATAATTAACAATTCACGGCATAGACGAGAGCGTCACATCAAAAGGAATTAAAATCACGCAATAGCCTGCTCATATGGATATGCAACAATTCAGGTAGCACATAACAAAGGAACTTAGTTCCTAACACCCACAATTCAGATACAGAATAAAAGCGGAAAATCTGTAACTGAATCTCATATATATACATCATAAAAAGTTTGTCTGTCATATACATATTCATACATGTACAATCCAAAATACGTGTATACATAATACAAATAATCACATAACGATCTCCCCGACTACCCGATGCTACATATCAGAGCCGACCGACAAAAAAATGAAGACCTAAGCTTCACAAATAGACCTCCAGCATCTAATCTGCAATGCCTCATAGAGCATTTAAAACAGCAGAAGGGGTGAGAAACACAATCATAATATAATTGCATACAATTATATAATAACACAACAATACACATGTAAAATATTCTCACCACAACTTCCACCAGAATTCAAATACAAAACAACACAATGCATATCTCATATATCCATCACCAATGCATATCAATCATGCACAATACAATTATCACCAACACACACACACACACACACACACACACACACACACACATATATATATATATATATATATATATATATATATATATATATATATATATATATATATATATATCTCAACTCATCAATTCCAATCACAATTCCACACAAAATCAATCCATTCATGATTTATGCATATGCACAGAGACCGACTGATAAATGCAAAATATACTTATTTTTGTATATAAGTTTTGTTGCACTTATCTATACTTTTTGTTAAATATCATTCGAATAAACCCCACTTTATATGTAAATGTGTATATTTAGTGTATAATCAAGTTTTAGTGTATTTGTGTACCGTTTGATAGTTTTCTACTCATTTTGTAGGTATTGAGGTGTATTTGGAGCATGAACAATAAAGTGTCGAAGACACGGCTTCAAACGCGCGATTTTTAGCGACTCATCAACGAATAAGGCTCAAAATGAGGATAATAAAAATCACCAATTTGGTTGATATTTATTCATTGTTAGATAGGAAATTTAATAAGCTTTCCAACGCTTCGAACCGGGCAAAAAACAGAGTTACGGTTCTCAAGTTATGGCTGAAACATTTTTCAAGGCAGCAGGTTGCGCGCTGAGCGCGCTGAGCGGGCTCTTAGGCGGTTTAACGCACGCTGAGCGCCCAAAAGCGCGTTGAGCGCGGTCTGCGATGATGACAACAATAAATATGGGGTAAAAACACATTTTTAGGGATGGTTTTGGGTATTTTTTGCTCCCAACTCCATCAAACTTCATTTTTCTTGTAGATTAGCTTAGAAAACATCATTGGAGCTTGCATTTGGATGATCCGGAGTCGAATCTCTCGTCGATTGGTGTTGACAAACCAAGAAATGTTTAGTTTTTCGCCATTTCTTCTCTATGTATTTCTCTATTTGTTGGGTTATGTTTGTATTGTTACTCTAAACCTATGTACATGTATTGATCATGGTTGTATAATATATATGCTTTACAAATCATTATCGATGTCTTCCTTGATCTTTTTGCATTTATGTTTGGATTTGTGTTGTGTTAGAGATAAACATCACAAATCTTTATTAGGGATAGATATCTATTGTCTAGATGCTAGAGATAGATTTAGATGATAATCTTTTGGGTGTCGGAACTTAATGTCTTCCGTGTTTCGAGGCTTCGTGCGCGAGAGTGACGAAGAGAGTAATACGATTGTCTCTCAGCTCAGTGTGCCAGAGATGGACACTGTTGTGAGTGATGCTGGATGATTTTGACGAGTATTGTAGGTGGAGTATAATTGGTCGGTAAATTTATGTTTGTGACGAGTGGATTATATGTATGCTTGATAAGTTCGTCTTGTTGAAGAATGAATTGTTTTTATGTTTTTATTTACTTTTCTATTTTTATGCTTTAAACCATTTTAAAAACAAACTCATTAACATTGATATTGTCGAATGGCAGTTCAGTAGCACCGATCTCTGTGGACACGATAAATTCCCGAAAAAATACTTCCAAATCTTTTTGCTTGCTTGCCCTATACCGCAACCAACAAAATGGCGCCGTTGCCGGGGATTGGTGTTTTTATTGAATCGCATTGCGATAGTTTCTTTGTTTTTGAGTTTTGTAGATATCGTATATATTGTCTATTTTCACTTGTTTATATTGATACTTGTATATGTTTACCATATTTGTGAATTTTACATGTTTTGCATACTTGTAAATTTAGTGTATATGTTTGTTTCTCTTCACGTTTGCTAAGTGTTTGGTTAGGTTTCATCGTCGGTGAGCGTTAACCGTGTAAAGAGGCAACTTGAAGAAGTGTGCATAAATAATAGGCGTCGAGCTTACGACGTAAAACAAGCGTGTTTTATCGTTTTTTGTTCCGTTATTACTTTTTCATTGTATATGAGATTGTGTAGGTGTTAAGTGGAAGCCTACACCAGAACCTTGTTGCTGTACTAATTTTTCTGGTTCTGGTGTAGCGGGCTTAGCGCGGGCCTGCGCGCTCAGCGCGCTCTGCTGTGCTGAGCCAGTGATTTCTTTTAATTGTTCACTTGGCTCCCCCTTTTTCCCACTTCCACCAAGGCCTTATATATTAGTAATTATTAGTAATTTTTCTAATTCTTTTGTTGTTGTTTGGACTCAAATTTTTGCCCGATTGCTTGAAGTCGCATTCGGTGTTTGTCCATTTTTTATCATTTCAACTTGCGAATGCGTGGTAATGATAGTGTTTAAAGTTTTGTACACGTTCAAGGTATGTGTTTATCGCTTTCTTTACTTTAGCATATTCATGATACTTAGGCTTTTTACAACTTCTATGCCATTCATTCTTTTATATACTTGTTCGTATGTGAATCACTTTAGTTCCCAACCTTTTTGTGAGGAGGCCTTCCATTGTTCATATATGCTCGGAGTTCCAACATTCTTGTTCTAACTGGATTTTATTATGTTGAATATGTTGTTTATGTTGTGTATATGAATGCATGAAAAGGATCAAGGCATTTGTTTCATTTTGAGCACAACCACCCTAGCCAAATAGTCAATTCACCTTGTGAGTGTGTGAGAATTTGTAACCCCTTTGAGCTTTTTGATCCATGTTTTTATTTGAACTTAATGCTTGTCTATGAGTATTTAGTTCACTTATTTTTGATGGATTTTGTTTTTTCTTGGACCTCAACTTTGTGTTGTTGTATTGATTTTTTCCTTGCCTTAGAAAGTAGGGAGTATTCACATGATAGTGCGGTTGAATTCAAGTTGGGGAGATGATGATTGTAAACTCATTGGTTGAATTCTATGAGGATTGAAAAAGAAAAGAAAAAAAAAGAGAAAAATTTGTGAAAGAGAAAAGAAAAAGAAAAAAAGAAAGAAAAAAAAATCCTTGAAAAAGGAAACAAAAAAAGTTTCAATAATTGTGCTAAATAAGTAGTGTTTTTGTGTAACACTTGGGTTTGTGGAAGAAGTTTGATTGAAATTTTGGAGCTTGAGCTTTTGTGAGTTGATCACTCCCTTAGGTTTAGGCAAGTTTTTGTTTCGATTAGCTTTAGGAATTATTCCTTGTTTGTTTACCCGACCACATTACAACCTTGAAAAGTCCTTGTGATTCTTGCCTTTGTATGTTCAATGTGAATTTTTGGATGGATGCATAATTTAGTCTTTTGTTTGCAAGATTGTTGTGTGAGTGAAAGTCCCTCATTTTGTGTTTTTCATCTACCGATGATTGTTTTTTCTAGGTGTGATTCACATTTGAACTTGTGTTGTTTTAGAATGTTTGGCATGACTTTTGTATTTAGCATTTGTTTCGTGACTATGTTATCGTTGTAGTTTAGTGGTAAGTATTTACTTTGTGTGTACCATTTTTGATTGAACCATTGCATTTGTTTTCTGTTTTCAAAACTTGTTGATTCATGATTCTTTGGTTATTGCCTTTGTTCCTTTAGTTGTTGGCTTTGTTTGAGGACAAACAATTATGTAAGTTGGGGAGAGTTGATAAGTGCAAAATGTACCTATTTTTGTATATAAGTTTTGTTGCACTTATCTATACTTTTTGTTAAATATCGTTAGAATAAACCCCTCTTTCTATGTAAATGTGTATATTTAGTGTATAATCAAGTTTTAGTGTATTTGTGTACCCGTTTGATAGTTTTCTACTCATTTTGTAGGTATTGAGGTGTATTTGGAGCATGAGCAATAAAGTGTCGAAGACACGGCTTCAAACGCGCGATTTTTAGCGACTCATCAACGAATAAGGCTCAAAATGAGGATAATAAAAATCACCAATTTGGTTGATATTTATTCATTGTTAGATAGGAAATTGAATAAGCTTTCCAACGCTTCGAACCGGGCGAAAAACGGAGTTACGGTTCTCAAGTTATGGCTGGAACATTTTTCAAGGCAGTAGGTTGCGCGCTGAGCGCGCCCGAGCGCACTGAGCGGGCTCTTAAGCGGTTTAACGCGCGCTGAGCGTGGTATGCGATGATGACAGCAATAAATATGGGGTAAAAATACATTTTTAGGGATGGTTTTGGGTATTTTTTGCTCCCAACTCCATCAAACTTCATTTTTCTTGTAGATTAGCTTAGAAAACATCATTGGAGCTTGCATTTGGATGATCCAGAGTTGAATCTCTCGTCGATTGGTGTTGACAAACCAAGAAATGCTTGGTTTTTCTCCATTTCTTCTCTATGTATTTCTCTATTTGTTGGGTTATGTTTGTATTGTTACTCTAAACCTATGTACATGTATTGATCATGGTTGTATAATATATATGCTTTACAAATCATTATCGATGTCTTCCTTGATCTTTTTGCATTTATGTTTGGATTTGTGTTGTGTTAGAGATAAACATCACAAATCTTTATTAGGGATAGATATCTATTGTCTAGATGCTAGAGATAGATTTAGATGATAATCTTTTGGGTGTCAGAACTTAATGTCTTCCGTGTTTCGAGGCTTCGTGCGCGAGAGTGACGAAGAGAGTAATACGGTTGTCTCTCAGCTCAGTGTGCCAGAGATGGACACTGTTGTGAGTGATGCTGGATGATTTTGACGAGTATTGCAGGTGGAGTATAATTGGTCGGTAAATTTATGTTTGTGACGAGTGGATTATATGTATGCTTGATAAGTTCGTCTTGTTGAAGAATGAATTATTTTTATGTTTTTATTTACTTTTTTGTTTTTACGCTTTAAACCATTTTAAAACAAACTCATTAACATTGATATTGTCGAATGGCAGTTCAGTAGCACCGATCTCTGTGGACACGATAAATTCCTGGAAAAATACTTCCAAATCTTTTTGCTTGCTTGCCCTATACCGCAACCAACACCGACACAACAACTCTATGCAATGCAATGCGGGTACCATCCATCCATCATCTCAACACTAGTTCACTCTGGAACAATTGGAACCATCGCGTGTTACTTAGCATAACTCCCCGTCGGGCAAACGATGTTCCCCGTCGCTTTCGGTCCTCTTTGTATAAGGCTCACGACGTTTATGGATCACTTTCGGTCCTCTTTGTATAAGGCTCACGATCCGATCGCTTTCGGTCCTCTTTGTATAAGGCTCACGATCGTCTATAATCATCGCTTTCAGTCCTCTTTGTATAAGGCTCACGATCGTCTATAATCATCACTTTCAGTCCTCTTTGTATAAGGCTCACGATGTTATAGCAGATTCCCTCTGGAATCGATTCGTCGCTCACACCCACTAGGGCACACGACATCACAAGAATGCATATCATGATGCTTGGCATACAATGACTCATGACATTCAAATGCACACATATATGCAACCATCTCAATCAACAATAATCATGCTTTACCATTAAGCCCAAAACAATACATTTATATCATACAATAGCACACAAGTCATACCATATCTATCAAAGGCATATTGCATGATAACACATCAAATACACACAATTAAAATGGTACAAGTTGACAAAACGACACCTTTCAAAATTCCCGACATAATTTAATCGGCCAACAATCTCAAAACCATTTTAATAAGAAAGAACATGTCAAAAGCTTTCCAACGCACCAAACCACGCCTCAAACCGACTTACGGATCAAAAGTTATAAAGAAAACAAATTGGGAAAATATGTCATGTTCGCAATGCGAAGCTCCTAGCGAGTCCTTCGCCCCCTCATTCACAGTGCGAATACCCCAGCGAACCATGGCAGAAAGGAAAATAGCCTACAGTTCGCAGTGCGAGTCTCTGGCGAATGCCTAGCCAACACTGGTTCGCAGTCCCATTCGCAGTGTGAACGTCTGGCGAACTAAGTCAGAACTGAAATGAGGTAAAGTTCGCAGTGCGAGTCTCTGGCGAATGTTCGCCCTCACCTTCGCAGTACGAATAGCCAGTGAATGCTCGCTTTCCCCTTCGCTAGGGGATTCGCAGTGCAAACCTGCGAATTCAGAAAAACCCAGCAGCGCTGTTATACACCCCAAAACCATATTTTCCCCACCAAAACACTTCCAAACCAACACATAGCAATCAGAACATAACCCAATCATGGTAACAAGTATTCTACAACATTTACACCGATTTTCAACCGCGAAAACATCGATTTCTCTCTTCCGACCTAGAATCGAAAAGCTATAGAACACCACAAACATTCACACCACACATACATAATCATACACAAGTATAAGATAATCGAGTTTCGCACCCTTACTCGATTTAATCGTGTTTGAAAAGTCGGTCGGATTAATTTCTTCTTTTCCAAGTTTTTCTCTCTTTTCTTCTTTCTCTTCTCTTTCCTTCTTTCTCTTTTTCTTCTCTTTTTTTTCTTTCCTTACTACTTTTCTCTCTTTTCTTTCTATTTATGTTTTCTAACTTAAGAAAATAAATGAAATGACCAAAATACCCCTATACTCAAATATCTTGCAAATGCTCCCAAAACGCGATAAAATATAATCACGATGAAAAATAATATATTTACCAAATAAAAGTAAAAAATAAAATAAAATAATAATAAAATAATCAAAACGACTCAATTAAATAAAACTAACTAAAACTGGGGCGTTACAACATCTTGCCTTGATGGCGAAAATCAACCTTTTCAAAAAGGACATGGTGCGTCCGTTCTATCGCAAACAAGTAACGCATAAGACTCCACGAGCTAGCCGCAATACACCTAACTGCTAGAACCCGTACGTTAGCATCGTCCATAAAAAACACCAATAAACCATAGTCACAAACTACTGACACTCTGATTCATCACTTATTGTAAGTGAAGATACGTAGGCACAAGATCGCGATGATCTTGGCAAGCACCCTTCCATTTCCTTCACCCATAGTCCTCCGAACTACGTTGACTCTGACTTTCCCATTGCACGAGGAAATACGTAGGCATAGGACTGCGAAGTCCTATCGAGTCCCCTTTTTGTTTCCACCCTTTTCTTTCTCTTTTCCCTTATTCTTTTCTAAATCTTTGTTTCTTACCATTCTCTCTCCCTCTTGGAACACTCCTAGAAAGCAATTTCCTTAGCAAACAACCTTACACATATGACAAGCGAATGATTCCTATCGAGTACAATGGATGTGGGGGCTGCTAATACCTTCCCTTCGCATAACCGACTTCCGAACCCATAATTTGGTTGCGAGACCATCTTATCCTTTCTTCTTGGGGTTTTCTTGATGTTTTCCCTTCCCCTTTCGGGATAAATAAAGTTCGATGGTGACTCTCTGTTACTTCCTTTTCGCCTCCGGTCGACTATTTTTCGGGTAGCGACACTAGGTAGTAGGCCCCATTTTCTGTTTTTGCTCAAACACGATAGGGTCCCTCCCAGTTTACGGTGATTTTGCCTTCGTAAGAATCTTTGTGATTTCTCCTCAGGACGAGACTGCCTACTTGGAAGTCTCGTCGTATGATTTTGGCGTTATGTATTATTGCAATTTTTTGTTTTAACGAGGCCTCACGAAGGGCTGCTCCTGATTAGACCTCTTCGACGAGGTCGAGCTCCTCCCTCAGCGCCTCGTTGTTCGCCTCCTCGTCCAGCGGAGTTTCAGTCCGCCTGGAGGGCACGTTTATTTCGATAGGGATCACCGCCACAGTCTCATATGCTAATTGGAAAGGGGTTTCCCCAGTTGTCGAGTGGGGCATGGTTCGGTAGACCCAGAGCACGCTGTGCAGCTCCTCGAACCACTATTTTTTGATTTCGTCCAGTCTTCGTTTAAGACCTCGCAGGATTACCCTGTTCACTGCTTCGGCTTACCCGTTCGCCTGCGGGTGCTCGACGGACGCGAAGTGTTGTTTGGTGCCCAATTTGGCGACGAATTCTTAGAAATTTTTGTCTGTGAACTGTGTCCTGTTGTCGGTGATGATTGCCTGGGGAATGCCGAAGCGGGCAAGAATGTTTCGCTTGTAGAAACGAAGTTTGTTTTGGGAAGTTATTTTGGCTATAGCCTATGCTTTTATCTAGTTTGTAAAATAATCCACGCCCACTATCAAGTATTTATTCTGATTTGATCCTACGACGAACTGTCCTAGGATGTCCAGGCCCCACCATACGGAGGGCCACTGGGAGGACATTGTTTTGAGCTCATTGGGCGGTGCCAGGTGCATGTCCCCGTGACGTTGGCATTTGCCACATTTTTTCACATGCTCCTTCGCGTCATGTTGCATGGCTGGCCAATAATATCCCACTCGTAGAGCTTTCCTGGCGAGGGATCTTCCTTCGAGGTGTTGGGCGTTGATTCCTTCGTGGATTTCGCGCAGGTTGTGGGCGACCATGTTTTCCTCAACACATTTGAGGAGAGGAATGGAGAACCATCGCCTGTAAAGCTTATTTCCAACCAGGACATAGACCGGCTTCCTTTGAGTCGGATGATAGTTCATCATTGGCAAGGTAGTTGTAGACCAGGGTCATCCAACAGTCGTTGTCGCCAATAACATTTACATCGAGGGTTGGGGGAGTTCTCTCAATGCTTGGTTGAGGAAGTATCTCTTGTATGATAGATTTGTTTCCTCCTTTCTTTTTTGTGCTCGCTAGCTTTGACAGGACATTTGCCCGTACATTGTGTTCGCGGGGAACGTGCTTTACTTCCACGGACGTGAACTTCGTCATTTTTTCTTTAACCAAGGTCAAGTATTCAGAGAGGCTATCATTTTTGGATTGATACTCTCCCCGTACCTGGAGGGCCACGAGCTGGGAGATCTGTGCAGATTATGACTTCCTCGGCTCCCAGATCTTCGGCGAGGCGTAGACCCGCAAGGAAAGCTTCATACTCTGCCTGATTGTTGGAGGTAGGGAAAAACAGGGCGAGCGAGACCACGACGAGGATATCTTCCTAGTTTTCCAAGATGACCCCTGCCCTGCTCCCTGTCGAGCTGGATGCTCCGTCAAAGAAGATTGTCCACTTGTGAGCTCCGCAAGTCAGGGAGGCAGCCAAGGTCATCTCCGCCACGAAGTTGGCCAACACCTGTGCTTTGAGGGATTTTCTGCTCTCGTACTTGATGTCGAACTCGGACAGCTCTAGCGACCATTTAAGCATTCTGCTGGCCATGTTTGGGCAGCCCAATAGTTGCCTCACGGGCTGGTCCGTGCACACCACGATGGTGTGGGCTAGAAAAATAGTGCCTCAGCCTCCTCGTTACGTTGATGAGGGCCAAGGCTACTTTTTTGATCTATTGATATATAAGTTCTGGTCTTTGCAGCGCTTTGCTCGTGAAGTATACGGGCTTCTGCCTCTCTAGGGTTTCACGAATGAGGGAAGCGCTAACAGCTTCGGTTGTGATAAAGAGATATAGATAAAGGGTTTCCTCGTTGTCCGGTCGGGAAAAGATCGGTGGTTCGGATAACACTTGCTTTAGGTGGGGGAGGGCTTTGTCGCATTCCGCCGTCCATTCAAAAGGTGCCTCTTTGCGGAGGAGTTTGAAAAGGGGGAGCGCGTGCTGAGCAGATTTTGCCACGAAATAGGACAATGAGGTGAGCGTCCCATTTAGAGATTGGATCAATTTTTTTAAACTTGGCATGGGGAATTCGGAGAAGGCTCTGTATTTTTCGGGGTTGGTTTCGATTCCTCGTTCTGTTAGGTAGAAACCGAGGAATTTGCCTGCCCGTACCCCGAACGTGCACTTCTCTGGATTGAAGAAGACCTTCTTTAGATGAAGCGTATGGTCGGATTCCTCATGGGATTTCACGATCATGTCTTCCATGTAAACCTCGAGCATATCCCCGATCTCTCCTCGAAAGACTTTCTTCATCATTCTCTGGTAGGTAGCGCCAGCGTTTTTCATGCCGAAGGGCATTACGTTATAGTAATAGTTGCCCGATTCGGTCATGAAGGTTGTGTACCTTTTATCGCTTTTGGCCATGAGTATTTGATTTTAGCCCGAATATGCATCCATGAAAGACAATAATTTAAAACTAGCAAAATTATCAACTAATTTGTCTATGTTGGGGAGATGATAGGCGTCTTTAGGGCAAGCCCTATTAAGATCAGTATAGTCAACACACATTCTCCATTTTCCATTATATTTTTTCACAAGTACAACGTTGGACAACCAAGTAGTGTACTTGGCTTCCGAAATGAAATTTGCCTATAGGAGGTCTCTTACAGCTTGTTCGGCAGCCTCCGTTTTTTCTGGGGACTGCTTACGCCGCCGTTGAATTACTGCCCTAACGGCGGGGTCGATGGTGAGCTGGTGGCAAGCCACCTCTGGATCCAGCTCGGGCATCTCCGAGGCGCTCCATGCGAATAGGTCCGCGTCCTCTTTGAGACAAGCTTTCAGCTGCTTCCTCGCAAGGTCAGGGAGGCCGGTCCTAATCTTCACTCCCTTGAGGGGGTCGTCTCCGAGGAGGACTAGCTCGAATTCTCCAACCGAGATTGGCCGCAAATGATGGGCAGGCTCGCCGTTGCTTATTAATGTTAAGGGGTTGCTCGAGTTTGACTGAGTCTCCCTCCCTTTCTTCTTCTGGTCCCTTAATTCGTCCTTGGAGAAACGGCTGTCGAGGTCGATGGAGTCGACGCGGGGCAATGGTTTCGTCTCGTCGGAGATGTAGGGAAGGGCAGGCTTGCTGAACGTCTTTGGTCGAGCGACGACGGTGTTCAGCCCTTTCGAGGCTTCCTCGAAACACCTTCTTGCTACCTCTATGTCTCAGTGTAGGATGGAGACGAGCCCTTTGGAAGTGTAATACTTCATCTTCAA
Source organism: Lathyrus tuberosus (assembly GCA_022829125.1). Classification (NCBI taxonomy): domain Eukaryota; kingdom Viridiplantae; phylum Streptophyta; class Magnoliopsida; order Fabales; family Fabaceae; genus Lathyrus; species Lathyrus tuberosus. Next base: position 1,847,828 of record JALAZF010000379.1, on the reverse strand, counting down.
GTGCACTGTGGAGGGCATAACTATTAATTCGGCCAGCGTTGGTTGTTCGAAGATGCATTGGTAAAGGGATGGGCAATCAATTACCAAAAAATGGACTTTGATGGATCTGGCCCAAAGGTGACAGGAGCTCAACGTATCCCCATGGCTTCGTGACTGAACCGTTGAAGCCTTGTAGATATGATCCTACATAGGGTGTCAGGTGCGTCTCGTCCATCTGAAGTGTGGAGAACAGTTAGGAGTACATAATGTCGACCGAGATTCCCTAGTCGACAAGAATTCTCCGAACATTGAAGTTGGCCATTTGCATCCTTATGAGCAGAGGGATACTGGAATTTCCTCCAAGGAGTTCCTCGTGGTAGAAGGTGATGGGAACTGAATCTCCCCGAATCTTGTCGAGGGTAAAACTATGGTTCGAGCTCGTATTGATGAGGAGCTCTAACTTTCTCTTTACTGACCCCACAGTCACCTTGTTGAATCCCCCTCCCGATATGACCATGACGAAGGGGAAGGTTTCCCAGGGGCTATGTGTAGCGAAGTAAAGAGGGACGTCGAGCCTATCGGGGACATAGAAATCTTCTGGTCGTGAGATTCTCATGGTGACCTAAAGACTAACATCGTCTGAGGATGGTACTTCTTATTTAACCTTCTTCGATTCCTGGGCGTCTTGACGAGTAGCGTCTTTCTTCTTCGCAAACTGCTTCAAGCGCTCGTCCCTGATCAAGATTTGAATTGCATCCTTGAGATGAATGCAGTCGTCTGTCAAATGCCTGTGGCTCTTGTGGAACCTGAAGTACTTTGTTTTATCCGTGTTCGGCTTGGCAAGTATCTACTTTGGGAAACGGACCCCTGCCTGCTGAAACTCCGAGTTCGCGCAGTCAGAGAGAATCTTCTCGTACAAGGCAGTCAGCGGTGTGTACTCGTGGAAACAGCCAGATGTCCTTTTGTGATCTCAGGATTCCTGGGAGCGGTCATCACTTCTTTTTACTACTCCCCGATGAGTTGATGAAGAGTCGTCGTGTTTTGAGGACCTGGCATTCTCTTGGTGCCTTGAGTCTCGGGCAGTGTTTGCCGCTTCTTTTTCTTCATACTGGATATACGCCAGAGCCTTGAGGAGGAGGGCATCCAGTGTTGCCGAGGTCTCGATGCCAACTGCATTGGCAAAGTCGTTGCGGGGAGGGAGCCCTCGTTTGAGAAAATATTTTTTCATGTCGTCAGTCGTGGAGACCTGAACGACTTCTTTATTGAATCTTTCGATGTATGCTCAAAGAGATTCGTCTTTTCCTTGAATGATAGCCTCGAGGGAGGCTTCTGTCTTCGGATGACGGCGAGAGGCTGTAAAATGTCTTGAGAAAATCCTTCCCAATTGCCTCTATGAGGTGATGGATTTGTAGGGTAGGCTCTTGTACCAAGACATTTCTCCCTTCCTCAGTGTCGTCAGGAACAACCTGTATTTGATGGTGCCTCTGACGCCATGGTAGTCGAACAGGGAATCGATGTTCTCGATGTGCTTGTCGGGATCGGTCGTGTCATCATATGTGCCCAGGGGTGGGGGTTTCTCCAGCCCTTTGGGTAATCGAGTGGCCATGATCTCCTGGGATAACGGACCTCGAGGCTTGTCGTCGTCACTGTAGCTGCTCGACTGCAAATGAGAGCGGGCGTTTCTCCCAGGTGAGGACCGCGATCTCGACCAGAAGAAGGAGTTCGTGACCGGCCCTTAGGTCTGGACGGAGGTGAATGTTGGTTTTCTGCCCGCAAATCTCTTATTGTTCTCTTGGCCCATGGGGAGTGCTGGCTCCGGGGAGGAGTACGGTCGCGTTTCCTCATCGACAGGGATTCTGGCTCCACTGGCATCTGGCGATTTCTTCTGCGTCGGGGACAATGGCTCCGAGATCTCCGGTGCTCGCGCCTTGATGGAGGAGATCTTGGACGACATATCTCTTCCAAAGCTCCAATTCTTGCATTCTGCTAGAGGATTAAAAGGTTCGTCTTGTTGTGGGCTTCGACTAGGGTTGTCATTGCCGAGTCGGCGTTGGGCAGAACTGGGATGGGCTGATGGTTCTCTGAGTACTAGATCTCTATGTTGTTGGCGCGATCTGGGGAGGGAGATGCGGTGAATCTGTCCCTCTGCGGAGGAACATCGTCTCCAAGAAAGGGGTTTGCCCCATCTTTTTTTGTCTTACTAACGGGGGAGATGACGGTGTTACGCGCATCGTTGACGTCGGAATCTTGAAAAATTGCTTTGATCTTTGGTTTCCGGGGAAAGAAAGATGGGGAGAACAGAAGTTCCCACAAACGGCGCCACTGATCATTCTGGTTGACCAGAACCTGAAGTGGGCAAGAGACTTCGTCTTCGATGCTGGAATCCAAGGAGGAGGGGTGTACCTGCAAGGCACTCCGATGCCAAAGTAAGAATCGGGAGAGGAGAAGGCAGGTACAAAGTAAGAATGTCTTAGGGTGATTTTGGAATACCTGACCCTCTCAAAGGAGAGGGCATTTATAATGCTCCCAGCGCTTGGCCATTGGTCCCTATTTTCAGGCCTAGATATTCCCTCCCCAAAAATAGGTAACTGCCAGAAACTAGCCGTTGTGACGGACAAACATGCTCGGACTGGCAGGGCTTAGGCTATTGGGCCGTTCTACGTGCAGAAGTGGATTGGGCCATGTCTAGCCATCGGGCCAGTCCGGGACAATTATTAAGATATATCGTCGAAGTGAGAGATTGTTGAAATATTTTAATTATTATATTAATATTTTAATAATTATTACGTGGGCATATATATTTTAATATATTAGTTATTTTATCAAATTAAGTGTTTTAAATAATTAAGTGAATAGATAAAGTTAAAATGTTAATTAAATTTTATTTTGAGATTAATTAATTAACTAATTAATTAATTGAATATGAGCTCAAATATGAATAGATGTCAGGATGATCCATTTCAGAATAATAGAAACTCTAATTAGTCGTCTCTCTATAAATAAGCTATGATCTGTAATATACCGTACACAAATCATTTGTCTCATCTCTCCATCGGAAGAGTATTCAAAGCATTAGTAATACCAAATGATAAAGAACCACACAAGCCATCAGGTGTTCGTTGTTTGTTTTCTGGCCTTCAAAATTACCACCAACTGAAATTTTCTCCATGGATTCAAATATTCCTAAAATTGACTTATAGACCCTTTCATAATATATGTACTTTAATGACTCCATGGCTTCCACACTAAAATATATATAATACTTTGATTTAAATTCTAACAATAATTACTTGGAAGTTATCTAGGGAGTAATACACACCAGAAAGGTTACACTAAAATTATCCAGACACTACTATGGAAAAGTCATACCACAACGGTTGGAAAAGGGGTACCACAATGCATGTCCAACCGTTGTGAGGTAAGGGGTGATTGTATGTATGATGTTTTTCACCACGGTTACGAGACCGTGATAATAAGGCATGACACACGCTACCTATCACAATGGTTACTTATATCAATCGTTGTGATATATACATTTAGGTACTCGAATCGAAAACCATCAACAATTTATTTGGAACCTAAATAATATTTCATCACTGATAAAATATATAACCGTTCTTGAAAGTACCCAGAGTTTATTATATAATATGCAAATTGCTTGTTTTTCCATACACCTCACTAAAGAAATACAACCATTCAAATTGATGAAGAAGTATATAAAATGAAAATTAAACTATTCTTGAAAACTAACTTAAACAAACATTTATTTTCCAAATTGCATGCGTCTTATCATTCATTTCCCATTCTTTAACATATAGAATGTGGTTCAGTGGTCTAAGTCCTTCATGACATAGATTCCTTCTATTCTAAATTAATTTGAATAACATCAATTTATTAGCTAAATCTACCTCATCATCGTCGCTTATCATTGTGATTGTTATGATGACTTATCATTATAACAATCACGATGATAAAAGACGATGATGAGGTAGACTTATCCAATAAATTGTTGTTATTCAAATTAAACTATAAGAGGAGATATATATGTAATGAAGAAATCAGGTCATTGAACCACATTCTATATGTTAAACAGTGTGGGATGAATGATGAGACGCATGCAATTCGGAAAACATTGATTGATATAAGTTGGTTTTCAAATACAATTTAATTTTCAGATTATAAGTTTCTGTATCAATTTAAATGAAATGTATTTTTAGTGAAGGGTTTGTGAAACAAATAATCTACATAGCATATAATAAACTCAACTTCATCTACTGTGCAACCTGCATAAGAATTTAAAGAACAAAACATTGTTAAGTCACAAGAAGCCTCTTTCTTGTGACTTAGCAATGTTTTGTTCTGAAAACATTAATCAACAGCAACAACATACAACAACATTTATCAACAACACAACAACATACAACAAAATAAAAAAAATAATGTTCAAGAACGCAAGATATAATAAACAACAACAAATTATGAACTTCTGAGTGTTAGTGCGTGAGACACTTTTAGTGAGGAGAGAAAGAGAAAGAATAAGGAAATAAGGATTTGTATTATTGAATTGTGTAAATAATGATACAAGCTAGGTTTATTTATATACAACCCTAATTGGGCTTGGGCCAACACAACTTGGATTATATCTAAATATTAAATCTAATCAAATCTAATAATATCAAATCAAATCAAATCTAATATTTCAACACACCCCCATAATCCAAGTTGTCGAACCTACGCTAGTCGATCTGAACTATTCCTAATTTCTTTCTCAAATTCAAGAATCTGTCGATCTTCAACCCTTTGGTGAAAATATCAGCCAACTATGCTTCACTTGAGCAGTGCCTAACTTCAAGTTCACCTCGATTTACCTTTTCCCTTAAGAAGTGAAATCTGGCTTCGATATGCTTACTTCTTCCATGTATAACTGGATTCTTCGCCAGATTTATAGCTGGCTTGTTGTCGATTTGTAACACAAGAGGTTTCTTCACATCGACCTCCATTTCTTCAAGTACTGATCTGATCCAAATTGCTTGACATGCAGCATAAGATCCCGCTATATATTCAGCTTCACACGATGACAATGCCACTACAGGTTGCTTCTTCGAACACCATGAGATTGGAGCACCAAATACTTGAAAGAAATAGCCAGTTGTACTTCTTCGATCTTCCTTATCTCCACACCAATAAACATCTGAAAAACAATTAACTATTGCTCCTTTGCCTTCAGAATCTTGTCGAAATAGAATTCCAAAATCTGTTGTTCCTTTTAAGTATCTCAGAATTCTTCTTACAGCTTTCATGTGTGACACTCTTGGTTCACCCATGAATCTACTCACTAATCCGACTGCGAAACCTATATCATGTCGACTATTGCACACATATCTCAGAGATCCAACTATTTGTTTGAACAAAGTTACATCAACTTTGTCTTCCTCTCCATGCTTCTCCAACTTCAAGTTTGGTTCGATAGGTGAGGATGCAGGATTCGAATCTTCCATTCTGAATCTCTTGAGTATCTCTTTGACATACTTCCTTTGATGTAGCACCATACCTTACTTCGACATATGAAATTTCATGCCTAGGAAATAAGACAATTTTCCCAGATCTGACATTTCAAATTCCTTCTTCATCAGCTCTTTGAACTTCAACAAGTTCTTCAGCTATTTCCAGTTACTAACAAGTCATCGACATATAAGCAGATGATTGTTATATCTTGTGCTACAACCTGACCATAGACACCATACTCATACTTGCATTTGACAAATCCCAATTCAACTAAGTATGAGTCGATCTTCTTGTTCCATGCCCTAGGTGCCTGCTTAAGGCCATAGAGCGCTTTGTGCAACTTATATACTTTACTCGCTTCCTTCTGAATCACAAACCCAGGAGGTTGTGTGATATAGACCTCTTCGTCTAATGGACCATTCAGAAATGCTGACTTCACATCTAAGTGAAATGTCGACCAACCTTGGTTACATGCTAATGCTACCACTAGTCGAATAGTTTCCAGTCTTGCTACTGGAGCAAATACTTCAGAGTAGTCAAGTCCTTCTTTTGAAGAAACCCTCGAGCTACTAATCTTGCTTTATGTCTTGCTATCGACCCATCAACATTGTGTTTCAACTTGAACACCCACTTTACTTCGATAGCTTTTGTATGTGCTGGAAATTCGACTAAATCCCATGTGTTATTTCTTTCGATTACCTGTAACTCTTCGACCATAGCTAACTTCCACTGTTGAATTTTTAAAGCTTCGTTATGGTTGATTGGTTCAGCACTTGCAAGTAAAGCAAAATGAACTAATTCTCCATCTGGTGTGACTTCATCATCACCAGTCACTTCATAATCATGAAGTCTTGTTGGAGGAACTCTATTTCGCTGAAGTCTTTGGCTAAGGAGCAATAGTTAATTATTTTTCAGATGCTGATTGGTGTGGAGATAAGGAAGATCAAAGAAGTACAACTGGCTATTTCTTTCAAGTATTTGGTACCCCAATCTTATGATACCAATTTGTTAGTGCGTGAGGCACTTTTAGTGAGGAGAGAAAGAGAAAGAATAAGGAAATAAGGATTTGTATTATTGAATTGTGTAAATAATGATACAAGCTAGGGCTATTTATATATAACCCTAATTGGGTTTGGGCCAACACAACTTGGATTATATCTAAATATTAAATCTAATCAAATCTAATCATATCAAATCAAATCAAATCTAATATTTCAATACACCCCCATAATACTTCAACAAAAACAACATACAACAACACAAGATATGATAAAATATTTTAAGAACGCACATTTTTTTAATCTAATCGTGGAACTGGAACAAATTATGAAGTTCATCTAGTTTATGATGCCATGAAAAAGAAGTACAAGGTGAATGAAATTTACACAATAGCTTTATACTTCTTGTATTTTTCTTCATAGCAACACAAACCATATGTATCATAGCCAAAGTATGCACTTTGTTAAGATGGTGAAGACAAATCTAAATAAATGATAACATTCACCAAATGAAAAAATGAGAACCCAGTTTTAACAAGAAACATAAACAAAATCGAAGCATAAGTTTAATGAACGAACCTCAAGGTAGCGATTGGTGAAGATGAATCTGAAGGTTGAAGTATGTTTAAAGACTGACATGGATGTTATGGTTATGCTATGAGAGAGAAGAGTGAAATATGTTAGAGTTTTCTTTTGAGAGAAACGACTGTTATGTACTGAATGACAAATATTTCCGCTTATATATTAAAAAATATCACTTTTCATCACGGCTGACAAGAAAAATCGTGATGCAATGATTGGACTTTTCACCACGGCTGTTTTAGAAAACAGTGATAATAATTAAAAACGTTTAATTAAAAAATAAAAAATTATATAGGCGCATGAAATTTGAGATATCACCATGAAATTTGAATTCTGATAAAAAAACAAGAATAACCTTTGTTCTTCCTAAAAGAGAGAAACGACTATAATGATTGAAAGTTTTCTTCATTTCTCAAGATGGTCACACGTCATTCAAGAATATAAACCATCAGAAGTAATTATTGCAAGCATTAAATCACCAGATGTTTCATCTTCAACCTCTTTTATAAATGCACACTTTCATATACTGCATTTTCCAATCTTCAACCTATTCATCTTAACTTCCTATAGCAATATGAGTACTCCATCTGAGAAGGCTAAGAGTATTATCTCAATAGAAGTCACTATTGAGAACAAAACCATCACCACAGTACAACATCATCAGTAGTTAACTGAGGAGGTCCAGCCATTTGGGTTGAGTGCTGCCAGGGATGCATCGAGGGTGAGGAAGACCAAGAAGAAGAATAAGATTCTGAAGAAGAAGAAAAAGAAGAGAAAGGTGCCGAGGAAGATTGTTTACTATGACTCAGATGAGGGTAGTGAGGAGCGAGGCGTAGATTAGGAAGATTCCTGTAGTGCTAGAGGATATTGTTCTGATGTGGAAAAAATTACGTAATCCAAGAATCTTGTACTCTTTCCTTTTGATCAATGAAAATATGAAGAAAAACTAAAACATATTAAAAACCTAAAGCATATTCATAACAATAATACAACTCTAGCCGTCTCAATTTTTTCGAAGGCCTTGTGTAGATTAATACTAGTTTAATCATGTAAAAGTAAAACAAATCGATGACCTATCTAACAACATTTTAACCACTATAAATATTTTATGAGGCTCTATTAAACTACATGTTAACTTTAACAAATTTGAGGCCCTGTGCGGTAGTCCGCCTTGCACGCCCTCAAAGACAACCCTGAGTCTCTAATGAATCTGGTTCGCTGGTTAGCCAGTTTGCTTAGGGCTTGTTATGAAGGAAATAATGAATTTGTTTTGTTTTAAATTAATCAGGAAAACCTTTGACCACATTTGTTATATTCAACCGCAGTGAAAAGTTGATCTTATTACAATCGTTGAAAAATAAAACCGTGGTTAAATAGTTTCAATTTTATTTATTTATTTATGAACATAAATGACTCACGCTTTTTGTATTAGGAAAAATGAAAAAAAAAGTAGTTGTTAAGATTCGAAACTTGTAACACTTACTTTATCACCACGGTTGTTTATCTCAATTGTAATTAAATAATTTTCAAAAAAATAAAAAATACATCAGACGCATTCAATTTGCGATATTACAACGGTGAAAAGTATAATTGTAATAGTATTATGTTATCGAATATGTATTTTGTAATAGTGAGAATAAATAACAAATTAGATAACTTATGGTAAAAGTACAAACAAAAAAGTTTAAGTGAAGTTATTTGATGTATATTTGACTTAGATTTTCTCTCGTCCCTCAATTATTCACGGTAAAGATTTAGAAAAAAATAGGAATAGAGTGAAAATTTAGATGGTTTTAGTAATATATAATTTTGAGGTGTGAGATAAATTTTCCTTTGAGAGGATAAAAACAATAAAAAATTTATATAATGAGTGGGTTGAGTAAAAAATAGAACTAAGTGATTCAACTCATATTTAACTTTAATTGATATTAGTATGAAAGACTAGCATTAATTTTTCTTTTTGTAAAAAAATGTGAAAGTTTCGTTAATATAATTTTTTCTTTTCCAGATTTTTCTATATATTTTTTAAAGATTATAGTTAAAAATTATAGGTTTAATGCATCATTTGATCTTTAAGTTAATTGAATGTTACACATCAATTCCTTATTTAATAAACCTTATTTATTGGTCCTTTAATAACATTCTGATATCGAATTTAATCCTTCCCTTTGAATTGGCGTGACAGAAATTTTGAAAGATTTAGACAACAAAAACACACCAAAGAAGTTAAGAAAAATAAATAAAATTTTCCAGTTTTTTTCCGGATGTGCACATCTGAAAGAATTCATGATTTGCAAATCCGATAAAAATCAAAAGAATTCTATAAAATCATTTACTTCTAAATATAATTAAATTCAATATAATTAAAATCTAACATCATTAAAATTAATATGATTTTTTCAATATAATTAAATCCAATTTAATTAAATCCAATATAATTAAAATTAATATGATTTTTTTTCTAAATGATTAATATGGTATTTACTTCTAAATTATTTTTTTTATATTGAAAAAATTAATTTAATTATATTGGATTTAAAATTATATGGTATTTACTTCTAAAATTGGATTTAATTATATTAGTATTTAAAATTATATGGTATTTACTTCTAAATTATAATTAAAATTATATGGTATTTACTTCTAAAATTAATTTAATTATATTGGATTTAATTATATTGGATTAATTATATTGAAAAAATCATATTAATTTTAAGTATATTTGATTTTAATTATATTGGATTTAATTATATTGGATTTAATTATATTGAAAAAATGATATTAATTTTAATTATATTGGATTTAATTATATTTAAAAATAAATGATTTTATTGAATTCTTTTGATTTTTTTCGGATTTGCAGATCAGCAATTCTTCTGGATGTGCACATCCGGAAAAAACTGGAAAATTTTAAAAAAATGGTGCGTCCGGATTTGTACATCCAGAACTTAGAGGTATTTTCGTCAGCGCGCATGATGCCTAAGAAGGTTGGGTGGTGGGATAAGAAACTGCCAAAAGGACCTAGTGTTTTGAGTTTGTTTTCATGGTGTCTTTGTTTACAAGTATGAATTATGTTAAGATTGTTTGTTCCCATAAAACTTGAGAAGTGTTCCTTGAATTCATTAGTAACTCTTGTATTTCGACTTTTCTCGCAGATCAATCGAGATACTAACGGGAACGACACAATATTGGTGGAGTCAATTGAAAGTACTCCATCTCCACGACCGAAGCAAAAGCCGATTCAAGTCGGTACTGAAATAAAATCTATAATTTGTTTTAGGATGCCTTTGATTTACAGGGTGTAAATTTTTTGCAGGTATTTTTTTTCTTTCTTATTTATCTATCTGTTCTGTAAACTAGATTTATTGAATTAAATTTTCTGTTGAATTTGAGAAAATGTATAGTGTCAATGTTACATGATCTCAAGCTATATGACCCAAAGTAACATGTAACAGTGTTGATAGAAAAGTTTGTTAGATAAAGAAAGCTATATGCACAACTTAAGGTTTTTTTTTTATTTTTTTTATTTTTTTATAAAATTTAACAGAAAAGACCGATTAAACTAAAAAGAGTGTTTTTAAGGGACATTTTTGCAATTTTTTTAGAATAACACATTTATTAAAAAAAAACCAAATAAAACAACATTTCAAAAAAATGACCAAAATGACATGGTTTGAAAAAACAACAAAACAGTGGCGTCATATGGGATGACGCCTCAGTTAAAAGGCACAAACCATCCCATATGACGCCTCAGGCCAAATGGGTATGCCCTAATTTTTTTATACTGCAAAGGGGGATGCACCATCTGGGATGGCGCCTCAGTTCATTTTATTTTATTTTAATTTTTTGTTTAATTTGTGAAATGAAAAATGTATTGGAAATAAAATTAGGGTAGTCATAAATACATCAGAATGTTAAGGACAACCATTAGTACAATCGGTGGTAAAAAAAATTCAATGATCGTGTCTATCTAAACGTCCACCGGTTCCACATGCAGGGGCTCTTGCGCGGCGTCTTTGTCTATTACCACGATTTTGTTGAGGTGTGGCAGGTCTTTGCGTCTGTTGAGATGGCCCCGACGCATGAGACAAATTCTGAAGCATCTGTCCCCAATAGCCGGGGGGTTGCCGCCGACGGCGCTTCCGTAATCCAGCTGCATGCCCATGTTTGCGTAGTTTGTATGGGGGGGGGGGGGGTTGGGTTGGTTGCATACGGTATGGTTGGCCGAAATGTTGCATTGATGGATGTTGGTGCAAATTTAGTGGTTGATGTGGGGTTTGGTAGTCGAAAAGTGGATGGGTTTGTTGGCGGTAGGACGATTGTGGTTCTTGGTTGTAGGAAGATGAGGTGTTCATTTGTGGGGGGCTATGGTGGGCTGGGGTGGGTTCGAAAGACTCGCCAGGGCTATAGGCGGGATGGGGGTAGGGGTAAGGGTTTTCTTGTTGTGATTGAGTAGGTGACATGTTAGGGTAGGGGTTAGGCTCTTCTTGTTGTTGGGTATAGGTAGGTGTATGATGTTGGGCATATTGCTGAGTATGCTGCTGCGAGGAAGACGCACGTTGGCGGGGGTCAATGAGATACGTCGGCTGAGAGAGGAATGGTTGCGGTGTTGTAACATACCTAAACCAACTCATATATTGTTGCGTTGGAATAACATCTTCTACAACGGGGTCGGTTATGACGTGCTGATATTGATTCTCCCAGTGTTGGCACATCTCTGTTGTAAAGTTAGTCCACTCACCCACTGCCCACTGGGTGTCGACTCTACACAGATGCCACTTTCCCAAACTTGTAGGAGCCACCGGAATATCCTGATGCATTCTGAACTGAAGTTTGACTCGATCGCTCTGATGCATCTCGATAGTGGTGAACCGAATGATGGGCGTTTTTGAAGTCCACACAACAACATCATTCGCGTTGGGCTGGTGTTCGAGCCCATCGTACGACCTCCAGACAAACTACAAGAACACAATGTTTAATGAGAAATTGTACCAAGTGTCCAAATGTGGGCTCTAGCACAACATCATAGTTTCAACTGTAAATTTGTCTATTTATAACAATAACAAATTTTATTTCATTGATGGCATACTTAACTGATTACAACGACATAACATAACATAACATAACATAACATAACATAACTTAATAGCTAAACATCAACAAATAACCATCAACGGAACCTAATACCAAATCAGGAAACAACAATAACAAACCCAAACGAAATAACTCATAGAATCAGCTTATCTAGGAAATTACAACCATCAACTTAATTTCCTCTTCTAACATCATCATCATGAGGACGCCATCATCATTTTCCACTTTCCTCCAAGACCGGGTGACTCCGTTTGGACCAGACTTCTCAACCAGCCTCTCAATCTTCCTGGTCTTTTCACCTGCCGTAAATTCATCTGCTAGCCAGCGGCGAAATTCCCTATGCAAATGTTCCAACGTCTGCGTGTTCCAGAGTAGCATCTTCATCGGAGGTTTGACAGCTAAGCATACAACTAGGGCATCTCTTTTCATCAGTGGAAATTATGGAAACGGTTTCTCCGGTGCTGATGATGATGATGATAACGGACGACGATTTAACCACTCAGACATGGTGTTGAGAAGGGGAGAGTTTGGGATATTGGTGAGGGAAGAGAGGAAATTAGGGTTTTGGTGACAAGTGTTGTGCAATAACAAGTGAGAGTCACTACGCCAAAAATGAGTTTTCGCAGCGCAACAAAGACAACGCTTTCTGGCAGCAGCGTTGCTACATGTTTCGCTAAAAACAAAAATAAAAAACGAAAGAAAAAAGCGCTGCTAAATGGCGGACATAAGACAACGCTTTTGAAAAGCGCTGCTAAAACCCTAAGGCAGGTGAACTTTAGAAAGCATTTTATGAAAAGCGCTGCTCAAGGTGTAACATAAGGCAGCACTTTTGAAAAGCGCTGCTAAAGGGCTTTTGTACAACACGCTTTAGGCAACGCTTTTGGAAAGCGCTGCTAAAGGCCTTTCATTAATCCCACATAAGAAAACGCTTTTACCCCAAAAGCGCTGCTAAAGGATTAACATAAGAAAGCGCTTTCTAAAAGCGCTGCTAAAGGTCTTTTAAAATATTAAAATTAAAACAGATTCTGATCTCCCTCTATTTTCATTAGGACCGTTTCTATTTTCGCCCTAATCTCTCGCGACACTGTATCTTCGTCTTCTTCTTCTGCAAACGAACTCCCTCCGTCCTCCCTCGTCCGCCGTTCGTGACTTTATTCCGTTCGAGGCTACCCTCACAGCTACCGTCGTCCGCCGTTCGTGACTTCAATCCGTGCTACCGTCGTCCGCCGTTTGAGGTTTTTACTCTCCTTTTTTATGGTTTTCTCTCCAATAATGGAAATGCCAAATATTCTCCATTGTTGATTGTTTCTCTGCTGTTTCTGTGATATAACTTTGTTGTATTATTAGTTGTTGATGTTAGGTTTTGATTTTTTGGTTTGTAGAAGTTCGTTAGTGTTTAATTGAAAATGTGATTAGTTGTTGATATTTGATTTGATTTGATTTAAAATGATACTAGTTGTATTGTTAGTTGAAAATGATATTAGTTGTATTGTTAGTTGATTTTTGATATTAGTTTTTGATTTAATTCAAAATGATATTAGTTTTTGATATTTAGTTGATTGATTTTTTATTTAATTAAAAATGATATTAATTGTATTGTTAGTTGATTTTTGATTTGATTTTTGATTGCCTATCCGTTTGCGTATCTGTATCGATTTCACTCACAGGTTCATTGTTTATAATTGTGTCTAAAATGACTTTGAACTTAATCCCTCTAAGTTTGTTTAGCTTTATAAGTTCTTTAATAAAATTGTGTCATTTTATATTGATGTTTTTCTTAATTATAGGTGAAATGACTAGTAAAGTGGAAAATTCACATGATACTTCAAAAAATGATGGACATGAAACAATTCAAGAAGCGGAAGGAGATATTACGCGAGGAGTAACTATCATGAAGAACATCATTCGTGCTAGAGATAAAGGAATAAAGTATGACGTTTATTGGAATGATACATACCAACTTGTTGAGCCTAACAGATCAATGTTGACAAGTTACATTGGTACACTTGTTCATTCGTATATTCCAATTACTTGTGATAATTGGAGAAATGCATCGTTGAAACCCGCCAAAGAAAAGATATGGAGTGAGATACAGGTACCATATTGATGTTATTTATTTTTGTTGCCGATTATGTTTTTAAATTACTAATTATGTTATTTGTTTTTGTAGAGGTCTTTTAATATTAGTGATGACCGAAAGAAGTATTGTATTCAATAAGCCGGAAAAAGACACAGAGGGTTTCGAGCATTTCTATCAAATAAGTATCTTAGGGATGCCGAACGAAATTTTATTGAAGCAGAACGTCCAGTGAAGTATATGGATTTGATTTCACCTGAAGAATGGGCAACTTTTGTAGCCAAAAGAAGAATCGAAGTATTCCAGGAGTTGAGTGGCGTAAATCGCCAAAGAGCATCAAAACCCGCGTATCCATACAGGAAGGGGCGTTTGGGATATGCACGCTTACAACAAAAAATAGTAAGTATATATAAATGCTTTGATTTACTTGTTTCTTTCCCATGTGTTATAATTGATTTTATTATTTGTCTTAATGTGTAGTTAGAAGAAGAGAAAAGTGAAGAAACATGTGTTCCGGAACATGTTTTGTGGATGGCTGCTCGTGTGGGCAAGGATGGAGTTGTTGCGGAAAATGTTCAACAAGTTTTTGAGCAATGTGTAAGTATAACGTTATGTGTTTTATATCCCACTTATTGACATATATATAATATTTATGCTTTTTAATCCTCGCAAATATTTTTCGATATTCATGCAAATGAATTCCAGGAGACTCTGTCTCAGTCCGCAACTCTAGGTGAAGACCAGGATTGCAGGAGCATACTTACTCGAGTGTTAAATGTTCCTGAGTATTCCGGTCATGTGAGGGGTAAGGGTTTTGGGGTCACTCCATCATCCATTTATAATCGTTCAAAGAGCCAAAATCCTAGCAATAAACAAGTGATGGAAGCCATGGAAGAATTAAGAGCTCAAGTCCGTGAATTACAAAAGGACAAGGAAAAATATATGTCAGAAAGGCGTGGTTCAGAGTTTAATGATACTAGTGACAAAGGTAGTATCAATTGTCAACAGAAACTTGCTGAGGTAATTATATATGCTTATTATGAAAATAATTTAGCACAATTTTTTAAATATATACACATTAGAAGTGTTAATTCTATATTCAAATGTTTTAATAACTTATATGATTTTTAGATTCATGCTCAAGAGTTGCAAATAATAGAAAGTCAGAATAGGCAGCCAGAATTAGGCAACACGTCCAACCAAAAAAAGACTCTTGCAAGGACGGAAAAAAAAAAGCAATTGTATCCCGATTTAGGTCATCTCTTGAAACACTTGTAGAAACATCGAATTTAATGGACGAAGGTATTTGTGCAGTACCATGGAGGAAGGTATTTTCGGGTATTCCTATTCGGAAACAATTTCTAAAGAGGATTTGGATCGAATTTTTAATCATTCTGAATTAGGCATCAGTGTTATGCACACATACATCAGGTATTCCGATTAACTCTCTTTAATTATTTAAACAATTTATTTACTCATTTCAACGAATAATCTAATGTTTATTATGTTTTTGTTTAAGGTTCTTGTATGAGAAATTGATGCGCCCGCATCAATTGTCAGAAATTGATGCGATGAATCCAACTTCAGTACAATCTCACTTAGTCAAAAGATTTATGGCCAGCATAGATACAGAAAAGTTGTATCTTTTACCATATAATACTGGCAACGGGTTAGATTTGCATTCTTACTTCATTTATTATCATTTTTCGTTTTTTGATGTTGCGTATAAAATTACTATATCGATACTTTTGTTTTATTTTACAGTGGACACTGGTTGTTGGTTGCGATAAATCCGATAAGAGAAATAGTGTATTATGTGGATTCGTTAGATGATGATGTAGATAAATACCCGGATATGAAGACGACGATTGATACGTAAGTGAAATTGTTCTAAATATTCGTGTGTATTTGTTTATTAATTTATTTAAGTGAGATTGTTCTAAATATTCGTTTATATTATGTTAGAGCTATACAAATATTTCGATCACAAAGAGGAGCCCAAGTATCAAAGAGTAAGTCAACCAACATTACATGGATCAGAGTGGAGGTATATTTTCACAATTTTGCTTATAATAGTGATGCTACTTGGTAAACAAGTTAGACTATATATCCTGATATATATTATTATTTTTTTCACTGTGTAGTGTCCTCATCAATAAAATGGTATAGATTGCGGTTATTTCGTTTTGAGGTTTATGAAAGAAATCATTCATTTGGATCAAATAGAGATTCCAATCATGGTATGGATTTATAACTTATGAGTTATTTTAATATTTATCGGATATTTGATATAATTAATTACTTTTAACTAAATCATGCATATTATGTTATATTATGTAATAT
The DNA here is from genome assembly GCA_022829125.1 of Lathyrus tuberosus. Lineage (NCBI taxonomy): Eukaryota > Viridiplantae > Streptophyta > Magnoliopsida > Fabales > Fabaceae > Lathyrus > Lathyrus tuberosus. The sequence continues at coordinate 1,831,250 of JALAZF010000379.1, read as the reverse complement.
TTTGATGAATTCAAGTGTGCTACTTACTCCAAAGTACAATTGGAAGAAATTAAGGAGGATTGGTGTCAATACCTTATTGAGCAAAGAATCATATAAGGTATGGAAGTTGGAAGTTGTTGTATATACTTTGTATAGTTTTGGAAGTTGTTGTATATGGTTATTAGAATGGTTATTTTATTTTGGAAGTGGAATGGTTATTAGAATGGTTATTTGGTGTATGAATAGTTGTTATTAGAATGGTTAACTAATTTGAAAGTTGCCGACCATAAGTTGAATATTAGAATGGTTAATTGATAAAGTCTTGTGTATAATTATGAAATATAAGGCCTATATATGGTGATTGAAGTTGTTGTATATGGTTATTAGAATGGTTATTTTATTTTGGAAGTGGAATGGTTATTAGAATGGTTATTTGGTGTATGAATAGTTGTTATTAGAATGGTTAATTAATTTGAAAGTTGCCGACCATAAGTTCAATATTAGAATGGTTAATTGATAAGTCTTGTGTATAATGCTGAAATATAAGGCCTATATATGGTGATTGAAGTATATAATTATGTAGGCCTATGTTGAATAAAGGCTTGTGAATTGAAGTATATAATTATAATAAGTTTTGATAAAAAATTATGTTATACAGGTTTGTTAATATACAGGTCTATTATAAGGTTGTAAAAAAAAGTTTTCTTAAAAAAAGGAATTTTAGCAGCGCTTTTGACAAAAAACGCATGCAAAACAAATAATTTTTAAAACAATTTACATGTACAAAAGACAGCACTTTTACTGAAAAAGCGCTGCTAAAAGTGGAACTAAAGAAAGCGCTTCAAAAAGTGCTGCCTAAGGAGGGGGGGGGGGGGGGGGGGGGGTTTCCAAAAAAAGTGCTGCCTAAAGTTGGAAAATAATAGTACACATTAGGCAGCGCTTTAAAAAGCGCTGGCTAAAGGGTAACAAAAGACAGCGCTTTTAGTGGAAAAGCGCAGCCTAAAGGGGACCTAAGGCAGCGCTTTTGTAGAAAAAAAAAACGTTGTCTTTCGCTGCTAAAGGCAAAAAAAAACCCTGCTAAAGGTCTTTTTTGACATAGTGGGTGAACCCTTATTTATAGGCACATGATACCCTATTAAAAAATATAATTAATTATATTAAAAAAAAAAAATTTAATCTTTTAAAAAAAAAACCACTTACACTGAGGCACCATCCCATATGACGTCTCCCCCTGGAAATTAGGGCACCCCAGTTACACTGAGGCGCCATCCCACATGACGTGTAGGAATTTTTTGAAAATTTTTTGCCTGAGTCGCCATCCCATATGGCGCTTCAAGTCTTTCTGTTTTTCAAAACTAGGTCACTTTGATAAATCTTCTAAAACTTGTGGTTTTTTTATTTTTTTTTTGAAAAAGTAAGTTATGTTAAAAAAAATTTAACATTTTTACAGAATTAAAATATAACGTTTATTAAATAATAAATTAAAGGAAAAACTGAAATTAAATTAAAGAGCTTTGGCACTAATTAACAAGAATGATATGAATATAAAGACCCCAAAAAGTGCCTTCAAGACGTAAAAGTAGCAAAAGGTTATTAATTATCATTTGAAAAATCACAAATTTTACGTTGATTTAAAATAGAGTTTGAAAATATTTATAAAATGACTTCTCTCGTCTTAGAATCTATTTTTATAAAAATGAATTAGACAAACTCTAATCATAATGTGGCATACAAGTTTATCACTCCATCTGCGACAATTAGAATCGATGAGCCAGAATAAAAAGTTACAATGGCAATTTTGTCATAAACATAATGAATATTCTGTGAATGGTACATTGAAGAAGTTGAAGGAAAAATCAATATGGTAAAGAATTCTAGTATTTGCTTTTGTTTCCGCACAGAGAATGATTGGCAGAGTAACAAACCAGCAAACATTTTCTGACACTTTATATATGTGGTCCCTCCCCTACCTCGTCTGATTTAAGGCACTGCTACCATGTTTTCTGTGCTTGATCATGCCATCAAGAAAGTCATCATTGCAAAAAAAGGACAACATAAAATGACCAATGATGAGAACATTAACCTCTTTATCACTATCACAAAATTATAGAACAACCTTTGCAATTTCTCTCCAAACACAAACAAACTGGACATACATGTCATTTTCTCATTTACATAATGCATAACATCAGTCTCAAATTTGTTTGTTAACCAAACTAAAAAAACAAAACAAAACATTACTTGCTCCCAAAGTTTCATCACATAACACAACAAGCATTAGGGTTTTCATCACTAAACATCTGAGGAGGAGCAGGCAACTGCACAATTTCACCTTCTCCATTGTTATAATAACCATAATCAAATCCCAAAAATCCATATCCATAACCATATCCATTCGAATTCGTCATAACCTCCATTTTCCCCTTTCCACCATTCTCATCAACCTTGTTATTTCCACCTTCACCTTTCTGCTTATTCTTCTTACCTCCATCATTCTCTCCTTTGTTCTTCTCCTTCTCTTTCTCATTCTCCTTCTCCTTCTTCGGCGGGACCACCTCAACCTTCCTCTTGAATTTCTTCCTCATTTTCTCCACCATCACTTTCACATCCATTGTTCCCTTCACTGTCACCGTCTCTTTCTCCTTATCTATTTTCACATCATAAACACCTACATTTCAAAAAAAAAAATATCAATAAAAAATCAACACCAATACATTAAATCACAAATATAAAAAAACAACATAATCAAACACCTTTTGTCTTTGACACAGTTTTCCGAATTTTCTCAATACATCCTTGACAATGCAGTTCCATCTTCAAAACCGCCGTCGTCACCGGAGGCTATTCCATTTTTCATTTCCATCAATTAATGAATTAAAATAAAATTTAACAATAAACATAGAAAATTAGTACCTCTTTAGGTTTTTTGTCTTCCGGTTTGTTTTTGTTGTCTTTGTTTTCTTTGTCATTTTTGAGAACCGGAGAAATAAGATCAACTTTCTTCTTAGTCTTACTAACAAGCTTGTCTCTGAGTTTCGCAGCGTCGACGGTTCCATTAATGGTGAATTTTCCAGTTTCTTTATCGACATTCATTTTCTCAAAGCCTTCAACAAGAAGGTTCAATTTCAACGCTTCAGTTTATTAAAAACAAAAAAATAATCCAGTAAATAAAATAAAATAAAAAAACCGATGAAACAGTTGAAGAATAAAATATTGATAAATTTTTGTATGAATGGAAGAAGAAAAAAAACCTTCAAAACCGCGAATGCATTTGACGATTTTGGAAGCGCAACCGTCGCAATGCATGTCGACTTTCAAAATGACTGTTGTTGGTTTTGCTTCATCTTCTTTCTTCTTGTTGTTGTTGTTTTTGGGTTCGTTGTTTTCTTGTTTTTGGGTTTGGTCGTTGGTCTTGTTCTTTTGCTTTTGCTGCGACATGAATGAATGAATGAAGAAAAGTAGAAGAAATTGAGATTTGATTAATAAAATGCAGAGAGAGAACCTTAGCCATTGATGGTGAGTAGAGCGGTTACAGAAGAGAGTAGTAGCGGAAGAGAATGAGTAACAGAAGTGTTTGTATGAATAAAGAGTGGTGTGGACCCCACTATATATCACGTTCCACACCTTCAACATTATTCAGTTATTTTTCTTACTAATATATTTGAAACTAACTGTTAGTTATATTAATTTTGTATTAAAAAAGTGTTATACTAATAAACAAAATAAAATAATAGTTATAGTCACAATGAGACAAAATAAGAGTGACTGATATATATTTATGCATATGATTTTATAATATTGACCTTCAAATTATCGATTGAATAAGTAATAAATCAAGATTGGTGATAGACAATTGATAACTCAAATTAAATTATTTCAATGCGTAAAACAATTAAATTTAAAGAGACTTGAAATTAAAATGGCGTGGATTTCAGTGAATTTGAGTGAAAATTCACAAAGTAAAAAAGCTAGAATGTAAAATAAAAAAACTAGAATGTAAAGTTGCTAGTGAAAATAAATAAAACTGAAGTATGAATTGAATTTCTTAAATTATAAGTATTAAAGGAATACGATTTTTTTTTAAGAAAAGAGATCGGAAGTACACTAGAGAAAAAAGATTATATAATAATTAATTTAGGAGCAGAGACTTCATCATAATCAACTAAAAAAAGAAATTTGAACAAAAACTCGTTTAAAAAAGAAATTTAAACAAAAACTCACTCATAAAATATCAAATTGAAACTTAAATCACATACCCGTATTGAGAGGTGTATTTGCGCAAGCATTCCCATTATAATAAATAACCATGTGTCTTCGCACCGGTACCCATCGGTGACGCGTATTTGACATAAAAATAAACTTTTATAAAAAAAACTAATAAAATTAATATATTTTATAAGTTTAAATATTTATAACATAACCAAAAAAAAGTTTACATTTTAATATAATTCCAATTAAATAAATAAAACAATAGAATAAATAGGTTTACATTTTAAACTCATATAAAAAAATAGAAATTAATAAAATACAAAAAAAGTTAATAATAAACAACTTTTTAATTTTTTCAAATAGAAAAAAATAGATTGTGTTTTTTTGAATTAATGGGGGCAATTTTCACTTTCAACAAATTAAATATAAAAAATAAATACAAAATTATAATGGCCCAAAACACCACATGGCCATATGCATGTTATAAAACGTGAAAAAAAAATTAAATATAATAAAAATACCAAAATCATCTAAAAGTAACGTGTGACAAAACCAAAACTATCCTTCTCATATGTTACTTGCTCCAGTCAACGAACAACATTCCGTCTCTCAAAGTAGAACATTTCATCGTCGTGTGCGAACCATCTTCCCATTCACTCAACGAACGCAACCCTAACTCAAGAAGCCAACAACATGCATTATTTGAACGGAAGAATCCGGTCAAGGCCGGTTGAAATCTCAAGCGGTAATCTGTAAACAGCTCAAACTGCGATTCTAAACTCTTCTCTCAGTTTATTAAAACATTGATAACATGTTTGTAACATATTTGTTCAATCCGTTGCAGATCATCTTCAGAATCCGAAAGAGACGAAGAATGGGTTACAGCCAGAATTAAGGAACTATGTGATGAGGCGAGAGCTGGAAAAAATGTGAATACAAAGGCTGGAAGGAAGAAACAGGGGAAAAAGGTAGATCATCCATATGTGAAGTCGGTAAACGCCGCAGGATCCTCTCGAACCAAAACACTTGGAGAATGTTCTAAACTGAAAAAGAGGTAATTTTTATAAAATGTGCATTGCATGCAACAATAAAACATTAAAATTTGTGTTGTTGGACTTTGAGGTTGTCTTGATTTATTTGTACAATGCGTTCGATTCTTTCTCATGATATTTGTTGCTGCTGATTTCATGCATTAGTGATGTGGTATCTAGCAAATCAAGTATTTTCCAAATTTTGAATATGCCTGTTTATATGAGTGGGCCACGCATCATTTATCAAATATATTATTTAGTATACCTGCTTTAATTGGTTTTCCTATCATGAGTTTAAAATCTGACATTTTGTATTGATATCTCAAGCATAATTCTTAACTGTGAAAGAACTGAGAATATTTGTTTGTGTTTAATATCCTTAGTTAAGCCAAGTTCATGACTTAGTGAAACACTAATCTAAATGTGAAGTTGTGTGTTGCCATGACGAATGTAGGGCTGAATGCATCTTTGTGTGCACTTGTGACACAGTTGCTTTATATAGGTACAATCATGGAAGTGTAGATACAACACAGACATGTTGGTTGGATTCAGAATATTCCTTCCATCTCTTTATTGTTTTGATTTTGATAAATATATATTTTATATTGTTCAAGTTGATCGGTTCCAACTGTAATGGTTTCTTTATCTTCAATATTTTGTTTATTTTGTGGTCTAATCGTTTTGATCTATTTCAGTTTAATGACATTTTTTTAATACACCTGCATCAACCTCATGATGGTAATATAATGTTTTGAGTGTTGAGGTTAGCTCTCTTTTGTTCATGTATTCAGAGATGAAAAATAATAGCAATTTCAATTTGGTTAAAGAATGATGGAATAGTAGTGCTTAAGTTCTACTTGTCTTATCTTTTGAACTTAGACAGATGCATGATAGTATAACACTATTAGGTTAAATCTGCAGATATTTTGTATCACCCATTGCAGACTAACTACTTTCATGATGCAGTGTTTGCTCCCTTTGTTGTTAAGCCGACTTTGCCGTAGTTCTTGATTCAGCATCTCTCCTTGTACATGAAAGCTGAAGTGCTTTGTTTTTTAACTAACTCTTTGTTTCTGTCACAATTTTGCTTTGGTCTGCCTTCACTTCTAACCATAGTAGTAGTTAAAAGTTGTTTGTTTTATCAGATAGCATTGAAGTACATGTTATTTGTGAAATTGTGATGTTAGATCCAGATTTGTTGCAATTTTATTTTAAAATGTTGTTATTCAAGTACCCATCACAAGGGTAGATTTTATTTAATATGTGAGAACAGTGTTGTTTGTAAAGTATCTAAAATAGAAATTTGCATCTTCAAGCAAGCTATATATGCTATAATAATTAAGTTTTGACAGTTTACCTTAACACACCCAATCGACCCAAGAATATTACTATTGTATTACTTGCAATGTCATGGAGTTAGGCCAGAGCATATTTTAAATACATACATTGGTTGAATGAGTTTGTGGAACCAAATGACTTTGATTTACATATTGCTCTAAAATTATTGAGTACATATTTATAGGCCATGGGAATATTTTTGGGGTAAGAATTTTATTTAGATTAATTTAATTGATAATGAGATATAAATTTCCATTGGACAAAGTTGACTTATAAATATAAATATCCTTCTTTCTGCATTACTATTGACAGACAAGTATGTGTGTCACATACTTATCCATGCTTGTTTGCTGTCATAAGTATTGCTATATGTTTGCATGTAGCTCACATATTCATTAATGTTAGTGGTCTGATTTGGTTTATTGCAAACTGCTCAATCTTGTTAAATTCAATTCAATTATAGATTTGTAATACTGATTTGTGCACTATAATGCAGGAAGGAGGCTATTGGACAACTAAAAGGAATGTCAGAAACACGAAAGATGGTAGGCGGAAGTGTGTGCACTGGGGAAGTTGGTGATCAACGTACCGAGAGGTAAAGGAATTTTCTTGTATGCACGATAATTGGTTATTTAATTTGGGCATGTCATTGCGTATCCATAGTATTAATAACCATTTGGTGTTTTATTTGCAGACCCGTCGAAACAATGATGACCCCAATGGTATGGAGATGGCTCGGCAGAAAGAGAATCCTGTATCGGGCATTTCAAATGCGCCGTATCATTAGGGAATGGAGAGATAACTATGAAAGGGCAAGATCCCGATCTGAAGAGATGGTTGAAGCGGCTGAGCTGCCCGTTGATGATCCTGTTGTCCGCCAAGAATGCAAATGGACACGATTGGTTAATGACGCAGAGGTTATCCAGAAAAATGTCTTTGTAAGTTAGATTTATAACAAACTGAAGTGATATAAAACTGTATTTGAAAAGAATGCTAATCCAAGTGTTTTTGTGTTTCTCTGTAGCAATTTCCTATGGGCGTAATAAGGAAATGTTTCCCCGAGCCCCAGAGTTCGATAGAACTCTATGATGTTAATTTTGATGCTACATACCATTCCGTGTTGAAGAAACGCAAGGATAAGGCTGAGATGTACATCTGCCACAGATGGTATGAGTTCACAGAAGCTCAGGCGTTGAGTGAAGGTGATGTGCTGTCCCTCTCAATTCAGTATCCTCCCGCGGAGCGTCTGTCAGTGTCCGTGCAGAAACATTGACCCTTGTAGGGATGTTGTTTGAAACTGGAAGGCGTATCCGTGTGTTGATGTCGGTGTTTTGGGTGTTTTGGGTGCAAATTTGGTAGTTTGTAGGTGTTGGAAAAAAATGTTTTGGTATATTTACTGGAAGTATTTGTAATAGCTTTGTTTAAGATGTTGAAACGACCTGAATTGTTAGTGTTGAAGTTACCACTATAAAACAGTGTTATGTTTAATATGAATTCCATTTATATCGTGTATTTTTTTCGCATATGTTGTTGGAACAAAATGCTTATTGAGAAAGCTTGCTACAACGCCATGTTAACACTTGAATAATGTATTAGTGACAATGTTAACACTTGAATAATGTATCAGTGGCATTGTTTGGCATATAAATTGAAATAGAAGTTGTTTGCCTCTGCCTCTTAGTCAACAGACCCAGACCTTTATCAATACTAACTGCCGGTAGAATATCTCTTTTCAAAACTATAATATAAAGATGCGATCCAATTTTCTCGCATTTATTTGAACACGAAAGAAAAATAATGCACACATAGGCATAGCTAAGCATGACAACAAATGTTATGTTATATCATAACAGATTGTTTATAAAAACAACTCCAGCAAAATGAGTTGGAAGGGAAATTGAAATTGATCATACAACCATGTGAGAGTGTATAAAGCAGGGGTCAGTATAAAGCAAATAAAACACAGAGGTCAGTATAAAGCAAACAAAATACATTTAACAATTACATAAACAAAATGTAAAAGATGAATTCAATGCAAAGAGAAACACACACATGCATATCAAGAGAAGATGTATCATATTTACTCTAGTAGTAAGTCTCATAGAATTACTTCATCTAATAACTACAATTGAAGGTAAAATAATCTTCAGTGTGTGAACTGAATTTTTAATGAGTTGCTGATAAAAAAATTTCAGAAATTAATATATTGAAAATTACATTGCAGGATTTGATACAATGGCAATATTGTCGAGGTAAACCAAGTAACCGATGACTTTATGCCACGGTATTCCGATGAGTGCAACCAAAAACTTAATCCAAACCCTGAACCCTAAACATCAAAATTCCCTAAACGTCAAAAAGCAAGATACAAAGAACACTATGCATAAAAAATTATAATAAATTACAATAACAAATTACAATAACCAACAAACAAATTACAATAACCAACAAACGGAGTACAGACAATAAATATAAAACACAATACAAAGATGAACGTAGAACATTACTATTTAACTTAGAGAAATCCGCCACCAATACAATAAAAACCTTCCATCCTTTTCAAATAACTCAAAAGCAGAAGGTGCACGCTTTTCCCAGTGGTCAAGTGCTTCACGCTGATGAAAACCAAGCGCACCTGTGCATAACTAATAAAAAACCATTAACCTGAAATCACACAAAAGGCTGCATTGTAATAATATAAAGTAGCAACCAATAATATGCAGTAGAAAAATTTACTATAGCAAAAATATATAAGGGTTACCAGAAATTAAGTTTATCTCATATATTGTTGAAAACCTCTTTGTAAACGACGTTTGTAGTGGTTCCTTTGAACTTGCCTTTATCATCATGCACCAATATTTTGATTTCTTGTTTGGTTGTGACCCTTGATAGTGCGACATATATTTAACCATGGGTGAATACATCTCTTGGCAAGTAAAGTCCTACCGTATCCAAAGATTGGCTCTGAGATTTGTTAATAGTCATTGCATATGAGACTATTAATGGGAATTGTCGTCTATTTAGTTTGAATGGCCAAGGGGATTGTGAGGGTGACATATCCATCAGAGCGATGTAAACTAAATTTCCAAAACCCTTTCCAGCCATTATTTTAGCTTCAACGACATGGGTTTCCATCTTTGTTTTAATTAGCCTTGTGCCGTTACACAAACCTTCTGACTGATCAATGTTTCGCAATAGCATAACAGGTGTTCCAACCTTTAACTTTATGTGATGGTTAGGTAAACCAGACGTTCATAGGGAACTAAGAAACTCCGGCATGAGGATGTCAACTACGGTGGGGTCATCAATTTCAGAGTTATCAACTAAATTACAACTATAGTAATCACGTATCTCTCCTACATATCTGTAGCGAGCGATTTTGGACGCGGTTCTTAAGCGCTGGTCACTCTCTGCGGTTTGAGCTTTGACTACAGGTCGATTCATTTTTTATCCTATTGTGAGCTGAATAAGGAAGGGAAATAGATGTTTCCAATTAACCCTGCTTGCATACTGAGTTTAAACAGCGGTCTGTTAGGTTACGGATGCTATCAATGTGGGGGGGCCTTTGTACTGGTTATTTGTATTTTCGCCAATACTGTTTTCTTTCTTTTTTTACCTGGGCAGAAGGTTTCTGGCGGGGAACAAGGATTAGGATGTTAGGACTGATGCTTTTGAAATACTGCTTTTGATTGATGGAGATATGGGATTTGGGTTTTTTGTTGATTGCGCTCGCTAAGATCTTTTCTTTCGATCTTATGCCTACGTATTCCCGTTTACCGAAACAGGGAAATCAGAGCGTTCATAGTTCCTCCTATTTTGTGGGAGGAAATTGGTTTTTTGTGTCTTGTTCAAAGCCCAAGACGTGAAGCGAAAGGTGGTTTGTATCTTGTTCAAAGCCCAAGATGTGAAGCTGAAAGGTCTATTTGTGTCTTGTTCAAAGCCCAAGACGTGAAGCTGAAAGATCTCGGCTTTAGAGAGAATTTGTCATCTCTAAAGAGAGGAGAAGGAGAATTACTTTAACTGGGATACGCGGATCCGAGCAATGCCATAATTTCCGAAGAGAGGGTTTTAACCTGAAGGAGAAGACTTTAACTCAGTGTAGAGCAATGTCATCTTTCCTTAGGAATTTCTCATGCTAAAAGAGGGACAGTGGCGTGGATATAGATGATCCAGAGGCTTGCCGCTTACAGCGATTAGATGAAAGGGGAAAGAGTTATTGATGTTTGTGTACTGTGAACGAGGCATAACTTTGATGCTAAAAGGTTAATTGGATCAACCAATGGTTTTCTTATACAAAGCCTAAGAGGAGGCTAATTTCCGCTAGGAAAATCATTATACAAAGCCTAAGAGGAGGAAATTTTGTGTCTCGTACAAAGCCCGAGAGAGAGGCTAAAAGATTTTGACCCGACGATGGAGTCTTTTGGTATCTCGTATAAAGCCTGAGATGGAGGCGATTTGACTCAATAAGGGAGTTTTTTGTATCTCGTATGAAGCCCGAGATGGAGGCAATTGTTTGTTTGGCTCAATAAGAACCTTTTTGTATCTCGTACAAAGCCCGAGATGGAGGCGAAAGGGGGATTGATTCAACGAGGGAGTCTCTTATGTGTCTCGTACAAAGCCCGAGAGAGAGGCTAAACGTTGTTTGACTCTGCTGGGGAGAATCATTTGTACAAAGCCCAAGAGAAGGCCAAGGTTATTGTGTCAGTTAAGTGACAGGTCCAGCATACTGATTTTGAAAGAGAAAATCAGTTCTTATATGAGCATCACTGTACTCATGGGTTAGATCTGATGATCGGGGTTGTTTCCTCTTCTTTGGGGAAACTGGAAATCCAAAGGGTATTGAGACTGTCCGAGTCTGCGGGTTTCCTTCCCATTTAACAAAGGGATCACTTGAGAATGTCTTTTGAGACTCAAGGAAGTTAGACTATCCGTGTCTAGAGTTTTATCTTTCGTACTATGCTTTGAGAAACAGTAGTAGACTCTATGAAAGGACTGTTCTTTGAGGATGACTAGGTTCTGTTCCTATACCTCTAGGAGGTCGTCGGGACAATTTGTACGAAGCCCAAGAGGAGGCTGGAAACTTTTAAGAAGCCGACGGGTCCTTGTACGAAGCCCAAGAGGAGGCTATCATTCCCGGAGGAAGAGATCATTAGACGAAGCCTAAGAGGAGGTTGTGAATACTTCTAAGAAGCCGTAGTGTCCTTGAATAATGCCCAAGAGGAGGCCGATGCTTTTAAGAAGCCCGTGGGTCTATCATCTCCTTTCCATTAGGAGAGATAACTCTTTTAAAGATAAAAACCACTGGTAAACGTGCGAGGTTTACTATCCAGCGACTTTTAGCTTTTAAAGAGGGTTCCTTAGTTAAGGTCCAAGATTATGACTGTAGTGGGTACCCAAACCCCGAGACATTCAAGGCAAGTTATCCACAAGGAATAGATCAAGTCAGGAAAGTTCGAGAATTTGGAAGAAACTCAAAGATGCCATTCACGGAGAATACATTCATCTTGGGGAGTAGAGCTTCTTGACGATTCCTAAGGAGGACAGTCGAAGAGAAGACTGTATCTGGTGCTCCTATTGGGGATCTAGGCGTCTATTTCTATGAATAAATGAAACGGCGTCACCTAGTTCTAGACGTAGTAGCCGGGGAAACTCAAAATATCTATACTATTATTACACAGTAGATATGAGTTTATGAAAGGAGACTTACAGTGAGCAGCCCCACAATACAGTTTATAATATGAAAGCAGTAAACGAAAGCGATAACCACTTACTCGGTTGTAGAGCTTCCATGCTGTTTGGTTAGTTGTTCAACAAAGAAAGATTGAAAACAATAGTATATTCAAAATCAAAGGAGAAAGTGCTTTGAAAAAGAAAGATTTGGGGCTTACAGCTCAAGGAGAGGCCCAGGGTTTTATCAGTGAGCGCACTGTTTGAATTTGTACAGAGGGACTTATACAAGTGACTGGGGCCCAAAAAGGTTTTCTGTACAAAGGGATGGGTCTTACACTCTCTCAAGAGGCCCAAAAAGGTTTGAAAAAGAGTGGGGCTTATAACACGAGGGCAGGCCCAGATGATTTTTCGTTTAAAATGGCGATCGCGCCGAGATTTTCTTTTAACGCAAAGGGACTTATACAGTAAGTGAGGCCCAAAATGTTTTGGTTAAAAGGGGGTTTGGGTCTTACACTCTAATAGAGGCCCAAAGTGTTTTGAATGGGTCTTATAGCTCAAGGAGAGGCCCAGATGATTTTTATTTTTAAACGGGCGACGATCGTGCCGTTTACTTGTACAGAGGGACTTATACAATGAGTGATGCCCAAAAGGTTTTTGTACAAGGGGGGATGGGTCTTACACTCTCTCAAGAGGCCCAGAGAGTTTGAAAATGATTTATGAGGGTTGAATTAATCCAAAACCCTAATTTGTTTTCAAAATGTATTTAATTGAATAAAAATTCAATTAAAATGATCAAAAATTGTTTAACACATGGAAAACAAATTGTGATCTTGGATTAATGCTTCAAAAATTAAGTATTGACCTACAAAATAATTAGAAAGCATTAAAAGTTGCAAAATCAATGTAGAAAAAATATTTAAAATGCCAAAAACAATCAAAATATTAATTCTTTACAAAAATATCAATTATATGAAATAAATAATATTTTTGGGATTTTTTGTGAAAATAAAATATTTTAACATTTTTGTGAATTATTAAAAAAAGAATCAACTCAAAATCATTAAAACTCAGAGAGAAATTAATTTTTGAATCAATTAAACAAAATCACAAAATTCAAATATTTGAATTTCTAAAAATGGCGCCAAGAACAGCTGAAGAACACGCGCGTGTTCTTGGTTTCTCAGATTTGCATTTTCTATCCAATCTCCATGAATACGTAATCATATCATGTAATCCACATATCATTATGCTCGCCTCAACCTCACGATCATGTCTATGTACTTTAATTTCATTTAAATTAAACATACAACAAGAAATCACGAAGAGACCTCAAGAACCCTAATTTCTGCATGAAGGCTAGGATTTTTGATACACGATTCAAACAATGCAATTAATTGAGGGAAAACATTCCATGCATGATTATGAACATATGGCCAAATTATTGTGCGAGGAAATATGCATAGATTGAGAGATGCCCAAGTTTAGGCTTACCTCCAAGTCGTGACAGCAAGTTCAAAGTGATTTTTGATTTGGAGGTGTTACAGATGAGTGGTGATGATCTGAACAGCTTCCCTACACCCTATGGATTGTGTTTGGATGGTTGGACTTGATTGAAATTGGCTGGATCATTTTGTGGCACCTCAGCTGCACTTTGGTTAAAACCTTGAGCAACCAGCTGGTGATTTTGTGAAATTGATGTTTCAGAAGTAATCTAAGTGTTTGATCAGCTCATATGTGATGTATGTGAGGTGTGTGAGTGATTGGTTTGATTGGAATTGCTCTCAAACTCAAAACCCGATAGTGACTTGCCTTAGAAGGTAAAATTGGAGTGAAAGAAGAGATTTTGAGGAAAGCATCTGTTAGATGGCTTTGGTGTACTCAAACTGACCACAATTGAGCTCTATTTATAGTAAAGCAAGTTTGTTTTGCAAGGAATAGTGCATGGCAGCTAGTAAGTAGGTTTGGCCAATGTTGGCAAATGAAAATCCAAGTCTCCTCTAGCCATTGACTAGAGGTTAGGGCACAGAGCTTTGGTTCCCTTGGTCTTGGATAAGTCTTGACTGATTTCAGATGAGAATGGCTCAGTCCATGCCACCTTGATGGTTCCATTGAATGCCTCATTCCAAATTTGAAGTCTTGTCCCTATTTTGGCCATTCTAGGTTCAACATGCTATTTCTTGTTCCATGGACTTTGGAGGCTTGGCTCAGTGATTGTCCCCTTTAGATTCAATCCTCTGAGGTGTCCAAGTGGATATGAGCAATTGAATTTGGCTGATTTTGGCAAGTCGACCAAAGTTGCAAATTCTGCCTTGCCTTGACAGATTTCAGCAAGGCAACTTGGCAATGTTGTATCTCATGGTGTAGGTTGAATTTGGCAATGTTCTTGGCCATTTTGGAAAGCTCTTACATGATACAACAACTGTTTGAACAAGTTTGGTTTTGATCTCTTTTGATTCCAAGTGAAAAATCCCCCTACATTTGGCAAAAAGTGAGGCAGAATCTGACTTAGTGAAAATTTCACTAAGTGTTGGAAAAAGTGACATCTTCACTTTTCAGCCACTTTGATCACTCCATAATTCAAAATCCTTAATGAATTGGAATGACTTGTAGTTGAAGTTTTTGTAGGTGATAATGAGGGCTACAAATCCATCTTTGGATGAGAAAAAATGGCCTTGTGGTTTAGGAGTTATGGTCCTCCAAAGTTGGTACCTTTGCCACTTTATTTTTAACTTAGAAAAATTTCTAAGTTTTATGGTTACCCCTTTTACAAGTTATCTCACTTTTCTTGATTTTTCTTGATGAATGATGATTCAAATCATACATTAACATCATTTTAGGGTTAAAAATCCATTTTGGTGAAAAATCTCAAAAAGTCAAAGTTGACTTTTGTGCACAGTTGACTTTTTATCAGATGAATTCCAAACTGTGCAATTCTTCAGGAAATCATGTCCTTGACCTAAATCAAACTTGATGGACATGTTCCATGGGTGTCATAGGGTATATTCAATCATGTATTAGGGTTTGGGAGCATGTCCAGGTCAAAAGTCAAAGTTACAGTTGACTTTTCCCTTAAAACCCTAATTGTGGTGCAGATGAAATCGAGACTTGTTGCTCAAACTTCTTGGATAAATCCATTGTTCCAAATGGATCAATATGGTATATTAGAGACCCTCAAATCATCTCTTGAGGTCTTGGCTCATGGTTTGTCCCAAAAGTCAACTTAGGGGTGAATTAGGTCAAGAAACCCTAATTCCTGATTTTTGATGAATGCATCCCTTGAGGCAAAATTGACTTGATGCATGGGTTCATGAGGTTCCATGAAGTATATCAGGTTATGTTTTGGATCATTGCCTTGTGCCCAGATGAAAATTTCCATCTGGAGGCCCTGGTCGACCAAAACCCTAATTTGGTGACACTGTCGATCTTGAGACTTGATCCACCTAGAAGGGAGCAGCCTTGTGCTTAATCCTTGAAGTAGGAGTCCTTTTTGATCCATTGTGGATATTTAAGAGATTAGACAAGTTGAAGATCATGTCATTTCTTGATTTATCCTTTGTCTAAGCACTCAGAGAGGGCTTGAAACCCTAATTTTGATTGTAGTGGATGCTCACCCATCTTTGGGGAGACTAATGAAGCATAAAGGTACATCCATATTGTGATGATGATTTTCACAATGATGGGAAATCTAAGTGGTCAAAATTTGGGGTATTACAAATGCCCCTATTTAATCTTCTTGGACCCGAAGGTGTGAATGACAAAGGGATTCGGGCATTCAGGGTGCAAGAGGATTAAATATCGGAATACCCGAAATTTTGATGGTGGTTATGAATGGTAGCTTACGCATTCATCTTCTTTAGCTAAGCAATGATGCTTAGAAAAGGTAAACTTCCCCTCGATCCTGGTTTCCTACCAAGGAACTGGTCTTAGTTTCTGATTTAAACTTCCCCTCGATCCTGGTTTCTTACCAAGGAACTGGTCTCGGTTTCTGATTTGAACTTCCCCTCGATCCTGGTTTCCTACCAAGGAACTGGTCTTAGTTTCTGTTGTAAACTTCCCCTCGATCCTGGTTTCTTTCCAAGGAACTGGTCTCAGTTTCTTTTGTCAATAAACTTTACTGACAAGGGACGCTATTCGTAGCGGCTTTCCTTCAAACTTCTCGCCGAATTTTCCTGGGGAGATGCCATTTGAGTGGAAAAAGTTTTGATGTCAGACTTGCTGGGGAACCCATTCGTCTGAATTGTAGAGGTACACAAACTTCTCTGTTTTTGAGACGCCATTTGTCAATTCTACTAGGGAAAGCGAGTCTCTTGAGAGACTGTTTTCGTTTGGGATCTTTCATCATACTTTTCTCGGGATCTTCCCGGAGAAACGCCATATGATGGGGTCCAATTTTGAGGTGCCAATGACCTTCTCATCAGCGGATTTTTGGAGAAACACTGATGTACTGCCGAATCTCTGTTTAAGAGGCTTTCTCTGGGGATTTTCCTTAATCCGGGAAAGCGAGGATATCATCTTCAATGGCGAAGAGTGACATCTGTTGAAGGTTCTCTGATCTTTCAGAGGTTCAAGTTATCAAAGTGGCCAAGTGCCGACTCTGATCTAAAGATACACTGGTGGCGAGATTGTGCAGACGCAACACTTCCTGACGAGGAAAGAACGGACAAACTCGATTGAGAAAACTGTTTATCACTAGGGGACAAGACCGGCTAGAGTGATAACGATGCAATATGAAATGTAAATGCAAATAAAAAATGCATGAAGTACGTATGTATATGCTGACAAAACTGACGCGACATACAGACTAATGGATGAACACAATTGGATATTCGGCCATCGCGGGGCGAAGAAGTACCGTTGGTTCAAAATAGCAATTCCACCTTGCTTAGGAGAAATAGTCCACGCGGGGAGCTATGTTGATCGGGCTTAGGAGATGAGAACTCGGCCGAGGGTATCAGACGAGAAAACCGCATCTGATACAGTTGATCCTTCATTCAGGCGCACTGGCTTAGAAGGAGTACTTTGATTCTGCACTTCAAAGTTCGCTTACTTTGGGAGAAGCGATCGATGTTCTTCTGATGTTCAACAGTCAAAAGAAATGCCATCTTTAATTTAAAAGCAGAAAAAGTTTAACAAGTAAATTTATTTTTGTTTTATTTCAAGAATTGCTGATTAAGTTTAAACAACGTCGTTCTGTAAAGCTAAAACAAGTAAAGAATTACAAACAAAAGCACAAGGGCTTAAATTTTATTGATAAGATGGAGATCAGCCAAACGCGTGCTTCCAAAGAGTATATACAAAGTTAGAAAATGGTAATTTACAGGGAAAAGGGCTACGTTGAAACATAACGACCACTATCCTTCTACCAACTTTGAATTCGGGACATCCTGAGCTTCTGTCGAAGATGACCTTGACTGGAGTTTTCCTCCGATGGATGTTGTAACTACTGCTGCTGAGGGACTTGCCTCTGTTGAACATAGTTACTTGCCATTATCCCTAATTTTTGCCTGGATTGTACTACGAGATTTCCAATCCATCGGGATGATTCTTTTCATGTCTCTAACTTTTGCCTGGACCACCTTTCGGGTTTTCAATCCACCGAGACGTTTTTTTTAGTTTTAGGCGAAGTATTTCTTGACTACATCAACATTCGTGGGGTAGGCAAATTCCTCTCCGTCCATGGTTGCAAGTCTCAAGGCGCCGCCTGAGAAAGCTTTCGTGACCACATAGGGGCCATCATAATTTGGGGTCCATTTGCCCCGAGAATCAGTGAGAAATGATTGTATCTTCTTGAGCACAAGGTCTCCTTTCCTAAAGACACGAGGTCGGACCTTTTTGTCAAACGCCCTCTTCATTCTTTGCTGATACAACTGACCGTGGCATAGTGCCGTGACTCGTTTTTCCTCGATCAGGTTCAATTCGTCTTGTCGACTTTGACACCATTCAGCTTCAGTGAGCTTAGCTTCCATCAATACCCGGATTGATGGGATCTCTACTTCTATGGGGAGAACTGCCTCCATGCCATATACTAGAGAGAAAGGGGTTGCCCCTGTTGAAGTGCGGACAGATGTTCGATAACCGTGAAAAGCAAAGGGTAGCATTTCGTGCCAATCTTTATAGGTTACAACCATCTTTTGAACGATCTTCTTGATGTTCTTGTTAGCTGCTTCTACCGCCCCGTTCATCTTGGATCGGTAGGGAGATGAGTTATGGTGTTCGATCCTGAACTCTGGACACAACTCTTTCATCATCGTATTGTTCAAGTTAGATCCATTATCAGTAATGATCTCGCTTGGAACACCACAACGGCAGATGATATTGTTTTTGATAAATCGGACAACCACTTGTCGGGTTACATTGGCGAATGACGCTGCTTCGACCCACTTGGTGAAATAGTCAATGGCTACCAGGATGAACCGATGTCCGTTTGAAGCCTTGGGCTCAATCATACCAATCATATCGATTCCCCATATGGAAAATGGCCACGGGGAAGAAAGAACTTTGAGATGTGATGGCGGTACATGAATTTTGTCGGAGTATATCTTACGAAGATCTAAGAGCATGGGGCATTTATGTTGAAGAACATAACCAACAGCTAGAGCAAACTACTAGGGAGGATTTGGAGATCATGGAAAAGTTACAAAGTGATGAGGCATATTATCGAGAAAGGTATCAGAAGTTGGTCCTACTATCCAACGATCTCATCCACGAGATCCCTCGAAGATTAAAGGAGGCTGAGTACATGGCTGATATCTTCAAGCCAGTCAAAGAGATCGCCGATTTTCTTGCACTTTGTCGTGAGATGGTAGAGGAGTTTAGGGCAAGGATTACGAGGAGGATGTAGCTTTTCTATGTAATGACTTCTTATGTTTGGTTTTTTGTTATGAATAATTTAAGGGTTTATCCCTAGTCTGGTTTTCCTTATGTAATAAATGGGGCTTTGACCCTAGTACTTTCTTTTCATTAATAAAAGTTTTGTTTTCCATTATCCTTGGCTTTAATATTAATAAACAAAAGTTTAAGATTCCTAAAATAAAAATAATTTCTACATACTCATACATCCATGCATGCATAACATAATAAAAAAACATCAAACGGAAATCATTTTTCAATATCTTCTCTCAGAATCATCGCAACAATCTGACGTCTCGACCCAACAGCCGCGCTCACCAAAAGAAAGCTATGGAGCAAATGGAGCTGAACCACGCTGCTCTAAAGGGAGATGTGGATGTTGTCAAAGGAAATGTGAGGAAATGAAGGACAAAATCAACCAACTGACTTGAGCTATTCAGAATATGATAGCAAGAGACACCGAGGCTAGTAACCGTAGGAGTGTCCCCACCCCTCCTCCCCAGTATGAAGATAGTAATCCTCTTTTGGGATTTGCGACTGACTTGGAATGTGAAGCATTAGAGGCTAGTAAAGGGAAGACTAACACTCAACCTCCTGTAGGGTTTGTTCCTACACCCGAGCACAATGGAGAATCACGACCTATACAGATACCTGTCACTCGTGAGGTCTCTGATGACTGGCACCTCCAATATGGAGAGGAAGACTCAAGGCAAGTAGGTCGTGAAACCAAACTGGCTGCCATGGAAGGAAGAATGGAGGATGAAAAGTACAAGATAATTGAGGAACAGTTAAGGGCTGTGGAAGGATCCAAGGTCTTTGGGATTGATGCCTTGGAAATGTGTTTGGTACCCGACGTGGTTGTGCCTCCTAAGTTTAAGGCGCCTAACTTCGAGCTGTATAAAGGAGTTAGTTATCCCAAAAATCACATTCGGATGTTTTCTCGAAAGATGAGGGCTCACGCTAAAATGAAAAGCTAATTATGCATGTTTTCCAAGACAGCCTTAGTGGGGCATCTTTGGACTGGTACATGCAACTAGAAAGGACTTACATCAAGAACTGGGAGGATCTGGCAAGTGCCTTTATAAGGCAATACCAATATAATGTAGACATGGCCCCTAATCGCATACAATTACAAAATATGTCTCAGAAAGGGAATGAATCTTTTAAGGAGTATGCCCAGAGATGGAGGGAGCTAGCCTCTCGTGTGCAACCTCCATTACGGGTAAGCGAGCTAGTAAACACATTCATGGGAACTCTGCAAGGGCTATACTATGAAAATATGATTGGATCTGTCTCAACTGGATTTGCAGATTTGGTTATCATTGGTGAAAGGATCGAGAATGGATTAAAAAGTGGCAAGATTGGAACGTTGTCTTCTAGTCAACATAGCAATAAAAGGTACTCTGGAAACAGTTCGAAGAAGGAGGCCAACGCCATTTCTGCTGATAGGTATACTCAAGTGCCTTATAACCCTTACGTGGCGGTTACGACCTCTAGTTAAGCGTCTCCTACGCTCCAAATCTAGCAGCCAAGGGCGCCACCGCCGCAAAATCAGCAACAACAGAAGTATCCCCGAAGGGAACAAAGGAGGCCATGGAAGGACTTTGATCCTATACCTACTACATATACTCAGATCCTGCCAATGTTAATCCAAAAGGGATTGGTAGAAATCAAGCCGTTAGGGCCCCCTCCTACGCCTCCTCCTCGAGGGTATGATGCTAATGCTAGATGTGAGTACCATGCTGGATCGCCAGGGCATACAATTGAAAAGTGTTTAGCCATCAAGTTTAGGGTGCAAGATTTGCTGGATCAGAAGGTCATTAACTTCAGTTATGACACTCCAAATGTAGGAGATAACCCTTTCCCAGGGCACGCTGGACCAACTGTTAACTCCATCGAGGGACTGGGAGAGAATGTCCTGATCAGAGGGGTAGAACAAGTAAAGACCCCTATGACGAAAGTAAGGGAAGTATTAATTGGGTACGAGGAGTTTGAAAGGCTGCACGGTGACTGTGAGGATTGCGCGATTGATCCCAATAATTGAAAGAAGATGAAGGAGGTCCTCCAACAATTAATGGACCAAGGGATAGTTCAAATTGGGTACTTGAGGAATATGAATGAGGTAGCTGCCTTAGAATCCCAGGGGCAAGTACCTTCTGAGATTCCATACCAGAAAAGATGAGCTGCAACTCTTATTCAAATACCAGTTCCAAGGTCTGCACAAGTGCCTATTCAAATACCAGTTCCCAGGCCTGCACAGACACCCATTCAAATACCAGTTTCAAGGCCCGCACAGACTCCTATTCAGATTCCGGTACCTGCACGAACACCAATTCAAATACCTGTTCCTGCACCAGTCAAAGCTCCAGAGCCTGCAAAGTCAGAAGGCCCTATCACTTTCCATGTTCCAGCACCATTTCCATATGAAAGCACCAAGACTGTACCTTGGAAATATGACATCACTGCATCCGTAGGAGGAAAGACTATAATACCATCACCAGCTGTTACTAACATAGCTGGTATTGGAGGGATAACCCGTAGTGGAAGAGTATACTCCTCAGAGCAACCTAAGAAGGATACCCCCGAAAGGTCAATGGGGAAAGAGACCACAAGTACAGGTGAGGGACCGTCCAAGAAGGGTATATCTCAAGAAGACGCCGAGGAGTTTTTTAGAATCATAAAGAAAAGTGATTATAGGGTGGTGGACCAACTAAATCAACCACCGTCCAAGATCTCTATTCTATCCTTGTTGTTATGCTCGGAGGCACATAGGGAATCCCTGCTGAAGGTCCTAAATGAAGCCCGTGTCACCAAGGACATATCAGTAATTCAGTTCGACAAGGTGGTCGCCAATATCGCCGCCAGCACCTGTCTGGGTTTCAGTAGTGAGGAATTACCTCCCGAGGGGCAAGTACATAATAAGGCCTTGCATATATCAGTCAAATGTCAGGACACTATTCTCTCAAGGGTGCTAGTGGACACAGGGTCTGCTCTAAATGTCATGCCTAAGGATACCCTTATGAAATTAACATCTGTAAGGACCTTTATGAAGACCAGCTCCCTGATTGTTAGGGCTTTCGACGGTTCAAAAAGAATGGTAATTGGAGAGGTGGATATACCTACAGTGGTGGGGTCACATACCTTCATGATCACTTTCCAAGTCATGAACATCAATCCTTCATACAATTGTCTTCTAGGACGACCATGGATTCACGCTGCGGGCACAGTTACATCCACACTTCATCAGAAATTGAAGTTTATATATGGGGATAATTTAATAATTGTTGTTGGGGAGGAAGACATGTTTGTCAGCCATCTCTCATCATTCAGATACATAGAAGTGGATGGGGAGACATTTGAGATACCTTTCCAAGCTTTGGAGGTTGCAACGGTCAGTCGTAAGCAAGTCGTTCGACAAGAGGAAAGGCCAAAAAGGATCACAGACTTAATCCAAAATGGGGATACTAGGGGCTGGGGCAAGGTGATAGAGATACATGAAAAGAAGGATCAATTCGGGCTGGGTTACAAACCGGCTAATAAAGGGGTTCAGAAGTCTCGTCGGATGACATTTCCTCCTCTCGAAGAAACTTTCCATAATGCCGGATTCAACGATGAAGATCAAGTGACTGCAATTGAAGAGGAACATAGAGGGATACCAGATTGGGTGTGCCATTGCTCACCAGATACAGTTCTCAACTATTAGAGGGCCATTGAGATTCCTGAGATGATTTCTGTTTCAAAGTAATTTACTTTTCTTTAAAGCAATAATAAGTCCTTTGCTATGCCCAAGGCAAATGGACAAGCTTTGTAGGGCCACCTTTGTTTCTTTGAATTATTTAATAATAAAATCGCATTTTGTTTTCAATCAAGACCTTTTTCTTTCTTAGTTGTTAGTTTTTCAAATGGCAATACACTTTCTTTTCAGTACTTTCATTTGCACCAATTCAAAAAATAATAAGCATAAAAATCTCCCTCATGCAGATTTAAAAATGAACCTATTGAAAACGACACCACTATAATTCCTTACAACTTCGAGTTCCCGATTAACTAAGCGGAAGAGGGTGATGAGGACGATTGTGAGCTCCCTGAAGAGTTGGCCAGACTGTTAAAGCAAGAGGACAAAGTGATACAACCTCATCAGGAACCAGTGGATGTGATCAATCTGGGAACTGAAGAGGACAAAAGGAGGTTAAAATTAGTGCTTCTTTAAACAAGGACGTTAAGGGGAAGTTGATCAAGTTACTACAAGAGTATATGGATGTGTTCGCTTGGTCTTGCCAAGATATGCCCGGTTTGGACACGGATATTGTTGAACATAAGCTACCGCTTAAACCCGAATATCCTCCGGTCAAACAAAAGTTAAGGCGGACTAGACCATATATGACTCTCAAAATCAAGGAAGAGGTTAAAAAGTAGTTTGACGCAGGGTTCTTAGCCGCAGTGAAGTATCCAGAATAGGTATCCAACATTGTGCCTGTGCCAAAAAAGGATGGAAAAGTCAGAATGTGCGTAGACTATCGAGATCTCAACAGAGCAAGTCCTAAAGATGATTTTCCACTACCCCACATTGATGTGTTGGTGGATAACACGGCTCAATTCTCAGTCTTCTCATTCATAGATGGATTCTTCGGATATAATCAGATAAAGATGGCTCCCTCCGACATGGAAAAAACTACTTTTATTACGCCGTGGGGAACCTTCTGTTACAAGGTAATGCCCTTCGGGTTAAAGAATGCTGGGGCAACTTATCAAAGGGCAATGGTAACTCTCTTTCACGACATGATGCATAAGGAAATAGAGGTTTACGTCGACGATATGATTGCTAAATCACAAACTGAGGAAGAGCACATAGTCAATTTACAAAAGTTGTTTGAACAACTAAGAAAGTTTAAACTACGACTAAATCCGGCGAAGTGTACTTTTGGGGTCAGATCTGGGAAGTTGTTGGGGTTCATTGTCAGTCAGAAAGGTATTGAAGTTGATCCTGACAAAGTAAAGGCCATCTAAGAAATGCCAGCCCCGAGGACAGAAAAAGAAGTGTATGGGTTCCTAGGGAGACTAAATTATATTGCTAGGTTTATCTCCCATCTTACCGCTACTTGTGAACCAATCTTTAAGCTGTTGAGGAAAGGCCAAAGCATTGAGTGGGGTGAAAACTGTCAAAAGGCCTTCGATCGAATCAAGGAATATTTACAAGAGCCACCCATATTGATACCACCCGTACCTGGAAGACTACTCATAATGTACCTAACGGTGCTTGACAATTCGATGGGCTGTGTACTCGGACAACAAGACGAAACAGGGAGAAAAGAGCACACAATTTATTACTTGAGTAAGAAATTCACGGATTGTGAATCCAGATACTCACTCTTGGAGAAGATCTGTTGTGCTCTTGTATGGGTCGCCCGACGATTAAGACAATACATGGTGTGCCATACTACTTTCTTAATATCAAGAATGGACCCCATCAAGTATATATTTGAGAAGCCTGTAGTGACTGGGAGAGTAGCTCGGTGGCAGATGTTGCTGACTGAATATGATATCCAGTATGTTACCCAAAAGGCCATAAAAGGGAGCGTGTTAGCCGATCATCTCACTCATCAGCCAGTAGACGACTATCAGCCTATGCAATTTGACTTCCCTGACGAGGATGTGATGGCTGTAAGAGATGACGATATCCCAGATTTCTACGAAGGACCTGAGCCCGAATCTCGGTGGAAGCTTATATTCGATGGAGCCTCAAATGCAGAAGGACATGGGGTAGGAGCTGTTATAACTTCCCCCACAGGATTTCACATACCTTTCACTGCGAGAATATGATTCACATGTACTAACAATATGGCGGAATATGAGGCGTGTATCTTGGGGATTAACGAAGCCATTAACCTCGGAATCAAGATCTTAGAAGTATATGGAGATTCGGCTCTAGTCATCAATCAAGTCAAAGGAGAATGTAGAACACTTAACGTCAAGCTAACTCGATATCGAGATTGTGTCTGGAAGAGGATAACTTACTTTGATGAGATCACTTTCCATCATATCCCCAGAGATGAGAATCAACTGGCAGACGGTTTGGCAACTTTGGCGTCCATGTTCAAAGTCAAATGGTATAACGAAGCACCAGCTATAAGAATTAATTTCCTAGATGAACCATCTTATTGTGCAACAGTGGAGGCTGAAGTGGATGATAAACCGTGGTTTTAAGATATCAAACAGTTCCTCCAAAAACAAGAATATCCTGCAAATGCCTCAAGTGGGGATAAGAAAACACTTAGAAGACTGGCTGCCCAATTTTTCCTTGATGGAGAGGTACTGTATAAAAGGAACCATGACATGGTGTTACTCCGGTGTTTAGATGGACATGAATAGGACATGCTCATCAGAGAAATACACGAAGGATCCTTCGGAACCCATGCAAATGGGCATACAATAGCTAAGAAGATTCTCTGAGCAGGGTACTATTAGTTGACTATGGAGTTGGACTGCTTTAAATATGTCAAGAAGTGCCACAAGTGTCAAATCTATGCAGATAAAATTCATGTGCCACCAACTCCTTTGAACGTCTTAACTGCCCCGTGGCCTTTCTCTATGTGGGGGATAGACATAATAGGGATGATTGAGCCAAAGGCATCAAATGGACACCGGTTCATTCTGGTTGCTATATACTACTTCACCAAATGGGTAGAGGCTGCTTTCTACACTAATGTGACCAGGCAAGTAATAACACGATTCATTAAGAAAGAGATAATTTGTCGCTATGGGGTTCCTAACAAGATCATCACGGATAATGGGCTTAATTTAAACAACAAAGTGATGGACGAGCTATGCGAGAGTTTTAAAATCGATCACCACAACTCATCGCCGTATCTCCCGAAGATGAATGGCGCGGTGGAAGCAGCCAATAAGAACATCAAGAAGATCATCCAGAAAATGGTGAAGACTTACAAAGATTGGCACGAAATGCCCCCTTTCGCACTACATGGCTACAGAACCTCAGTTCGTACTTCGACAAGAGCTACTCCTTTTTCCTTGGTATATGGCACGGAAGCGGTACTCCCTATTGAAGTAGAAATTCCTTCACTTAGGGTCATAATGGAGACCAAGATGGATGAAGTGGAGTGGGTACAAAATAGACTTGATCAACTGAATCTCATAGAGGAGAAGCGCATGGCCACTGTATGTCATGGTCAGTTATATCAGCGGAGACTCAAGAAGCATTCGACAAGAAAGTTCATCCTCGCCTATTTGAAGAAGGAGATCTGGTTTTAAGGAAAGTGTTGCCCATATATAAAGATCCTCGTGGCAAATGGGCCCCAAACTATGAACGACCATATGTTGTAAAGAGCGCCTTTTCTGGTGGAGCTTTAATGTTGACTACTATGGATGGAGCGGACTTACCGCGATCGGTAAATTCCGATTCAGTAAAAAAATACTATGCCTAGAAAAATAGGATAAAAGCCCGCTAAATCAAAAACCTGAAAGGGCGACTTAGGCAAAAATTAGGGCGTCCCGGTGGATTGAAAACTCGAAAGAGCAATCCAGGCAAAAATTAGGGACTTAAATAAAAATGATACCCGGCAAGTCGAAAACCCTAAAGGGCGGCTAGTTGAAAAAAATGGTATATTATCCTGGTGGACTAAGACTCAAAAAGAACGGTCCAGGCAAAATTAAGGATATCCAAAAGGCATAGGACTGATAGCACTTACGGGGATTCAGAAAGGAATGATCAATCCAGTCGTCATCTTCAGAATTGAAGTGTCATGGCCTCGGAGACTTAGGGATATTAGCTGGTGTTTGAATTCAATAGGGACATAGATAAATTTGTTTTTTCATATTTCCATTTCTTTTATCTTGTAGATTTGTAGTAATTCCTCCTTATGAGGATTGCTTTCCTTATGTACTATTGCCTGTTCATGGGCCCATTTTTCAATAAATAAAATTTTCTTTTCTTTCCAATTACTCCGCTTGATTACAAAATGTCGATTAATTATAGAGTAATGCATTAAAACATTGGGCAAAATCAAAAGCTTTCAAAAAAACGAGAAAGAAAGAAAAGGTATTTTACTTCGATTTGGAAACAGTACAGGGATCATATTTATTCCGAGTTAAACGCAGGGTTTACATGTTAACAGTCACGATTCAATCATTATGGAAGTCTCTTCAAGGGAACAATACACATCTCCAGATAGCAAGAGCATATGACTTATTACGCTCATCGAAGGAGTCAAGGGTTCAGGGGTTGGGAAGTCGGAATATCACAAAAGATTTGGTTTCCGTAAATACATGCATTGCATATCATAAAAAGAGGCGTTAGCCCAAATAATGCATCATGCATAAGAGCACACATACTTTTAAACATGCATACATGGCATAGGATCATAATTACTTTTGGGGTTAAAGGGGTTTAATCGGATATTTCGCTACGGGTTTGTTACTAGGGATCTTGGAATAATTAGGGTAGAACCTATCAGACTCTGCGGTCAAAATTAGGGTCCATCTCGTATTTAATCATCTCCTCTTCAAAAGAGGAAGACGTATCGACTTCCTCTTTCTGATTCGAAGACAATTAAATAGGGGCAGCTGTAGTACCCTAAATTTTGACCAGGGTTTTTTCTCACTTTTTTTGGATTCTTCTGCTAGGGGGTGTCATTTGGATGTCAATAAGCTTTGGGGTTGCATTAGTACGTTTTGGCCCATTTTTGGGTGTGGGGTTTATACAAGGGTTTTTATTTTTATTTAGGATCTAAATTTTATTTTTCAAGTTTAATTTTATTTTTTTTGCTCATTTATGAAGTTTTCTTCTAAAAGAAATCTTTGATTAAGGTATTATTGGATTGTCATCTTAGAATTTACTACTCTTAGACTTTTATTATAAAGTTAAATGAGTATTATTTTAGAGTTTGGGTTTTTAGACTTATTAGAAAATAATTAAGTTTTATTTTAGTGTTAATTAGTTTAGATATATTATTAGCATCTTTTTATTTTATTTTCGCTGGACTCTTTATTATTCTGTTAATTAATTAAAATTTTTGTTTTAAATAAGATTTAGAGGTAAAATATATATTATTAGTTATTAATTAGGGATAATTATCATTTTGTTAACTAAGGCTTAGGAGTGATTAGGATTAGATTTCTTACTTAGCAGTAGTTTATATTTTTTTGATTCTTTTATTTTTAAATGATGGTCGTATTAGGATTGTATGGTTCTAATGGTTACTATTTATGTTTTATTTCACTTGTTTGTTTGTTTATTTTATTGTTTATTTTAGCAGTATTTATTTTATTTTTTTTTCCTTGGTCAAAATCGTTGACCCGTGGGCCTTCTCCTTCCCCAAGTTTCCAAACCCTAATCGTGCGCAGAATTTGGGAAAAATGGATCGAATCATATCTTTTTCATGATTTTGGAATCCAATTACAAAACAATTACAAAATCAAATCTCATAAATTTCAAAATCAAATCAAAAATTCCTAAACAGAATCAAATCTAATCAATTTCTAAAAACCTAATTGTGCCTATAAAAACTAAAAGAAACTTCAGAAAAAAAACCCTAAGCGAAAAAGCGTTTACTGCTGCGCAATTCCCCCAACCCTTTCAGTAAAGCTCATGATCTTCTAAAGGACTAGGGTTCATCATTAGAACCCTATAATCCTTGAGCTCGAACCCCTGCAAAGAAAAAAAGAGAGAGATTAGAAGAGGAGAAATAAAAGGGAAATACGACCAGTTTCACGGCACGGACGGTAAATAAAGAAAAAAACTTAGCTTTTAAGATTTTGATTCTGATTGTTGTTGTTGTTTGCGGTTCTGGGTTTTTTTAATGAAAAATTAGGGTTAGGGTTACCCTAGGGTGCATAAGGTGTAGGGTTAGGGTTCTTGGAGGTTCAAGGGGGTTTTTGGGTTTTGGTTGAATGTAGGTTAGGGTTCTTCATGTAGGGTTAGGGTTCATGCAATTGGGGTTAGGGTTCATCAATTTTGGGTTAGGGTTCATCAATTCTGGGTTAGGGTTCTTGATGTATGAATGTTCCGGTTGAATCCTCAACCGAATTCTGGGATTTACGGTGGTTGGGGGTTTTGGGAG
Source organism: Lathyrus tuberosus (assembly GCA_022829125.1). NCBI lineage: Eukaryota > Viridiplantae > Streptophyta > Magnoliopsida > Fabales > Fabaceae > Lathyrus > Lathyrus tuberosus. Next base: position 1,802,098 of record JALAZF010000379.1, on the reverse strand, counting down.
GTGGCCGGAGGCTGTTGGAAGGGTGATCGGTGAAGGAAAGAAGAGAGAGGCGAGAGAGAGAATTGGCTTAGAGAGAGAGAGAGCATGTTAGAGAGAGAATGGGAAATGAAAAATGAGGATTTTCTGAAGTAAGAGTGGTTTTTGTAGTTCCCAAGGAATGGTTTAGATCCCTGCCATGTGGCGTGTAGTTCTTCCTTGGATGAAGTTGACTATCCAGTCAACTAAAAGATCCAGTGTGTAAGGGTGCATGGTGAGTCTGCGCTGACTTTCCATCTCGCTGGTACGATCAGCATACCATAGGATCAAAGAGTGGATATCCAATGGAAAGATGATCGTCTGATCATCATCAGACGCCTGTGAGGGAGTCGACCGTTGACTCTTTCCATGGTGGTTGCTTTTTCTTTTTTTTCAGACTTTGGTTTTTGGGTAATTGGGCCTTGCGCCCAGATTACTAGTGACACCCCACCCTCGTAAGCCCAGTTACTAATCTGTTTGGTTTTGCACCCCCTGTTTTTAGTTATTAATTAAGTTAATTACTTAATTTAATTAATATTAGGATTTAATTTTTAATTAGTATTTATAAGAAAGAGGGTCTTAGGTTTTTTTGGATGATTAAATTAATGACTTAATTTAATCATTTGATTAGGTTAGATGTTATTTAGGATTTTTAAGGAATAGGGTTTTGGTTAATCAAATTAATTATTTAATTGGGATAATTTTTAATTAGGAGTTTAGGGTTTTTAACTATTTAAATTAATAACTTAATTTAATTATACAATTGGGTTAATTTTTAATTTAGGATTTTTCTCGATAATTGAATTAATGACTTGATTTAATTATCTAATTAGGGTAAATATTTAAATGTTTTTTAATTTTGATTATTTTCATGATAAATAGTTTTATCTAAAATAATTTATTTTGGGGAAATGGGGGTTTAATTTTATAAGGGTTTTATTAGGGTTATAGGGATGATTTTGGGTTGGGTTTTAATGGGTACATTTAAAAATGTTTGGTTTTATACTTTAAAAAAAAAAGGATTTAAAATTCTTTTATTTTGGGATTATGTCAAATTGGAATGTTTTGGGGATTTATTTTGCTATGTTGCTTAGTAAATAGCATTTTGGGATTATTAAATTACTTGGGGATTTGAGGATTTTATTGTTTTTTTAAATAAGGGATATAAGGGTTTATTAAGGATTTAAATTTGGGATAAAACTCTTGGTCCGAGAGCCTAAATAAGGGATGGGATAAGAGATAAAACTCTTAGGTTCCAAGAGTTAAAATATAGGCCAAAGGGATTTAGGGATAAAACTCTCCGTCCGAGAATATAAAAAATGGATAAGGGATAGAACTCCTTATCTAGGAGTATAAATATTAGATTAAGAGATAAAACTCCTTATCTAGGAGTGTAGATAATTGATCAAGGGATAGAACTCTTTATCCAAGAGTATAAATAGTGGATTGAGTTTGGGATTAGGGTTAGGAATAGGATTAGGGGGTAGGAATAGGGGAGGTGAACTACGGTTACTCTGATCCTTCAAAATTGAAGGTACGTAGGCATAGGGTTGTAAACCCTAGCGAGTACAATAATAAAAAACTTAGGATTCTTTTTTTAAGAAAAAGACAACAAAAAAGCATACCCTAAAATCTAAGGAGGATCCCATTGAGTACAATGGAGGTGAGGGGTGCCTAACACCTTCCCCTCACTTAACCGACTCCTGAACCGTAGGAATCTCTGCCCTTGGGATTAAGGATCTTTAGGTTTATCATTTATTTCCCTTAAAAAATATGATGGCGACTCGATATTTTTGCCGGCCGCGACAACATTAGATAAAGATTGTATTACGAACGGATTTCATCAAGACATACAAATCTAGACTAGACGAAACAGATTCCTATAGGCTAGACTAAAAGGAGCTTAGGGATGATGAAGAAGATGAGGAAAGACTTTCAGAGTTATCTGAGCTTGAGGGAAGTGATGTTTCTTCTGTTTGAGCCATTGCAAGCTTCTTGTGTTTTACTATTTCTTCTGAGATCCATTCATGGAACTCGTTCCAGACATTTCTTACGTCTATAGGGTTTACACAAGAACTAGAAGCATTGACGAGGGTTTGAATTCTTGAGATTGCATTGTCTTTGAACGATGCAAGAACGCTATTCGTGGTTCTTAATCTCTTGGATAAATATTCTTTCTTAATAACCGCTTTTCTTCCTACCTTCCAATCTGAGAGTTCTTGAAGAACATCAGTGATATTTTTCATGTTAATCCAAACACTGATATCTTCGTCCTTGATTTTTCTCAGATAGTTTCCGAATTCTGCCTCATTGTAGGTAGCGAATTTTGGAAAACCTATAACAGGAACTCTGGGGGTTAGAGTCAGTTCTCTAAAACGTGAATTATCTAAACCGACTTCTTTCTTCAAAAGGTTCTTAAACCTAAGAGTCTTCCCAACGCTTTTAAGCAGCTTCCAAGATTCTCCTTCACTAATTAGAATGTCATCAACTAATCCTGATTCAACTAAAATGTCAGAGATGAGTCTTCCGTACGGAATAGGTTTGATCTTCGGATCTGAACTAGTTCTGGAGTTTCTTATGGCTTCCTTGAGGAGTTTGAAGAGAACGGAAGGGAGATGAATGTTAATTCTTTTAAGGAGAAGGAACAAGACACACTTTTGAGTGCCGTTGAGCTGATTTGCAGGAAGATGATGAAAAATGCTTCCCTGCAAGATTTTGAGCTAAACTTGTAGTGGTTCTTTCAGGTTTGATAATTCTTGGTTCTTAACTGCTATTCCTTCTTTGAAAATAGAGGCTATGACCTTGGCTTCTCTTTCCTCATTAAGTAGATCCTTGGTAATTCTGAATCCATTATTCTCATGCTCTAAGAGATCTGCAAAAGTCTTTTCAGATATGTAGACTCTTCTTCCAAAGACCAAAGAACTAATGAGAGTCGAGCCTGCATTAGCATGAATCCAGAAATTTTTAACCAAACATCCATAGGTTGGTCCTTTAAACCTCTTGAAGTAGTTACTCCATCCTTGTACTTCCATTGAAGGAGTAATATTACATCCATTCGTTTTTATATTGTTGAAGTTTATAACCGTTTCTGACAAAACGGTGAGATGATCAGCCGGATTTTGTATGGTTGAGGGATTTGAAGCATTTTGTGAGATGAAATCCATTTTAGGGATGATTAGAAAATAGAAGGTAATTAGGTTGAAGATTTGGATGAGTAAGAGATGTGTTGCTGTCTTATGCTTTTATAGATAGGGAAGTAAGGTAAATTCTGTGGGGAAAAGAAACCGCAACGATTGATTTTCCTAGAAGCGCTAAGTAACGTGGGAGAGTAGGTTAATGATTAATTCCTTTAATCAAGAATCATAACCCTAAAAAGTAGTGACGGAGCCGTTACTTAATTATGACCAGCGAGAGGTTTTATAATTTCTAGTTAATCCTACGTCCTTTTATCATAATGCCTAATTATTGGTAAATAATTAATGAAATTTAATCAAGGGAATCGTGAATTTAAATCAATCATTTAAAACGGATAAGTATTTCTCAATTAGGATACTTTAGTAATTGAGCAAGAGAATACATAACAAGTTTAGATCATAATGACATACAAAGAAGGTTATAGGTTGACAGAACTTAGGAAGAATCTTCTCAGTCATTCCATTTCTTCTGCAATGACTAACCACTCCTTGAAGATCAAGAATATGGGAGATGACCCTGCAATAGGGAACTTGGTAGATTGTGTCTTCCCTTTACAGGCTAATTTCTTCCTTTAGATGATTGTACATGGATTGAGGTAGGTTTATTTTGATCCTAGATACTAAAAAGAAAATAAATAATCTCTCTTTGTCAGATAACCATCCTCCTCCTCTTTCTCTTGGTCTAAAATTTGTTACCATTAGATTGTACCAATCTTTAGCAACTAGAGTGAGAGTACAAGGTTGAGTGGGATGCCCCTCTGTTTTGAAAATGACGTGCAGATGCATGTCGAAGCTATGATTGTTGATATTTCTTTCCACATTCACACCATTTTCAACACACCTAATGGCTTTAGCTATGATGGTGGGGTTGATCAAGGCTGGACATCCAGCAACTACAGATAAAATAAAATTTTTGACATAGTCATATTCAAGTACACGTGCATTTGCCCAGAACTCAGTTACGAAAGAAGGAAAGACAGGTCCAACAAGCATGTTGAAGTAGTTTTCCCAATTCTGAAATACAATACCAAAGAGAATACTAGTTTTGTTGAGTTGTGGTAAAAGGTTTAGATTTAACGTGAATTTCTTTAGGAGTTCTAGATCGGAAATTTATCCTCTGATGTTGTGTGAAGACATTTTGAGCAGGAAAAGAAGAAGAGAGTTCTAACCTACTAGATAGTGATTCTTCCTAGAAAGGGAGTAAGGTTGTGAGGAAAACTTATGAGTGATGGTTATTCATCAAGCTTGGAACACGCGAGGTCATCATTTCCTAGACAAGCTATGAATAGCTGTGATGGTCAGTTGATAGGACATATGATAGACTTAAGTTGTCGTATGCCTATGGTTAAAGGTAAGGTAGCTGACACACGTGTAATTATGATTGTCTTGGAAATCATGAATACTTGATAATCTCACTATAATTTAAATGTTTTAAAAAAAAAAACAAACATTAATAAGTGAGACCATACCTTAGGGATCCAGAGATCTTTTTGCAGAGATTCTTTACAGACTTATCTAAGCGCTTTCCATTCTGAGATATTATTATTTTTCAGATTCTACTTGCTTCTGAGTGAGCTGCAGAGATTTCTTGGGTTCTTCAAGATACGCTTGTGTTCTGACTTCTGAGGAAAATGAATATTTTCTTGGAATGAGATCCTGGTTGAATTACAGTTTTCTCTCTTTTCTTGTCCATCAACTCTCTAGGTTATAATGACCGAGATTAAGACTTAACATGATCATAGTGACCACTTCATCTAAACCTAGCCAATTACATGCACTCTTTTGATGACCCCATTCATAAGCAACAGATTACATATGTTTTTGATTGCTTCTCACTTCTCATTTCCTTGATCCATAGAACCTGTTTGGTTCTGGTACAGTTCTTAAGTTATGGATCTGAATCTTTAAACGACAAACTTTGAGAATTGGTCAAGTTCTCCTTTCATAACCTGAATTCAGTTTGCGTTTGTGAGAATTTCTTATCTTCGAAAGATGGTTGAATATACAAGATTAGTTAGAGCCTTTGAGTGGTTATACAAAGAAGATTTTAACCTATCAGCATCTGACTTTGTTCCTCAAGGTTGTTTCAAAACTTGTTTAGAACCAAAATGTCATCACGCAACACATGTGTACATCACTAGACATGGTTTGCATGAAACTTCTTGTTCTCATGATGCTGATCAACTTATTTGGGGTTGGTCACACATATCTATGAGTTAACTGATTTCTTTAAAAGAACATCATTAACGTCATCTTTTAAGACATCAGTTAGAGAACCTAGATGTCTGGAATGATAGCATCTAATTTCATAGCTCAAGTGGTTCTGAGAACACTTGATCTGATGAAAATCAGATTATCAACATTTGATTCCATTAGGATAATCTCAAGTTGTTAGAGATTGATTTTTGAATCAATTAAGGCTTAAGAGTTTGATCAGAATCTTTTCTAGTAATTTGAATTTTCAGATTCTGGCTTTAACAGATTTCATTCCGAAATTCAAAGTTTTAGAGCAGCAATCTTTCTTCTTTACATGAAGAGATTCAGAATGTGTTTTAAACGAGAAAGTCAAGGGTGGACCTAATCCGTTTCTTGAAAACATCTCAAAAAACTCAGAAAGAATTAATCTTCAGCAAACAAGATTTCTTGCTTTCTGATGATTCACCTTTTAAGCATATACGTGGTTTTATCCACACGTATTTTCCAGAATGAGAATTCAACAGATACAGTTTCTTATCTGATGAATTTATCTTATCAGCTGATTCTTCACTTTTAATGAGACTTCATCTAGAATCAGTGAATTGCTCATGAAGTAATCAGATTGATTACAATTTTGTACACAGTCAACTGCTGAACTGTTACAGAAATTGAAAGTGGATTTCAATCTCACCCAGTGTACTTCTACGTACCACATCTGGATCTTTTTCTGACACTGTTAAGTGTTTGATGTAAATCAATAACAGAACCGAAGCTCTGATACTAATTGAAGGTGCGAGAAAGACACAAGAAAGAGGGGTTTGAATTATGAATTTACTCTTTTGTAACTTTTCGCATCTTGTTAAAGACGCTCAAGAACCTTTAATGTTCGTTGAGAGATTCTGATCTCTTAGCTATGAAGCATGAGAACCGGATAGGTTTTGATCATAAGATACGATACTCAGAACTTGCAGTGTGGAAGCTTATCAGAGATAGACTGCAAGGTTCTGACTTTGCTTAACATGAGGTTCTGATATTTAATGCAGAAACGTAAATAGAGATACTAAGCAAGAGAGTAAAGGACACACGATATATCCTGGTTCACCACGTGTGCTAATCCAGTCCACCCTCCTCAGGTGATTTCGCCTTGAACACAAGGACTTAATCCAATATAACCAAATCATGATTACACTTGTACGGTCAGCGTCGGTGACTAACAACTTGCACAACCGCACTGTGACTAACAACCCAATGAACCGTTCAGGGATCCAATAGGATATAACGTTCATTGACCGAGCAGACCCACTGCTAGGATTTCACAGCTAGACGTTCAGGAATTCATCACAATGAATATAACGTTACTGACCATATTTCAGGATTTTCCACAATGACCCTCAGGCATTGTCATCTCAAGTATCTGATCACCTCGTGATCTACTCAAGGGCCTCAACTCACAGCTGAACCATTCAGGGATCCGTTTAGGATATAACGTTCACTGAAGGAGTCTCAATTTCTTTAGTTGAATTAGCAAACTGGAGATTACATATTGTGCTTCTTAATAAGCAAGTTTCTCCTAAGTTTAAGTACAAAGAACACACACATGTGTTCAAGCAAGATTTGAGCAATCAGCTCCTTGGTTTCTTAAGAAACTACAAAGATGTATTTAGATATTACAATTATTGACATCTTGTAGATCTTCTTCTTCTTCTTCTTCTTCTGGTTGAGCAAGCTTTGAGCAGCAGCTCCTTGCTTCAGATCTTCAATGTAGTCTTGACGAGAAGGTGAGTCAATGACTTGACAGATCTTCAATGTTGTCTTCTTCATCAACAGCTTCTGTTCTTAATTGTTGTTGTTGTGTTAATTTGTCTTCTTAAGTTTCAACAACAATTTCCATTAATGAAGTAATGATAGCTCTGAATATGTTAAGTGTTACAACGAGAACTCATCGTTGTTGCTATCTTCACAATGACTTGGTCAATTTTGTAGATGAACATTCAGTTCGTGATTCTACAAGTGATCGACACCTTAGAAGCAAAAACTCTTTCCATTAAATAGCCAGTGGAAATATAGCCGTTAGAGAATACTGTTGGCTGTTTGGAAAAGAGACGTTGTGATATAATGAGTTATACTGACACATCTCCTTTTTGCAGAGGGAGAAGTGACCGGACATCTTTTCTTGGGCAGTGTGTACATTTAACTCACAACAGTAATATTTAGACTTCAAAACGTCAGTGGCTTCTGATGTTAATTTGATGAAGCATGAGTAGAGTCTTCATAGCAGAATATCTGATGCTTCAAGTCTTCAGTCGATTGAAGAAATCCATTAGGAATCAGTCTTCAGAACTTCCGCACTTGGTTTTTAAGAACATTATTCTTTTCTGCTTCAAGTCTTCCGAATCTCCAGAACCTGTCTTCAGAGTCTTCAGAACTTGATATTTGAAACCTTGATCTTCAGAACCCATAAGTCTTCAGATTCTTTCTGCACTTGGTCTTCAGCGCCTTCAGCCATCAGAACTCCAAGTCATAGGAGTCTTCCGCACTTTGGTTCTTTCAGAGTGTACTTCTTCAGAAGCTTCGCTATCTTAAGAATCTCAATCACTTTCAGAGAGCATCCACAAGAGCATTGCAACAACAATCTTAGCATCCTTGGATCTGGCTGATCATGACTAGATAAAGAAGCGTTCTTGCTTCTCGCGACTTTAGTTACACATAGTAACTTCGCATTTATATATATATATATATATATATATATATATATATATATATATATATATATATATATATATATATATATATATATATATATATATATATATTCAATCATAGTACATCTAGCTGGTGCATGTTGATTCTGATGTCTTTAGTTCTTATGATATGCACACAACACACGTTAGACCATAAAATGGTTCTTTCACAAATACTTATTGTTATCATCAAAACATAGATTGACTTGTAGAGACAATTCTTTCTCTCACACTTTTTAGTCTTATAATTCAGATAATCAGAATTCCCTTTTCAACCATTCACTTGATCATTCCAGATTATATAACTACTGATTTGCAAGGGTGAAATTTGATATGATATAATTGGACTTCTCCTTTCGATCACTAACACAATTATGTCTATAGTTTTAATGATAAAACTTCTTCTTTCATTTCTTCATCAGATTATTTTTGGCAATGCAAACCACATATGTTAAATCCTTGAACAGTAACTACCAAATCTAAGTTAAAAGGGAAGACACAAATAAAATAACAATGAACATTAATTTCTCATAGCTGTTGCAGCAAAATATAAAGTAGGGTTTCATCTATGATAATGGGCCTGGCCCAACAGAAATAAAATACTTAATGAGTGAAAATACTAATACACCCACTTAATATTGAATGCAATCCTCAAGCCACTTGGGTTGTTTCTTAATCCTATTGGGCTGCTTCTTAACATTACTATCTGGCCCAAGATTGACCTTGTCCTCAAGGTCTAAGATGAGGCGATGATGTGGTGCATAAGGGTTTGGAGAATGGACCGAAACATGTGGGGAAAGGGTATTTTTAATTGTCAAGTTGGGAACATCTAATTGTTTATTGGGAGATGTGTTGTCATAATGAGAAGAGGTTTGGGCGGTGTATGTGGGAACGTGGCAAGATTCCCCAGGGTTTGAAAAAGTAGACGTTGGGAGAGTCATAGGAATGGGCTGGTCAGACATATTAGAAGGGATGGGATTTGCATGGGCCCCACGTGTTACAAAAGGTGTTTTCATTAAGATCTTTGAAGATAGTGGGGAGCAGGTGGTGGATACTGGGTGAATTTTGACCGTTGGATTGGGACACTTGGCAGGCAAAACATTGGGAGACGTGTTGGAAGTTATAACATGCAAGGGGGGAACATCATACTTACTTCCCTTAAGACTTTCATTCACCACAAGTGAGGGTACTTCCAACTTTTGTTTTTCTTTATTTTCTCTCGTTCCACTCAGTTTAGGAGTTCCCTTCTGAACTTCAGATACAGAACTTGTGTCACTTTCATCTTCATCTTCCTTGATTTCCTCAAGTAAAGACTCGCCTTATTTCTTGATAGTGTCAGTAACCAAACCTCCTTTTACAAAAATACTTGAAAGATCTAAAGGAAGGTTTGAGGTGTGCGGTTTCTTTTCACCAAAATAAGGACGCAACAACGAAACATGCACCACCGGGTGTATTTTCAAAGAATAAGGAAGATCCAGAGTATAAGCTACCTCCCCAATGCGTTTAAAAACCGAAAAAGGACCATAGAACCGTTTTGAGACTTTCTGAGAGCTTCTACTTGCCATGGTTTGCTGTCGGTACGACTGAAGTCAGAGGAGGACCAGATCTCCCACTTGAAAGGTAAAATCTCTTCTCTTTTTATCATCCTGAGCTTTCATTTAAGTTTTGCTTTTGAGTAAGTTGGCTTTCAGTTGATTAATAACGGTTTGTCTTTGTTGCAAGGAGGAGTCTAAGGTATAAACTGAAGAGGATCCTGGGAGATAGTCAGGGATGGACGGTGGTGGTCGACCGTATAAAGCGGAGAATGGGGTCATCTTGATTGCTGAGTGGAAGGTAGTGTTGTACCAAAGTTCAGCCAAGTGCAAGAACTTAAACCACTTTTTTGGTTGGTCGCTAGCAAAGCATCTGAGGTATGTTTCTAGACTTCTGTTTACTACCTCTGTTTGCCCATCTGTCTCTAGGTGGTATGCTATACTAAATTGAAGTGTTGTTCTTTGCAGTTTGAACAGTTCACGTCGGAAGGTGCTAAGGAACAAGGGGTCTCAGTCAGATATGATGGATTTCGGGACTCCGTGGAGACGACATATTTCCACCAAGAATCTGATAGCCAAGTCCGATGCTGTAAATCTGGACGGGAGAGCAAGGAAATGGACGTATTTTGTTAGCCAGTCACAGATGACCCACACAACCGTATGGCCATAAGAGTTAGGTAAGTGTGCTATAAAATCCATTGTAATGTCCTCCCATACTTGTTTCGGTGTAGGTAACGGCAGTAACAGACCTTTTTTCTTTTGTGTCAAGTACTTATTATTTTGACAGATTGAGCAATGCTTGATGTAGGTCTTCACAGCATTGTGTAAGCCAGTCCAAGCAAAAGAGGCGCCTAAGCGAGCAGTGGTGGGTTTGACACCTGAGTGACCAGAGGTTGGCGTGTTATGGAACTCATGGATTAGCGAATGACGTAAACTATCACAATCAGGTATAAAGATCTTATCCTTGTAATAGAGCATGCCATTGGTAAATCTGTAATCGTTTTCGGCTTCTGACTCTGTGTTTTTCACCAATGTTGTACCTTGTAAATCAGTTGCATAGAAGTGGCGCAAATGGGTGATAAATCTGGGATGGGTGAAGTGACAACCATTAGAAGTGACCGCTCAGGGGGAAATTTGCGGCTAAGAGCATCAGCAACCAAGTTCGTGCGACCAGGTTTGTAAAATATTTCAAAATTGAACCCTTGAAGTTTGAAAGCCCATTTTTGTTGCTCGGGTGTTTGAATCCTTTGCAATAATAAGTTTCTAAGGCTTTTCTGATCTGTGTGAATATGAAATTTCTGTCCTATGAGATACTGACGCCACTTCTTTAGTGCTTCTGTCACAGCATACATTTCGCGAACATAAACTAAGGAGGCTTGGAGGCGAGGACACATCTTTTTGCTGAAGAAGTCGATGTGATGGCCATCTTGAGAGAGAACAACACCAATAGCAACACCAGACGCAACCGTTTCAACCACAAAAGTTTTTATAAAATTTGGCAAGGCCAGGACCGGCATGTCGGTCATGATTTGTTTTAGCTTTGTAAAGGCCATAGTTGCCTCTGTACTGATCGCTTATTTAGTGTGCCTAAATAAATCTAACTGCAAGTATACAGTTGTATCGCGTAGTTTTAAAAGATTATCGATCCCACAGAGACAAAATCGAATGCACCGTTATCTATCGTTACTATGTTTATCTAAGGCTAATCAGAATTGGTTTTTAAGTTCAAACGGGAAATTAAAGAGAAATTAAAATTCGGGAATACTAGTTATGAATAAGATATCGGTATATAATTCAGTAAACCTACGTGGAATTAATTAAACCTAAGCGTATAAAGATTTATCACCCTATGCATCTGTAGGAAAAACCAGTTTAAAAGCCCTCACCTCACACTCCCGTGGTTATTGCTTCGGACTATACTCTTAAGTCAATATGTCTGCTCTCGCTAGCCCATATGAGGTTAAAAATACTTTTTGAAAACTAATAAGACCTAATTAACTTTAAAGCGCTTCCGCTGTTTTTAAAACCAATGCCCGATTTTAGCTATCCGGGTAAAGCCTCACACTCCCGTGGTCTTGACCTTAACCTTTGTTACCTTTTTACTCTCGTAATAAAAGTTGGGATTAAAATTAAGAAATCGAAGCCAGAAGAAGAGTTAATTATTGATTTTAGCTTAGAGTTATTTAATCCATTTGGTTACTTCATTACATACCGATAAGATCGGTTTAGCTTGACATAATTACGAACTTAAACATAAAAGCGGAAAAACAATTAATCAAAGACATAATTTAAAGAAAATAAACGATACTATAAATTGAATAATGGAAACCTGGTAAATGCAGTAGCAGCAATCCCTCCACAGACTGGTAGGTTCTTGCTTGGATAGAATTAAAATAGCAAATGATGAAGGCAATGAAACAATCTAAATCTAAAGTGTAATAGTTCCTCAATGTGAGAAACTATTACTTTGTTCGGTAATAGGTGACAAGGAATGGTAAATGTAAACAAAACAAAACAAAAACTCTGAATAAAATTTGGCAGCAAGACGGTACTTCAGAATGCAGAAAAAATATATCTCCCATCCTTCGAAATCTCTCATATTTATAGACTGAGCTGAGGTAGTGGTTGGAGAAAATGTAGGCACTTCTCTTTGTTTATGTGACTTTGGAACCTAAATTTCTTCGGAGGAAATGTGAACGTGCAAAAACTGATTCCCTGAAACTTCGTAATCACGTTTCTGCTCAACGTATTAAACTGTTATGAACGCATGACGATCGTGAAGCATTGTGACAGTCGTGATGAAATTTGTATCTGCCACGGTCGTGGTGGAACTGTGACGATCGTCACATCAGCAGAATTTGGATTCTGCTATTTTTCTTCACTTTCCTGCTCTTTTCTTGCATGTTTTACTTCTTTTCCACACTTTGCATACTTTTGACTTGGAAATGGAATTACCTGCAAAAACACTTAAATACTCTCGAGAAAATCAGATATTAGACGAAAACGGAATAAGAAAATAACATAAATCGAATTAAAAATATGATATAATTTCGTGTTATCAAACTATCCCACACTAGAATCTTTGCTTGTCCTCAAGCAATCAATCTGTTAAAATCGGACAAATTTAATCAAATACACATACCTGGTATACCAACGAAAAAAATGTTGAAAAGTATCTTGTTAGTAAGACAAGTACTAGTATAAAACACTAAGGATACAATAATGACACAAAGCAACAAGCTTGTTATAGACCTCTCTTTTGTACAATCCAGTTCTAATCATTCTATTATAGTTCAACCATAAGTTTTCGTGTCTATTTCACCCGATTTTATTCCAACGCAATCACATTAAGCCCTTTGCCTTATTCACGTACGTAGTGGAGTAACCGGTTAGTGACTTTGATCCCTTTTTCTCACGAGGCCTGATACACAAGTGTGGTAACCCTTTAGGTATCGCGTTCGTAGATTGCGGGGGATCGAACAGTAGTTCGCCCTACCAAGTTCAGAATCAGGTACCTCTGAACCAATCGACAACGGATTTTCTTTCTTTTCTTGTAAATTTTCACAACTGTGAGAGTTGTTGCATATTCTATATTTCTCAGCATATAGATAAGAAATATGTTTTTCTTTTCATGATTGGGCATCAAACACTTATATTCATCGGCTCCCCATGTGGTTTGTGATTTAGACGGTGCTGACTGCTGATATAAACTACTAGGGGTTACTTTAGGACTGAACTCAAGGTATCGTATAATAAGTATCGAAACTGATATCGCATACGCAAGAGGTCTAAGGTGTCAAAACGGTATCGATCTTGTTAGCACTTTCCCAACTTCCTAACAAGGCTTAAAATTTGGTATTCCACGATGTGTATTAATCATAAAATTTTTTTTTTTTGTTATGGCAGAATAAAATGGGAAAATCGGATACTGAACAAAAATACTCATATATTAACTTTGATAAGGAAAAAAAAGGAAAATACAAGAAAGGGAAATAAAACGGAAATAAACTGACTCTCCCACACTATATCGGACATTGTCCTCAATGTTGTGATATAAAGGGGATTAACAAGAAAAACTAAAAAGAAAAACAAAATAAAATCAAGGTGGACCACGTCCTCTGCCTCTGGAGCGTCCTCTTCCATGCTGTGCTACGTGATCAGGAATGCCCATGTGATGGATGTAGTCATGTAAGTTTTGCACTCGTAAGGTCAATGCATCCATTCCTTCTATCACACCATCAAGCCTCTGCCCTTGGTTCGCTTGGCCTTCTTGAATTTGGCGCATCAGCGCCATTACTTCATTATGTTGCGTCTATTGCTGTTGGTTTTGAAGCCAAAAAGCCCTTAAGATTTCTTCATTAGTAACAGGGTCTTGTTCGGGGCGGCGACGACGTCTTGAGGTCGAAGGTGCATCATCAGCAGGTGGTGGTTGGTTTTCTGGGGCGTTATCCATCTCTTGCTCCATCTCATCAACAGGTCCATGGTCTTGATCATTATGTGCAGCCGCATTATGCTCTGGAGCATTTAAATTAAATAACCAGTTGTGCATTTCCAGAGGATTAATGCGGTCTCTGCAAGGCATAATGATACTTCTTACGGTTTTGGCGTGGACCATAGGATGGTATTTCCCATCTCGTCGTAACTTGATGAGCTGAGAGTTTCGACAATAGTCTATGTCAAGGAACACCAGAGGCATGGAGGGTAATCTGGTAAGCTCATTTTCCAAATTCAATTTGAGAGCAATAGAGGTGACAATCCCTCCAAAATAGAAAGGTTTGGAACCTCTAGCACAGTTTGCTTGTATGTGTGCTAGCAAAAATGGTGCGGCGTTGATCGGCTCTGGGTGAAACATACAATGGAGGAAAAATAGTTCCTTAGAGTTTACCTTGTGGTTGCTATCCCGTGCAAAAATAGTGCTTCCTAATGCGCGGTGAACATATCTGATGGCTGGATTATGGATATATGTTGCGTTTAGGCTATCCCAGCTATCGACTGTTGTTCCTGTCAACTGATTCCATAATTGAAATGCTGCTTGAAAGAAATTCTCCTGTGGCACCCAGCAATGAACATTCTCGCCATGGTTGAAACCAAGCATCTCGGCAAGTTGATTTTGGCCGATTTTATACTCAGTACCAAACATGCAAAACGTGGCTACGCCGATGAGTTGGTTCGTTTTGCCAGAAGGTGTTACGTATGTGAACAAACTTAGAAACTCGAGCGTCAGGGCTTCGTAAGTAGGCCGGCTCTGAGTACAGAGCTGCCATAGACCGGTGGTTTGTAACAAATCTCTTACTCCTTCAAGCATTCCGAGTTCTTCTAGACATGCAACGTCTATGTAGCGAGTTGGTTGTACGGAACGTCGGTAGTAATCGATGTACCTAGCCCTTTGACGCTCTCCTGCTTCTCCATCTCTGAAGTTCAATGTTGATAGGTCCGGAATTTGTCGTGCCATTGGTGGGTCACAGAGAAATTAGGAAAGAAAATGGGTTGTGGAGAATGAGGGTTTGTGAAAAGAAATGGTACACGGTATGAATATATAGTGAATGGGGAAAACGAGTGGTAAAGGAAAATGTTGAATTGGGTTAAATGCGTAGTGGTGGGGCGATTTATGGAATGGGAAAAGATAGTGGGACGGTTGTGTTTTGAATTGAGGGAAAGAAGAGGAAGACGAAGGACACAGTTCTGTTTTAACACAGAACGTGTTCCAAACCCGCGTGACGGTCGTCACGGGGCATGTCACGATCGTGACAGTCGCAAATTCTGGGGAATTAAACAATTTTTGTCAGCAAGCATTCCATACATAAAATTTTCATAACAGGCAATGGTTAGCACAGAGAAACAACATTATAATGCATATTGAGAGATAAATAACATGACAACATGAATTAAAAACAGAATAAAAAGTATGACAGGAATAAAATTGAAACCATAAAGATCAATATTTAGCAGTAAATTAAATCATCCATTAAAACCAAAGATGTGCTAGCAAATGCTAGCATTGTATCAATACTGAATGTAAATCAATTTATTCCCGACATAAAAAAATGAAAAACTGAAATAAAGTAAAATGTTTCTGAAGTAAATGCATTAAAACTTGAAAAAGAGGTGCTTTGTAAATCTAGCCAAGGCGTTTCTTCAAAGATGCGATGGCTTGATTTATATGATCAAATTGTTCAACGGTCAAATCCATGAGTCCAACAATGTTTTGTCGCATTGTGTTTAGCTCATCCTTTACGAAAGTGATTTCTTTATGATACTCATCCATAGTCTTTAGAATAGAATTCAGATTAGCAGCATAGTTAGTGGCATCAACTTTAGGAATGTCAATGTCTTCTTGGAATTCCATATAATCAAGATCATGATAATGAGGGGGTGTTTTTGGGTCGATCTCAGGCTCAGGAAAGGTTTTTTCCGGTTCAGGCACGAGTTCACCAAGGTCATATAGCCAATTATGTTGATTGTGCACACTTGTGCGTTCATGATTTGGAAGTGTAAAGTGTGGTACGACAACATTGTTAATCAGAAGTTGAAAATGGTTCAGACCTCGGTTCCTAATCATAGCCCTATTGAAACAAAAAGTGATATTCACGGGTCTATATTCTCCAAAGGGGTTAATCTTAGAAAGTCGGGTTCTGAATCCCATAGCATAAGCTATTTTTGTAACTAGGCCACCTATCAGAATTGGACTGTTATCATTATTAATGAGTTTGCAAAAGTTGTTCAACATAAAAGTGAGTCCATTGACCTCTCTAGACTGAGAAGCACAAAACATGATGAAAAGCTCATCCCTCGAAACAGTGTTATCATTCTCAGGTTTACCAAATAAAGTATAGGCCAGGATCATATAAAAGTAACGGAAAGCGGGGTTATGTATTTCTGTTGAAAGCATAGGGTCCATGTCAAAATCAGGTTTCCCTGAAATTCTACCCCAAAAATCATTCAGCTCTCCAACCAACATTAAGTCCTCTTGAACCACAGAGAAAACATTAGGTCCTTCAGGAAATCCTAAAAGATCCGACAGTTCCTTTATGGTGAACTGGCAGCTGTATCCAAATAGTCTAAAGGTAATTCTTCCCCTGGTAAAACCTTTTCCACAGCAAGGGTTATAGCTTAAAGAGCTCAGGAATTCTAAAGTCAACCTACGGTAGCATTTACGTTTCTTGTTGGTAAAACCCTCCCAACCTAATTGGTTAAACAGAAAGTCTACGCTCTCACCTACACCTAAGGCGGTCATGGTGGGTCTGTGGGCAAATTTTGTCAAGGCAAATGGTCTAAGAGACAAAGCCTCATAGCGATGCCACTGAGCTGTATCTCTGAATTCTACTAACAAGTTATCCTCGTTTGCCATTAATTAGTACTTTTTGCAAAAAATGTAAGCAGAAGAGGAGAACAGAAAGAGTAGAGAGACTTTATAATCTTGTAGTTTTTCAATTTTAAGATCAACACAACATTTTCAAATTAAATTTAAAATGATATAAATGAAACTAAAAATTTGCAAAATAAAAATAAAACATAGGAAACGTAAAGAAATAACAAATATAAAGCAAGAAAAACAAAAATCATGGGTTGCCTCCCATTAAGCGTTGTTTTTAACGTCGAAAGCCTGACGAATTCAATTAGATGCTTAGTTAGGGGGTTCGGTGGGCAACTCTAAAAGTCTTAGGCAGTTCAAATAATCTCTATTTTCAATGCTGTGATAGTGTTTTAGACGTTGTCCATTAACTAAAAATGGATTACTATTCCTCCCCTTTATTTCTATCGCTCCACTTTGTAGAATTTTTGTAATCTCAAAAGGACCGGACCATTTAGACCTTAATTTCCCAGGAAAGAGTTTTAATCTTGAGTTAAATAGGAGTACAACGTCTCCCACACTAAATTCTTTTCTAGATAAGCGCTTATCGTGCCATTTTTTAGTTAGTTCTTTATATATTTTAGCATTTTCGTAAGCGTCTAATCTTAACTCTTCTAGTTCATGCAGATCTAGGATACATTTTTCACCTGCGGAATCATACCTTAAGTTCAATGTTTTAATAGCCCAATAGGCTTTATGTTCTAATTCCACTAGTAGATGGCAAGATTTACCATAGACCAGCTTGAAAGGTGTAGTTCCGATTGGTATTTTGTAGGCCGTCCTATATGCCCATAAAGCTTCGTTGAGTCTAGATGATCAATCTTTCCTAGAGGTGGCTACGGTCTTTTCTAGAATTTGTTTTATTTCTCTATTCGAGACCTCAACCTGTCCACTTGTTTGTGGATGATATGGTGTTGCTACGCGGTGTCTTACCCCATACTTTGATAGTAATTTGTCAAATATTTTTGATATGAAATGAGAGCCACCGTCACTTATGACAAGTCTCGGCACACCGAATCTGGGAAAAATTGTGTTTTTGAAAAGCTTTATGACTACTCGTGCGTCATTTGTAGGAGAAGCTATTGCCTCAATCCATTTTGAAACATAATCGACAGCGACGAGTATATATTGGTTTCCAAAGGATGATGGGAAAGGTCCCGTAAAATCAATCCCCCATACATCAAAGACTTCTACTTCCAATATACCTTTTTGAGCATCTCATCGCGTTTTGATATGTTACCAGTGCGTTGGCACCGGTCGCAGTTTAGTATTGCAATGTGGACATCCTTCCAAAGGTTGGGCCAGAATAGGCCGGATTGCAAGATCTTAGCACATGTCTTTGAGGTACTAGCATGTCCTCCGTAAGGAGCAGAATGACATTGAGAGATTATGTTTTCTATTTCTTCTTCAGGGACGCAACGACGGAAGATACCATCGGCTCCTCTCTTAAACAGCAAAGGTTCATCCCAATAATAATGTTTTAGATCGTGAAAGAATTTTTTCTTTTGTTGATAGGATAAGTCCGGTGGAAGTACACCAGCTGCTAAGTAGTTAACTATGTCAGCATACCATGGCAGTGTTGTGTGTACGTTGATTTCTTCCATGACTTCTTCCATCTTTGGGTCATTCAACTGTAGAGTAGACATATCACTTTCTAGTTGGGCTATGAGTCGTTCATATGGGAAATCCTCATTAATGGGTACTGGCTCTGGTTTAATGCCCTCTAATCGGGATAAGTGGTCTGCTACTACGTTTTCAGTTCCTTTCTTATCTTTGATCTCTAAATCAAATTCTTGTAAAAGTAGGATCCACCTTAGCAGTCTAGGTTTTGCATCCTTTTTTTAAAGTAAATATCTAATAGCCGCATGGTCTGTATAAATGATGATCTTTGCTCCCACTAGGTAGGAACGGAATTTGTCAAGGGCAAAGATCACGGCTAAAAGTTCTTTTTCTGTGGTAGCGTAGTTCATTTGAGCAGAATCTAAGGTTCTACATGCATAGTAAATGGCATGAAGTTTTCTATCCCTCCTCTGTCCTAAAACTACACCTACAGCATGATCACTTACATCACACATGATTTCGAAAGGTAATCTCCAATCTGGTGGTTGCATGATAGGTGCGGTAGTAAGAGCTGTTTTCAGTTGTTCAAACGCTTTTAGACATTTCTCATCAAAGATAAATTCAGCGTCTTTCATTAATAGACCGGTAAGAGGTTTAGTAATTTTCGAGAAATCCTTTATGAATCGTCGGTAGAAACCCGCGTGTCCCAAGAAACTTCGTATTTCTCGTACGGTTTTCGGAGGTTGAAGATTTTTTATAATTTATATCTTAGCTTTATCAACTTTAATTCCTCTATCGGACACAACGTGTCCAAGTACGATTCCTTGATTTACCATAAAATGGCAGTTCTCCCAGTTTAATACGAGATTGACTTTTACGCATCTTTCCAGTACCATTTCTAGGTTCGATAGACATCCTTCAAAGCTCTGCCCACAAACAGAAAAGTCATCCATAAACACTTCCATAATGTCATCTATAAAATCAGCAAAGATTGACATCATGCATCTTTGGAATGTGGCAGGTGCATTACATAGTCCAAACGGCATTCGTCGATAGGCAAATGTACCATAGGGACATGTGAAGGTCGTCTTTTCTTGGTCATCAGGATGAATAGGAATTTGAAAGAATCCTGAATAACCGTCTAAATAGCAGAAGTATGAGTGTTTAGCCAATCGTTCCAACATTTGGTCAATAAAAGGCAATGGGAAATGGTCTTTACGAGTGGCTTTATTTAACTTTCTATAATCGATGCA
This sequence comes from Lathyrus tuberosus, assembly GCA_022829125.1. NCBI lineage: Eukaryota > Viridiplantae > Streptophyta > Magnoliopsida > Fabales > Fabaceae > Lathyrus > Lathyrus tuberosus. The sequence goes on along the minus strand of JALAZF010000379.1, from coordinate 1,782,256 downwards.
CATTCTACTTCCAGTTACAACCCTTTTTGTTATAGATTCACCTTTTTCGTTCTTAACAACTGTAACACCTCCCTTCTTTGGAACAACATGTACTGGGCTAACCCATTTACTGTCAGATATCGGGTATATAATTCCTGCTTCTAAAAGTTTTTTCACTTCGTCTTTGACTACGGTACTCAAGATCGGGTTAATCCTTCTCTGATGTTCCCTAGAGGATTTACAATCTTCCTCCAGCATAATGCGATGCATACAAATAGAAGGACTTATTCCTTTAAGGTCAGTGATGTTATAGCCTAACGCAGTTGGGTATTTTCTTAAGACATCTAATAGTTTCCTGGTTTCGGTTTGTCCTAAGTCTGCATTGACTATTACAGGTCGTTCTAGATCTTCGTCTAGGAATTCATACCTTAAATTTTTGGGTAATGTTTTCAGTTCTAGGGCTGGTTTCTTCGGGCAAGGCAGATGATCTGGGGTAAGTGCTAAACATTCGCTTAGGCTATTGTCTTGATAAGGTTCACGCCAGTTATCATCTTCGAAAATTGAAGGTATTGGAACTTTTAGAATATCTGAGTATGTGGTCGGTTTCATCTCAATTTCTCTTACGCACTCATCTATGACATCTAGTAGATAACATGTGTCGTCTATAGCTGGAGCTTGTAAGAATTGTGTCAAAATAAATTCAACCTTCTCTTCACCAACTTCAAAAGTTAGCCTTCCCCTCTTCACGTCTATAATGGCTCCAGCGGTAGCTAAGAATGGTCTTCCTAATATGATAGGAGTAGTAAAGTCTTCTTTAATATCCATGATTATGAAATCGGTAGGAATATAGAATTGTCCTATACGAACTGGAACATTTTCTAGTATACCAACTGGGTATTTAACAGAGCGGTCAGCTAATTGAACAGACATCTTAGTTGGTCTTAATTCTCCCATATCAAGCTTTTTGCATATGGATAAGGGCATTACACTAATACTGGCTCCTAAGTCGCATAGAGCTTTGTCTATGACAAACTTTCCAATTACACAAGGTATAGAGAAGCTACCTGGGTCTTTCAGCTTAGGAGGCATAGTGTTTTGAATTATTACGCTACACTCAGCAGTAAGTGTAACTGTTTCGTTTTCCTCAATCTTTTTCTTATTGGATAAGATTTCTTTTAGGAACTTATCATATGAGGGCATCTGAGTGATAACTTCTGTAAAAGGTATAGTGATGTTTAATTGTTTCAGAAGTTCAATAAATTTCTAAAATTGCCCTGCAGTTTTGGAATTTGTCAATCTTTGAGGATACATAATAGGTGGTTTATAAGGTGGTGGAGGCACATAAGGTTTTTCTTTGTTTACGGCCTCTTGGTCATTATCTTCCCTTTCCTTGGGTTCATTCTCCTTCTCAGTTGTTGGGTCGTTAGCAGACTTTTGGTACATGGCTGGATTTTGAAGTCTTGGATCAATGGGTTCATCTAATTCTTTTCCACTTCTCAGTATAACAGCATTTGCATGTCCTTTAGGATTAGGTTGTGGCTATCCAGGAAATGTTTCAGCAGGAGCAGCAGTAGGCGCTTGTTGTTGGGCCACTTGGGAAATTTGTGTTTCAAGCATTTTGTTGTGAGTAACCAATGCGTCTACTTTGTTTGCCAACTGCTTAATCTGTTCACTAGTGTGCACGTTTTGATTCAGAAACTCTTTGTTTGTTTGAGTCTAGGTGGTTATAAAGTTTTCTATCATCAGTTCAAGGTTAGACTTCCTAGGAACATTTGGAGCAGCTGTTGAAGCCTTTTGATAACCTGGTGGTGCAGCAGGTGCTTGACCAGGTGCATACAGTGCATTGTTGTTTTTGTAAGAAAAGTTTGGGTGATTCTTCCAACCAGGATTGTAGGTATTTGCATAAGGGTTTGCTTGAGCATAATTCACTTGGTCTGTAGAGGCTCCTGCTAAAACTTGGCATTCAGGGGCAGCGTGTCCAACTGTTCCACATAATTCGCAGTTTGGCGCTACAGCAGCCACGGTGGCTGTGGGTGTTATGGTCAAATTGTCTATCTTTTATGCTATTGCATCTACCTTAGCACTGACATGATCTAGGCTAGAAACTTCGTACATTCCTCCTTTTGGCTGGGATTTCTCCACTTGAGTTCTTTCACCTCCCCATTGGTAATGATTCTGAGCCATACTCTTGATGAGTTGGTGGGCTTCATCATAGGGTTTATCCATCAGTGTACCACCAGCGGCGGCATCTATTGTCAATCTTGTATTGTACAAGAGACCATTGTAAAATGTGTGGATAATTAACTAATCCTCAAGACCATGATGCGGGCATATCCTCCTCATATCTTTGTATCTTTCCCAAGCATCATAAAGAGACTCGTTGTCTTTTTGTCTAAAACTGTTGATTTGGGCTCTCAGCATAGCTGTTTTACTTGGCGGAAAATATCGTGCCAGAAAGACCTTCTTTAAATCCTCCCAAGAAGTAATAGAGTTTGATGGCAAGGATTGCAACCAAGCCCAAGCTCTGTCTCTTAATGAGAAAGGAAAAAGACGTAGTCTTATAGCGTCTGTGGTTACACCATTTGCTTTCACTGTGTCTGCGTACTGCACAAACTTGGTCAGATGTTCATTCGGATCTTCTGTTGGGTTTCTAGAAAATTGATTTTGTTGCACAACAGATAACAGCGAGGGTTTCAACTCAAAATCATTTCGGTTGATAGCTGGAGCGACAATGCTGTTGTGAGGTTCTTGTTGAGATGCGGCAGCATAATACTTAAGAGGTCAGTTTTGTGGTAAGTCAGCCATGTCTGTTTCTGATTCGGAATCTGATTCAGATTCAAGTTCAGGATCTGTTTGAGATTCAGGTTCTGATAAAGGAAAAGGGATTTCGTGAGCTAAGCAGTATTCTTGGATACGTCTTTTTACGGTAAGAAGACGTTCAGGTTCGTCTGTCGGTCGTATGAGGTCTTCGCCTTGTGAGCGAGTATTTGGCATACAATCGATAGAACGGGAATTTTGGTTTTTTTTTGCCTTAGTCTATACGGCGTAACAAAGGAATTACGATGTCGACTTAATTAGTCCCTGGCAACAGCACCAAAAACTTGATCGCTTATTTAGTGTGCCTAAATAAATCTAACTGCAAGTAAACAGTCGTATCGCGTAGTTTTAAAAGATTATCGATCCCACAGAGACTAAAAATAGAACGCACCGTTATCTATCGTTACTATGTTTATCTAAGGCTAATCAGAATTGGTTTTTAAGTTCAAACGGGAAATTAAAGAGAAATTAAAATTCGGGAATACTAGTTATGAATAAGATATCGGTATATAATTCAGTAAACCTACGTGGAATTAATTAAACCTAAGCGTATAAAGATTTATCACCCTATGCATCTGTAGGAAAAACCAGTTTAAAAGCCCTCACCTCACACTCCCGTGGTTATTGCTTTGGACTATACTCTTAAGTCAATATGTCTGCTCTCGCTAGCCCATATGAGGTTAAAAATACTTTTTGAAAACTAATAAGACCTAATTAACTTTAAAGCGCTTCCGCTGTTTTTAAAACTAATGCCCGATTTCAGCTATCCGGGTAAAGTCTCACACTCCCGTGGTCTTGACCTTAACCTTTGTTACCTTTTTACTCTCGTAATAAAAGTTGGGTTTAAAATTAAGAAATCGAAGCCAGAAGAAGAGTTAATTATTGATTTTAGCTTAGAGTTATTTAATCCATTTGGTTACTTCATTACATACCGATAAGATCGGTTTAGCTTGACATAATTACGAACTTAAACATAAAGGCGGAAAAACAATTAATCAAAGACATAATTTAAAGAAAATAAACGATACTATAAATTGAATAATGGAAACCTGGTAAATGCAGTAGCAGCAATCCCTCCACAGACTGGTAGGTTCTTGCTTGGATAGAATTAAAATAGCAAATGATGAAGGCAATGAAACAATCTAAATCTAAAGTGTAATAGTTCCTCAATGTGAGAAACTATTACTTTGTTCGGTAATAGGTGACAAGGAATGGTAAATGTAAACAAAACAAAACAAAAACTCTGAATAAAATTTGGCAGCAAGACGGTACTTCAGAATGCAGAAAAAATATATCTCCCATCCTTCGAAATCTCTCATATTTATAGACTGAGCTGAGGTAGTGGTTGGAGAAAATGTAGGCACTTCTCTTTGACAGTTATGTGACTTTGGAACCTAAATTTCTTCGGAGGAAATGTGAACGTGCAAAAACTGATTCCCTGAAACTTCGTAATCACGTTTCTGCTCAACGTATTAAACTGTTCTTAACGCATGACGATCGTGAAGCATTGTGACGGTCATGATGAAATTTGTATCTGCCATGGTCGTGGTGGAACTGTGACGATCGTCACATCAACAGAATTTGGATTCTGCTGTTTTTCTTCACTTTCCTGCTCTTTTCTTGCATGTTTTGCTTCTTTTCCACACTTTGCATACTTTTGACTTGGAAATGGAATTACCTGCAAAAACACTTAAATACTCTCGAGAAAATTGGATATTAGACGAAAACGGAATAAGAAAATAACCTAAATTGAAGTAAAAATATGACATAATTTCGTGTTATCATGTACTCCATGAAAAAATAGTGGAACGAAGTAAATCGGTGAGAGGAGCGGCGAGAGAGGCGTAGTGGCGCACAAAGCGTCTATAAAAACCGGTGAGGCCGAGAAATCCTCTTAATGCCGTGAGAGAACGTGGAACATGCCAATCCAATATTGCCTGGACCTTATCGGGATCCGCTGAAACACCACCTTTTGAAATAATATGCCCTAAATAATTCACCTCGTGAACTAGAAAAACACACCTAGACAATTTTGCAATAAATGAATTTGACTTCAACAGGTTAAAAACAATATCAAGGTGAATCAAATGGTCCTTTAATGAAGAGCTGTAAATCAAGATACAAACTATCGAAGATAAGGGCGTAACAATTTATTCATAGCCGCTTGAAAGGTAGAGGGAGCATTTGTGAGACTGAAAGGCATTACGAGAAACTCGTAATGACCGTCGAATGTTCGAAATGCAGTTTTATGAGTGTCTTCCAATGAAACTCGGATTTGGTGGTAACCAGATCGAAGATATAACTTTGTAAAATTTTTTACAGCACCCAAGTCATCCAATAGTTCGTCCATGGTTGGGATAGGGAAACGGTCCTTAATGGTAACTGCGTTGAGTGCGCGATAATCGACACAAAAACGCCAACTGCCATCCTTTTTTTTACTAAGAGAACCGGTGAGGGAAAGGGGGCTTTGACTAGGCATAATGATGCCTTCCTTTAACATATCTTGTATGAGAGTTGTCATGGCTTCTTTTTGGGAGTGTGGGTATCGGTAAGGTTTGACGTTTATGGGCGCGGTGGCTGGGGTAAGAGGGATCCGATGATCATAAGGGCGGGACGGAGGGAGGCCAGGTGTGCCCTAAAAAATAGTGGGGTATTTTTGGATGAGCTGGGTGATGTCAGGGTTAAGTGAAGGGGGATTGTCTTTGGTTTTGGAAAGATATGGTGGGCTTTGGTCCTGCTAATCTTTTGGCTAGAAAGTCATGAGATGAAATGAGGTAATGGAATAAGTATGAATGAGTTGACGGAGTTGGTGAAAGGTAGTAAGGGATGGTGGAGTTTTCGGATCACCCTTAAGTGTAATCTGGGTATCCTTGTGGTTGAAAGTGATTGAAGGAATTGAGAAATCCGCATGGATCTGTCCAAGTGTACGTAACCACGCCATTCCAAGCACTACATCTGCACCCTCAATAGGTAATAAATAAAAGGCACTGGAGAAGGGTTTAGTTTGGAGGGTAAGTTGGACATTGTTGCAAATACCCTCTCATTGTAAGTGTGAGCCATTTCCAACCATCACAGAAAATTGGGGGGTGGGTGAGATTGGTAGCTGAAGGTGTTGTGCAATTCTCGGTTGCAAAATGTTATGGGTGCTTCTGGTATCAACGAGAACCATCACCGAAAGTCCAGCAATTAGGCCTTGGAATTTTAGTGTTTGGGGGTTGAACTGTCCTATTAATGCTTGAGGGGAAAGTTGAAAGTAGGTATCCTCAATTTCTTCCTCTACTTCTTGTTGAGAAGTGTCAAATGGGGGGTCTGAAAGGGTATCATCATCAGCCAATAATAATAGGAAACGGCTTGCTGCACATTTATGACCCGGTATAAATTTCTCGTCACAATTGAAACATAATCCTTGAGCGCGACGCTCATGGAGTTGGCTGTTAGAAAGGCGTCGGATGGGTAGTTTAGTGGAATTGGTGGGTGGAAGTTTAGGGTCAGAATGTGGTTGTGGGTTAGGTGTATTGGGATTGGTAGTGTGGGCTGGATTGTTTGGTCGTGGGTATTGGCTGGAAAATGGTTTGGAGAATTTGGGTTTAACATCTTGAAGTTTTGATTATTTTAATTTAGCAAGGCCGATGGCTTGGGAGATTGAAACCGGTTTGTGAATAGCGATTTCATTTTGGATATCATGTGATAGGCCCGAAATGAAACAATTGAGTATAGCATCCGGTGGTAATCCGATTACTTGGGTACCCAATTTTTCAAATTTTGCTTGATAATCAACCACAGACCCATCTTGTTTTAGTTTGAAAAGTTTAGCTTGGTGATTAGCATAAGTAGATGGACCAAATCGCAATTCTAATGCCTTAGTGAAAGAAGGCCAATTCGTAAGGAGTTGACTTTGGTGTAACCATTTGAACCAACATGGAGCTTCTCCTTTCATGTAAAAGGACATCATGGCTAATCGGTTTTCTAGTGGTAGTTGGTTGAAATTGAAAAACTGATCGGCTTGGAATAACCAATCCAAGGGGTTTAAGCCATCAAACATCGGAAGTTCCAACTTAGGTGTTCGAAAGGGTGGTAAGGTTGGTATCTGTTGCGAATGGGGGAAGGGAAATTGGTTGAAATTGGGAATATGAGTGTTTGAAAAGGAAGTTGGGGCGTGGAGGAAAGGGGGGTCCATAAAGTTGAGGGATGAGTAAAATCTAGGGATTTGAGTGTATGTGTTGGCTGATGTGTTCCGAATGGGAACAATGGGGATAGGTTGGGAAGGAGTATGGGAAAAGGATGTCGAATGTATATATTGTGGTGGGGTTTATGATAGTGTGGTTGTGTTTGCATTACTTAAAATAGTGGTAACATGGGAAGTTGGCAAGGGTAAAGAAGGAGGGACATGGGTAATACCTGAAGATCCAGCTTGGTTGGATATAGAAACACGCTGCTGTTGCAGCTGTTCTTTTTTATTAGTGAGTAGTGCTTTGAGGGATTCAAAGCGTTCCGTTTCAAGAGCTTTTTCATAGGACAACATTGAATAAAGTTGATCGATTTTGTGATCCAAATCAGCAACAATTTTGGTGAGTTTTTCGTCCATATCGGTTTGATTCTGCTGCAATGCAGATTCGATGAGGAGTTGAGAAGCATGAACAACTTCATCAATAATCTCTCCAGAAGAGGGATTTTGGGGTTTAGGAGGAGACATGAGTAAGGTATGAAAGCACCAATGTTAAATCCTTGAACAGTAACTACCAAATCTAAGTTAAAAGGGAAGACACAAATAAAATAACAATGAACATTAATTTCTCATAGCTGCTGCAGCAGCAAGGTTACAGAATATAAAGTCGGGTTTCATCTATGATAATGGGCCTGGCCCAACATAAATAAAATACTTAATGAGTGAAAATACTAATACACCCACTTAATATTGAATGCAATTCTCAAACCACTTGGGTTGTTTCTTAATCCTTTTGGGCTGCTTCTTAACAACATACTTACAAGAATGAAATACAATAAAACCAAATTTTTATTTTACATAATAATAACAATAAACATAATAGTTTTATATACGACCTATCATTTGAGTCATCATTATCCCAAAATAGGAAACTATTCATACGTGATAAAGATTGAATCAAAGCAAGTAAGTAAAATAATTAAACAAAACAAGTAAACAATGTGTAAAGTAAAGCAAATAAATAAATGAATAAAAGAACCAAAATTTTATTAAGCAAAAATCCTACAAAAGTTATATCAATAGTATGAATCATAAGCTAAAGAAAACTAAAATGATTCTACAAAACTTAAATTGAACTAAGTAATGATATGATTGATTCTCATGTTTCAGTTTCTTCATTCTAGCTTTTTGTTTTAATTCTTATGTTTTGTAGACTTATTAACACAAAAATTAATAGTTTAAGTAAGTTATACGGATGACACAAAAATAAGCTACATAAAAATTTTGGAATATTACGTCAATATTTTAATATAGGGTAGTAATTTGAAAAAGTTCCTTAAATTAAATTCCACATTGTATATTAGTTGAAAAAATTCATTAGTCTCACATTGTTTAGGTGAGATATATTTCCTTTCTCACTTTATTATATAAAGAAATTCTCTATTTCATTCCAAAACACACCAAAAACTTATTTTGAGTTTTTCCTTCTTTACTCACATAACTTAGCGTTTTTTGAATTTTCGAAGCGCCAACTTCTTTCCATTTCTTTTTACTCGTTGATTTTTCTGAGTATTTTCTTGAATTCTCTTTAGAGAATTATGTTAATTTCTCATTGTTTGAGTTGAGAAATTACAAGTATTAATTTTTTGATTCTCTTTGAAGAATTATTTGAACTTTTCTTGGTTTGAAAAATTACTTTTGATGGTCTAATGACCATTATTGAATTCTCTTTGGAGAATTATTGGAATTTCTCTTGGTTAAGAAATTATTACGACTGGTCGTTATACCATATACTATGAGTGGTATTTATACCATATTCGAATGGTCTTTGTACCATCAGAGGGTGTATTTCTAGACCGATTATCTATTGTGCAATTATTTATCGTACAATATAAAACTGAGTTGTTTTATCCTAGAGGCGGCGCAACAGTTCGATTGCTTTGCATAACTTTGGGTAGTGTCGTGAAACGTCTTAAAGAGAGCGACCTTGTCCGCGAATCGACCTTGTAATTTCTTATGTGACTAATTTTCAAAACAGTGAAACAACAATTTTAAGACGTTTTGAACAACCATGACTACCAAAAAAATTATTGGTACATCTGCGCTTGTTGTCTCTAACAAACTGTTCAAGTTTTGAGGGAAGTCACTTCAAATGCTGGCAACACAATTTGAATTTTTTTTGGAAAAAGTTTTCCAACATTCTGACTAATGATATTCCTGTTGCTCCTTATGGATCAACCAAACAAATTAACAGTAAGAAATATGAGGATTCAGATGGAACACTTAATAGAGTTGAAGCTGAATTTGCTGCATAGATTAAAGCAAATGATCTCCAGCTCAGAAAAGAAATTGCCTTATGGAAAGAGAATGATTGTCTATACAAAATTATATTTTTAATAGACTCGCAGATGATTTGCAATACTGCAAAACAAGTTTGAGGGGCTCTGCTACAGAAATATGACACCAAGAAAGCTGGAATGAAGAAGTATGTCGTTATCCGCTACCTGAAGTATCAGATGGTATAAATGAAAGATGCGTAGAGGCTCAATGTTATAAACTTCAAAACATTGCTTTGAAGATCATCACAAAAGTTATGTGTTTAGATGAAAATTTTCAAATTGCTTTTATTATTGACAAATTGCCCCTAGTTTGATTTTTTTTAAATTCTGCTTCACCACAAAACAAAAGAATTTTTAATTGAGAGTCTGATTATTTTCCGTCGAGATGAAGAAGAATCTCAGAGACAAGATAAAAAAGAAAAGTCTTGGTTGTTTTAAACAACAAAAAGAAATTCAGTGTAGTTCTGAAGCCATTTGGCAAATGATTAAAGAATCAGAATCGCAATGTTGTTAACCGAATTATGAATGAGAACCCTTCAAGGGCCTCTAGTACTCCAATTGATAAGAAGCAATGACCACCATAAATAAATGACACTTGTGTTTTCTCTTGCTTCAATTGTGGAAAACCAAGTCATATGATTAAGAAATGAAAGATCGAGTTTAAACTTTGTGTTTCCCCTTATGCATAGGTCAACCTGATTGATGAGCTATTTATTACTTTGATCACTAAAGTCAACATGATTGGTGAATCTGATGGTAGGTGGATGGACATTGGCTCTTCTCGTCATGTTTGTTATGATCGTGAAATGTTTAAAACATACATGAATAAGAAAGTGTTGTTGGGAGTTGTCCACATCGCTAATATTGTCGGTATTGAAGAAATGGAATAATCTCCACCTCTGAAAGACTTTTACTCTTGAAGGATGTCATGTATACTTCAGAGATTATAAAGAATCTTGTTTCTGGTTTTCTTCTAAATAAGGCAGGGTTTAGTCAGTCTATTGGGGTAGATTTATACACAATCACTTAAAATGATATTTTTGTGAAATTACTATGTTTAAGAGTTTTGTTAATGAAATTGAAATCCAATGTAGTAACAAGATTAAGATACTTCGTAGTGATAGGGGAAGTGTATATTATTTTAGTTTATTTAATGAATTTTATAAACATGGAATTGTACACGAAACAACTGCACCATACTCTCCTGAAATGCATGGTAAAGTAGAAAGAAAGAGTAGAACTCTTACTGAATTTGTTGTTGCAATTATGTTGAATTCTGGTGCTGCTCCTCACCGGTGGGGGGAAATTTTGTTTACTGTTTGTTATGTTCTGAATAGAGTTCCCAAGTCAAAAAGTAATATCTCTCCTTATGTGATATTAAAGAAAAGACAACCAAACTTGTCTTATTTAAGAACTTGGGGTTGTCTAACTTATGTCAGAATTCCGGATCCAAAGCGAGTCAAACTCGCTAGTAGAGCCTATGAATGTGCATTCATTAGGTATGCAACAAACAATAAAGCATATAGGTGTTATGACCTAAATGCTAAAGTGATCATAGAATCGAATAATGTTGAATTCTATGAAGACTAATTTCCTTTCAAATTGAGAAATAGTGGGGGCACTGAATCGAATTACATTTTTGTGATAAGAAGCACTGAAAGCAACAACGAAGTAGAAAAAGAACTTCGACAAAGTAAACAATTAAGAGTTGTAAAAGACTATGAGTCCGATTATGTGGCATATATAGTAGAGGAAGATCCAACAAATCTTCAAGAAGCCTTATCATCTTTGGATGCAGATTTATGACAAGAACGATAAGATAGATTCTCTAGAATCTAACAGGACTTGGCACTTAGTAGACTTGCCTATTGGTTGCAAACCAGTCGGTTGTAAATGGGTTTTGAAAAAAAAACTAAAATCTGATTGATAAATACAAGACCAGCCTTGTAGCCAAGGGTTTTAGACAAAGAGAAAATATATATTTCTTTGACACCTTTTCTCCAGTCACTACAATTACATCCATTAGGATACTTATTTCAATAGCTGTTATTTATAACTAAATAGTATACCAAATGGATGTTAAAATAACTTTGTTAAATGGTGACTTAGAAGAAGAAACATATATGGAACAATCGGAAGGGTTTGTGATCCAGGGATAAGAAAATAAGGTTTATAAGTTACACAAGTCTCTGTATGGACTAAACAAGTTCCTAGTAATGGCATGAAAAGTTTGATAACTTAATGATATTGAATGGGTACAAAGTGAATGATAGTGAAAATTCATTTATTACAAATATGAGAAACGCATATGCACTATCATATGTCTTTATGTAGACGATCTACTCATAATTGGATCAAACATTCAAACCATTAATTATGTGAAATTATTGTTGTACAACAACTTTGATACGAAAGACCTCAGAGAAGCAAGCATGATCCTTGGTATCAAAATCACGATATCCAAACAAGGAATTTCTTTGGATCAATCAAACTATATGGTGAAGATCTTAAAGAAATATAAATACTTTGATTGTAAACCTGCGTGCACACTATATGATCTGGAATTCCGGCATAACAGATAGCAGATGTCCTAACACATATGACAAAATTATTCTCTTCATAACTTTAAAACAAGAGCAGAATAAACAAGCTAATATTCAGAATATCAGCAACAATAGCAAGACAGATGTTTTGACATCTGTTACAACATGTTAATCAATACTGAACTGTAAATTGCAGAATGGTAAATAACACAGAATATGATGACCCATTTCGGTGCAAATCACCTACATCTGGGGGCTACCAGGCTAGAAAGAAAAATCCACTATCAATAGTATAGTTTTATGTAAACAACCTCTGGTTTACATATCACTACCCAATGAAAACTTTATCATTAGAAGTCACATCTAATTGACAAGAGAAACCTATCTCACTCTCTAAATCACAACCTGTGATTATCTAACAGTTATAGTCACAATAACGGTATCATCCTACTTGAAAGACACCTATTTCAATACAAAGTTCAGTCGAGCATTCTCGACTAATAACACAACTTGGATTTGCTTCAAAGCTTCATCCGAGAATAATACATGATTCATTACCTACAGGTTTATGAATCTGTACAAGCATCTATGTCTACCACAATGTATCAAACCGATACAGAGGGAGACTTACAACACAAGAAAGTTTATGACTTTCAAAACCCTAAACCATATTTTCTACTTTACAAAAGTGTTACAATAGGATTCCTAAGTCTCTGTCATTTTCTCTCTCCCTCTCTCTCTCTCTCTCTCTCTCTCTCTCTCTTTTCTGCCCTAGGACTTGGTCTTCTTTTATAGCCTTCTGCTGCCTTGGGCTTCAAATCTTCTTTCCTTGATCCACTACAAAACCGCGCCTTGAATCTTTGAACAAATTTAAAACCTGCTATATCAGTCCAGATGTCGAGTCTTCATGCTGGGACATTTCATCCGACATCTTTATTTTCTGGCAGAATTCTTCATGTTTGATCATCTTGTTCTTCATCAAGTTTTAACCAAAATTTAGTCAAACCACAAGAGCTTTCAATCTCCCCCTTTTGACAAATTTTGGCTAAAACTCCTTTTGGACAATAAACCCAGGATGCTCATGACGTCTCTTTACCCTAAGTGGCGGTTATGATTGGAATACTGATGTGACTCCACTCATGTTGGTGTACATGAGGAAGAGGATGACAAACATTCCCCCTTACCCCATGAATCTATACTTCCTTACCCGGGGGGAAGAATTTTGCTATTGAAGCAACCAAACACCAACTTGGGTAACGCATAACACAGAACACGACAGTGTTCATAAATCAGATCACAAGACAAGAAGGAAGGACTCAGAACTGAAGGGAAACCTGAGACTCACACAGAATGTCAGAACATTCTGTCCAACATCCTTGCAAACCAACTGCAAGGACATACTCAACCCCTGTATTTTTCTCCCCCATCCAAAAATTGACAAACATGTCCAAGACAGACCCATACCTAAACTGAACAAACCCAAAAGTAGATAAATCCCATGAGAACCCAGCACAACAGAACAACAACCTAAGATAAGTCGAAGTCTAGAACCCCTTTTATATACCAAAGCGTTTTCCTTAAGATGTAACGAACCATTGAAAATAACGAAGGTCAATTCAATACGAACATTAAATGAGGAATGAAGCTTCCAAAAAGAAAGCACCGACCAAAAAACTTTTGATTGTTTCTTCTTTTAAGGGGAACCGTCCAAAGAATGTGCACGTCTCAAGACACATGTTTGACATGCCTTTTCTAAGGCGCACTCTCCATCGTTCAAGACAATCAGTTTGCAAACAGTCACATGTCCTAAAAAATGTTCTAACACCTTGTCAGACTATGTTTAGTCCCTCTTGTAACCTCTGATGCATAGTCACAATGCCTTTCAAAGAACCCCAAGGATAATCCTATAACGCTGACCAAGATGTTAAGACATTTTTTCAAACATCTCCCAGATAGCAACAAAGACTTCCAAGACGCTTTATCTACTTCTGTAGAGAAAAATAAATTCTCCCAGAAATAAGCAATATCTCTCAGGACGCTTGAACAACTTTAATTCAATCCATTGACACACAATGACAGAACCAAAATTAACCTATCAAGTCCTCTCACAACCATAACAGTAACATAATGTCATGACATCTTGTCTGACATTACACCCTCACCAGAGGTACTCTATCACAAACTGCTTGAAACCACAAAGAATCTTGATAAACAACTGCACTACTACAACAATAGATCCAAAACAGAAGTCCAACTCCCCCTATCAAGGATAACCAGTGCTCTTTTGCAAGAATAACACCTTAAAGTGAATGGAAAACATAAGACTCATCTTCATGTCTTCAAGAGAGCACCCCCTATTCAACACACCTTCTGAATGCATTCACTCAAAGCTTGATCCTCAAGCAATATATGTACCACACTAGTACACTTATCAGACAGAGGTTCTCCCCTATCTTTCATAAACGATGCTCCTTCCAACAAGAAACACCCCAAAATCATCACATGATATCTCGTGACAAACTTCATAATCATATAGTGAGAGAGTGCCAGGATCACATCCTTGTACCACAACCAACAAACTCTTGGATTGAGACCAAAATCACCATTGATCCCTCTCATCCAGAAACCATCCATACCTTGTACAAATCCACATTGAATTTTACAGCCATATATATCCTTTTTCCTTGAGAATAAATCCAATTGAATTTAGAATGCTTCACATTCCCCAAAGAGACATACATAGTCCCTTAGTTTGTTAGCTCACCCAGATGTTCTTCACACTGGAAGGACATTAAATACATGCTCCAGAAATCCTCAGCTTACTTGCTTCACAAGCACTAAACTGATCCACTTCTCTAGCATGACTAGTAGCAGAAGAAACCACCTCTCCACAAGCATTCTGACATCAGTAAAAGTCATCCATCTAGATAAACACCCCATGATTCAAGACAGTCTTCACTTCATCATTCTCCCATATGATAAGTTAGAACACTTCTGATTCAACTGGAGAATATCAGCTTCCACAATATGAACTTCAAGTTCAGAAAACATGACGATGTTCTAACATCAGTTAGGACATCCTGATTATATCACAGACATCATACATTATGGTTCTTGATACAATCACCACTGGACTTACTATCTGCATAGTAATCCAACTGAAGATCTTCAGAGAACATAACTCTACCAGCTTGATCAATCAGAACTCCAGACACCCAAAAAGAGAAATAAACTTTCATATATCGCCTAAAAGAAGGTAATCTTCCATAAGCAATTTAGGGATTCTACCACAAGCTCCAAGATATGAACAGAACCAGAACCTCCTTTGATTTTCAACCAACTACCCTTCAGCACAAGAGTAATTATCTCCAAGCACGCTGCTTGAATTCACATTAGAGATCAACCAAATGCCACTGTTTGGTTAATCTCAGCTTTCTTCAGAGCTCCAGAAATATTCTGATCCACCAATGAAACCTAATATTCAAGTTACATGTTCCACCTACTCCATAGCAAGCCATCTTAGATACACCAAGATTCAGACATGTAACATCTACTCCTTCTTGCAGCTCCCACAAACTGCATGTGATAGACCTTTTGAAGCATTCATTCCATTTATTTCTGAGAAGATCAACTTATCTTAGGATGATGCACCATAACATCAACTAAAACCCTAAAGTTTTCGCTTGATGTCACAACATCTGATCAAACATCCAGCTGGAGAGTTCAGTTCTTCATTCTGTCACTTAGAAGAACCTCCTCCCTATAACAGAACAAGAGTTCCATGTTCTCATAGTCTTGACTAATGATATCAAGTTAAAGTAGACAACCTCCATCATGCTTTACTGTACTACAATAACCACCTCATCAGCAGAGAAACCAAACATACCAAAGCTTGATCCTTCAGAAGAGATCAGTCACACAAGATCTTTCCAAAAGGAGTCCCGCTTTCCTTAAGTAGAAACTTCTTTAGAAAGTCAAATATAACTACCACTTATCCTTGACCTCCAAGATGAACAATATCACATGCTCCTAGAGTGGAGACAGTAACACCCTTGTTGCACTCTAATGCACCTAGATCAGAAATAAACTGATCCAAGATAAATGTCTTCATCTTCACTTTCATCAGTATTACATTCTAGCCAAGTTTCTTGCCAGGAAACTTTCTAGTCTGATTACGTGCCTTTACAACACCAGAATAAAAGCAAATCCTACCACACACGTGTATGGTATCAAGATCATTAGCTACAACTCCTTTTCTCCAGAGATTCACTCCTTGAATCAACAAGATTCTGCACATACTCCACTATCAATATGTTTCAATATCTGATAGAACATCAGTTCCTTATCTTGACTGTACCCATTCTCCAAAGAACAGATCCTTGAGCAGATGCAACAAGAGATGTTGCACTTCCTGATGTACCAACTTGTCACCAGTAATCTTGTACTCCAAAATACAAGAATAATCAATTAAATATTTGTGAATTCCACAAATAGCAATTAATCTTAAATCCTTGTCCACAAAACCATACATCCTGTAGGTTATATGATCTACCGGATATTAACACAAATCAAGGATTTTTGTGTCAACATCTTTCTAGTCAAACAACATGTTGAGACATCAAGCCTGTCACCCTTGACTCAACCTGCTTATGACTTTCCTTTGCTAATAGAATCCTTGCAAATCATGAATGGTGAAAATAAATCATCTCCCATTAAATCCAAGTTGAGTAACATCCATAAGCACCAGAGATCTTCAGAAGTCCATCTACAGCATGAGAACCAGATTATTGTTCTAAAAGAGCTCTTAAACACGACCAGAGATGCCTTTATGAGTGGACTTGAGTGAAAACTCAAGTATCTTTGGCAACTTTGTTGAAAAGAATATTTACCAAATTCATATATTTGATAAACACGATCTCAACTCACCTTCTCTTCAAGCTGACTTCAAGATACAAGAAAAACTTCCAAATATCAAGTCAACATGACAAAAATCAACCAATAACTCTCTCCATTCCATTGCTCCTGACTTTAGAATGACTAGAGCCTTCATAGATGCTGATATCTTCAAGAATAGAAGCCAACAATCAAGATCTTCCACCATCTTTCTTCTATCACAACTCTAGAATCCCATAAATACCAGAGTTCTTCCATCAGAAACATATGCAGCGGAACCACTAAGGAACATCTTCAACATGCCCTAATACGATGTCAAAACATCTTATAAGACACCATACAGGAGAACTAGCCACTCCTCATGCAGTTGCTGTAGAAACTCCTCAGAAAACTTGAACAACCATCAGTAGTTGTTACCTTTGATCCAGAACATTCATCCCATCCATTAATACCCTTGAGTATGTCCGAGTGAATGATCTGATCTCCTAAACTCCTCCTTGTTTAAAGCGTCAGAAAGTATCTCCCAGGATCTCATCCAGAAACAGACAGGATGCCTGCTCTGATACCAATTGAAATTCTGGCATAGCAGATATAAAATGTCCGAACACATGTCACAACATTCTTCTCTGCATAACATTAAAATAAGTCAGAACAAACAAGCTAATATTTAGAATATCAGCAACAACAGCAAGACAGATGTTTCGACATCTGTTACAACATGTTAATCAAAACTGAACTGTAAATTGCAGAATGATAAACAACATAGAATATGATGACCCAGTTCAGTGCAAATCACCTATATCTCGGGGCTACTAAGCCAGGAAGAAGAATCCACTATCAGTAGTATATTTTTATGTAAACAACCTTTGGTTTATAGAAAACAACCTCCGGTTTACCTATCACTACCCAATGAAAACTTTATCATTAGAAGTCACATCTAATTGATAAGAGAAACCCATCTCACTCCCTAAATCACAACATGTGATTATCTAATTGTTATAGTCACAATAACTGTATCATCCTACTTGAAAGACACCTCTTTCAATTCAAAGTTCAGTCGAGCATTCTCGACTAACAACACAACTTGGATTTGCTTCAAAGCTTCATCCAAGAACAATACATGATTCATTACCTACAGGTTTCTGAATCTGTACAAGCATCTATGTCTACCACAATGTATCAAACCGATACAGAGGGAGACTTACAACACAAGAAAACCTACAACTCTCAAAACCCTAAACCCTATTTTCTACTTTACAAAAGTGTTACAATAGGATTCCTAAGTCTATGTCATTCTCTCTCTCTCTCTCTCTCTCTCTCTTCTACCCTAGGACTTGGTCTTCTTTTATAGCCTTCTGCTGCCTTGGGCTTCAAATCTTCTATCCTTGATCCACTGCAAAACCGCGCCTTGAATCTTGGAACAGATTTAAAACCTGTTATATCAGTCTAGATGTCGAGTCTTCATGTTGGGACATTTCATCCGACATCTTTATTTTTTGGCAGAATTCTTCATGTTTGATCATCTTGTTCTTCATCAAGTTTTAACCAAAATTTAGTCAAACCACTGGAGCTTTCATGATCCAAGTGTGAAAATGTTTAAGAACAATGGTGAAAGTGTCAGATAAACAGAATATGCGAGCATTATTGGAAGTCTTATGTATGTCACTGATTGTACTAGACCCGACATTGCATATTTCGTAGGATTGTTGTGCAGGTATACAAGTAGACAGAGTAACAAGCATTGGAAAGCTATTGAGCGAGTCATGAGGTACCTTAAAAGGACCATGGATCTCGGCCTACATTATCAGAAATTTCCTGTTGTACTAGAATGGTACAATGATGCAGATTGGAACACCTTATTAGATGATTCCAAATCTACTAGTGGCTATATATTTAGTATAGCTTGAGGAGCTGTATCTTGGAAATCAAACAAATATATTATCCTAGCTCAGTCCACAATGGAGTCTGAGATGATAGCACAAGCCATAACTAGTGAATAAGCAAGTATGTTAAGATGTTTTCTAGCAGATATCCCTTTATATGAAAAACCCATGCCAGCTGTATTGATCCACTGCGATAGTACCGCGGCTATTGCGAAAATTGAGAACTGTTATTATAATGGTAAAAGACGTCAAATAAAAAGAAAGCACAACAACGTCAAAGACCGTGTCTCTAAAGGAGATGTAAGAGTGGATCATGTACGCACTGATGAAAACTTAGCAGATCCTTTAACGAAAGGATTAGCTAGAGAGAAAGTCCACAATACATCTAAGAAGATTGGACTGGTGCCTATAAAGAAATGAGTTGCTCATGATGGTAACCCAACCTAGATGACTGGAAATCCCAAGAAATAGGTTCAATGGGTAATAACAAGTTGTGAGCAATATGAGATGATTATGTAAGTGAAGCATGAATCCTGGAGTAATAAGAGGATGGGATAATAGAAACTCTTAATAAGATCTATACTTTGTATGAGGGAGTACCTAGGCTACATGAGTACTCTTGATAAACTTACCTATGTGATTGTGGAACTTAGGCCAGTTTCCAAACCATTATGATCCTGCCGATTCTCAAAGAAGATTGGTGTCTGGTTCATATTGTTACTAGTAAAGGAGAACCTATCTATACTGACAAGATAAATGGTCACTTTATTTGGGACATAGATCCCAATAAATGCGGCTCAGGATGTGAATGTTGGATGCACGATAAAGATTTGACAGAAATATCATCCTCCCAAAAAGGAAAAAAAAGGATGTGCAAACTATATCTTCCTCCACGAAGAAGATATTGTCGTGATAACGGTCCATGGGTAGGAATCCATGAGCCAAACAAACCTATTCCTATTTATGATGAAGCTCTCATAATTCTCAAGAAAGAAAAATTGTTGCCACCAGATGACCCTACTCATGTTACATGGTCACCGTCTGACTACTGTAAACTTTTGAATCCTCCAAACAATATTGAGCCAATCCCTTGATTTATGTACTCAACTACAACATCGGATTATAGCCAACAATTTCCTACTCTAGAAAGGAAGATGGATCCAATCACAGGCCGAACATCTAAACCCTTTATTCATCCTAATGAAGTCCAACCCGATGGAAAACCTAAACCTTTAACTAAAGCTGAAGAAGTTCTAAATTGGAAATCGCAAAACACGGTTTCTTAAAATTATATTCTCCAAAATATTGAGAAAAAGATGGATAAGATTGCCGAGAAAATAGACGAAACATATGAGTATCTTAAGGATTTATCCCAAAAAATGCAGAAACATTACAGAAGTTTAAAGGCTCAAGTATCTCAACTGGACCGTGATTTGCAACAGATATTAGAAGAGAGAACTTTTGGAAAAACTTTTGACCAAAAGGAAATAAAAATCAGAAATCTACAAGTAAAAGAGATAGATGATTTCTTAAGAGCCTCTCATGAAAGAAAGCCCAAGCCTGTTGAAAACTCTTTCTTTGACCCTCCTACTTTTCCTACATATTTCAAACGACCAGAAAGGACTTATCCCTTCTACCCTGTCGATGTTTCATCACCATCAGATCAGGTCAAATACATACCTACAACTTACAGACCAAAATTTTCCAGAACTACTACTACCACAACCTCCAAAACAAAAGGGAAAGCTGCCTGTTTAAGCACTTCATTCTCGGACTTCCAGGATATTCCTAAAAAACACCTCCTCCAAAATTCCAAAAGGAAGAAGAAATTACTGATAAAGGTTTCCAAGCCATGGAAATCACTATAAATTATGAATCTCCCCAAAAAAATTACTCTCTTGTTGAATCATCAACACAAAAGGGAGATGAGTCCTCCTCAAATGGTTACAAAAACTATTATCAAGAAACATCTGCTGATGAAACAACGAGATCTTTTTCATCTATACTAGAATCTGAAAAAATAACTATATACCAAGACTCTTCATGGAAAATATAAAAGAGTAAGAATGCTTTTTTGAAGAATCCCCTGGAGAAATTCTAGTACCTGAAAAGACTAAACCAAATGGCAGTCCTTGGTTCACTTTTTATGATATACCACCTAGCCTCTGGAGAAATAGGCTATTTGAATTTGGAGCTTGGCTTTACACCCAGATGATGAAAACAAGTGCATATAGCTATAAGGTCATTATAGAATTTTGCTGTAGAATGACAGGCATGATGAAAGAATGGTATCACAATCTTGGAGCTTTCAAACAAGATAGTTACACCGTCTAGAAGCTACAACTAATACTCTTGGTGTGGTTCACCATGAATTTATTAGTGATATGAAGATATTTGAATGGGAAAATAGATAAATATTCTTTGAGATGAAGTGTTCTTCCCCCAAAACAATTGACCTCGACAAACACTATCATAGGATGGCAAAAAGGTATTATCTCTTCAATAGATACAATGACCCTAGTCTTAAGAATACATATGTATCCTCTCTACCACAAGAACTCCATCCAAAATTTAATAGGATGTAAGCCATAACTAAAAAGGATATCATAACCATGAGTCTTAGCCAGATTCACCAGGTGACATTATAAGCACTTGAAAAACTTTCCAGTTTTCATCATTAATTTTCAAAATTTATAAAACAATAGTCAAAATTCACCCAAGCATGTAATAAGCCTTACCTGGAGATTAAGTGTAAATAGAAAAGGTGTAATTGTGAAACAAAAAAGAAACATCATCATCAAAAATACACCAAACCTCATAGGACCTTCAAGGGAAAGAAAAAGAAGGCTATGAAGTTCTTTAGAAGAAAACCTTTCTGAGGAATGGGTAAAAAAAGAGATGCTTTATTTGTTGAAAAAAGGGACATTTCTCTAAAGAATTTCCTAATAATACCCACAAAGCTGCAAAGATGATTAACTCTCTTCAACCTCTAGAACGAGACTTAAAATCTGTATTCTGAACAAAGCTTTGCAGATGAAGAAATAATTTTTGCCCTTCAAGACTCTTCGTCTGATGAAGCTTTGCAGAAAATGACAAATATTTCCCTTTTTAGTCCTTCAAAGAGATACGAAATTCTCTTTCTAATCCACCCTCCTTTGTGTTGAAGTTCATGCCCTCGCAACAAAGTTTTCCCGTCCAAAGAAAGTTATAGCTTATTTGGACACTGGAGCCCAGATTACAACGATGAATCCTATTAGTCTCCTAACAGAATCAGGGGTGACACATGCTGCATACTTTGTAGCAATAGATGGAAAAGTTTTTAGAACATAGTTAATGACCAAGGAGAAGATAAGAATTAAATTCTTCCTAGACTGCATAGTCTGGACCAGGGTCATTGTCATTAATCTTCCAAACAAAGATTTGCAGTAGGAATGGATATCTATTCAGCAGTAAATAGACTTCAAATTATCCCCACAAGAATGAAATTCAAAAGAGAATTCAAACCTTATTCTGGAATATTGAAATTATATTCACTTTCTAAAATCCTTGCTGGCCATGAAGAAATCAAGTCCAACCTACTCAAACTCTATGCAGACAACCATGAAAAACTCCGCCATCCAAAACCTCTATGGAAAATAAATAATTTTTTTCAACTTCCTTTCAAGCTCAATGAAGATGTTAATCCAACCAAGTCCACTCATCCAGGAATGAGTCCGTTAGATTATACATTAGCTATGGAAGAATGCAACCAACTGCTCAAACAAGGTCTGATAGAACCCACCAAATCATAATGGGATTACCCATCATCTTATGTAGAAAAGAGATCTAAACAGTTGAGAGGAAAAAAGAGGTCAGTAATTGATTACAACACTGTAAATCATTTTCTCAAAGATGATAAATTTCTCATTCCAAGGACCTTGTCCTTAACTGTTTTCATCAAAGGTGCCCAAATCTATTCCAAATTCGATCTTAAGTCAGGATTTTGGCAATTGGGTATTAACCCTGAGGATCGTTACAAAACGGCGTTATGCATTCCTATCGCCCATTACCAATGGACTGTGCTACCATTTTGGCTTAAGGTAGCTCCATCACTTTTTTCAAAAGGCCATGACTAGAATTTTTGAGTCAAGTCTCCATAGTATCCTCATCTATATTGATGATGTGCTATTATTCTCAAAAGATGAAAAAAAACCCATAAACAATTATTGGGCCAATTCCTTCAAATAGCTTAACAACATGGAATGATGCTCTTTGAAAAGAAAATCCAATTGGGCAAATTCGTTCAAATAGCCCAACAACATGGAATGATGCTCTCTAAAAAGAAAATCCAATTAGGCCAAATAGAAATTGATATTTTAGGGATGCATTTCTCTTAAAGGAAATATCAACCCCAACCTCATATTTCTCAAGAATTGTTAACTTTACTGATGAAAATCTCATAATTAAGAAAATTCAGCAATTTATTGGTATAATTAATTATATCAGAGATTTCTTGCCAAAACTGGCAAGATACAAGAGTCTTATATCCCAAATGCTGAAGAAAAATCCCCCATCATGGGGAACATAGCAAACTGAAGCAGTAAGAGCATTGAAGAAGATTGCACAAACTCCATCTGCCTTGAAAATCCCAGGGAATGGTAAAAGAATCTTACAAACTGATGCCAGTTATCATTAACGGGGATCCATCTAAATAGAGGAAATTGATAGAATAAAGTATTATTGTGGTCATGCTAGCAATCAAATTAAAGAAGATGAAAAAAATTACCATACCACTTATAAGGAAGCTCTTGAAATTTAGATGGGTATCCAAAAGTTTGACTTTCACCTGAGTGGCCATCACTTTGAAGTCTAGATAGATAGTTCCACTTTTCCTAAAATCCTCGAATTCAAAAATAAGTTGCATCTTGATCCTTAAACTCTTAGGCTCAAAGATAGGTTTTCCAGATATGGTTTTTCTGTAAAACATATCAAAGGAACTCAAAATATGATCCTTGATCTACTATCATGACTTATGAAACCTATCCAGATCATCACAACCAAGCACATTTTCCCTCTAATTCTTTTGGTCAAACCACTACCAACCCATGCATCCACAACCAAGAATCTTTCTCCAAGAATAATTCTATCCTCTTCACCGTTCCAGCTCAAGAAAGATGCCATGAACAATCTCTTTTATTACATGACAAAAATCATAAGGAATAAACTCTTGGATCATACTCCTTATTTCCCAGACACACCTTTTCTCCTACCAATTTTAATAAACCCAAATGTTAAATTCACAAAAAACCATTTATGGTATATATGGTGTGTCACTAATTTGTATTTTATGCCTGTTCTTATTCCCACCGAAGCCATGTATCAACACATAATGGATCCCGAGAACCACAAGTCCTTGATTTGGACTACTCTTGAATGGTAGTCTCCATTACAATGGTAGAGAAATAAATTAAAACCAGTCAAAGAGCGAATTTTATCCTTAGAAGCTATTAGCAAACTCATGATTGTTTTCTTTCTACACATGCCCCGTAACTAAGCTACTTGATTGTAAGAGTTATGTTCCCATATGGGAAACTATTGATGATTATCCTCCCAGTCTAAAAATCACAGAGAAATTAATGGAGTATCTTAACTTCATCAATCTCCATGATCCAGAGAACATCAATGATAATACAACATGCATAAGATATGAATAGTTCAGAAGACCAGAAGTTGGAGAAAGCTCAACTCAAGCCACACATCAGAAACCAGATTCTCCTATGGAAGTTGAATTCTCAGAAGAACAGGTGGAAGAAACAAATAGAAAATAAATGGATCACACTTACGTGATGGATGACATCTGGCAGCACGAGTCATCTCGTTTTGGAGATTGCTTTTCTGAAGGAAACTTATCCGATCAAAATATGCCCCTATCTCATGAATCCATATTCAAAGAATAATTTGACAAGTGTCTCTTAAATGTCACAAGCATGTTTATGAATAGTGTTTTTCATATTTTTGTGGAATAATACTACAATAATATATTCATAGGTGATAAGTGTGTCAGACTTTTGAAAAAAAAAACCATTCCTATAGTATTAAAAATGCCATGCTTGTAAATAGTATTGTTATTATCCTATATGTATCTCATTAGCTATAAAAGGAGAGCTCTTGTAACATATTTTTCACAAAAAAATCACAAATATATCTTCTTGTGTTCTTAAGAACAAACATGTTCTAAAAATCTTTCCTTTCTCTCTATAAGCTTTAGTTATTATATAACTAAAGCTTATAGAGAGAAAGGAAATATTTTTAGAACATGTTTGTTCTTAAGCACACAAGAAGATTTATTTGTGATTGCTTGTGAAAAATATGTTACAAGAGCTCTCCTTTTATAGCAAGGAGGTACATATAGGACAAAAACAACACTATTACAAGCATGGTATTTTCAATACAATAGGAATGCCTTTTTTCATAAGTCTAACACACTTATAACTTATGGATACATTATTGTAGTATTATTCCACAAAAAGATGAAAACCACTTTTTATAAACATGCTTGTGATATATAAGGGACACTTGTCCAATTAGTTTTTGAAGATGGGTTCATGAGATATGGACATATTCTGATCGGATAAGTTTCTTTCAGAAAAGCAATCTCCAAAACGAGATGACTCGCACTGCCAGATGTCATCCATCATGTATGTGTGATCCATTAATTTTATATTATTTTATTCCACTTGTCCTTCTGAGAATTCCACTTTCATTGGAGAATCTAGTTTCTTCTGTGTGGCTAGAGTTGAGCATTCTCCAACTTTTTGTCTTCTGAAATTTTCATGACTTATACAAGTTGTACTATCATTGATGTTATTTGGATCATGGAGATTGATGAAGTTAACATACTTCATTAATTCCTTTGTGATTTTTAAACTAGGAGGATAATCATCAAGGGTTTCCCATAGGTGAACATAATTGTAATGATCAATCTAGTGTCGACGAGGGTAGCATGATATTTCGATAGAAGTTGTGCATGTTGTAGTCGAAGTCTATTCAAACATGGTGTCAAAATATATTAACTTATAATTTAAGCTAGTATGTCGAATTGGGTCTTGCTTGTAAGCCCAATTGTTTGAGTTATCTTGTTCCCTAAGTTAGCTTGTGTAATGGGCATGTGTGTAAAAGCCCATTAGGTTAGTATGTTAGTTTTCTTATAAATAACTTGCTAGTCTCTCATCTTTGTAAGGGTGGTACGAATCCTAATTAGGGTGAGAGAGGTTAATTGTTGGTATTCACTTGTAATCTTTGAACCCTTATTGAGAAAGTGAATAGTAATACATATTTAACCAATTCTTTATTCTTCTTCCTTCTTCTCTTTTCCTTTGTGAAACCTAATAGGGTTTCTTGTATTTGTTCAAGAAACTCAATCTTTTTTCTCATAATTTTGTTATGTTTTTGATGGCATCAATTCACAACAAATTCATTTATGATATTTTAAATTGGGAGGATAATCATCAAGGGTTTCCTATAGGTGAACATAACTCTAATGATCAAGTAGCTTAGTTGCAGGTTCTATTTGATAGGGCATATGTAGAAAGTAAACAGTCTTGAGTTTGCTAATATCTTCTAAGGCTAATCTTCTCTCTTTGACCTCGTCTATGACTAGTTTTAATTAATTTCTCTATCACTGTAATGGAGAGTGCCATTCAAGAGTAGTCCAAATCATGGACTTCTGGGTCTATGGATCCATTATGTGTTAATACATGGCTTTGATGGGAATAAGAACAGGCATAAAATACAAACTTGTGGCACACCATATATATGATAAATGGTTTTTTTTGTGAATTTAACATTTGGGTTTATTAAAATGGGTAGGAGAAAAGGTGTGTATGAGAAATAAGGAGTATGTTTCAGGAGTTTATTCCTTATGATTTTTGTCATGTAATAAATGAGATTGTTCCTGGCATACTGCTTAAGTTGGGATGGTGAAGAGGATACAATTATTCTTGGAGGAAGATTATTGGTTGTGGATGCATGGGAAGGTAGTGGTTTGACCATAAGAATCAGAGGGAAAATGTGTTTGGTTGTGATGATCTGGATAGGTTTCATAGGTCGGGATAGTAGATCAGGGATCATATTTTGAGTTCTATTGATATGTTTTACATAGAAATCATATCTGGAAAACCAATCTTTGAGCCTAAGAGTTTGAGGATCAGAAGGCATCTTATTTTTGAATTCGAGGATTTTAGGAATAGAGGAATTATCCATCTAGACTTTAAACAGATGGCCTCTCAGGTGAAAGTAAAACTTTTGGATACCCATCTTAACTGCAAGAGCTTCCTCATAAGTGGTATGGTAATGTTTTTCAGCTTCTTTAAATTGACCGCTAGCATGACCACAATAATACTTTATTCCATCAATTTCCTCGATTAAGACGACTCCCCAATAATGATCACTGGCGTCAATTTGTAAGATTATTTTACCATTCCCTGAGATTTTTAAGGCAAGTGGAGTTTGTGCGATCTTCTTCAAAGCTCTTAATGCTTGAGTTTCCTTTTTTCCCCATGGTGGGGGGTTTTTTCTTCAGCATTTGGGATAGAGGCCTTGTGCATCTCGCCAGTTTTGGCAAGAAATCTCTTATATAATTAATTATACAAAGAAATTGCTGAATTTTCTTAAATGTGAGATTTTCATCAAGAATGTTTAATAATTATTGAGAAATATGAGGTTGGGGTTGATATTTCCATTGGGAGAAATACCTCACTAAAAAGTCAATTTCTGTTAGGTCCAATTGGTTTTTCTTTTTAGAGATCATCATTCCATGTTGTTGGGCTATTTGAAGGAATTGGCCCAATAATTGTTTATGATTTATTTTCTTCTTTTGATAACAATAGCACATAATCAATATAGATGAGGATACTATTGAGAATGGCTTCAAAAATTCTAGTCATGACCTTTTGAAAAAGCGATGGAGCTTCCTTAAGCCTAAATGGTAACACAATCTATTGGTACTAAGCGTTAGAAATGAAGAACATCATTTTGTAACGATCCTCATGTACGATACCCAATTTCCAAAATCCTGACTTAAGATCGAACTTGGAATAGATCTGGGCAACTTTGATGAAAACATTTAAGGACGACGCCTTTGGAATGAGAAATTCATCATCTTTGAGGAAATGATTTAGAGGTTTGTAATCAATTACTAGCCTTTTTTTTCCTCCCAATTGTTCAGATCTCTTTTCCACATAAAATGCTTGGCAAGCCCATTCTGATTTGGTGGGTTCTATAAGTCCTTGTATGAGTAACTGGTTGCATTCTTCCCTAGATAATGTATAATTTGATAGACTCATTCATGGATGAGTGGCCTTGGTTGGATTAACATCTTCATTGAGCTTGAAAGGAAGTTGAACAAAAAAGTCTTTATTTTTCCATAGAGGTTTTGGATGGCATAATTTTTCATGGCTGTCTACGCGGAGTTTGAGTAGGTTATACTTGATTTCTTCATAGCTAGCAGGAATTTTAGAAAGTGAATATAGTTTCAATATTCCAAAATAAATTTTGAATTCTATTTTTAATTTGATTCATGTGGGAGAATTTGAAGTGTATTTGTTGCTGAATAGACATCCATTCCTACTACAATATCTTTGTTTGGAAGATTACTGCCAATAACCCTAGTCCAAACTATACTGTCAGGGAAGAACTTAATTCCTATATTCTGAAAGTTGATGATGAAAACTACAAAGCTTTTCAAGTGCTTCTAGCGTCACCAAGTGAATCTGGACAAGACTCGTGGTTTTAATATCCTTTTGAGTCGCGTCTAGCATCCTATGAATTTTTGCATGGAGTTCTTGTGGTTGAGAGGATACATAGGTATTCTTGAGACCAGGGGCATTGTATCCATTGAGGAGATAACACCTCTATATCATCCAATGATAGTGTTTGCTGGGGTCCTTTGTTTCGAGGGAGCAACATTTCATCTCAAAGAATTATTGTTTTTTTCCCATCAAATATCACCATATCACCGATAAATTCATGGTGAAGCACACAAAGAATATTAGCTGTAGTTTCTAGACGGTGTAGTTGATCTTGTTTGAAACCTCCAAGATTTTGATACCATTATTTCAATGTGCATGTCATTTTATAGCAAAATTCTTCAATGACTTAATAGCTATCTGCACTTGTTTTCATCATCTGGGTGTCAAGTCAAGCTCCAAATTCAAGTAGTCTATTTCTCCAGCGGCTAGGTGGTATATCATCAAAGAGAACCAATGACGGCCATTCGGTTTAGTCTTTTCAGGGACTAAAGTTTCTTCAGCGGATTCTTCAAAAAAGGATTCTTCCTCTTTTACATTTTCCATGAAGAGTCTTAGGATATAGTTATCTTTAGATTCTGATTTCGATGAAAAATATCTTGGTGTTTCATCAGTAGATGTTTCTTGATAAGAGTTGTTGTCACCATCTGAGGAGGACTCATCTTCTTTTTGTGTTGATGATTCAGGAAGAGAGTATTTTTTGGGGAGATTCGTAATTTCCAGTGATTCTCATGGCTTGGAAACCTTTATCAGGAATTTATTCTTCCTTTTGAAATTTTGGAGGAGGTGTCTTAGGAATATCCTGAGAGTCTGAGGATTAAGAGCTCAAACAAGAAACTTTCCCTTTTGTCTTAGAGGTTGAGGTAGTGGTAGTTGTGGCAGATATTGGTCTATAATTTGTAGGTATGTATTTGACCTGATCTGGTGGTCATGAAACATAGGCCAGGTAGAAAGGAAAAGGCCTTTCTGGTCGTTTGAAATATGTAGGAAAAGCATAAGGGTCAAAGAAAGAGTTTTCAACATGCTTGAGTTTTCTTTCATGAGAGGCTATTAAGAAATCATCTATCTCTTTTATTTGGCCTTATAGATATCTGATTTCTCTTTCCTTTTGGTCAAAAAAAATTCCAAAATTTCTCTCTTCTAACATCTATCGCAAATCACGATCCAGATGAGATACTTGAATTTTTAAGTTTCTGTAATGTTTATGCATTTTTTGAAATAAAACCTTGAGGCACTCATATGTTTCATCTATTTACTCAGCAATCTTATCCACCTTTTTGTCAAGATTTTGGAGAATATCATTTTGAGAAACCATGTTTTGCGATTTCCAATTTAGAACTTCTTCAGGTTTAGTTAAAGGACTAAGTTTTCCATCGGGCTGGACTTTATTAGGATGAATAAAGGGTTTAGATGTTCTGTCTGTGATTGGATTCATCTTCCTTTCTAGAGCAAGAAATTGTTGGCTATAATCTGATGTTGTAGTTAAATACATAAAGCAAGGGATTGACTCAACATTTTTTGGGGGATTCAAAGGTTTACAGTAGTCTGACGGTGACCACGTAACAAGAGTAGGGTCATTTGGTGGCAACAGTTTTTCTTTCTTGAGACTTTTGAGAGCTTCCTTATAAATAGGCAAAGGTTTCTTTGGCTCATAGATTCCCACCCATGGAGGAAGATATGGTTTCCACGTCCCTTTGTTTTTCCTTTTTGGGAGGATAATGTTTTTGTCAAAATCATTATCGTGCATCTAACATTCACATCTTGAGTCGTATTTATTGGGATCAATGTCCCAAATAAAGTGACCATTTATCTTGTCAGTATAGTTATGCTCTCCTTTACTAGTAACAACATGAACCAGGTACCAAACTTCTTTGAGAATCGGCTGGATCATCATGGTTTGGAAAATAGGAGAAACTAAACTTTATCCATCGTCTGGTTTTTTGAAAATTATTTTGACAATTTTGTCAATGGATCTTCTGAAGGTAGCCTCTTGAGATTGTATTTGTCTTCTATCTTGATGGATTTTTTTTTCATAATTTGTGATCTATTCAATGAGAATTAGCTGAGTTAATTCTTCCCTTGTGATCCTTCTTGGTATATGGACGATATAGGGTATATCTTCTTTTGTATTAGTAACTACTAACAGCAAATCAAAAGAATACCTCGTGAGAGGAAAATCTATCGAATGATTTTATAAGCGATAGATTATTTGATGATGGAAAGTAGCAGACATGACTTCTGGAACATGGCCAGATCCAGTGATTTTGATTTGGACTTTTAGTATTGTGGATAAAGTGATGTCGTTGAGGCTTACATTATAATTTGGAAAAACAGTGATGACAACACTTCACGCATGAAGTGTGGTTAGAACAATCGCTATGACAACATTTTCATAATGGAGATAGCTCAAATCTAGGAGAGCTATTTTGCATAAGACAAACTAATTTTTCCTTCCATGGAGAGAGAGGATGAGCCTAACCGCTCCAAAATGTAAATTTGTGTATCCTTCTGATTTCAAATGATTTATGAGACTCTGAGAAATCTCGAAATCTACATACTACTCTTAGTTTATAGCTCTCAGACTACATTGGTCTAGTCGAGATGATTGGATATACTCTTTCATATGAGGGCGATTTGTATAGATTATGTTTGTGATGGATATGGTAATTGATTTTTGTTTTTTTGAAGATATTACAAGGACTTAAAAGGGGAGGTATTGTTTCAGCAATTTGAGTATCTTCTAGATTATAAGAATACTCAACACGGTTTTCTATTTTGTGGGTATCAGTTTTATTTACAGAGTTTAGGATGTGATAGGAAAGAGGTGGTAGTAATTAGGGGTGGCAAAACGGGCCGCCCGCCTCGCCCCGCCCCACCCTGCCTTAAGCCCGCAAAAAAGGCGGGACATGCAAGCCCGCCAAGTGGAAATGGGCATAAAAATATAACTCGCCCAGCCAAGGTGGCGGGTTGGCAGGCGGCGGGCTTGACCGCCTACTTTTTTATTTATTTTTTTCTTATTTTTTTAATAGATTAATAAGCTCATTTTTACATTTTAATTAGATTTTTCACTTATTTTTTAGAACAATTTTTATAAAGCATTTTTTAAACAAATTTTATTTCAAGAAATATTGCATATATTCTCAAATAAATGTATAAAATAAAACCATCAAGAATTGAAATTACTATAATTAACTAAAAAATAGCGGGTTTAAGGTGGGACAAGTTGAACGAATAGGTGTGGCGAGCTTTCGCGGATGGCGGGTTTTGGCGGGACGGGCTTTGGCGGGTGACGGTCTTTAACGGGCGGGCTTTGGTGGACGGTGGGTCCAAAATTCCAACTCAACCCGTCACTTTTTGGCGGGTGCGCGGGCCGGCCCGGGAGGTCACGACCCGTTTTACCACCCCTAGTAGTAATAGGTTGATTGTTTGGTTGTGGTGTTTCCATGATTAAATAATTTTCTCCCTTACTCACCCTCTTTATTATATTTATATCATATGCCCCTCTTCTTTCTGTCAAAGCTCTAATATTACGCTCTCTGAAAATCTCAAATATCACGAAATCAACCTTTAACTGTGCCCGTCAACGACTTAGCTAATTTCTAAATATTTAGAGGCTTGTAAAAAATGTTAAATATTCTAAACAAACATATGGCAGCATTCTTTCAAACACAACGACGATATATTCAGAAGCTTCATCGTGCAATGGAAGCAGTTTACTTATAAGTGCTAGTTTATTTCAGTTTTTTAAAAATAATTTTTATAATATTATATTTATCCTGTAAAAAATATTTATAAAGAAATTTTATATAAAAATTTTAAATAAAAATTTAATTTAAATAGTTATTATTAAAATGTTATTTTAAATATTTTTTTATGAAATTTTTTTAATTATCTAAATTTAAAAAAATAATCACTTAACTTTAAAACAATTTCAAATAATTTTTAAAAATATCATTTTTGAGATATAATTTTTTTTTTAAAATTGCGATTTCAAATGTTTTAATATTCAATAATATATGTTTATGTTATAGAAAATAAAAAATAATCTTGTAATTTAGAAAAAATAAATTAAAAAACTTATAATATTTTTAAAAACTTTTTTATAAAAATCATATTTAAAATTAAAAAAAAAAAACTATTTTTTTAAAAGTTAAAACAAACAAACAAACACTAAAACTATACCCAAAAGGAACTACCAACCTGAAGCGAAATCATTAAGCCATGGTATATCTTAGATTAGTTTGTAGTTTACTAAATAGAAATTTATGAATTTACCTTTCATTGAAAACAATAAAATTTGTAATTAATATATATAACATACAAATATGTTTAAAATCTCAATCATCTAAGATTATCAAAATTCTTGTATATATTCCTTTGTATTCAATAATATAACTTTCAATATCTCTTGGATTTCCTTTATACATAAATTCAACCATTTTATGATAAATTGTAAGAAATTTATCAACTGGTTCCTTGGAGGGGAAATTAATTAATTTATCCTTAAACGTAGAATTTATAAATCTCAATTTTTTAGGAGAATCTTTTCCTTTTCCCAAAAAATTGGATGAACTTGGTATGTCTCTTGGCGAATCTGGATAGGATTTAATATCAAGAGTCCGAAGAATCTCTTGCTTGATTGTATTCATATATTTGAAAAATATTTCCAACTTATTGTCAATCATAGCCATATGATCATCAATTTCAGAGGCCATATTAAAAAATTGTTTTTCAATTTCCCCGAGCTTGGATGTTATAATCTTGGTTTTATCTTCTTGGAGTAGATTATCCATTGGGTCTTGACAAAGAGTCTGCAAAACAATTGTCAGTCCCTTTTATGTAAATAATTTTAAACGTAAATGGACTAATTCTCATTTGCCATCTAATTCTTCTCCTATTAACAATATTGTCTTTAATCTTATTTTCGAGGAAAGCTTTAACTTGTGTATTATCCGTTTTAATTATAAATTCTTTTTTAGCTAACCAAATTTAAAAAGATTCAATAGCTCTAATAACCGCTAAAACTTCTTTTTCATTTATATCATAATTTAATTCAGCACCTCTAAATGTTTCGAAGTGTATCTAAGAATTAAATTATCTCCTTGGCGTCGTAATACTGCTCCCCAAAATTTATCAGAGGCATCAGTTTCAATATATAAATTATCTTCTTCTTTTGGTAGGGGAAGTCTCTCTAAATGTTTTACCTTTTCCTTTATAGTTTTCACCCAATTAGTATCATATTCATTCCATTCAAATTTTTTATCTTTTCGGATCTTGGCCTGCAATCTGCTCTTTAATTTAACACAATTTTTAATAAATTGCGAAGCATAATTAATATGTCCTAAAAATGATTGAACTTGTTTAATATTATCTAATTTATCTAGAAAATCTAGAATTTTTAAGATATATGGGGTTATAATTCTATATTCCCTTTATCAATTATTAATCCTAGATAGCTAATCTTTTCTTTAGCTAATTCAGCTTTCTTTTTACTTAATACCAATCCATTTTCGTATGCTCTTGTAGCGAATATAAATAAATGTTTATTATGATCATTAATGTTTTGACTAAATATCAATATATCATCAATATAAATAATTATAAATGAATAACAATCTTTATAGATCTTATCTAATCTTTCTTGAAATATTCCTGGACTTGTCTTTAATCCCATAGGTAATACATTCCATTCATATCTTCCTTGGGGTGTACTAAAAGCTGTACAATTTTTACTATCTTCATTTAATAATATTTGATAAAATCCTGATTTTAATTAGATCAAATTTTGAAAATATCTTTCCGTCTTTAATCTTTTCATAAATCATATCTTTTCTCGGCAATGGATAGGTGTAATCTTTTACAATTTTATTTAGGGGTTTATAATTTATTACCATTCTTGGTTCTCCTCTTTTTATTTCTTATGGTTCCTAACTAAAAAAACTTGCAGAATTATAATTATTCTTAGTATTTCGAATTAAATTATATTTTAAATGTTTTTGTATAATATTTTCATAATCTTTTTCGTCTTCTTTAATATATAACATAGGTTTTTTCACATATAGGTTTTTCAGTTAATAACTCAATAGTAGCATAATATTGTTTTCTTCTAGAAAAAGCTTGTGGGTCTTCCGAATAACATTGTTCCAATAAGTCAAAAATTGTTTGTTTAATATAAAATTGGTCTTGATTTTGATTTTGATTTAAATAAATTGGTAGTAATTCACCACGTTGATTGTGCGTATATGTATGTCTATAAGGTTGATATAAAAGTTTCTTTGAGAATTGAGTTCCACGTGGACTTGTAAAGTATACTTTCATTGTATTTAATGTAAATGATACATTTCTATTTATAAAATCTTGTCCTAATAAGAAATCATAAACTATATTAGGATAGTAATATATTTTATCAAATCTTACTTTTAAATTTCCAATAGTAATCCAAAAATTCTCATATCCTTGATTAAATATTGTTCCATTATTATGTATATCTCTTCCTATAATCTTATCTATTTGTTTTATATTACCAAATTGGTGACTTGTAAGACTAAAACCGGATCCTGAATCAATTAAAGCATGATATATTTTTCTTTCATATATTACTTGAATTATAATAGAATTTTGTCTTCTGGTAATCTTCTTACACTCTATTAATTTCAATTGCCTTGCCATTATAACATAATTCTATATGTGTATCATTTATCGTATAGTCTTCAAAACTACCTAAAAAGTCCATTCCTAGTAGAAATTATGTACTTATGCTATCTTCTACTTCTATATTTATAAGGATTTCAAATTCTTTAACTAATATAACAGTCTCGCCTTTGTGAGTTATATGGTGTTTATTATTATAGTAATCTAGATAGTAATATTTATTTTCTAATTCTCTTATAGGTACTTAGATACCTTGTACTAAATCGATGGTTATATGACTAGTTCTTGCTCCAGTATCTATTAAGCATTTAATAGGGCTTCGTCCTAGTTTGGTTCCCACATTAATAAAATATTGGGTGCTACCTCTTCCTTTTTTCTCGGTTAAGTCTAAACTTTTTCTACCAACTTCTAAATTTCTTGGCTTAAAACTTGTTATCTCAGATTTTGTTTTCCGAATAATTGCTAGATTTTTATCTCCTATTATTTCTCCTGATCTTTCTACAACATTAGTTAATTCCCCAGTTCTTATTTCTTCTATATAGGTTAATTAGTCAGGTCTAAACCTTCTAGGTGGTATCCATTCTATTAATCCATCAAAGATTTCCCTAAACTTCATTTTTTCTGATTTAAATTTCATTGTATGATGACTTGGACTAATACCAAATATTGTTCTATATGTTATTGAATAACAATGACGTCCTTGAGGCATCTCGAAATTTTCTAATTTATGATATAAAACTAAGGCTTTATCTAAATTTTTATCATTGATTGAAACACTAAAATTAGGCTCATACTCAAATATTATTTTCCCAAAATATAAATTTCTCATTACTGCTCCAAATAGAGCATCTTGTACGTTATGCTTGATTCTCTCATCAATTAAATACATTGCTATGGGTGAATCTAACTTTTCCTGAAAATATCCTTTTATCATAACTTGAACCTTAATTAAATCAACTACCTTCATTTTCTTCTTTTTAATCTCATCCATAGTTTTTAATATTGAGTTTATTATTTCTTTGGTTAACAATGGAATTCTACTTTCTTTTTTGCTACTCCTATTTCTACACTTGATTCATGGATTTCCTGTACTCGAACCGTCTGTCCTATATACTTCCCATATTTTTCTATTAAAGTTCTTGTTGGTACTATGTCTAAATCTAATTGTTTAATTTCTTCTAGTTTTTCATTTTCTTGAATATCAGAAAATTCTATTGATTCTTCATTTATGTCTTCTTTTGTTTTATTCATCATCACTTATATTCTCAGAGTTGATACTAGCACTATATAGACTATCATCTGAATCTATATCAGACTCTATAGGTTCAAAACCGTAATCATAGATTTCTTCTAGAATTTTTATATTTTGTTTATTCCTCTTTGGACATTGGTTAGCATAGTGCCCTTCTTGTTTACAAATAAAACAAGTAAATGTCTTGGGTTTTCTTGAATAGTTATTAGGTTTATTTATACTATCTCTATCTTTATTATAGTTGTTATAACTATTTTTAATTTTATCAAACCTTCTTTTTCTAAAGTATCGATTTTTATTACTATTTTTATAATTAATTTTCTTAAATTTCCATTTCTTTCTTTTCATATAGGGTTTATTATAACATCCATATAGTCCTATTTCGTTATTCTTCGTACAACATAATTGTCATTTCTGGTATTTATTGTAATACCCCGTATTTTTTATTTTGCTCTGGATAATATTAGTATGGTCAACTGGGTTCCGATGTACTCTGAGAATTATGGGATAAGATAATTAGAGTAAACTGATGAGCTCAGAGCAGATCAAATTAATATTATCTGACTTTGAGGTATTAATTTTTGGTAGAATAGAGACTTTTTGGACATTTAGTAGTGTTACTAATTAATGATATTTCTCTATATCATTTCTTTTCCTCCTTTGTCAAACATTGTAACATTTGAGAGAGAGAAGTTAGAAAGAAGGAAGAGAAAAGAAAGAAAGAGGAGAAACTTGGAAGAGAAGAACAAGAGCTTGGATCATCATCCCTTCTTCATCAAATCATCTCTCAATCTTCATCATCATCTTGTATTGAGGTGGGTTCTAGTTAGAAATTCTAAGTTCTAGAATTTCATGTTTTGAACTTAGGTTAGAATGTTGTGAGAAAATGATAAAATTGATAAATCGATGTTTCTAACGGTTAAAATATAAAAATAGTCGAGTAATATAGTCGGGTTATGATTGGGGTTGATAGAAATATGAGTTGGAAGTGGTTTGGAGAAGAAATGAGAGGTTTGGCCCCAAATGACCTGTTTTGACGCTGCTGAGAATTCTGGGATTCGTGGGTTCGCTTAGCTAACCAAGACGAAGGGGAAGGCGAATGCTCGCCTGGAGTCGCTTTGAGAACTTTGTGTCCTTTTCATT
This sequence comes from Lathyrus tuberosus, assembly GCA_022829125.1. NCBI lineage: Eukaryota > Viridiplantae > Streptophyta > Magnoliopsida > Fabales > Fabaceae > Lathyrus > Lathyrus tuberosus. Next base: position 1,744,806 of record JALAZF010000379.1, on the reverse strand, counting down.
ATGTTCTGTTCGCCAAGAGCTAGCAAGGCAAAGGGGAAGGTGAATGTTCGCCTGGAGATTCGCCTAGCGAACATGACAGATTCTCCCATTTTGTTTCCTTCTTAACTTTTGATCTGTAACTCGGATTGAGGCATGGCCGGAAGCGTTGGAAAGCTACGACAATGCTCTTTGTGATAGTGAAGTAGAAATATATGTTTATGTCATGGATTGATAGGATAGAGATGAATATTGAAGTGAATGTGAAAAGTGTGGTTTGTGTTCCACTGAAATTCATGAATCGAGAACCCGATTGATATGGGACTTGAAGCCTTGGAAAGAGAATCCAATGTCCTATTAAATGGTGATGTGAGACCATGATTCAACCAAGGATGCTTGGTGGAGTATATTAGTGGCTTATATGCCTTAAAATGTGTATGAACTACTATGTGGATTATGTTGACATGTTATGCTATCATGTGTGTTTTATGATTGATATTGTTAAATGCAAATTGTGCTAAACCATGTCTATCAAATTGTTTTGAGTATGAATGAGGGAATAAGCATGCTTAAAATGAATTAGGAAGAGTGAGGAAACCTTTCTGAAGATGGCTGGTTTCTATCTGAGTGAATCGCACACTCAAAGATACAACAGAGTCGCCACCGAACTTTATTTAGTCCCAAAGGACAGGGAAAATATCGATAAAACCCAAGGGGAAGAGAAACGGGAACGGGGGGTCAGTTATGCGAAAGGAAGGTACTAGCACCTAACGCATCAGTCGTACTCGACGGGAACCATTTCGCTTGCTTCTAGGCTTGGATGGGTTATCTATCTAAAGGCTTCTAGCTAAAAGAAAGAGAGAGAGAGAGAGAGAGAGAGAGAGAGAGAGAGAGAGAGAGAGAGAGAGAGAGAGAGAAAGAGAAAGAGAAAGGGGAAAAAGAAAGAAAAGAAGGAAAGTGCTCGCGGAGGAACAAGGTCCTCGTGCCTACGTACCCTCATAGTGCAATGAGGAAATCAGAGCATCGTAGTTCATGGAACCAGGGGACGAAAAGGAAGAAGGGGAGAAGACGGAAGAAAGGTGGAAGTGTGCTCGCCAAGACATTACGTCTCGTGCCTACGTATCTGACATTCAGAAGAATGCAGAATCAGAGCTCCTGTAGTTCGGGGAACTAAGACGGAAAAGGAAAAGGAAAGGAAAGTAGTGTCAAAACCAAGAGCGAAAGAAAACAGGAAATTCCACTGGGGATTCCAAAGACATGGTGTCAAAACCAAGAAAAGAGAAAGAAGGAAAATCCACAGGGGATTCCAAAGAAATGGTTTCGAAACCAAGAAAAGAGTGTAAAGAAAAGGAATAGTAACTGTATTGAGAGTAAAGTGCGAGAATGGTGTCGAAACCAAGAGAATGAAGGATAAGATAGAAATGGTGTCCAAACCAAGAGAAAAAGGGAATAAGAGAGAAATGGTGTCCAAACCAAGAGAATAAGAGAGTAAGAGAGAAATGGTGTCCAAACCAAGAGAATAAGAGAGTAAGAGAGAAATGGCGTCCAAACCAAGAGAATAAGAGAGTAAGAGAGAAATGGTGTCCAAACCAAGAGAATAAGCGAGTAAGAGAGAAATGGTGTCTAAACCAAGAGAATAAAAGATTAAAGAAAGATCCGCTAGGGATGCGAAAGAGATGGTGTCATAACCAAGAAGGTGAGAGCAAAGGGAAATGAAGGACTCCGTTGGGGATCCAAATAAAGGGAATGTGTCATAACCAAGAGAACAAGGAGACTCGGTATATTAACTGGCTGGCAGTGGTTAACCGAAGAAAGAGAGTAGACCCTGGCGGGGAAAAGAAGCTGGTGTCAACAGACGGACTGTGATAAACCAAGAGAGAGAGTGCTGAACCGAGAGAAGGTGTTTTACTCGGAAGGGGCCTCGATATATTAACTGACTGGCAGTGGTTAACCGAGGAAGAAAAGACTGAAACTCTATGGGGGTAGATAAGCATTGGTTTTAACAGAGAAAACTGTGATTAACCAGGAAAACGGGTGTAGGACCGAATAAAGATCGTAACCCAAAAGACAGGTGTAGGACCGAGCAAAGGTCGTGACCCAAAGAACGGGTGTAGTACCGAGCGAAGGTCGTGACCCAAAAGGACAGGTGTGGGACCGAGAAAAGGTCGTGACCTAAAGGACGAGTGTGGGACCGAGCAAAGGTCGTGAGCCAAAGGACGGGTGTGGGGCCGAGCAAAGGTCGTGACCCAAAGGAGTTCGGTACACTGACTGAACAAAAGATGCAAGTATTCGAACCAAGAGGAGTTTGCCAACTGCTGGGGATTCGGTGTTTACAGACGGACTGTGATTAACCGAAGAGAAAAGCGAGTGATTAACCAAAAGAAGGTGATTAACTCGAAAAGGGGTTCAGTATTTTAACAGACAAACTGTGGTTAACTGAAGAGAAAAGCGAGTGATTAACCAAGAGAAGGTGATTAACTCGAGAAGAACTCAGCATTAACAGACGAACTGTGATTAACTGAAGAGACAGGTGATTAACCAAAAAAAGGTGATTAACCCAAGAGGTTCAGTATTAACAGACGAACTGTGATTAACTGAGTAAGAGAACAAAATTGGTATTTTAACTGACAAGTAGTGATTGACCAATAAAGGGAGAAGAACCAGAAGAAGATTGCAAACTCTAGGGGACTTACGGTTTTAACAGACAAACTGTGATTAAGCGCGGAAAAGAGATTGAGATTCTGTAGGGGAATCAAAAGGCAATGATTGATTACAAGAAGAAAGGAGTAATGAAACAAAGAGAGATTGATAGCGCAAGAATAATGATCTTAACCAAGAAGGATGGTGATTGATCAAAAGGAGAGATTGAGAAGAGCACAAGTGATCAAGGATGAATCTGATTGGGGAAGGAGCAACACTACAACTTAAGGATAGAGGTGACTATTCTCGAAAGAGATGGCCAAATGCCATTACCCAAGAAATAGTCAGAATGAGGGTAGGACAACCATCCTCATTCCTTCTCTAACGCTCAAAGTATAGTGCGGAAATTGAAATGGACGGCGCAACAACTCCAATGTTGTATAGTGCTCCTGCAGAGCGAAACGGACAGCGTAACAACATCAATTCGTACAGTGCTCCGATGCAAGGCGCAGCGCGAAACTCCAACTCCACGGGGGAACGAGAGAGAAAGCTCTAAAGGAAGCCTAAAGAGTGGAAAGGGGAAGATCAACCAATCGAAACGTATTTCGATCAATTAATCAAGGGAAAACTATGCTAACAACTTTCCAAAGAGAATGGAAAATCGTTAAAGCAAAAGGGATGAACTATTGATTATGCATGATTTAGTTTGCTCAATAAAGAACAAACTTAATGTGATCAAGGACTGAAAGTGCAAAACAGTACCAAACAAATATTAGCATGTGTCATACATCAAGTGTCAAGTGATCAAGAATGGTGTAAGAATAAGCAAGTTCAACCAAATATCAAGAACACACATAATTGCAAGAATTGATAAATCAAACATTGAATTAATGTAAATATGCTTCAAACAGAGGTTAACAACATTAAAAACATCCATAAATATGAAGCATATCAATCCATGGAAGTTAGAATGAGAAAGCATGGTAAACACACTTGAAAAAGCATGAAAATGACATTCTGGTTCAGTGTTAATCGATTAACACTATTGCACTGCAAAGTGTTAATCGATTAACACTGCTGCAGAGGTAAAAAAAAATAGTTTTCCAAAAGTGCTTCCAACAGTTAATCACTTATTTGAACTACCACATGCTATGGTATGAACTTGTGCACAAAAATTAAAGGAAATGGGATCAATTAATCATCAATTGAAAGCATGAACATGCATATCAAAGATCAAATAATCACATGATTAATCAAAAAGAAAAACTATCGAAACTACAATGTAAATGGGTAAAAATGAACGAAATGATAAATTAAGTGAGAATCGACCAACCTACAAGCGGAGGTTTGGCTTGGTAATTGTTGCAAAGGATTCTTGATGAAGATAATCAAAGAAAACCAGAGGAATCTTCACTCGTAGCCGAATCATATCGAAACTGAGCAAAATTACGACAAAGCTCCGAAATGCGAATTCGAACCGTAGAATCTTGAAGCAACCACTTGAGATGAATCCAAAAGTTAATATAGTTCCAGAAACTCAAGTATAAAAGCAAGATGATGAAGATAATCGAAGAAAACTAGAAGCATCTTCAAGCATGGCCGAATTGTATCAAAACCGTACAAATTGCGACGAAAACTCCGAAATAAGAATTATCACCAAAGAAGCTTGAAGTGATTACTTGAGATGAACCTAAAAGCTACTGAAGCTCCACAAAATTCAGTAGAATGGAATAAAGATGAAGGTTAAGCTCAAGAAAAAATCACTTTCAATGTGAAAAGTGATTATTCTTCAAGAATTAAGAGCTTTTGTGAGGTTTGGTGAAGAAGATGAAGAGGAATGTGTAGAAGATGCAGAAAAATGTAGAGGAGAATGAGAGAATAGAGAGTAATGAAAGTGTGAATTTGTGTAAATGATTGTCGAGGATTTGCAAAATGGCGATGCTTGGCTTATATAAAGTTTAGGTATGGAGTGTGAGAGGTTTGGAGCTAGCTTTGCATTTAGCTTTGGGAGGTTTGGAGTGGTTGGAGTTAGTTACACTTGACTCACCGAGTCAAGGTAGTTAACTCGGTTAGTTAGGATCAACTCGGTAACAATCCCAAGGTGCACTCCATCATCCAAAGATCCACATTACTTGGAAAACAAGGAACATGGTGCACTTAATTTGAAGTGAAGTATTAGAGTAAATACACTTGGATTGAATTGAGTAGCTTGGAAATGTTTAGGGGTGTCTAGAATATTCCACATGCTGCTAGAATGCTGTAGAATCAATTACCAAAGTGTGTGCAAAGGTACTGTCATGAAAAGGTAGCAGATTATGCCTATTCTTCCTGTGTTAATCAATTAACACAATTGCACTGCAAATGGTTAATCGATTAACCAGGCCAAAATATGCCCAATTTGCCTAAAAAATGGTGTTGTGGTCCCGCTTTTGATTTTCGACCTCTTGCTTTGATAAACAGGCATAGAAACCCTTGTTTTGTGCTTGTTTTGGTAATGTGATGACCTTGTGATGAGGAGATTAATCGGGCTTGGTAAACCTGAATATTCCTGCAACTAAAATCATAAAGAAAAAGTGTGAATGCGTATGCTAATGATGCGAATGTGCATGCTTATGCAAAAGGCAATAGAGGAGGTCAAATTTTGGGTTACGACAGCTGCTCCTATTTAATCCACTTGGACCTGAATGTACGAATTGCGCTAGCTTTTCGATGATTCGAGGTAGAAGGGGATTAAATAAAACAGTAGCCCGAAAATTTGGCCGACGGCGGCAAAAGGAAAAGGTGCAAATGCAGAATTGATAGGTGCAAAGTTTGGCTGAAAATCTGCTGGGAGATAAATCTGGAAAAAGAGAGGGAGTATGATCGATGCATATGCTATGTATGCATGATTTACATGATTTTGGATAACATGCAATGCCAGGATGCTGGTTAAGGTACCATGCCGCAAGTTTGTAGGTGCCGGACGGACCAGAAATGGTTTTGGACGGACTAAGGAATTGAAAAGGTTATGGAAAGATTTTCCAGATGAAAACTGGATTTTGATTGGGATGCATGTTTAAACCTGCATGGCGTAATGATCTATGTTGATGAATATGCTATATGTTTGAGGATGTAATGATATGCGATGATGATTACCATATGCAGAATGCCAGTGATCATATTTTGAAGAGATGTCAAGTATGATCGGGCTAAAGTTAAGGCTTCATGTTATGCTAGATGAATAAATAGGCATGAGTGAAGCAATGTGATTAAAGCATGAGAACGATCTACGCAATGGTTCAAGTGTTTGTTGCGGGAGGCGGAAGAGTTGAGGTTAGGGTGTAAGCCATAAAGACGTGATTCCCCGACACCTACTTCATGATCAGCAGTTGTTGATGTAGCATTGCTCTTGCCTTATCGTAGAGAGAAAACTTGTACCTTGGTAGCCTGTCTCTGCCCCAGTCTATTGGGTATCTGCATGAGTTGCCCCATCCACAAGGTTAACTTGCCCCAGCGTATTAGAATGGTATACCCTTGATTAATCGTTTCTTGGAGAGGTTGACTTCTTGTGCTCTTGAGGTGACATGCCCCAATGTGAGCTCTGAAGTGATTTTGCCCCTGGCTGATCGATCTTTGGAGGAATGCCCTTTACTAAATGGAGAGATTTGTCGAATCTCATCGTGATTAACTCAGATTGACTGAATCTCTAAGTGGCTAGGCCCAGTGGAGTTTTCCAGGAGTTTTGCCCCTTGAGGTGATCACACTTTCCATTGTGGAAACTTTCTTGAAGTCGAGTGCTTGTTCGCAAGTAAAAAATGTTGGATTTGAAAATGATAATGTTAATTCTATACATATGTCAGTTTTGAAATCCAAGTATGTTCACTAAGATTATGTCATATAGTGAATAGATCACCAATTAGAATGTCATGTCAGTATCAGCACAAATGATAAGCAAATCATTAGGAGTCAGTTTTGATGTGATTTTACCGTAGTATGCTTTAGAAATAAACCCTGCTTCAATTAGGTCTTTTGCATGTTGTAACGTGGCCTGGTTCACAGTTTAAGAAATAAAGGATATAAGGCTAAAAAATTATTTTACCCCACCCATTCTCCTTGATGTTCTCCAGTCCTACGTTCAATTAGTTTGACACAAGTGTTCACCTTTCAAAAAAAAGATTTTGAATAATAGATGTGATGATAGGGGAACCGACGAGGGTTTTAGAGCGGCAGTCGCTCACCTTTTGTTTTTGTCACATGTGATCACGCGAACTTGTTCTCATTGAGGATTTTTCTCTTGATTCGCTGTTTTGTTCTTTTTGTTTTCCCTATTTTTTGTGTAGACTGATTATTTTGACTTTGCAGTCTACCGGGATGCCCTAATTTTTGCCTAAGTCATTTATTTTTTAGTTTTTGACTTAGCGGGATTTTATTCTTTTGCTTTTTTTTCTTGTGATTTTGATTTTTTCTCTCGAACAAAATCGTGTGACATGTGTTTGATTTGTAGGGTGAGTTGTGACTGCCTCATTCCTTTGGTCGGTGAGGGATAACCATTGTGGATTCATGATTTTTCTGACCTCTTGCGAGGGATAGGATGTGGTTGATTCTCAGAATGGGGTGCTCCTCTTTTAAAATTTGAACGCTTGGTCAAACTAGTTGAAGACTATCCTTCCCCTGGTTAAGATTGAGGGTTTTTTGTGAACAGAAAGAAACTCCTACTTCAAGGCCCAAAGGGGTTGACTAGGGATTACCTTCCTTATACCTCCAGTGTTTGGGGGTTTGAACAAATGCCTTACATCATCAGCAGGGTTTTATTCAAAGCATATAGACAGTGATCTCATGTCTTTTTGATTTCTTCATTCTCTTTATGATTTTGCTTGATCAAATGTGTGATATTGATAAAAGTATGAGTGAACACGAATGAATTTATTCAAAACATGCATATTCATTTCATTATTATTATCATCTGAAAACAAACAAGTTTTACAAGTGAACAATGCTTGACAAACAAAAGGATTACAAATGGAAAAGATGGAATGACATGATGATTGCCGATATTGAGAAAGTGCTCACAGACTTATTCAAGGGATTCTTTTGTGATCTTGGCCCTTACACGAATAAGGGATTTCCGTTCATCCACAGTTTCTCACCTTGAACGGTTAAGTGCTTCTTGTCAATCAACTGTTGGACTTTAGCTTTGAAATCATTGCAATCCTCAGTCGAATGTCCAGCTGACCCAGAATGATATCTGCATCGCACACTGGGATCATACCCAGGTGGGAATGGTTTTGGAGGAGGCTTCAGGGCTTTGGGAACCACCAAGGAGTTCTGAACCAGATATGGGAGAAGTTGAGTGTCTGTCACAGGAATCAGATCTAGAGGAGCATTCCTTCATTCTAGATTATTCCAGGGCTTATGCGGATTCTGGCGCTTTCGGCCTTGTGCTTGCTGATTATGAGTCTGAGAAAACTGTTGATATTGGGTTGCAGCAACATGCGAGAATGAATAGTATGGCATATGAGCCAAAGGTGCTTGAGGATGAACCTGATGAGTAGCATATTGCGGGAACACTTGAACAGGGTGCATCAAACCAGGATTACCCATCCGATTAACCGTATGACCAAAATGGATCCCATACGGAGTGTAGGGTACCCCAGGATAAGTAACTGAAGGTGCAACAGTAGAGGGTGCCCCAGGATAGGCAAAAGGCATTCCAGAGTTAGCAGACTGAAAACTTTGGTATGGGTATTGCCCAACAGGTTGAACAGCTGGAGGAATCTGCACATGAATAGGAGGACCTCTATTCTCAGCTTTGGCAGATGTTTCAGCAATCACAGGTGCAGACTTCTGGAAAGGCTTCTCTGTAAAGCAAAGCAATTTCTGATCGAGGAGCTCTTGGACCTTGTCCTTAAAGATGACACAGGCTTCTGTAGAATGCCCCACATATCCAGCATGGTATCCACAGGTGGCATTAGGATCATGCTTAGGATGATAAGGAAACTTGGCCGGCTTGATTTCTTTAGGAACAATTGCCCCAGCATGAATCAGAACAAGCAGTAGATGCGTGTAAGTCATGGGAATTGGATCATGACGAGGATGTCTCCTCCCTTGATTGTTGTTCCCTTTGCTGATATGCTTACGCTTTTGTTTCTGCTTGCCTTGAGTGGTCTTCTGATTAGGCAAGGGGTGAACCGGTAGATTGCTTGCATCCAAATTCATGGTCTTATCCATATTTCGGCCACCCTGGGTTTGCTCATCCACTACAGCCTGATCCGAGGAGTTCATTGTCATACTATCCAGAAGTAGTTCCACAATCATGTCAACCTTGTATTCCTTGCGCATTGTACTTTCATACCCAACCTGCTCCATGATTCTTGGGCTTTCGGCGTCGGAGAATCGTTGTCTTTGGGCTGATGAAGGGAAGAAAGTGAGCTTTCTCTGGTTTAAAGGTATGCAATGCAAAAGTATGTATGCATATGATGCTTATGCAGGTGGAATGCAAACGAGATATGCAAAGATCAATGATGCAAAGGTTAAATGATGCCACAGTTAAGCATACATATGATGATGCAATAACTCAAGTTCAAAAGTTTGGCATACATGAAGATGCAATAACATTATGCATTAACATTATGCAATAATGTAAGTCAGGGATGCAACATCTTCTGGATAATCTGCACAAGTAGCTCTGTGTAGGTGCGAAGATCTGACGTGCGTGAGAGAACAAAGGTATAAAGCGGCTTGGTTTCCTGCAAAAACCCATCCCCCTCACAGGTATGATATAGAAAGCGGGATTCTCAGTTTCAGATTCTCGATTTGAGAAGCAATAGTACATTCATCCCTCGGGGTATAATACTATCGCCAAACAAAGAGGTCGTTCACTGAGTCCCCCAAAAAAAGGGTCATTCTATGGCAAGTTCCCAACTTTGGGTCCTCGGATCAAGGAAGCGTAATGGGTTTGCCATTTCTGGTCTGCCATTATCGCTCATTGGGAGGAGTGCCGCAACTGAGTCCTCGGGAAATGGTCGCCAGAGTCGACAATTTTCCAGGTTACATTCCATCGTCTGCCCCAAATGCGTAGGATAGAATATTACCAAAGAAAACCTCGTCTGGATGTGGAGTTTTCGTGTATACTAAGTCTGGCCTAATGCCACACAAGTCACACTACTTTCCACTATAATCCTGGATGTATACTCAAGCCTGGGTATTGGACTTATCTCTCAAGTAGCAACCCAACCCGCCAACAGCAGAAAATAGCGAATATCCAGAGTATGCAGCATATGAATATTCAAAGCAGTAAAGAAATGCAATAAATAAACATAAAGCTAAAGGAAGGAAAAGATAAAGCGAGTAAAGCGCGAAGGATAAATACCCAAACAAGCAAGTAAAGCAAACAAAACTAGGTGAGACCCCTCAAGGGATGGACCAGCAAGAGGTTAATCTGTCCCCAGCAGAGTCGCCAGCTGAAGATGACAGGTTTCTACCTGAGTGAATCGCACACTCAAAGATACAACAGAGTTGCCACGGAACTTTATTTAGTCCCAAAGGACAGGGAAAATATCGATAAAACCCAAGGGGAAGAGAAACGGGAACGGGGGGTCGGTTATGTGAAAGGAAGGTACTAGCACCTAACGCATCCGTCGTACTCGACGGGAACCATTTTGCTTGCTTCTAGGCTTGGATGGGTTATTTATCTAAAGGCTTCTAGCTAAAAGAAAGAGAGAGAGAGAGAGAGAGAGAGAGAGAGAGAGAGAGAGAGAGAGAGAGAGAGAGAAAGGGGAAAAAGAAAGAAAAGAAGGAAAGTGCTCGCGGAGGAACAAGGTCCTCGTGCCTACGTACCCTCATAGTGCAATGAGGAAATCAGACCGTCGTAGTTCATGGAACCAGGGGACGAAAAGGAAGAAGGGGAGAAAATGAAAGAAAGGTGGAAGTGTGCTCGCCAAGACATTGCGTCTCGTGTCTACGTATCTGACATTCAGAAGAATGCAGAATCAGAGCTCTCGTAGTTCGGGGAACCAAGACGAAAAAGGAAAAGGAAAAGAAAGTAGTGTCAAAACCAAGAGCGAAAGAAAGCAAGAAATTCCACTGGGGATTCCAAAGAAATGGTGTCAAAACCAAGAAAAGAGAAAGAAGGAAAATCCACAGGGGATTCCAAAGAAATGGTGTCGAAACCAAGAAAAGAGTGTAAAGAAAAGGAATAGTAAATGTATTGAGAGTAAAGTGCGAGAATGGTGTCAAAACCAAGAGAATGAAGGATAAGATAGAAATGGTGTCCAAACCAAGAGAAAAAGGGAATAAGAGAGAAATGGTGTCCAAACCAAGAGAATAAGAGAGTAAGAGAGAAATGGTGTCCAAACCAAGAGAATAAGAGAGTAAGAGAGAAATGGTGTCCAAACCAAGAGAATAGGAGAGTAAGAGAAAAATGGTGTCTAAACCAAGAGAATAAAATAATAAGAGAGAAATGGTGTCTAAACCAAGAGAATAAAAGATTAAAGAAAGATCTGCTGGGGATGCGAAAGAGATGGTGTCATAACCAAGAAGGTGAGAGCAAAGGGAATATGAAGGACTCCGCTGGGGATCCAAATAAAGGGATGGTGTCATAACCAAGAGAACAAGGAGACTCGGTATATTAACTGGCTGGTAGTGGTTAACCGAAGAAAGAGAGTAGACCCTGGCGGGGAAAAGAAACTGGTGTCAACAGACGGACTGTGATAAACCAAGAGAGAGAGAGTGCTGAACAGAGAAAAGGTGTTTGACTCAGAAGGGGCCTCGGTATATTAATTGACTAGCAGTGGTTAACCGAGGAAGAAAAGACTGCAACTCTGTGGGGGTAGAGAAGCATTGGTTTTAACAGAGAAAATTGTGATTAACCAGGAAAACGGGTGTAGGACCGAATAAAGATCGTAACCCAAAAGACGGGTGTAGGACCGAGCAAAGGTCGTGACCCAAAGAATGGGTGTAGAACCGAACGAAGGTCTTGACCCTAAAGGACGGGTGTGGGACCTAGCAAAGGTTGTGACCCAAAGGACGGGTGTGGGAACGAGCAAAGGTCGTGACCCAAAGGACGGGTGTGGGACCGAGCAAAGGTCGTGACCCAAAGGAGTTCGGTACACTGACTGAACAAGCAGTACCTGGCCGAAGAAAGGGTATTCGAACCAAAGAAAGGTTACTGATCCAAAGATGCAAGTATTCGAACCAAGAGGAGGTTGCTAACTATTGGGGATTCGGTGTTTACAGACGGACTGTGATTAACCGAAGATAAAAGCGAGTGATTAACCAAAAGAAGGTGATTAACTCGAAAAGGGGTTCGGTATTTTAACAGACGGACTGTGGTTAACTGAAGAGAAAAGGGAGTGATTAACCAAGAGAAGGTGATTAACTCGAGAAGAACTCAGCATTAACAGACGGACTGTGATTAACTGAAGAGATGGGTGATTAACCAAAAGAAGGTGATTAACCCAAAAGGTTCAGTATTAACAGACGGACTGTGATTAACTGAGTAAGAGAACAAAATTGGTATTTTAACTGACAAGTAGTGATTGACCAATAAAGGGAGAAAAACCAGAAGAAGATTGCGAACTCTAGGGGACTTACGGTTTTAACAAATAGACTGTGATTAACCGAAGAAAAGAGATTGAGATTCTTTAGGGGAATCAAAAGGCAATGATTGATTACAAGAAGAAAGGAGTAATGAAACAAAGAGAGATTACTAGCGCAAGAATAATGATCTTAACCAAGAAGGATCGTGATTGATCAAAAGGAGAGATTGAGAAGAGCACAAGTGATCAAGGATGAATCTGATTGGGGAAGGAGCAACACTACAGCTTGAGGATATAGGTGACTATTCTCGAAAGAGATGGCCAAATGCCATTACCCAAGAAATAGTCAGAATGAGGGTAGGACAACCATCCTCATTCCTTCTCTAACGCTCAAAGTATAGTGCGGAAATTGAAACGGACAGCGCAACAGCTCCAATGTTGTACAGTACTCATGCGGAGAGAAACGAACAATGTAACGGCGTCAATTCGTACAGTGCTCCGATGCAAGGCGTAGCGCGAAACTCCGACTCCACGGGGGAACGAGAGAGAAAGCTCTAAAGGAAGCCTAAAGAGAGGAAAGGGGAAAATCAACTAATCGAAACGTATTTCGATCAATTAATCAAGGGAAAACTATGCTAACAACTTTCCAAAGAGAATGCAAAATCGTTAAAGCAAAAGGGATGAACTATTGATTATGCATGATTAAGTTTGCTCAATAAAGAACAAACTTAATGTGATCAAGGACTGAAAGTACAAAACAGTGCCAAACAAATATTAGCATGTGTCATACATCAAGTGTCAAGTGATCAAGAATGGTGCAAGAAAGAGCATGTTCAACCAAATATCAAGAACACACATAATTGTAAGAATTGATAAATCAAACATTGAATTAATGTAAATATGCTTCAAACAGAGGTTAACAGCATTAAAAACATCCATAAATATGAAGCATATCAATCCATGGAAGTTAGAATGAGAAAGCATGTTAAACACACTTGAAAAAGCATGAAAATGACATTCTGGTTCAGTGTTAATCGATTAACACTATTGCATTACAAAGTGTTAATCAATTAACACTGCTGCAGAGGTAAAAAAATAGTTTTCCAAAAGTGCTTCCAACAGTTAATCACTTATTTGAACTACCACATGCTATGGTATGAACTTGTGCACGAAAATTAAGGGAAATAGGATCAATTAATCATCAATTGAAAGCATGAACATGCATATCAAAGATCAAACAATCACATGATTAATCAAGACGAAAAACTATCGAAACTACAACGTAAACGCGTAAAAATGAACGAAACGATAAATTAAGTGAGAATCGACCAACCTACAAGCCGGAGGTTTGGCTTGGTAATTGTTGCAAAGGATTCTTGATGAAGATAATCAAAGAAAACCAGAGGAATCTTCACTCGTATCCGAATCGTATCGAAACCGAGTAAAATTGCGATAAAGCTCCGAAATGCGAATTCGAACCGTAGAATCTTGAAGCAACCACTTGAGATGAATCCAAAAGTTAATATAGTTCCAGAAACTCAAGTATAATAGCAAGATGATGAAGATAATCAAAGAAAACTAGAAGCATCTTCAAGCATGGCCGAATCGTATCGAAACCATACAAATTGCAACGAAAACTCCGAAATAAGAATTATCACCGAAGAAGCTTGAAGTGATTACTTGAGATGAATCTAAAAGATACTGAAGCTCCACAAAATTCAGTAGAATGGAATAATGATGAAGGTTAAGCTCAAGAAATAATCACTTTCAATGTGAAAAGTGATTATTCTTCAAGAATTAAGAGCTTTTGTGAGGTTTGGTGAAGAAGATGAAGAGGAATGTGTAGAAGTTGGAGAAAAATGCAGAGGAGAATGAGAGAATAGAGAGTGAAGAAAGTGTGAATTTGTGTAAATGATTTTCGAGGATTTGCAAAATGGTGAAGTTTGGCTTATATAGAGTTTAGGTATGGAGTGTGAGAGGTTTGGAGCTAGCTTTGAATTTAGCTTTGGGAGGTTTGGAGTTAGGGTTGGAGTTAGTTACACTTGACTCACCGAGTCAAGGTAGTTAACTCGGTTAGTTAGGATCAACTCGGTAACAATCCCAAGGTGCACTCCATCATCCAAAGATCCACATTACTTGGAAAACAAGGAACATGGTGCACTTAATTTGAAGTGAAGTATTAGAGTAAATACACTTGGATTGAATTGAGTAGCTTGGAAATGTTTATGGGTGTCTAGAATATTCCACATGCTGCTAGAATACTGTAGAATCAATGACCAAAGTGTGTGCAAAGGTGTTGTCATGAAAAAGTAACAGATTATGCCTATTCTGCCTGTGTTAATCGATTAACACAATTGCACTGCAAATGGTTAATCGATTAACCAGGCCAAAATATGCCCAATTTGCCTAAAAAATGGTGTTGTGGTCCCGGTTCCGATTTTCGACCTCTTGCTTTGATAAATAGGCATAGAAACCCTTGTTTTGTGCTTGTTTTGATAATGTGATGACCTTGTGATGAGGCGATTAATCGGGCTTGGAAAACCTGAATATTCCTGCAACCAAAATCATAAAGAAAAGTGCGAATGCGAATGCGCATGCTTATGCAAAAGGCAAAAGAGGAGGTCAAATTTTGGGTTACGACACTTTCCCCAAAACAAAATGGTATAATTCTAGGTTGTGACGAGGATTATGATAGAAACTCTAGATGGCGATGCTCGGGCATTCGATGTATAGATGTGCATCCTTGACGAGTAATGGTCTAGAAGAGAGTGAAACACTAGTATGGAACATGTGTGTGGACCTCGTGTTCTTTGTGAAAGGCGAATGTGGCCTTAAGGCATTGCGGCCTTGTGATTGTCAAATACAATCACGTTTGTGTGTGAGATCACGTAATCATAACCGTTTATCTTGAGTTGCAGTTTCATGAGTCTCGAGCCCCTCTGAAACATATGCATGACTACTTGGCTGGTTTGATTCCCGCGTGTGAGTACGAATGACGCCCATGAAGCGTATGCTTGTGACGGTTAATGGCCCGTGTGAAGTGACGGTTCATAACGGTTAATGGCCCGTAGAACCCGAATCCATTCGTATGTCAAGTAGGTTACCAGGATCCATGACTCGGGTCGACTTCTAGACGTAGAAGCGGACGGGAAAAGGGGATGCCTCGGTGAGGTTATCGATTAGTGATATTGTGAGTTAGTGAACTCATGAACATGTTTCCATATAGTGTGAGAATTGTGAACTCAAGGTCACTTCCCTTCCCCTTTGACTTGAGTTAGGATTGATAGAACCATGTAAAGCCGAGAGAACCAATAAGATAGGGAACTCACTGAGATTTAATATCTCACCCCATGTTGTTGATTATATTACAGGTACTACAGGTTCCGCGAAGGGTAAGGATAAAGTCGGCTGACTTTCCTTACAAATAATAGCTTTTATGGATGGCATGGCTTCCGCTATGGAGATTTATTTTGAGATCATCATGTTGATCTAGTTCTTAGTATTTAGAACATCTTGTATATATTTTATGCCATAGATTTTAGTATTAGGTATTTTGGGCATGTAATGTATACCATGTGTTAACTAGGAACTTATGGTATTTCAATACCAAAACTTGGATCCATGTATAATATTTATGCTTTGATGTATGATGTTATATGTGGGTGTTACAGTTGGTATCAGAGCAGGTCGTATCCTTGACATAGCCATAAAATAATATAAGTATTTCTTTCCGCTTCATATGTGTGGTGTCGCCATTGGTCTTAAGTGTTATATTTATGGTATTGAGCCTGATCAACTTAATCCTATCTGTATGACATTTAGGAACATGGTTGACGGACGCAAAAGCAATCATGGTTGACCTAGAACCACTCCATTAGGGACGAATCCGCCGGGCGGCGAGGAGTATGTCACATGGCCTCAGTTTTTACAACAGATGCAACAGCAGCAGAACCAGTTCCTGCAGCAGATGGTACAACAGATGAATGGGGGTCTTCATCCTCCAGTGGTTGTTCCAGATGCTGTAGGTGGGAGTTTTCAGGATTTCATCCGCATGAATCCTCCAGAATTTCATGGCGGATTAGATCCTGTGAAAGCTCATGAATGGATAGCTGGCATGGAGAGAATTTTCTTGATAGTCCATTGTAGTGAGGAGAACAAGGTGGTATTCACTTCTCATTCATTGAAGGGTCCTTCCATGAGGTGGTGGGAGAGTGCCTCGGCCCTGATGACTATTCAAGAGGTACCTAAGGTATGGGCACAATTTAAGATTAATTTTATGGAGAACTATTTCCCTAGTTCCTTGAGGACCCAGAAGGAATTCGATTTTCAACAGTTGAGACAGGGTACTTTGACTGTAGCTGCTTATGCTGAGAGATTTGAGATTATGACTGCTTATTCTAGGCAGGCCATGTATGCTCCGGACGAGAGGTGGAAGATTGACCAGTTTCTTTTTGGTTTGAAGGCTGAAATTTCTCATAGTGTGTCTCGGAGAGAGTTCACTAGTTATGGTGAATTGCTAAGGCAATGTTATGTGGCAGATAACAGTTTGAGAAAAGTTCAGGCATAAGGAGATTCGCGTAGGTCGAATCAGAGTGATCGTGGGAAATCAAATCAACCATTTAGGCCTAGACAACAAGTTTTTAAAGGGAAGCAAGTTCAGAGTTCTAGGACCAGCGCGCCTCCTGTGTGTCGCACTTGTGGTAGGAATCATCATGGAAGGTGTGGTATCGAAAGTGTGAGGTGTTTTTAGTGTCAGAAGATGGGTCATTTGGCGAGGGATTATCCTCAGAGTAGAAATCAGACGCAATGGAAGAGTACCGGCCGAGTTTATACTTTGGATGCGAAGAAAGCAAAGGGTGATAACTCTTTGATTGCTGGTACGTGTTTTGTTAATGGGAATCCTTGTTTTGTATTATTTAATTATGGAGCAACACACTCTTTTGTATCGATGCAATGTGTGAAGCGACTTGGGTTGCAAGCTATTCCGTTGTCTCCACCCATGGTGGTTACTACTGCCTTGGATGAGATGGTTGAAACACCTTTAATGTGTGAAAATTGTGTTTTATTTGTGGATGGGAGAGTTTTTCAGATTGATCTTATTTGTTTGCCGCTTAAGAAAGTGGATGTTGTTTTGGGAATGGATTGGCTTTCTGCTAATTCGGTATTTATTGGTTGTGAGGAAAAGCTAATCATCATTCCATCCATTGAGGCTACTCCGAAGAATGTTTTAACTACTATTTTAGAAGGTACGGTTGGAATGATAAATTTCTTGTTTGAGAAGGAAAAACTGTTGTTTTGGTTCTTACTAAGGAAGAGAGTAGCAACCTTCAAGTTCTGAGTATTCCTGTAGTCTGCAAATTTTCTGAATTTTTCCTCGAGAACATCACTTCTCTTCCTCCGAAGAGGGAAGTGGAATTCTCTATTGACCTGATACCGGGAACGGCTCCTATATTCGTTTCTCCGTATCGGATGACACCACTTGAGTTAAGAGAATTGAAGGATCAATTGGAAGAGTTAATGGCTAAGCATTTTGTTCGACCCAGTGTTTCGCCCTGGGGAGCTCCAGTGTTGTTGGTAAAGAAGAAAGATGGTGGAATGCGGTTATGTATTAATTACCGACAGTTGAATAAAGTCACCATCAAGAACAAATACCCATTACCCAGGATAGACGGCCTGTTAGATCAATTGAAAGGATCCAGTGTGTTCTCGAAGATTGATTTACGGTCGGGTTATCACCAGATCCGTGTGAAGAGTTCAGATGTATCAAAGACCGCGTTTAGAACCCGTTATGGCCATTATGAATTCTTAGTAATGCCTTTCGGTGTGACGAATGCTCCGGCAATTTTTATGGATTATATGAATCGGATATTTCAACCTTACTTGGACTAATTTGTAGTGATCTTCATTGATGACATTCTTATTTATTCTCGTACTTCTCAAGAACACGAAGAGCATTTAAGAATCATTTTATCGATCCTACAAGAGAGACAACTTTTTGCTAAGCTAAGCAAGTGTGAGTTTTGGATTTCGGAGGTTAGTTTTCTTGGTCATGTCATATCTCAAGGAGGTGTGGCGGTGGATCCATCAAAAGTAGAAGTGGTGATTAATTGGGAGAGACCAAAGAATGTTTCAGAAGTTAGAAGTTTCTTGGGACTGGCAGGTTATTATAGAAGGTTTATAAAAGTCTTTTCTCAATTGGCTTTACCGATGACTAAACTTACTCGAAAGGATTGTCCTTATGAGTGGGATTCGACTTGTGAACGAAGTTATATGAGTTTCAAGGAAAGATTGACGACTACTCCTGTTTTGATCATTCCTGATCCTAGCAAGTCGTATGAGGTATTTTGTGATGCATCGAAGATGGGATTAGGAGGTGTTTTAACGCAAGATAGTCATGTGGTGGCTTATGCCTCTCGACAGTTAAAAGTTCATGAAGAGAATTATCCAATACATGATTTGGAATTGGCGGCAGTTGTGTTTACACTGAAAGTGTGGCGTCATTATTTATATGGAGTACGTTTTGAGATGTTCAACGACCACAAGAGTTTGAAGTATCTTTTTGACCAAAAGGAGTTGAACATGCATCAAAGGAGATGAATGGAATATTTAAAGGATTATGACTTGGAACTAAAGTACCATCCGGGTAAAGCAAATAAAGTAGCAGATGCATTGAGTCGGAAAATGTTGCATAACGCCGAGTTGATGATGTTAGAGTATGCTTTATTAGAAAAGTTTTGAGATCTTAATATTTAATTTATTTGGGGTCCTAATGGTGTAATTATGGGAAATTTGAATGTCAATTCTACTCTTAGAGAAGAAATTCAACAAGGGTAAGTGTTGGATGAGAAGTTACAAGAATTGTTAGTTCAACCGGGTTTCGTGCGAGCTACCGACGAAATCATTTTGTTTAACCAAAGGATTTGTGTTCCGGATGATGTGGTGTTAAAAAGAAGGATTTTGGAAGAAGCGCATAAGGGTGCTTTTACTATACATCCTGGTTCTTCGAAAATGTATCAAGACTTAAAGAGGGACTATTGGTGGTCCGGTATGAAAAGAGATATTGGGGTGTATGTGTCGGAGTGTGCGGTATGCCAACAAGTGAAGATTGAACACCAAAGACCGGGTGGCTTATTGCAACCATTAGAAATTACGGTATGGAAGTGGGATAGTATTTCTATGGATTTTGCAGTTGGATTACACCGTGCACAAGGTGGTTATGATTCTATTTGGGTAATAGTGGATCGGTTGACGAAATCTGTGCATTTCTTAGCCGTAAAGACTACTTATAAGGCAAGTCATCTTGTAAGGTTGTTTATTTCGAAAATTGTGAGGTTGCATGGTAATCCCTCTAGTATAATTTCGGATAGAGATCCAAAGTTTACTTCAAGATTTTGAAAAGCTTTTCAACAAGCTATGGGAACAAAGTTGTGGTTGAGTACGTCGAATCATCTGCAAATGGATGGTCAGACAGAATGGCCAATACAAACGATGGAAGATATGTTAAGGGCTTGTGTACTTGAAAGTGGAGGAAATTGGATAAAACATTTACCGTTAATTGAGTTTTCATACAACAATAGTTATCACGTGAGTATTGGTATGGCTCCTTACGAAGCATTGTACAGAAGGAAATGTAGGACACCTTTGTGTTAGGCGGAGGTTGGCGAATATAGAATTTTGGGACCCGAGATTATCCAAGAGACTACGGAAAAGATTATAATGATCCGTGGTAAAGTTAAACAAGCACAAGATCGTCGGAAGAGTTATGCGGATAACCGTAGGAGACCTTTAGAGTTTGATGAAAGTGATCACATATTTTTGAAAGTTACTCCGAGATTGAGATTGAAAGGGCCGTTTAAGTCGCGAAAGTTAAGTCCGAGATACGTGGGACCGTATTAAATTTTAGAAAGAATTGGTGAAGTAGCTTACAGATTAGCCTTACCGCCTTCTCTGTCATAGAGACTTTTTGGACATTTAGTAGTCTTACTAATTAATGATATTTCTCTATATCATTTCTTTTCCTCCTTTGCCAAACATAGTAACATTTGAGAGAGAGAAGTTAGAAAGAAGAAAGAGAAAGGAAAGAAAGAGGAGAAACTTGGAAGAGAAGAACAAGAGCTTGGATCATCATCCCTTTTTCATCAAATCATCTCTTAATTTTCATCATCATCTTGTATTGAGGCCGGTTCTAGTTAGAAACTCTAAGTTCTAGAATTTCATGTTTTGAACTTAGGTTAGAATGTTGTGAGAAAATGATAAAATTGATAAATCGATGTTTATAACGATTAAAATGTAGAAATAGTCGGGTAATGATTGGGGTTGATAGAAATATGAGTTGGAAGTGGTTTGGAGAAGAAATGAGAGTTTTGTCCCCAAATGACCTATTTTGACGCTGCTGAGAATTTTGGGATTCGCGGGTTCGCTTAGTAAACCAAGACGAAGGGGAAGGTGAATGCTCGCCTGGAGTTCGCTTTATGAACTTTGTGTCCTTTTCATTCCGTTCTGTTCGCCAAGAGCTCGTAAGGCGAAGGGGAAGGCAAATGTTCGCCTGGAGATTCGCCTAGCGAACATGACAGATTCTCCCATTTTGTTTCCTTCATAACTTTTGATCTGTAACTCGAATTGAGGCATGGACGGAAGCGTTGGAAAGCTACTACAATACTCTTTGTGACAGTGAAGTAGAAATATATGTTTATGTCATGGATTGATAGGATATAGATTAATATTGAAGTGAATGTGAAAAGTGTGGTTTGTGTTCCACTGAAATTCATGAATCGAGAACCCGATTGATATGGGACTTGAAGCCTTGGAAAGAGAATCCCATGTGCTATTAAATTGTGATGTGATACCATGATTCAACCAAGGATGCTTAGTGGAGGATAGTAGTGGCTTGTATGCCTTAAAATGTGTGTGAACTACTATGTGGATTATGTTGACATGTTATGCTATCATGTGTGTTTTATGATTGATATTGTTATATGCAAATTGTGTTAAACCATGTCTATCGAATTGTTTTGAGTATGAATGAGGGAATAAGCATGCTTAAAATGAATTAGGAAGAATGAGGAAACCTTGCCCCAAAACAAAATGGTATAATTCTAGGTTGTGACTAGGATTGTGATAGAATCTCTAGATGGCGATGCTCGGGCATTCGATGTTTAGATGTGCATCCTTGACGAGTAATGGTCTAGAGGAGAGTGAAACACTAGTATGGAACATGTGTGTGGACCTCGTGTTCTTTTTGAAAGGCGAATGTGGCCTTAAGGCATTGCGACCTTGTGATTGTCGAATACAATCACGTTTGTGTGTGAGATCATGTAATCGTAACCATTTATCTTGAGTTGCAGTTTCATGAGTCTCGAGCCACTCTTAAACGTATGCATGACTACTTGGCAGGTTTGATTCCCGCGTGTCACTATGAATGAAGCCCATGGAGCGTATGCTTGTGACGGTTAATGGCCCGTGTGAAGTGACGGTTCATAACGGTTAATGGCCCGTAGAACCCGAATCCATTCGTATGTCAAGTAGGTTACCAGGATCCATGACTCAGGTTGACTTCTAGACGTAGAAGCGGACGGGAAAAGGGGATGCCTTAGTGAGGTTATCGATTAGTGATATTGTGAGTTAGTGAACTCATGAACATGTTTCCATATAGTGTGAGAATTGTGAACTCAAGGTCACTTCCCTTCCCCTTTGACTTGAGTTAGGATTGATAGAACCATGTAAAGCCGAGAGAACCAATAAGATAGGGAACTCACTGAGATTTAATATCTCACCCCATGTTGTTGATTATATTACAGGTACTACAGGTTCCGCGAAGGGTAAGGATAAAGTCGTCTGACTTTCCTTACAAATCGTAGCTTTTTGGGACGGCATGACTTCCGCTATGGAGTTTTATTTTGAGATCATCATGTTGATCTAGTTCTTAGTGTTTAGAACATCTTGTATATATTTTATGCCATAGCTTTTAGTATTAGGTATTTTGGGCATGTAATGTATACAATGTGTTAACTAGGAACTTATGGTATTTCAATACCAAAACTTGGATCCATGTATAATATTTATGCTTTGATGTATGATGTTATATGTGGGTGTTGCATTTATAGTTTTTATTTTGGTTTCTAGCTTCTATATAGTAATCAGTTATCTTTTTCTTGGAAAACCATGTCTTTGCTCCTAGGGTAGTCTTTTTTACATTTTGTTGCTTCATTTGTTCTGTGTAATCATCTGTTAATCTAGACCTAAAAGGTTCTGGTAATTTTTCATAGTACATTTTACTATAAAATTCATATTCTGGTGACGAGTCCTTAAATCTTGCTTTATAAAACCAGTCAGTATATTCACAAGTATATTGCTCAAAGTAACTTATATTACAAATACTTATATTCATCATACCTCTTATTGCCCTTTCTCTATCTATTTTCCATAGCTGAGTGGTATCTTGATAGTATCCTAAAAATTCTCCACTAAGTAGTTTTTCAAGATTACTAAGAAATATTACTAGAGTTGCTGATTCATTTTTTAATATTCATAATTATTTCCTAGAATTTCAATATATCGGTCTACACTTCCTCGCATAGTTCTCCTTAAGAATTCCATACCTTCTTCTTTAGTCGTTCCCTCTTTATTTATTACCGCTACATTTTCTTTTATCCCTAGAATTTCAATATATCGGTCTACACTTCCTCGCATAGTTCTCCTTAAGAATTCCATACCTTCTTCTTTAGTCGTTCCCTCTTTATTTATTACCGCTACATTTTCTTTTATCCTCATAGTAAGCATCTTTTCTCTATCTTCAACACAATCTAGATCTAGGTAAATTCCAGTTGGGTTTAGTGCTTGTGGATCTTTGTCATAAGGTACATATTTCATAGGGATATAATCACTTGGTTTTCTCATATTATAGTATTCTCTTCTATCAATATATTTCCTAGTTGGGGTTTTCTGTTCTTCCTCATTTATCCTCCAATGGTTATCGGTCATGTTGCTAGCTGAACTTGAAGCTTGTCCTGGGTTTACTACTACTGGTGTACTTGGGTTTTGTGTATTTGGTTTAATATCTACACAAATATTATCATTTTTATCATCCTTGGAAATTTCTAAGGTTTTCAACTTGTTTATTAATTCATTTTCATAATCACTATCATTTTCCCTTTCTAGATATTGATCAATATTTACTTTCATATTTTCTTCCTTAGAGTTTTCTTCGGTACTTGAGCTACTATCCTTATTTATTTCAGGATTTAATTCCTTAATTTCATTTCCATATAATCCTAAAATTGTAGGTGACAATTGTTCTCTATTTTCTAATAACTTGTCAATAATAGACTTTTGCTTTTTTATGTCGAGTTTAGGCGGTCTTCCTATAATTTCTTGAATAAATTTCTTTTCTAATTCGTTTTCTAGTAAAATATTAGTAATTTCTAATCGTTTCTTTATTATTTCTAACTGATCATTTAAAAACTCTAGCTTTTCATGATTAATTAATTTTAAAAAATTTTGCTTAGTTTTATCTTGCTCTAGGTTTTCTATCTCTCCGCGCAATATCTTTATTTTATCCATATTATACCTTTTGTAACATAGTATAGATCTGTTCCCATATTTCTTTCTGGGATTCATCAGTTTTTTTATCCATATATTTTATGATACTTGTTTCAATTTGAGTTTTATAATGTACTAAACAAATCTCTAATTGTAGTATCCCTTCAGAGGTAAAATCATATATATCTATTCCTTCTTTATTTATAATTGGTAAGTGTATTCCTTGTAATCTATCATAACGATGGGAATTAGAATTACTAGGTTGATTCTCAATTTCTAGTTTTCCTTCTTGAATCTTGTCTCGCTCTGATACCAGTCTATTGGGGGATTTTATATTGGGAGGTCCCTTTTTTTCTTCGATCTTACAAATACAAGGACATCCGCATCTAAATTTTAAACATTGATGAATTGAACAATAACTAGATTCTGAGCATTCATTGTTTTTAATTTTCCATTGTTCTTTTCTGGCTATTAGCCTTTCTAATGCATCCATAAGATCTCTTGTTCGTTCTTGAATAAATTCATAATCTAGATGCATATATGTTATCAAGTCTATAATTTCATTATAATTGTCAAAAGCTCTATAATAGTTAGAATAATTTTCTATCCCATAATCTACATTTATTTCATTATATAAAGTATCAACTTCATCTTGGTTTAGTAAATTTGCTTGGTCCATAATATCTTCAAATTCAGTTTGTGTTAATGAACTCATTAGAAAAATATTTCTTACTTTCTGGTTTAGTTATCAATATTTCGTTTACAGAGGTTTCTTACTTAAAATAACGATAAATAGTAAACTAAGAATGTTAATGGGCCTTACCACGCTTCTTGAGCAATTAATTGAGCTTGCCGTCCTTCAACACCTTAACAACGCCTTCCTGGCTTCAACGGTGGACAAATGGACCTCGGGCTCCGATTGTTCGTAAAACATAGAAAATACCCAGCCTCCTAAATTGTTTACTAAATCCTTATTTTAACTAAGTAAACATGAGGAAATATGATACTAAAACTTAAATTTCAGAAACTTGGAATTTTATTTAGAGCATAGTGGTTTTGTACATACAAAGGTTTATTTCTGAGAGCTCATATCTACAAATGTTACATAATCAAGCTTATATAGGCATACAAAAGATATCCTTAACTATAGTTACAATATAACTTGACTAGGGTTTACAGTATTGCTAGGGTTAATCCTTATCTTTATGGAATCTTATCTCTTCTTTTTCTTTGTCGGCCAAAAATATATGTCAGCCATAACTTTCTCTTGTCGTATCCCCTTTTCACTGTTCTTGTCTTTTATCAATTTTCCTTGCAATAATGGCACTTGCGGTCTCCATTGCTTTTAACTATCCGACAAAACTCCTGGTGTGTTTCCAGCTGTCCTTGGAAATGATTACGCTCGATCTTCTGAGTAAATATCTGTAGGGTCCTCAAATCCCTGGTTGCTGATCTTTATCCTTCTTGCAAATAGAAATTGCTTTATCACTCATCGAATAACTCCAGAACTTGGCTTGATCATAGGTTTGCTTCATCATCATTAGAATTACATGGAATCCCAAGGCTCTTCTCCTAGTTATCCATGACTTGTCAACTATTGGCTTTTCTTCTTTGTTAATTACTTGTTGAGATTGTATTGTTTCATCATTGAGGGTTTCGATCTTGACAAAATAGACTGCTTCACCTTCTTCATCTGGACTAGCTGTATATATCTTCACAAATATAGTTTTTTGAGGATTTACTCCTTTAATATACCCTCGAATGCCATTTATAATATATTCTGGGAAATATTTCAACTTGGATAAATCATTGCTTGGATCAATATAAATAGAGTCAATAAGTCCAAATCTTAAAAGATTAGTAAGAAGACTAGCTTCTTCCCAATCATCTAAGATTATTAGAATTCTTGAATATATTCTTTTGTATTCAATAATATAACTTTCAATGTCTCTTAGATTTCCTTTATACATAAATTCAACCATTTTATGATAAATTGTAAGAAATTTATCAACTGGTTCCTTGGAGGGGAAATTAATTAATTTATCCTAGAATTTATAAATCTCAATTTTTTAGGAGAATCTTTTCCTTTTCCCAAAAAATTGGATGAACTTGGTATGTCTCTTGGCGAATCTGGATAGGATTTAATATCAAGAGTCCGAAGAATCTCTTGCTTGATTGTATTCATATATTTGAAAAATATTTCCAACTTATTGTCAATCATAGCCATATGATCATCAATTTCAGAGGCCATATTAAAAAATTGTTTTTCAATTTCCCCGAGCTTGGATGTTATAATCTTGGTTTTATCTTCTTGGAGTAGATTATCCATTGGGTCTTGACAAAGAGTCTGCAAAACAATTGTCAGTCCCTTTTATGTAAATAATTTTAAACGTAAATGGACTAATTCTCATTTGCCATCTAATTCTTCTCCTATTAACAATATTGTCTTTAATCTTATTTTCGAGGAAAGCTTTAACTTGTGTATTATCCGTTTTAATTATAAATTCTTTTTTAGCTAACCAAATTTTAAAAGATTCAATAGCTCTAATAACCGCTAAAACTTCTTTTTCATTTATATCATAATTTAATTCAGCACCTCTAAATGTTTCGAAGTGTATCTAAGAATTAAATTATCTCCTTGGCGTCGTAATACTGCTCCCCAAAATTTATCAGAGGCATCAGTTTCAATATATAAATTATCTTCTTCTTTTGGTAGGGGAAGTCTCTCTAAATGTTTTACCTTTTCCTTTATAGTTTTCACCCAATTAGTATCATATGCATTCCATTCAAATTTGTGATCTTTTCGGATCTTGGCCTGCAATCTGCTCTTTAATTTAGCACAATATTTAATAAATTGCGAAGCATAATTAATATGTCCTAAAAATGATTGAACTTGTTTAATATTATCTAATTTATCTGGAAAATCTAGATTTTTTCAGATATATGGGGTTGTAATTCTATATTCCCTTTATCAATTATTAATCCTAGATAGCTAATCTTTTCTTTAGCTAATTCAGCTTTCTTTTTACTTAATACCAATCCATTTTCGTATGCTCTTGTAGCGAATATAAATAAATGTTTATTATGATCATTAATGTTTTGACTAAATATCAATATATCATCAATATAAATAATTATAAATGAATAACAATCTTTATAGATCTTATCTAATCTTTCTTGAAATATTCCTGGACTTGTCTTTAATCCCATAGGTAATACATTCCATTCATATCTTCCTTGGGGTGTACTAAAAGCTGTACAATTTTTACTATCTTCATTTAATAATATTTGATAAAATCCTGATTTTAATTAGATCAAATTTTGAAAATATCTTTCTGTCTTTAATCTTTTCATAAATCATATCTTTTCTCGGCAATGGATAGGTGTAATCTTTTACAATTTTATTTAGGGGTTTATAATTTATTACCATTCTTGGTTCTCCTCTTTTTATTTCTTATGGTTCCTAACTAAAAAAACTTGCAGAATTATAATTATTCTTAGTATTTCGAATTAAATTATATTTTAA
Source organism: Lathyrus tuberosus (assembly GCA_022829125.1). Taxonomy (NCBI): domain Eukaryota; kingdom Viridiplantae; phylum Streptophyta; class Magnoliopsida; order Fabales; family Fabaceae; genus Lathyrus; species Lathyrus tuberosus. The sequence goes on along the minus strand of JALAZF010000379.1, from coordinate 1,717,611 downwards.
ATGTTTTTGTATAATATTTTCATAATCTTTTTCGTCTTCTTTAATATATAACATAGGTTTTTTCACATATAGGTTTTTCAGTTAATAACTCAATAGTAGCATAATATTGTTTTCTTCTAGAAAAAGCTTGTGGGTCTTCCGAATAACATTGTTCCAATAAGTCAAAAATTGTTTGTTTAATATAAAATTGGTCTTGATTTTGATTTTGATTTAAATAAATTGGTAGTAATTCACCACGTTGATTGTGCGTATATGTATGTCTATAAGGTTGATATAAAAGTTTCTTTGAGAATTGAGTTCCACGTGGACTTGTAAAGTATACTTTCATTGTATTTAATGTAAATGATACATTTCTATTTATAAAATCTTGTCCTAATAAGAAATCATAAACTATATTAGGATAGTAATATATTTTATCAAATCTTACTTTTAAATTTCCAATAGTAATCCAAAAATTCTCATATCCTTGATTAAATATTGTTCCATTATTATGTATATCTCTTCCTATAATCTTATCTATTTGTTTTATATTACCAAATTGGTGACTTGTAAGACTAAAACCGGATTCTGAATCAATTAAAGCATGATATATTTTTCTTTCATATATTACTTGAATTATAATAGAATTTTGTCTTCTGGTAATCTTCTTACACTCTACTAATTTCAATTAACTTTCCATTATAACATAATTTTGTATGTGTATCTTTTATCGTATAGTCTTCAAAACTACCTAAAAAGTCCATTCCTAGTAGAAATTATGTACTTACGTTATCTTCTACTTCTATATTTATAGGGATTTCAATTTCTTTAACTAATATAACAATCTCGGCTTTGTGAGTTATATAGTGTTTATTATTATAGTAATCTAGATAATAATATTTATTTTCTAATTCTCTTATAGGTACTCCGATACCTTGTACTAAATCGATGGTTATATGACTAGTTCCTACTCCTGTATCTATTAAGCATTTAATAGGGTTTCGTCCTAGTTTGGTTCCCACATTTATAAAATATTGGGTGCTACCTCTTCCTTTTTTCTTGGTTAAGTCTAAACTTTTTGGTCTAAGTCATTGTTATTCAATAACATATAGATGTTATTGAACTTTTTGGTCTTTTTGATCTAAATCGATGACTTGGACTAATACCAAATATTGTTCTATATGTTATTGAATAACAATGACTTAGACCAAAAAGTTTAGACTTAACCGAGAAAAAAGGAAGAGGTAGCACCCAATATTTTATTAATGTGGGAATCAAACTAGGACGAAACCCTATTAAATGCTTAATAGATACAGGAGCATGAACTAGTCATATAACCATCGATTTAGTACAAGGTATCGGAGTACCTATAAGATAATTAGAAAATAAATATAACTATCTAGATTACTATAATAATAAACACCATATAACTCACAAAGCCGAGATTGTTATATTAGTTAAAGAATTTGAAATCCCTATAAATATAGAAGTAGAAGATAGCGTAAGTACATAATTTCTACTAGGAATGGACTTTTTAGGTAGTTTTGAAGACTATACGATAAAAGATGCTGTTGTGAAAAACGATGTCTTTATTCAAAGTATAAAACAGTTTCTTGATGATAAAGAACCAAAACAAGGGTTAGGGTTTAACAGAAAAGAAAACAAGAAGAAGAAGAAGAAGAAGGAACAACAAGGATTGGGCAAATATAAATTCTATTTACTATTCACTTTCTCATTAAAGTTTACAAATGATTACAAGTGAATATCACAATTTGCCACACTCAACAAACTGAGTGTACTAGCCTATTTATAGGCTAACTAGGTAACTTGCAGCCCAAGAAACCTAAACAATTGGATCCTTAACACAAGGCCCAATTCGACAGAATATACACATTTCGACAGAATACATATAAGAATAGACTTCGACTACTATATGTAACTAACAGGCATCAGCATGTGAACAAGCTTCGACTGCATGCTTGCCTCCTGTCGAAAAGCTCTCCTTCGAGACAGATGAGTTCGACCCAAATCTCACAAATCTCCACCTTGAATCTAACCCAGCAACAAAGGGAAAAACAACTAGCTTTCATCATGCAGCTTTATCAACTGCATACAGTGGAAGAACTTGCAACTTGGCAACGTCTTGGTGATCATATCAGCAGTATTGTCTTCAGTCGAAACCTTCAGTACCTGGACTTCACCACGCTCGATTATCTCTCTGACGAAATGCAGCCTCACATCAATGTGCTTAGTTCGCTCATGATTGGCTGAATTCTTCGACAGGTGTATAACACTTTGACTATCACATTTAACAGTGATACTTCGACCTTGAAGTTTCAGCTCCTTTGCAAAACCTTCAAGCCACAATGCTTCCTTCACAGCTTCAGTGAGGGCAATATATTCAGCTTCAGTGGTTGATAAGGCAACAACCTTCTGAAGCGTCGCTTTTCAACTAATTGTTGTGCCAAACATTGTGAAAACATATCCAGAAATAGACTTTCTGGAATCCATACAACCTGCATAATCAGAGTCAACAAATCCTTCGATTTCGACTATGCTATCACCATCACAGGCTCCACCATAAATCAAGACTCTTTTTAGAGACCCATTTATGTACCTGAGAATCCACTTTACAGCTTGGCAGTGCGCCTTTCCAGGATTGGCCATATACCTGCTCACAAGGCTCACTCCATATGTTATGTCTGGCCTTGTACATACCATATCATACATCAAAGAACCCACTACACTAGCATATGGAATGCTATTCATATAGATTCTTTCAGCTTCAGTACTCGGACTTTGAGTAGTACTAAGCTTAAACTGAGGATTTGTAGGTGTCACAACAGGCTTTGAATTCGACATACCAAACTTTTCGAGAAGTTTCCATAGGTATGTCTCCTGAGATAAGCACAACTTCGACTGCTTTCTATCTCTCCGGATGTCAATCCTAAGAATCCTGGTTTCAGCTCCCAGATCCTTCATTTTGAACTCCTTACTGAGTTCATCCTTCACCTCCATTACATCCTCAACCCTGTTGCTAGCTATGAGGATATCATCCACATACAGCAGCAACATAACAAGTGAGTTTCCAGGTCAAAATCTGAAGTAAACACAGTGATCGAACTGACTTCTAGTGAAACCAATGTGTGCCATGAACTTGTCGAATCTCCTGTTCCACTGTCGAGGAGATTGTTTCAGGCCATACAAAGACCTATTTAGCTTGCACACATAATCTTCTTTACCCTTTTCTGCATACCCTTCAGGTTGACGCATCAGGATCGTTTCATCTAGATCACCATACAGAAATGTTGTCTTCACATCCATTTGCTCAAGTTCCAAATCGAACTTTACCACCATGGCCAACAGCATTCAAATGGATCTATGCTTTACAACAGGTGAGAACACATCATTGAAGTCGACTCCTTCTTTCTGAGTGAACCCCCTAGCAACTAGCCTCGCCTTAAAGCGCTTCGACATCACTCCTTCGATTCCTTCCTTGACCTTGAAAATCCACTTACAACTGACTAACCTTGCTCCTGCAGGTTTCTCAATCAGCTCCCAAGTGTTATTATCAAGAAGAGATTTCATCTCGTCATTCATGGCTTTTCGCCATTCAGTCTTGTTTCGACTCCTTATAGCTTCCTTATAATCTCTAGGTTCTTCGTCAAGTACCTCACTTGCAGAGATTAAGGCAAAAGCTATAAGATTTGCATAACCAAGTCTCTGAGGTGGCTTGATGACTCTTCTCGACCTATCTCTTTCCAGTAGGTAGTCATCAACAGTTTCCTCAGCCTCTTCAGCATCTTGCTCTTCGACTTCATCAGGGTTATGCACTTCAGCATCACTATGCTCCACCTCAACAGGCGTCTCTACCTGTTCCAGCTCCTCTTCAGATATTTCTGCACTTCGAACAACATCACCATTTTTCTTGAAAGCCATTTCGACCTCATTGAAAACTACATCACGACTTGTGATACATCTTCTATGACCTGGTTCTAGGCACCACAACCTATAACCCTTGACTCCCTCAGGATATCCAAGGAACATGCATCTCAGAGCTCTAGGTTTGACCTTGTCTTGCCTAATGTGAGCATAGGCTAAACAGCCAAATACCCTCAGTTTGTCGAGATCTGGTGGATGACCCGACCAAACTTCTTCAGGTGTCTTCATTCCCAGCGTAGTCGAGGGACATTTATTTATCAGATAAGCTGCTGTCAAAATAGCCTCCGCCCAAAACACCTTCTTCAATCCAGCACTAACCAACATGCATCTAACCCTTTCAAGGATTGTTCGATTGAATCTCTCAGCTAAGCCATTTTGTTGAGGAGTACCTGCTACAGTCGTATGCCTTGCAATCCCAGACTCAACACAGTAACTGTCGAATGCTTCGTTGCAGAATTCAAGGCTATTGTCGGTTCTCAACCTCTTAACCTTTCTGCCAGTTTGAGTTTGGACCAGAACCTTCCAACTTTTGAAATTCTCAAAAGTTTCATCCTTCGTCTTCTTAATGAATACCCATAGCTTTCTGGAATAGTCATCAATGATGGATAGAAAATACCTTGCACCTGAGTGTGAAGGATTCCTTGCAGGCCCCCAAAGATCAGCATGAATGTAATCAAAGGATCCATGTGTTCTTTGCTTGCCTTTGTTAAACTTCGCCCTACAGGATTTACCAAATACACAAGATTCACAAAACTCCAGCTTTTCGACTTTGTCACCTCCTAGCAGGTTCTGCTTCCCCAATTCGACCAGGCCTCTTTCGATGACATGGCCCAATCTCATGTACCATAACTCTATTTTCGACATAGGTTTTGTGGATACAACATTTGTCGAACAACTTACAACCTCAGCCTCAAGGGTATACAAGCCTTGGTTTTTCACCCCTCTCAAGACTTCCTTCGACCCTTTCATGACTTTCAGGATACCTTGCTCTCCTTTGAAAACATATCCCTTTCTGTCGAATTCACCAAGAGAAATTAAATTCCTCTTAAGATCAGGTACATACCTAACCCCAGTCAATAGCTTTATTGACTCATCATGGAGCTTGAATCTAACAGATCCAATACCTGCAATCTTGCAAGCTTTATTGTTCCCCAGCAGCACTGATCCACCATCTTGATCACATAATTCTTCAAACACATTCTTGTTCGGAGTCATATGCCAAGTACATCCAGAATCCATAATCCACTCTTCGCAAGAGTTGCTGCTCGACACCACAAGGACATCAGATGATTCACAACCATCTTGCACAATAGCTGCATTCCCATTGTCCTTACCTCCATGATTATTCAGGCGCTCAGGGCACACCTTTCTTGTATGACCCTCTTTCTTACAGTGATAACATTTGATACCAGACATATCACCACCATAAGACTTCTGCCGAACCTTTCCTTTCTTCTTGTCAAACCTACCATCTTTCTTCGATGATCTTCCTTTTACGGACAACCCTTCGCCAACTGATGAAGATTTCTGCTCCTTTCTTTCGTTCAAGTCCTTTGAATACAAGGCTGCTTGAACTTCTTCAAAGGTCAGGGACTCTCTTCCATACAAGAGAGTTTCTTTGAAGTGAGCATGCAATCTGGGCAAAGCATACAACAACAACAATGCTTGATCTTCATCATCAATCTTCACATCAATGTTTTCAAGATCAAGAATCAGCTTGTTGAAAGAATCCAACTGCTCAGCCAAATCTTTGTCTTCATTCATCTTGAACGAATACAAGGCTTGCTTCAGGTAAAGACGATTCACCAACGACTTAGTCATGTACAAGCTTTCAAGCTTCATCCATAATCCTGACGCCGTCGTCTCCTTTGACACCTGCCGGAGAACCTTATCACCAAGGCTCAACAATATTGCGTTGGGTGCTTTCTCAATTATTGCCATCTTTTCTCTTTCCGTCAACGCAGCATCCATGGCTGCCATTCCCTTCAACGCTTCCAAACATCCCTGCTACACCAGTAGGGCTTTCATCTTCAAGTGCCACAGACCGAAATCGTTCACTCCGGTGAACTTTTCAATCTCATACTTTGTTGAAGCCATCTTCTCCACACTCACCGCACCAATTTGTTGTGAAAAACGATGTCTTTATGCAAAGTATAAAACGGTTTCTTGATGATCAAAAACCAAAACAAGGGTTAGGGTTTAACGGAAAAGAAAACAAGAAGAAGAAGAAGAAGAAGAAGAAGGAATAACAAGGATTGGGCAAATATAAATTCTATTTACTATTCACTTTCTCATTAAAGTTTACAAATGATTACAAGTGAATATCACAATTTGCCACACTCAACAAACTGAGTGTACTAGCCTATTTATAGGCTAACTAGGTAACTTGCAGCCCAAGAAACCTAAACAATTAGATCCTTAACACAAGGCCCAATTCGACAGAATATACACATTTCGACAGAATACATATAAGAACAGACTTCAACTACTATATGTAACTAACAGGCATCAGCATGTGAACAAGCTTCGACTGCATGCTTGCCTCCTGTCGAAAAGCTCTCCTTCGACACAGATGAGTTCGACCCAAATCTCACAGATACACATATAAAATTATGTTATAATGGAAAGGCAATTGAAATTAGTAGAGTGTAAGAAGATTATCAGAAGACAAAATTCTATTATAATTCAAGTAATATATGAAAGAAAATTATATCATGCTTTAATTGATTCAGGATCTGGTTTTAGACTTACAAGTCATCAATTTGGTAATATAAAACAAATAGATAAGATTATAGGAAGAGATAATAATGAAACAATATTTAATCAAGGATATGAGAATTTTTGGATTACTATTGGAAATTTAAAAGTAAGATTTGATAAAATATATTACTATCCTAATATAGTTTATGATTTCTTATTAGGACAAGATTTTATAAATAGAAATGTACCATTTACATTAGATACAATGAAAGTATACTTTACAAGTCCATGTGGAACTCAATTCTCAGAGAAACCTTTATATCAACCTTATAGACATACATATACGCACAACCAGCGTGGTGAATTACTACCAATTTATATAAATCAAAATCAAAATCAAGACCAATTTTATATTAAACAAATTTTTTTTGACTTATTGGAACAATGTTATTCGGAAGACCCACAAGCTTTTTCTAGAAGAAAACAATATTATGCTACTATTGAATTATTAACTGAAAAACCTATATGTGAAAAACCTATGTTATATACTAAAGAAGACGAAAAAGATTATAAAAATACTATACAAAAACATTTAAAATATAATTTAATTCGAAATACTAAGAGTAATTATAATTCTGCAAGTTTTTTAGTTAGGAACCATAATGAAATAAAAAGAGGAGAACCAAGAATGGTAATAAATTATAAACCTCTAAATAAAATTGTAAAAGATTACTCCTATCCATTGCCGAGAAAAGATATGATTTATGAAAAGATTAAAGACGGAAAGATATTTTCAAAATTTGATCTAAAATCAGGATTTTATCAAATATTATTAAATGAAGATAGTACAAATTGTACAGCTTTTAGTACACCCCAAGGAAGATATGAATGGAATGTATTACCTATGGGATTAAAGACAAGTCCAGGAATATTTCAAGAAAGATTAGATAAGATCTATAGAGATTGTTATTCTTTTATAATTATTTATATTGATGATATATTGATATTTAGTAAAAACATTAATGATCATAATAAATATTTATTTATATTCGCTACAAGAGCATACGAAAATGGATTGGTATTAAGTAAAAAGAAAGTTGAATTAGCTAAAGAAAAGATTAGCTATCTAAGATTAATAATTGATAAAGGGATTATAGAATTACAACCCCATATATCTGAAAAAATTCTAGATTTTTTAGATAAATTAGATAATATTAAACAAGTTCAATCCTTTTTAGGACATATTAATTATGCTTCACAATTTATTAAAGACTGCGCTAAATTAAAGAGCAGATTGCAGGCCAAGATCCGAAAAGATCACAAATTTAAATGGAATGCATATGATACTAATTGGGTGAAAACTATAAAGGAAAAGGTAAAACATTTAGAGAGATTTCCCCTATCAAAAGAAGAAGATAATTTATATATTGAAACTGATGCCTCTGATAAATTTTGGGGAGCAGTATTACGACGTCAAGGAGATGATTTAATTCTTAGATACACTTCAGAAACATTTAGAGGTGCTGAATTAAATTATGATATAAATGAAAAAGAAGTTTTAGTGGTTATTAGAGCTATTGAATCTTTTAAAATTTGGTTAGCTAAAAAAGAATTTATAATTAAAACGGATAATACACAAGTTAAAGCTTTCCTCGAAAATAAGATTAAAGACAATATTGTTAATAGGAGAAGAATTAGATGGCAAATGAGAATTAGTCCATTTACGTTTAAAATTATACACATAAAAAGGACTGACAATTGTTTTGCAGACTCTTTGTCAAGACCCAATGGATAATCTACTCCAAGAAGATAAAACCAAGATTATAACATCCAAACTCGAGGAAATTGAAAAACAATTTTTCAATATGGCCTCTGAAATTGATGATCATATGGCTATGATTGACAATAAGTTGGAAATATTTTCCAAATATATGAATACAATCAAGCAAGAGATTCTTCGGACTCTTGATATTAAATCCTATCCAGATTCGCCAAGAGACATACCAAGTTCATCCAGTTTTTTGGGAAAAGAAAAAGATTCTCCTAAAAAATTGAGATTTATAAATTCTAGGATAAATTAATTAATTTCCCCTCCAAGGAACCAGTTGATAAATTTCTTACAATTTATCATAAAATGGTTGAATTTATGTATAAAGGAAATCCAAGAGACATTGAAAGTTATATTATTGAATACAAAAGAATATATCCAAGAATTCTGATAATCTTAGATGATTGGGAAGAAGCTAGTCTTCTTACTGATCTTTTAAGATTTGGACTTATTGACTCTATTTATATTGATCCAAGCAATGATTTATCCAAGTTGAAATATTTCCCATAATCAATTATAAATGGCATTCGAGGGTATATTAAAGGAGTAAATCCTCAAAAAACTATATTTGTGAAGATATATACAGCTAGTCCAGACGAAGAAGGTGAAGCAGTCTATTTTGTCAAGATCGAAACCCTCAATGATGAAACAATACAATCTCAACAAGTAATTAACAAAGAAGAAAAGCCAATAGTTGACAAGTCATGGATAACTAGGAGAAGAGCCTTGGGATTCCATGTAATTCTAATGATGATGAAGCAAACCTATGATCAAGCCAAGTTCTGGAGTTATTCGATGAGTGATAAAGCAATTTCTATTTGCAAGAAGGATAAAGATCAGCAACCGGGGATTTTGAGGACCCTACAGATATTTACTCAGAAGATCGAGCGTAATCATTTCCAAGGATAGCTGGAAACACACCAGGAGTTTTGTCAGATAGTTAAAAGCAATGGAGACCGCAAGTGCCATTATTGCAAGGAAAATTGATAAATGACAAGAACAATGAAAAGGGGATACGACAAGAGAAAGTTATGGCCGACAAATATTTTAGGCTGAAAAAGAAAAAGAAGAGATAAGATTCTATATAGTTAAGGATATCTTTTGTATGCCTATATAAGCTCGATTATGTAACATTTGTAGATACGAGCTCTCAGAAATAAATCTTTGTATGTACAAAACCACTATGTTCTAAATAAAATTCCAAGTTTCTGAAATCTGAGTTTTAGTATCATCTTTCCTTATGTTTACTTAGTTAAAATAAGGATTTAGTAAACAATTCAGGAGGCTGGGTATTTTCTATGCTCTACGAACAATCGGAGCCCGAGGTCCATTTGTCCACCGTTGAAGCCAGGAAGGCGTTGTTAAGGTGTTGAAGGACGGCAAGCTCAATTAATTTCTCAAGAAGCGTGGTAAGGCCCATTAACCTTCTTAGTTTACTATTTAGCGTTATTTTAAGTAAGAAACCTCTGTAAACGAAATATTGATAACTAAACCAGAAAGTAAGAAATATTTTTCTAATGTGTTCATTAACACAAACTGAATTTGAAGATATTATGGACCAAGCAAATTTACTAAACCAAAATGAAGTTGATACTTTATATAATGAAATAAATGTAGATTATGGGATAGAAAATTATTCTAACTATTATAGAGCTTTTGACAATTATAATGAAATTATAGACATGACAACATATATGCATCTAGATTCTGAATTTATTCAAGAACGAACAAGAGATCTTATGGATGCATTAGAAAAGTTAATATCCAGAAAAGAACAATGGAAAATTAAAAACAATGAATGTCCAGGATGTAGTTACTGTTTAATTCATCAATGTTTAAAATTTAGATGCGGATGTCCTTGTATTTGTAAGATCGAAAGAAAAAAGGGACCTCCCAATATATAATCCCCCAATAGACTAGTATCAGAGAGAGACAAGATTTAGGAAGGAAAACTAGAAATTGAGAATCAACCTAGTAATTCTAATTCCAATCGTTATGATAGATTACAAGGAATACACTTACCAATTATTAATAAAGAAGGAATATAAAGGAATATATATATATATATATATATATATATATATATATATATATATATATATATATATATATATATATATATATATATATATATATATATATATATATATATATATATGATTTTACCTCTGAAGGGATACTACAATTAGAGATTTGTTTAATACATTATAAAACTCAAATTGAAACAAGTATCATAAAATATATGGATAAAGAAACTAATGAATCCCAGAAAGAAATATGGGAACATATCTATACTATGTTACAAAAGGTATAATATGGATAAAATAAAGATATTGCGTGGAGAGATAGAAAACCTAGAGCAAGATAAAACTAAGCAAAATTTTTTAAAATTATTTAATCATGAAAAGCTAGAATTTTTAAATGATCAGTTAGAAATAATAAAGAAACGATTAGAAATTACTAATATTTTACTAGAAAACGAATTAGAAAATAAATTTATTCAAGAAATTATAGGAAGACCGCCTAAACCTGACATAAAAAAGCAAAAATCTATTATTGACAAGTTATTAGAAAATAGAGAATAGATGTCACCTATAATTTTAGGATTATATGGAAATGAAATTAAGGAATTAAATCCTGAAATAAATATGGATAGTAGCTCAAGTACCTAAGAAAGCTCTAAGGAAGAAAATATGAAAGTAAATATTGATCAATATCTAGAAATGGAAAATGATAGTGATTATGAAAATAAATTAATAAACAAGTTGAAAACCTTAGAAATTTCCAAGGATGATAAAAATGATAATATTTGTGTAGATATTAAACCAAATACACAAAACCCAAGTACACCAGTAGTAGTAAACCCAGGACAAGCTTCAAGTTCAGCTAGCAACATGACTGATAACCATTGGAGGATAAATGAGGAAGAACAGAAAACCCCAACTAGAAAATATATTGATAGAAGAGAATACTATAATATGAGAAAACCAAGTGATTATATCCCTATGAAATATGTACCTTATGACAAAGAACCACAAGCACTAAGCCCAACTGAAATTTACCTAGATCTAGATTGTGTCGAAGATAGAGAAAAGATGCTTACTATGTGGATAAATGAAAATGGAGCGGTAATAAATAAAGAGGGAATGACTAAAGAACAAGGTATGGAATTCTTAAGGAGAACTATGCGAGGAACTGTAGACTGATATATTGAAAGTCTAGGAAATAATTATGAAATATTAAAAAATGAATCAGCAACTCTAGTAATATTTCTTAGTAATCTTGAAAAACTACTTAGAGGAGAATTTTTAGGATACTATCAAGATACCACTCAACTATGGCAAATAGATAGAGAAAGGGCAATAAGAGGTATGGTGAATATAAGTATTTGTAATATGTGTTATTTTGACCAATATACTTGTGAATATACTGACTGGTTTTATAAAGCAAGATTTAAGGACTCGTCACTAGAATATGAATTTTATAGTAAAATGTACTATGAAAAATTAACAGAACCTTTTAGGTCTAGATTAACAGACGATTACACAGAATAAATGGAGCAACAAAATGTAGAAAAGATTATCCTAGGAGCAAAGACATGGTTTGCTAAGAAAAAGATAATTGATTAATGTATAGAAGCTAGAAACCAAAATAAAATCTTTAAATACCAGAAACGACAATTATGTTGTACGAAGAATGACGAAATAAGACAATATGGTTGTTATAATAAACCCTATAAGAAAATAAAGAAATGGAAATTTAAGAAAACTAATTATAAAAATAGTAATAAAAATCGATACTTTAGAAAAAGAAGGTTTGATAAAATTAAAAATAGTTATAATAACTATAATAAAGATAGAGATAGTATAAATAAACTTAATGACTATTCAAGAAAACCCAAGACATGTACTTGTTTTATTTGTAAACAAGAAGGGCACTATGCTAACCAATGTCCAAAGAGGAATAAACATAATATAAAAATTCTAGAAGAAATCTATGATTACGGTTTTGAACCTATAGAGTCTGATATAGATTCAGATGATAGTCTATATAGTGCTAGTATCAACTCTGAGAATATAAGTGATGATGAATAAAACAAAAGAAGACATAAATGAAGAATCAATAGAATTTTCTGATATTCGAGGATATGAAAAACTAGAAGAAATTAAACAATTAGATTTAGACATAGTACCAACAAGAACTTTAATAGAAAAATATGGGAAGTATATAGGACAGACAGTTCGAGTACAGAAAATCCATGAATCAAGTGTAGAAATAGGAGTAGCAAAAAAGAAAGGTAGAATTCCATTATTATCCAAAGAAATAATAAACTCAATATTAAAAACTATGGATGAGAATAAAAAGAAGAAAATGCAGGTAGTTGATTTAATTAAGGTTCAAGTTATGATAAAAGGATATTTTTAGGAAAAGTTAGATTCACCCATAGCAATGTATTTAATTGATGAGAGAATCAAGCATAACGTACAAGATGCTCTATTTGGAGCAGTAATTGGAAATTTATATTTTGGGAAAATAATATTTGAGTATGAGCCTAATTTTAGTGTTTCAATCAATGATAAGAATTTAGATAAAGCCTTAGTTTTATATCATAAATTAAAAAATTTTGAGATGCCTCAAGAAAGTCATTGTTATTCAATAACATATAGAACAATATCTGGTATTAGTCCAAGTCATCATACAATAAAATTTAAATCAGAAAAAATGAAGTTTAGGGAAATCTTTGATGAATTAATAGAATGGATACCACCTAGAAGGGTTAGACCTGACCAGTTAACCTATATAGAAGAAATAAGAACTGAGGAATTAACTAATGTTGTAGAAAGATCAGGAGAAATAATAGGAGATAAAAATCTAGCAATTATTCGGAAAAGAAAATCTGAGATAACACGTTTTAAGCCAAGAAATTTAGAAGTTGGTAGAAAAAGTTTAGACTTAACCGAGAAAAAAGGAAGAGGTAGCACCCAATATTTTATTAATGTGGGAATCAAACTAGGACGAAACCCTATTAAATGCTTAATAGATACAGAAGCAGAAACTAGTCATATAACCATCGATTTAGTACAAGGTATCGGAGTACCTATAAGAGAATTAAAAAATAAATATTATTATCTAGATTAAGATGACTCCCCAATAATGATCACTGGCGTCAATTTGTAAGATTCTTTTACCATTCCCTGAGATTTTTAAGGCAGGTGGAGTTTGTGCGATCTTCTTCAAAGCTCTTAATGCTTGAGTTTCCTTTTTTCCCCATGGTGGGGGGTTTTTTCTTCAGCATTTGGGATAGAGGCCTCGTGTATCTCGCCAGTTTTGGCAAGAAATCTCTTATATAATTAATTATACAAAGAAATTGCTGAATTTTCTTAAATGTGAGATTTTCATCAAGAATGTTTAATAATTATTGAGAAATATGAGGTTGGGGTTGATATTTCCCTTGGGAGAAATGCCTCCCTAAAAAGTCAATTTCTATTAGGTCCAATTGGTTTTTCTTTTTAGAGATCATCATTCCATGTTGTTGGGCTATTTGAAGGAATTGGCCCAATAATTGTTTATGATTTTTTTTTCTTCTTTTCATAACAATAGCACATAATCAATATAGATGAGGATACTATTGAGAATGGCTTCAAAAATTCTAGTCATGACCTTTTGAAAAAGCGATGGAGCTTCCTTAAGCCTAAATGGTAACACAATCTATTGGTACTAAGCGTTAGGAATGAAGAACGTCGTTTTGTAACGATCCTCATGTACAATACCCAATTTCCAAAATCCTGACTTAAGATCGAACTTGGAATAGATCTGGGCAACTTTGATGAAAACATTTAAGGACGACGCCTTTGGAATGAGAAATTCATCATCTTTGAGGAAATGATTTAGAGGTTTGTAATCAATTACTAGCCTTTTTTTCCTCCCAATTGTTCAGATCTCTTTTCCACATAAAATGTTTGGCAAGCCCATTCTGATTTGGTGGGTTCTATAAGTCCTTGTATGAGTAACTGGTTGCATTCTTCCCTAGATAATGTATAATTTGATAGACTCATTCATGGATGAGTGGCCTTGGTTGGATTAACATCTTCATTGAGCTCGAAAGGAAGTTGAACAAAAAAGTCTTTATTTTTCCATAGAGGTTTTGGATGGCATAATTTTTCATGGCTGTCTACACAGAGTTTGAGTAGGTTAGACTTGATTTCTTCATAGCTAACAGGAATTTTAAAAAGTGAATATAGTTTCAATAATCCAAAATAAGTTTTGAATTCTATTTTTAATTTGATTCATGTGGGAGAATTTGAAGTGTATTTGTTGCTGAATAGACATCCATTCCTACTACAATATCTTTGTTTGGAATATTACTGCCAATGACCCTAGTCCAAACTATACTGTCAGGGAAGAACTTATTTCCTATATTCTCCATGGTCATTACATTTGTCCTAAAAAATTTTCCATATGCTGCTACAATGTATGCAACATGTGTCACCCATGATTCTACTGGGAGAATGCTAGGATTCATCATTGTAATCTAAGCCCCAATGTCCATATAAGCTATAACTTTCTTCGGACGGAAAAACTTTGTTGTGAGGACATGAACTTCAACACAAGGGAGATGTGGAGTAGGAAGAGAACTTCACATATCTTTGAAGGAGTAAAAAGGGATATATTTGTCATCTTTTGACTTTGAAAATGATGCTTCATCAGACGAAGAGTCTTGAAGGGAAAAATTGTTTCTTCATCAGCAGAGTTTTGTTCATAATACAAAGATTCTAAGTCTCCTTCTAGAGGTTGAAGAGAGTTGATCAGCTTTGCGGCTTTGTGGGTATTATTAGGACATTATTTAGAGAAACGTCCCTTTTTTCACAAATAAAGCATCTCTGATTTTTCCCTTTTCCTCTAAAAAGTTTTCTTCTAAAGAACTTCATAGCCTTCTTTTTCTTTTCCTTGAAGGTCCTATGAGGTTTGGTGTATATTTGATGATGATGTTTCTTTTTTGTTGCACAACTACAACTTTTGTCTTTACACTTAATCTCCAGGTAAGGCTTCTTACATGCTTGTGTGAATTTTGACTTTTGTTCTATAACTTCTGAAAATTGATGATGAAAACTACAAAGCTTTTCAAGTGCTTCTAGCGTCACCGAGTGAATCTGGACAAGACTCGTGGTTTTAGTATCCTTTTGAGTCGCGTCTAACATCCTATGAATTTTTGCATGGAGTTCTTGTGGTTGAGAGGATACATAGGTGTTCTTGAGACCAGGGGCATTGTATCCATTGAGGAGATAGCACCTCTGTGTCATCCTATAATAGTGTTTATTGGGGTCCTTTGTTTCGAGGGAACAACATTTCATCTCAAAGAATTATTGTTTTTTTTCCATCAAATATCACCATATCACCGATAAATTCATGGTGAAGCACACAAAGAATATTAGCTGTAGTTTCTAGATGGTGTAACTCATCTTGTTTGAAACCTCCAAGATTTTGATACCATTATTTCAATGTGCATGTCATTTTACAACAAAATTCTTCAATGACTTAATAGCTATCTGCACTTGTTTTCATCATCTGGGTGTCAAGTCAAGCTCCAAATTCAAGTAGTCTCTTTCTCCAGCGGCTAGGTGGTATATCATCAAAAGAGAACTAATGACGGCCATTCGGTTTAGTCCTTTCAGGGACTAGAGTTTCTTCAGTGGATTCTTCAAAAAAGGATTCTTCCTCTTTTATATTTTCCATGAAGAGTCTTAGGATATAGTTATCTTCAGATTCTGATTTCGATGAAAAATATCTTGGTGTTTCATCAGCAGATGTTTCTTGATAAGAGTTGTTGTCACCATTTGAGGAGGACTCATCTTCTTTTTGTGTTGATGATTCAGGAAGAGAGTAATTTTTGGGGGAGATTCATAATTTCCAGTGATTCTCATGGCTTAGAAACCTTTATCAGGAATTTCTTCTTCCTTTTGAAATTTTGGAGGAGGTGTTTTAGGAATATCCTGAGAGTTTGAGGATTAAGCGCTCAACACAGGAAACTTTCCCTTTTGTCTTAGAGGTTGAGGTAGTGGTAGTTGTGGCAGATATTGGTCTGTAATTTGTAGGTATGTATTTGACATGATCTGGTGGTGATGAAGCATAGGCCAGGTAGAAAGGAAAAGGCCTTTCTGGTCGTTTGAAATATGTAGGAAAAGCATAAGGGTCAAAGAAAGAGTTTTCAACACGCTTGAGTTTTCTTTCATGAGAGGCTATTAAGAAATCATCTATCTCTTTTATTTGTCCTTATAGATTTCTGATTTCTCTTTCCTTTTGATCAAAAAAATTTCCAAAATTTCTCTCTTCTAACATCTGTCGCAAATCACGATCCAGCTGAGATACTTGAACTTTTAAGTTTCTGTAATGTTTATGCATTTTTTGAAATAAAACCTTGAGGCACTCATATGTTTCATCTATTTACTCAGCAATCTTATCCACCTTTTTGTCAAGATTTTGGAGAATATCATTTTGAGAAACCATGTTTTGCGATTGCCAATTTAGATCTTCTCCAGGTTTAGTTAAAGGACTAAGTTTTCCATCGGGCTGGACTTTATTAGGATGAATAAAGGGTTTAGATGTTTTGTCTGTGATTGGATTCATCTTCCTTTCTATAGCAAGAAATTGTTGGCTATAATCTGATGTTGTAGTTAAATACATAAAGCAAGGGATTGACTCAACATTTTTTGGGGGATTCTAAGGTTTACAGCAGTCTGACGGTGACCACGTAACAAGAGTAGAGTCATCTGGTGGCAACAATTTTTCTTTCTTGAGACTTTTGAGAGCTTCCTTATAAATAGGCAAATGTTTCTTTGGCTCATAGATTCCTACCCATGGACCGTTATCAGAATCATATCTTTTCCATGGTGGAAGATATGGTTTCCACGTCCCTTTGTTTTTCCTTTTTGGGAGGATAATGTTTATGTCAAAATCATTATCGTGCATCTAAAATTCACATCTTGAGTCGTATTTATTGGTATCAACGTCCCAAATAAAGTGACCATTTATCTTGTCAGTATAGTTATGCTCTCCTTTACTAGTAAAACATGAACCAGGTACCAAACTTCTTTGAGAATCGGCTGGATCAGCATGGTTTGGAAAATAAGAGAAACTAAACTTTATCCATCATCTGCTTTTTTGAAAATTATTTTGACAGTTTTGTCAATGGATCTTCTGAAGGTAGCCTCTTGAGATTGTATTTGTCTTCTATCTTGATGGATTTTTTTCATTATTTGTTATCCATTCAATGAGAATTAGCTGAGTTAATTCTTCCCTTATGATCCTTCTTGGTATATGGATGATATATGGTATATCTTCTTCTGTATTAGTAACTACTAACAGCGAATTAAAAGAATACCCCGTGAGAGGAAAATCTATCGAATGATTTTATAAGCGATAGATTATTTGATGATGGAAAGTAGCAGACATGGCTTCTGGAACATGGCCAGATCCAGTGATTTTGATTTGGACTTTTAGTATTGTGGATAAAGTGATGTCGTTGAGGCTTACATTATAATTTGGAAAAACAGTGATGACAACACTTCTCGCATGAAGTGTGGTTAGAACAATCCCTATGACAACATTTTCATAATGGAGATAGCTCAAATCTAAGAGAGCTATTTTGCAGAAGACAAACTAATTTTTCCTTCCATGGAGAGAGAGGATGAGCCTAACCGCTCCAAAATGTAAATTTGTGTATCCTTCTTATTTCTAATGATTTATGAGACTCTGAGAAATCTCGAAATCTACATACTGCTCTTAGTTTATAGCTCTCAGACTACATTGGTCTAGTCGAGATGATTGGATATACTCTTTCATATGAGGGCGATTTGTATAGATTATGTTTGTGATGGATATGGTAATTGATTTTTGTTTTTTTGAAGATATTACAAGGACTTAATAGGGGAGGTATTGTTTCAGCAATTTGAGTATCTTCTGGAACATAAGAATACTCAACAAGATTTTCTATTTTGTGGGTATCATTTTTTTTTACAGAGTTTAGGATGTGATAGGAAAGAGGTGGTAGTAATTAGGGGTGGCAAAACGGGCCGCCCGCCTCGCCCCGCCCCACCCTACCTTAAGCCCGCAAAAAAGGTGGGGCAGGCAAGCCCGCCAAGTGGAAATGGGCATAAAAATATAACTCGTCGCGCTAAGGTGGCGGGTTGGCAGGCGGCGGGCTTGACCGCCTACTTTTTTATTTATTTTTTTTCTCATTTTTTTAATAGATTAATAGGGTCATTTTTACATTTTAATTAGATTTTTCACTTATTTTTTAGAACAATTTTTATAAAGCATTTTTTTAACAAATTTTACTTCAAGAAATATTGCATATATTCTCAAATAAATGTATAAAATAAAACCATCAAAAATTGAAATTACTATAATTAACTAAAAAATAGCAGGTTTAAGGTGTGACAAGTTGAACGAATAGGTGCGGCGAGCTTTCACGAATGGCGGGTTTTGGCGGGACGAGCTTTGGCGGGTGGCGTTCTTTAACGGGCGGGCTTTGGTGGACGGTGGGTCCAAAATTTCAACTCAACACGTCACTTTTTGGCGGGTGCGCGGGCCGGACCGGGAGGTCACGACCCGTTTTGCCACCCCTAGTAGTAATAGGTTGAGTGTTTGGTTGTGGTGTTTCCATGATTAAATAATTTTCTCCCTTACTCGCCATCTTTATTATATTCATATCATATGCCCCTCTTCTTTTCTGTCAAAGCTCTGATATTACATCGTCTGAAAATCTTAAATATCACGAAATCAATCTTTAACTGTGCCCGTCAACGATTTAGCTAATTTCTAGACATTTAGAGGCTTGTAAAAAATGTTCAATATTCTAAACAAACATATGGAAGCATTCTTTCAAACACAGCGACGATATATTTAGAAGCTTCATCGTGCAATGGAAGTAGTTTACTTATAAGTGCTAGTTTATTTCAGTTTTTTTAAAATAATTTTTATAATATTATATATATCCTGTAAAAAATATTTATAAAGAAAATTTATATAAAAATTTTAGATAAAAATTTAATTTAAATAGTTATTATTAAAATGTTATTTTAAATATTTTTTTATGAAATTTTTTTAATTATCAAAATTTTAAAAAAATAACTTAACTTTAAAACAATTTCAAATAATTTTTAAAAATATCATTTTTGAGATATGATTTTTTTTTTTAAATTGCGATTTCAAATGTTTTAATATTCAATAATATATGTTTATGTTATAGAAAATAAAAAATAATCTTGTAATTTAGAAAAAATAAATTAAAAAACTTATAATATTTTAAAAAACTTTTTTATAAAAATCATATTTAAAATTAAAAAAAAAAAACTATTTTTTTTTAAGTTAAAACAAACAAACAAACACTAAAACTATACCCAAAAGGAACTACCAAACTGAAGCGAAATCATTAAGCCATGGTATATCTTAGATTAGTTTGTAGTTTACTAAATAGAAATTTATGAATTTACCTTTCATTGAAAACAATAAAATTTGTAATTAATATATATACTATACAAATATGTTTAAAATTATTAAAATAGATCTCCGATCATATAGTACAGGAAAACAAGATAATCTTATAGTTTTTTTCCACAATTTACTTTTATATCATGAATTAAAAATAAATTAACTTAAATCGTTTTTAAATCAAAGGACTTTGTATGTGTGATGTGCAAGATAGATGTTGCAGTATAAAGAGGCATAGATCATGAAATTATATTAACAAAGAAGAGCTAGTAATCTTGTACCTTTGGTTGATGTACTCCAAAGTCCAAACATCTTCAATATTGAAGTTGATGATAATAATAAGCAACATGGCATTCACATGCATATGCCTCTGCACTTTAGCCCTGGCTCCTTCCTATACTATATATTATATTATAAAAGAAATTAATTGACAAGTTCTTATGTTAGAGATGGAGAAACCATGGAAAGTGCAGGTGCAAATGCAGGTAAAGGCAACATATTGTGATGACATTGGTAGGTTATGGAGTTATAGTTTTTTGCTTGCTTGCTACTATATATAGTGAGAAAAAGTACAAAGTGGTATGAGAATGATTCACAGAAAATCTGTATAAGATTTTGGCACCAATTCAATGAGACGCTAAGAAAATATCTTGAAAGATATATGGGACCATTGATTGATCAATAAAACAAAATGGTCTATCTGTATGGCATATGTCCGTATACTAAGAAAATATTAAGTTAATACCAATTTGTTGCATCTTTTGTCTTAAATGGTTAATAATAGAATGAATAATGTATTTGATTAATTAAAAAATAGTAATATATGATTTATATTGATATAGTCGAAATTGAATCATATAAATAGTAGAAAATATATATATTTTTATGAAGACATTAAGTACTTTAATGGATTTGAATAAAATGATTATTGTGGTTATTTTTGAATATGTGTACAAATTGTAATGACTATCTTTTGCAACTTTGAAACAGATTTTATTTTATATTTTAAATATTTATATAATGTTTTTTATATATTAAGGATAAATATTTATTTTATATTTTTTTCATATTTATTATTGATAAATATTCTTTATATATTATTTAATATTTATTAATGACAAATTTATCATATTTTTTTTATATTAACCAATAAAAATAATATTTATGATTATTTTTTTATTTTTTTATGTATGAATAATAAATAAACATCCTATATTTTTTTAATGCATAGACAGATATTTATTTAGTGTTTTATTTTATGTTTTTTGACATTTATATGTACATATTTGTTATAGAATTTATTCCACAATCACCTAATATTATGATGATTTTTCATATAAAGTAAGTTACACTCAATTTGTTGAGAAAAAAAAGAATTTATGTAGGTTATACAATAATCAAATCTAAACTAGGATTGTTGTTTCATATAAATATCACATTTCAAAAGAATATCACTTAAATGTTTATAAAATATTAATGCTTAGAAACTATTTCTGACTTTTTAAAGTTAACAAAGTTTCAAACACTTTAAAAAATGAGGATTACATGAAAGTGAAATATTGATTCTTGTAAGTATGATTTTAAAGTTGTTCTATTTGTTAATTTGTTAATTTGTTTTCTATTATAAAATGGCATTTATACACACCTAAAAATCTTCATGAACAAATACAATATTTTGGAAAGAAAACATGAACTATTACAAAATTTACATGAAAATTGAATTTGTTCATGTGGTAATCAATTATTTAAATTTAATAATCAATTACGTCTTTCCAACATTAAATATATTTGAAATTTTACACTTATAATCAATTACTAATACACTTTGTTTGAAAAAAAATAAATTTTATAAAGTGATAACCGATTAAAATAATTAATTACTAAACCTTTTCCTTGAAAAAAATCATACTTTGAAAGGTTTTATTTCAATTAGTTCTATGCTTTAACTTTGAAAATATATTAGTTTATGTTTGTCTGATATTTTATAAATACGATGAATATAATTTATCATAGATAGAAATATTTAACCTAATCTCTTTTTTATTGCTTTTAATTGATCATTGTCTTCATTTTTTTTTTTTATCGTCATCGCTGTCTTTATCTTTTTTTATTAGTGTATTTATTTTATCAAAATCTCAACGTCAAGAAAATACTCTTTACAGTTTTATAAATAAAAAATAAAAAATAATTCGTATATTATAAATGAATTACAAACTTCTTTACATATAACCACTTACAAACTAAGTGAGGTAAAAAACAATAACCAACCCGCCTAATCAAACTCAACTAACATAACATAATTAAATTTGAAACTAAATGTCAGAATTAAGTTCATAACAAAATATTTAACTATTAGTTTATTATAATTATTTTCATTTTTTATTTCAATATTATAAAAAATTAAATCTTGCACTAATTTTTAATTACGATTCAAAAATATTTATCAATTTTTTAACATATATAATATTCTTTGATTAAATAGATCATTAATAATATTATTATATTATTAATGAAAAAAATAAACACTCAAAAGACTCCTTAAAGAAATGTGTTATCAACTCATATATATATATATATATATATATATATATATATATATATATATATATATATATATATATATATATATATATATATATGTATGTGTGTGTGTGTGAGAGCGCTAATATTTTATACTTTTCGCAAATCATTGAGATAAACCTTCTGCATTTTAGGGCAGGGAGAATAGTAAAAAGGACATAGAATTGAATTCATTCTGGTGTTCCTGTATGAGGAGATAAGGATTGGTAGATCTGAATTAAAGTTACAAGTTTTGTCCATACATAGAAAAAGTTAGAGAGTGGCGTGCACCTGCGTGTCTGCCACAAACAAACTGGTCATAAGGCCACGTGATACTAACCATGCAACCACGTGGGATTTGATTACTTAGCCAATGGAAACATGACACGTATGATGAAAGGACAGAAGATCACTTGATATGATATGAATGTGTGTCTGTTGGGCCTTGTTATGAGTATTCGGTGGGTGTGTGTAAAACGACCTTTGCATTCCAAACAGTTGCTTTCATCTATACTTCTTTAATAGAATAGGAGCAATTGGGATATCGACAAATGTGTACCACTCGATGTTATTCAACCTAATAATACATTAATTAGAGCTGTCAAAATCAATTATATATTATTCTAACGGACGGTTTTGATGGCCTTAAAGATCTATATGGTCGAGCTAAAAAAAGTTTTATTTAAATAGATAATTGTTATTGCATGCAAAAATATTAAAATGTTTTTTAAATTTCGAAGATGCATCTCGAACGCACAATATATTAATGTTATGGTGCACCAAATGAATGTCACCTTAGATGAATACTAAAAGAAATTTCGGAGATATATATCTAGGTATTTTCAAGAAATATGATAGTTGATCAGTCCAATGGACATTCCGAAGATGCATCTTCGAAAGTTTGGGACGATATTTTGAAATTTGATGTCACTTTTGCATGTCAGATATTTCTGAAAATGCATTTTTGGAATTATTTGATAAAACACAAAGCTGCATGATCACACAACCATACTTTTTTTCACTCAAAACCCTCACCAAAAACCCTTCAATTCTCAATCTACATTTTCACTCCAAATCTTCAATCGTGTTTCATCACATCAAACAGAGCAAAAAAAAGTTGGAATTTCAAGTAAAGATCATTTATTTCAAGTTTCATTGCTCACATTAAGCTTGTTTTCTGTCTGAAAAACGTGCATTTATTCCGGAGATAAATTTCTGGAACGAGTATGAACTCATCTAGAAATGCAATTCTGGTATCTGTTTGTGTTAATTTTTTCAGCTTTGTTTACAACATTAGCGTTTATTTACTGTTCTGTGGTAATTCTTTTTATTAGATGTGTTGCACCCTGATGTTTTCCGCAAACAAGTTGTGTCTCACACTATTAAAGGTGTAGTTGTGAAGGCGGTAGGTAATGGAAACCAATTTAAAAATGAGCAACAGTTTGAATCTTGTGATCACATGTTTCAATGGATTCATACGGAGGCCTCCAAACTGGGATTTGATGTGGTTATCGGAAGGTTCGATAATGGTTCGGATATAAGATGTGTTTTTTTGACAATGACGCGCGAAAGAAGCGGGAGATACATACCTCATCTCCGTAATTTTAAACGAGACGACACCGGTTTAAGAAAATGTGAGTGTCCCTTTAAGGTGTGTGGTTATATGTTGGCAAACAAAAATAGGAGATTTAATGTCATATGTGGTTTGCATAACCATGATTTGTGTGAAAAGTTAGTCGGTTATCCAATTGTGTTCGGCTCATGCCGGAAGAGAAGGAATGTGTTGCTGACATGACATTGACTTTGGTTCAACATAAAAATATACTTGCAACTTTGAAACGTAAAAGACCGAAAAATATCTCAAATAGCAAGCAAGTGTACAACATTCGATACCAAACCAACAAGGCGCTTAGGGGGGATTGAACTGAAATGCAACAACTCTTGAAACTCTTGGATGATAACAATTATGTGTCTAGGTATCAAACGTGCAAGGATGGAGTTACTGTTAGAGATATATTTTAGACTCATTAGGATTCCATCAAGTTGTTCAACATGTTTCCTTATGTGCTCAAACTTGATTCAACGTACAAGACCAACAAGTATAGACTTCCATTATTGGAGATGGTTAAGGTTATCTCTACTGAGAAGACCTATTATGTCGGGTTTGCATTTCTAGAGAGCGAAAAAGAGGAGAATGTTACTTGGGCCTTAGAGGTGTGTCGGGAAATGTTCAAGGACGAAGAGGAGATGCCTAAAGTGATTGTAACAATCCGCAATACCGCCTTGATGAATTCGGTTACAAAGGTATTTCCTACTTCTTACGCATTACTTTGTAGGTATCACATAATAAAGAATGTGAGAAGTCAGGTTAAATCTGCGGTAGAGACGAAACATACAGAGTCTAGAAATGGAAAAATGGTGAAGGCAAGTATAATTATGGAAAAAATAATGGATGCATGGAATCATATAGTAAATTCTTCCACTAAAGAATTATAGGCCGATTCCGTTATGCATTTTAGGAAA
The DNA here is from genome assembly GCA_022829125.1 of Lathyrus tuberosus. NCBI lineage: Eukaryota > Viridiplantae > Streptophyta > Magnoliopsida > Fabales > Fabaceae > Lathyrus > Lathyrus tuberosus. Next base: position 1,692,590 of record JALAZF010000379.1, on the reverse strand, counting down.
GTGTGCAAAAATATCCCGATTAGTTGAAATATGTTGAAAGCACAATTCTTGACCAGGTGAAGGAGAAAATGTTTGTGCTTGGACTAATCAAGTTAGATACCTTATAAATTTAACAACTAACCGAGTCCAGTCTGCTCATGCTACATTGAAGAATTGGTTAGGAAATAGTAAGGGCGACTTCTGTAGAGATTGGGACTTCGTGAACCAAATAGTTCCGAATCAGCATAATGAGATACATACATCATTTGGTCGAAGCATCATAGTTTTGGAACACATATTTAAAGACAACATTCTTTATTATTAGTTGGTCGGCAACATATATCGAGCAAGTTTGAATTATATTTTTCACGAGGCTAAACGAGCTAATAATGTAGGCTCCGATAGTGCAAAGTATGGATGCACAATTGTGAAAACATATGGTCTCCCAAGAGCTTGTGTTATTGCAAAAAAGGTGAAAATTAGTTGCCCAATAAGAATTGATGAAGTTTGCACTACTGGAAGAGGCTTCGGTTTGATGATGATGGTGTCATGAAAGATGGTATATCAAATATCTCTATCTTGACCGAATACGGTGTGATACAATAGAGGTTTTTGAAAGCCGGTGACAACATGAAACTCTACATCAAACAACAATTGAGGAAGATTTCTTATTCGGAAACCATCGACATGAAACCATCCTCTCAACCTATGAAAATAAAAGGTGCTCCGAAGAAGCTCAAGCTCACACCAAATGACAATTCAACGACACGGTCTCCTTCATATTTTGAACACGTTGACAAAGTTTTTTCCGACTCACCAACTCCAAAATCTCAAAAAAGTGTTGTCAAAAGAGCTCGAATTAGCAAACCACCTCCTTCGCCGCCTCCGTCAAAGATTCCATTCATTGACGAGATGCCAGTTTTTATGCACAAATACATCAAGCAGATCGTCAATGTTGAGGGTGACGGTAATTGTGGTTATCGAGCTGTTTCGACTTTACTCGGTAAAGGAGAAGATAATCATACACTTGTCTGTCATCAACTTATCGATGAGTTTAGGAGTCATAAAGAATCATACACACGACTTTATGGAAATAAAGAAAACTTTAATGCAATTTATGAGTCTCTTGTTACTTGCCTTAGTGGACCGACACCAGAGGCTAAATGGAAGCGCTTCCTTGAAATGGATCACCTCATAGCATGTGCGTATGATGAAGTTTGTATTGATCTTACACGATACGATTTTTCATAAACCTTTTTCTCACTACACACCGCCCCACTTCAAAATCCAAAAGATCGTAATAAATGTATTGAGTGGCTTTCAAAATCACGACATTTTGTTCAAGTTTACTTGAAATCGAGATGTCGTATACCACTTAAATCACCGGAGTAGACAACTCATTCAATAGAAAAAGCTAAGACTTGGCCGGACTATTTTATTGAAAGGATACAAGAGTTCCAGAAATTGAGCAACATTGAAAGAGAATCAAATTCACAAAAGTCAAAGGGGTGCCACCCATAAATTTAGTCGGCGACAGTTGTTTTGATTCGTTTTAATTTCCTATTTAGCCGGACAAATAAGTGTATATAATTGTGTCTCAATATTAATAAAGTGTAATATATTCAATTTCTTAATATTTTAATACAATTTTATCTTTCCTATAACATTTGATAGTTTTCCAAACAAAGCCATATATTATGTTCTGTTTTCTATCTGTTTTATTATGTCTAGTTTAGGATATGTTTCAGAGATGTATCTCCAGAATAAAGCAATAGGTAAGTTCCTAAAATGCATCTCTGAAACCACCACTGATGCTTGATAGAATTTTTGTGGTCCACATTTGTTTAGAACTTCTATAAATTTAGGGGCTCTTGTTTTTTATTTCACACAAACTGAAAATGTCTCAAATGTCACAAATAAACATCATATGGTATATCGCAAATGTCTACTTCTCCAGCGCGACACCTGGACAAAAGTTTAAGTTCACCGAGTACACCTCTCTTACAGATCAGAAATACGAAATCCATAATCTCCTACCTTACGGAAAAAATGAAAAAATGTGAAACTCGAGTACCGTTCACTGTCGATTGACAACGGAGGTAAGATTGAGTTCATCAACTTTGAGCTCAAGACGCATGCAAATGTAAGGGCCATGTGGAATACATATTTTTGTTTCAAAACAAAAGTTCCACTCGAGTTGGAAACGACGATTTCCAGATCGATCGAAGATATTGTGAAAATGTTGAAGTGTAATGTTGCATTTTATGTTGAAATCGTATATCTAATGCTTATGTTATGTTATGAATATTAATTTTATTTTGTCAAATTACAAGTTTTCGGTTTCTCCCTCTGCTACTGCTATGCATATGTTACAGAAATACAAGTTTTTGGTTTCTGCCTCTGCTACTGCTATGCATATGTTACAGAAATGCATCTCCGGTATTAAAAAAACAAATAATAGGGTGTCACTCAGGATGGCCTACGTTGTATGTGTATTGGACGCGTCCAGAGATGCATCTTCGAAATATGAGGAGCATTTTAACATTTTCGCATGGTGCATAAGTAACATTTAGGATGTATTAAGAAATCCTCTTTAAACATGGGTCAAAATTCATTACTTGAGTCTGGCCATATATAAAATCTAGATTACTCTACTTGAAATGTATTATCTCTTTATTATTTTTTATAAATATAATATATAAAATATATGATTTTAAATTTATATATTTTCAAATATTATATGATTTAAAAAAATTATAATATAATTTTAAATTGCTATTACTATTTTGAAATTATTCAAAATAATACACTAATTTGACTTAGCTCAAATTTAATAGAATAAAAGAGATAAAATCTTACTAAAATGAGGCAATTATTTTTTTTTATTGAGATAACATGAATATTAAAATAATTCTAAAAATTTTAAATATATGGAAAAAGACTACATGTGTCTATACGTCTAGACCTAATGGGTAGTAATTTCTTTAAGATTGGGCTAAAAAGACTTTTATAAAATTTAAGCGTTAATTGTAAGTCCCAAATCTATATTTTATTTAAATTTAGTGGACCCATTTGTATAATCTAATCCATTTTAACGACTTTAATTTTGATGTACGTGGATAGTTTGAGTTGGATTTACAGGTTGGATGAGTGAACTCGGCTTACATAAGAGGTATTTTCAGTAAGGTATGTCGTAATTGAAACCGACCGAACTTATTATTATATTTACTATTAGTAATATTAGATTATGTCAACTACAAAAAAATGTTAAACATAACTCACTTTCTGTTGGGAAAGAAAATGAGAATTCAATAGTATGTAGAAGGGGAGGTTAAATAGACATCTTTTAAAATTTTAATCAATTTAAAAAATTGTTTATTTCAAAAACCAAAGTTCAAAATTATTTGTGTAACGGAAAATTTGCGTACAGAAATATATGCTTTTAGAAGGAATATACACAACAGTTAATCAAGATACAAAATAGAAACGAATAACCAAAATAATCAATATGTTAATTGAATTGCAATCGAGTTACACGAGTTTGTAAAGTGAATAATTCAATACAATATGAAATATAATATCACAATCTTGAGATTTGATCAACAACGTGAATGATTCGAAGTCTCAATCTAACAAAACATATGCTTATCAACAAAATCGTTATTAATGAAATAAATCCAAACCACACATGATTCTACGAAAGTAACAAACCTAAACATGTAAATTATATAAAAAATTAAAAAGATAGGGATAAAGAAGATTGGACTAGGATTTATTTTGGTTCATCGCTTTCGTCCTCGCTTGCGCCTAATCCAATCTCCAATGGTTGCCCATTAAAATTTTATTGTTCTTCCACTATATTTTACAAATTTAGACAGATGTTTTTTGTACAATCATAATTCGAATAATGCTTAAAATAAAAATCTTTGATCTAAATCCTTGTTGACTCATACACAGTACATGACATTGAGGTCTTGTGAAATCTTCATTCAACTTCGTCTTAAATCTTCTTGCTCCAAGAATGCTGCTCCAAGTCTCCAGTTTGTAGTGATATTTATTCGATCGTACCGGTAACTTAAGCCTTGGTCTGTCAGAAGATGAGAAAAACTCCAACTTTGTTTGTAGGCTTTCACACACACTATGCCAAAAATGGTGTTTTATAGTTCTTTTTTGGCTTTTAAAAGCACTATTAAAGCTCCTGATATTGTAGATTGGTTACCTATGACAACGCTTTTAAAATGCTATTAAAATTTATTATTATAGCAATTTTCATAAGGTGCTATCGTAGCCTTTTTTTTTGCAATTCAATGCATGTTTGCTAAAGAGGATTTAATAGCGCTTTTTAAGAAAGCGCTATGATAGGTAAAGTTAATAATATCACACTACAAGAAAAATACATTTTAGTTGTAAGTTTTTAGCGTCGGCCCTGACTCCGACGCTATTAACGTTGATGTTATGTCGCCAATAGTCGTCGCTAAGAGATAAAATCATTTTTTTTTATAATTTTTTTAATAGATCATTATTAATAGCGTAGGTTTAGGTCGACGCTAAATTTGGATTTAATTTTTATTTTAAATAATTCTTTTAATGGAATACTAGAAAGTTTATTCATTCATTAATTTATTTGTTTTTTTTTTTATAGAAGTGTCGATTACAAACTGATTCTAAGATATTGATGCTAAGATATAGTTACTTGTACGTTCATTTATTTATTTTTAACCTTATAGTAGCAACGGCCAAAGACCGACGCTATTCTTGGTGCGAAGATATTTTATTTCCCCCACAATTTTTGCTTGCCTCCTTTTCTTATTTATTTATTGAGTTTATTAGCTTTAAATTTAGCGTCGCTTAAAACCGACGCTAACTCTTGTGCGAAAAGTTTGCTTTCCCCTTGAACTTTAGTTTGCCTCCCTTTTTCTTTCTTGATTTTCTTAATATATTTATTTATTAATTTTTTATTCTTTTTAACCAAATAATATTTTTGTACCCATTAAAATAATTAATAATATTTTAAAATAACAAATAAAATTTCATATTTTAATATTTTAAAAAGATAAATTGTAAAATAGTAAAAAAATATAAATTTTATTATAAAAATTAAAGTTGAAAAGTTTGGAAAAGTATATAAAATAGTACACAAATATAATAAAATATAAAATAAATAAAAAAAACAAAAAAGAATATTGATCGTACCTGGATCAGACAGTTCAGCGGCCAACAACGTCGTTGACCCTCTCAAGTGAGAGGGTATTTATAGAGAGCCCCCAGCGCGGGGCCAACGGTTACTTGCATTGGGCTGGATTGCCAGGCCCAATCCAAGTAACTGCCAGGGCTTACGTGGCGTAGTGAAGACCAGCACGTGGTCTTCGCCCTGGGGTAACCGTTCCTAGATCTCCGGAATTAGGGCAGACCGATTCCATCGGAAGTGGAGCGGTTACGTGAGAACGTGTCCTCGCGGGGAGGAGTCTTGCGTATCGGGGAGAGACGTGTCCTCGCAGGGAGGAGTATAGGAGCGACGAGGAGGAACGTACTCGGGGAGGCAACGCCCTGCCCGACGCTCCGTGTCATGCGTGTGCCCAACGCCATGGAGGAGGCGCAAGTGCCCGACACTGGTTGGTCCCAAAATGCCCTTGTTGGGCCACTCCAGGATGTGTGGGTTGGGCCTGCTCGACTGAGTAGTAGTCCCCGGCCCAGCCCAGAACAGGAGCCCCCTAAGTCGTCGCTCCGAAGTGTCGGAGTGACGACTTAAGGGCCAATAAGTCTGTCGGGGAAGTATGCGACCGCGAGGAGGGAGAACTTGTTAGGGATCCACTGGCCGTTTCGTCGGGGAGACTCGAGCGCGGCAGTCTGAGTTTGCTTGACTCAGCGGGGATACGAGAAGTTTGAACTTGAGTGTCGAGGCAAACGGAGAGACGCGTGTTGGGGAGTGAACAGTCGCATGCGTGCCACGTGGCAGACGCCATCATTGCCTAGGGCGGCTAGGCTAGTTTAGTGTACTTAAGTGCTCTAAACTCTTTGAATTCCATGAGGGTCCTATAAATAGGCCTCACCTCGTTTCATTTGCTCCGTTTTCTCTTTCACTCTTAGACGCTCTATTCTTTCCTTCTCCGTTCTTCCGCCGCTAGCTTCCACCGCCTTCCGCCGTTCTCTTCCAACGACCGTCGCGTCGGAACTCTAAAAAAGCGCATTTCAAGTAAGTTTCTTCCCTTTTTCTCCTTTTGTCTGCGTCTGTAGGGTGACTCTTATGGGGACCTGATGAAGTTCCCATAGAATCACGAAATATCCGGCGAAAACGGCGGAATTTCATAGTTTAGTTGTTGAATCTCGCGGGGAAGGGTGATGAAATCCCCGGGGTCATGAAGAATGTCCCGGGGTCCTGGGATGAATGTTTCTTGGTTCGTTCGTAGAATTCCACAGGGAAAAAGGATGGGGTCCCCGGGGAACCAAAGTTTTTCTCGAGGATCTGGGTCGAATATCTCCTCTTCCCCGACGATCCCTCATTGCCCTTTCACTTGATCAGCGGTGGAGGGGTGGATTTGATACGGGTAATCGAATTCACCATTTCCTTCTGCTTTTCAGGTAAATAGACGCGTTGCCCGTGGCTGTGGGATCGTTGGACAGTTACGACGAGCCCGACTCTCCTATGGCCGAGACAACCAGCGGGGAGAGGTTGCCCGACGAATGGGCCTGTGAGGAGGCCTTAAACATGCCGTCTCTGTTCGTCGACGGGGATGAAGACGATATCTTCGACACCGTCGAGCACCGCCTGGTGGGCTCGGCCAAGTCATCGAATGTATTCAGGCCAAGGGAGCACCACAGGATCTGCTCGACGTACGACGGGATGCGGTTCCCCGTCTACGAGTTCATGTTCGATAAGGCAGGGTGGCGCCTACCCTTCACAGATTTCCAACAGGCCGTATTTACTTGGCTGCGCTTGGCCCCCTCCCAGCTCCACCCCAACTCACTAGCTTTCATTAGGGCCTTCGAGCTGGTGTGTAAATACTTGCAGATTGGTGCCACTGTACCCTTGTTTTTTCGCATCTTCCATCTTCAGAGGCAGGCCATCGACGGCAGGCATGGTTGGGTATCTTTTAAGCAGGTGAATAGCCTATTTCACACCTACCTGGACTCCGTGCGCGACTTCAAATTTTGGTACTACCTCGTGCGGTTGATCACATTTGAGGCCGTAAACACGATGTACCGTCGAGAGGTCGAGGAGATAGACGGTCGGCGACAGGAGGTCCTCAAGTCTAGGTTCCCGTTGTTCTGGACAGAAGCACACTTCAAATTCGGGACGGACAGCTACAAGGTCAAGCCCAGCCGTCTCGAGGAGGGGGATCGATTGACATACGAGCGGATAGTGGCGTTCGTCAACAACTTCAACCGGGGCAAGTTCGTGACGATGGATGGGGAATTCGTCCGCAGAGACGACAGACGGGTGTTGACGAAGCGCCGTCTAATTAATACGAGGGCCCTCCTCGAGACGTTCTCCGACGAGGAGGCTCTCGAGCTGTTAGGTGGAGACACCCTCCGGATTTACCCCTTTTTTTCTTTTTCTCGCGTCTTGATTTCTGGTTCGCTGACATGTTTGTTTTCCTTTTTGCAGATAAGATGTCGACCTCCGAGGAGTGATTCAAGAAGTTGAAGGCCAACCGTACCGCGAAGAAAGGTGGCAAGGGTCGCGTCGAGCAGCTTCGACAGCAGGAGCCTGCTCCATCCCCGACACCCGTGGGTTCCTCTGGCTCTCACCAGGACAGTGGTTCTCTCATCCCTCAGCACTCCCCGAAGAGGCAACGGCTTGAGAGCACCGTGGACGTCGACCTCACCGAGCAGGAGAGCCCGCCTGCCGTAAAATTTGTGCTCCCGCCCTGTCATACGAGGCCGAACTTCTTCACTGGGAATAATTCGCTGTGCGTGGGTGGCCCTGAAGCTCAGGCCATCCTATGCGTCGACAAGGCTTCACGGAGGAAGGCGCTGGTAGACGATGTTTCTGCCGTAATGAGGGTTTGCGCGACTGCCTTGGTCCTGAACGACGAGGCGTGCTCCGCCGGCGAGCTGCAAAAGCTGCGGGACAGTTTCCAGACCATCTCGGCCGAGATGGAGAAGGTGGGGAAGGAGCTGGCCGATTGTAAAAGCCAGAACAAGGCCCAAGTCGAGCTCCAGCAGAAATTGGAGGAAAAGCTGAAAGGCGCCGAGGAGGACCGGAAACGTCTCGCTGGTATTGAGGCGGAGAGGGATCGCCTTTTGGCGAGGATCACCGAGTTGGAGGAGGCTGTCCGCCCGGCTGAGGAGGAGACCGAGGAGGACAAGTTGCTGACTTCGCGGGCAGCGCTGATAGCGAAGCTCCGGGAAGCCGAGGACGACAACCTCGAAGTGGCTGGCATAGGCTTCAGGAACGCCGTGGAGCAGGTTCGGGTCCTTAACCCCGACCTCATCACCGAAGGGATTGACCCCGACGCCGAGGTGGTGGATGGTCGGATCGTGCAGCCGATGCGGGTGGACGATATTCACGAGCATGAGGAGCCCGACGGGACTGCTGCTGAGTAGGCTTTTTTTATCTTTGTTTTGGTCGGCCTGCGAGCCGTTTTGATTTATTGTAATATTTGTGCCCGGCCTGCGTACCAGGGGTTTTTTTCTTTGATGTTTGTTTGTAACACCTATACAATGGGCTTTGCCCGCTCAATGCATTTTTGTATGTCTGCATGTGTGATGTTTGTATGTTTTCGCTTGTGTGTGATGCTATTGTTATATTTTATTTTTGTCTAAGTAATAAGACTTTGGGATTTGCTCGACCTTGATAGTCCCTGACCGCGTGGAGAGCTGGTCGGGCGGCCGGAGGCGTATTCCGACCTTTAACGAGGCTAAGAGCTCGGTCGAGGTCTTAGCTTCGTGGCATGAACTTCCCATCGAGAGCTGGGTGTTCTTCCCGATTGGTACAACGGCGGTGGGCCTCGATCGAGGTATCCCCGTCGGATCAAAGGTCCTCGCGCATATACAACACGGTCTCTGATCATCGTGTTCTGTATAGGGGTGTCGCGCTCGTACCTTAGCGTGTCCCCGTGATCGCGGTGCTAGTGAGCCGCGGGCAGTGCTTAACTGTAGTACTGTTTGAGCTTCTCAGCATTCCATGGTCGAGTAAGTTCTTCCCCGTGCAGATTTTCGAGGAAGTAGGCTCCTGTCCCCGTTTTCCCGCGGACGCGGTACGGGCCGTCCCAGTTCGCGGCGAGTTTGCCTTCTCGCGAGTCCTTCTGGTTCCTGCGTAGGACGAGGGTGCCTACCTGAAAATCACATTTGATAACTTTGTCGTTATAACGTAGTGTTATTTTTTATTTAAGTGAAGCTTCTCGGAGAGAAGCGCCCGAGCGTGTTTCTTCGACGAAGTCGAGCTCTTCCCTCAAGGCTTCATTGTTCGCGTCCCCGTCGAGGGGGGCTTCTGTCCTCCTCGAGGGTTCCCTGATCTCCACGAGGATCACCGCTTCCATTCCGTAGGTCAAACGGAAAGGGGTCTCCCCCGTCGTGGAGTGTGGGGTCGTTCGGTAGGCCCAGAGGACGCTGTGTAGCTCCTCGACCCACCGTTGTTTGGCGTCGCCTAATCGGCATCTTAATCCTCGGAGGATTACCCTGTTCGCCGCTTCAGCCTGGCCGTTCGTTTGGGGGTGCTCGACAGACGTGAAGTGCTGCTTCGTGCCTAGTTTTGTGACGAAGTCTTGGAAGTTCTTGTCGGTGAACTGTGTCCCGTTGTCGGTGACAATGGCTTGAGGCACGCCGAATCGGGCGAGCATGTTTCTTTTGTAAAAACGCAGTATGTTAAAGGCTGTGATTTTGGCCAATGCTTTCGCCTCGATCCACTTCGTGAAGTAATCCACCCCTACGATGAGGTATTTGTTTTGATATGACCCTATGACGAAGGGTCCAAGGATGTCCATTCCCCACCACGCAAACGGCCACGGGGAGGATAGTGTTTTGAGCTCGCTAGGAGGAGCGAGGTGCATGTCCCCGTGTCGCTGGCATCTATCGCACTTCTTGACGTGTTCCTTGGCATCTTGTTGCATGGTGGGCCAGTAGTACCCTGCTCGGAGCGCCTTACGGGCTAACGAGCGGCCGCCGAGGTGCTGTACGTTGATTCCCTCATGGATTTCCTGGAGAATGTCGAGGACCTTAGTATCCTCGACACACCTGAGGAGGGGAATAGAGAACCCTCACCGGTATAGCTTATCCTCGACTACAGTGTACGAGTACGCCCACCTCTTGACCATTCCTGCTTCTTTGGGATCTTCGGGCAGTTTGCCTGTCATGAGGTATTCGTATACCGGGGTCATCCAGCAGTTGTTGTCCCCGATGGCGTTGATGTCCGAAACCATGGCCGGTTATTCAATGCTCGGGTGGGAAAGCACTTCTTGTATGACGGATTTATTCCCGCCTTTCTTCTTTGTGCTCGCCAATTTGGACAAGACATCTGCTCGAGCATTGTGCTCGCGGGGGATGTGGGTTACTTCCGCAGAGGTGAACTTTTTCATCTTTTCTTTTACCAAGGCCAAGTATTCTATGAGGCTGTCGTTCTTGGCTTGGTACTCTCCTCGGACTTGCGAGGCCACGAGTTGGGAATCGGTGAAGAGTTTGACCTCTTTGGCGCCGAGGTCCTCCGCCAGCCGAAGTCCTGCGAGGAAGGCCTCGTATTCGGCTTGGTTGTTCGATGTCGGGAAGGACAGTTCGAGGGACACCTCAATCAATATGCCTTCCTCGTTTTCGAGGATGATGCCCGCCCCGCTTCCCTTTGGGCTGGACGCCCCGTCGACATAGATCGTCCATTTCTGTGATCCGTTGGTCGAAGGCTCCGGGACGGTCATCTCTGCTACGAAGTCGGCCAGTACCTGTGCCTTCAGGTCTTTCCTCCCTTCGTACTGGATATCGAACTCGGCGAGCTCGAGTGACCACCTGAGCATCCTCCCCGCCATGTTCGGCCGCCCGAGGAGCTGCCTTATAGGCTGTTCGGTCCTTACGACGACGGTGTGGGCGAGGAAGTAGTGGCGTAGCCTCCTGGCCGCGGTGACGAGGCCAGGGCGACTTTCTCAATCTGCTGATATCTGAGCTCGGGGCCTTGGAGGGCTTTGCTCGTGAAGTAAACTGGCTTCTGCCCGTCCGGGGTTTCCCGAATGAGGATGGCGCTGGCTGCTTCACTCGTGATCGCAAGATACAAGAAGAGTGTCTCCCCGTTCTCAGGCCGTGAGAGGACCGGGGGTTGTGATAAGACCCGTTTTAAGTGGACGAGTGCCTGCTCGCATTCCTCTCTCCAATCAAACTCTGCTTTTTATCGAAGAAGTTTGAAAAATAGGAGTGTGTACTGTGCAGATTTGGCGACGAAGCGGGAAAGGGCGGTGAGCATCCCGTTCAATGATTGTATCGACTTCTTTGAGTCCGGGGTAGGGAGCTCGGAGAAAGCCCTACACTTGTCGGGGTTGGCCTCGATTCCTCGTTCTGTGAGGTAAAATCCGAGGAACTTCCCTGCCCGGACGTCGAAGGTGCACTTGTCAGGGTTAAACCTCATGCGGCACCTCCTCGCCGTGTCGAACACCTTCTTGAGGTGCACGGCGTGGTCGACTTCTTCTGCAGACTTGACGATCATGTCATCCATGTAGACTTCGAGCATGTCGCCGATTTCAGCCCAGAAAACCTTGTTCATCATCCGTTGGTAGGTCGCACCGGTATCCTTCAGACCGAAGGGCATTACATTGTAATAGTAGTTGCCCGACGCGGTCATGAAGGCCGTGTGTTATTTGTTGACCTTGTCCATGGGAATTTGGTTGTATCCCGAGTAAGCGTCCATGAAGGATAGTAGTTTGTAACCTGCAGAGTTGTCGACCAGTAGGTCGATGTTAGGCAAGGGATAACAGTCTTTCGGGCAAGCCCGATTAAGATCAGTATAATCAACGCACATTCTCCATTTTACATTATTCTTTTTGACAAGTACAACGTTGGACAACCATGTCGTGTATTTGGCTTCTGAGATAAAATTTGCCTCTAGGAGGTCTTTTACAGCTTTTTCAGCGGCCTCCGCTTTCTCGGGAGACTGCTTACGCCAACGTTGTGCTATGGCCCTAGCGGCCGGATCTACTGCGAGCTGATGGCAAGCCACCTCGGGGTCGAGGCCAGGCATCTCGGACGCGTTCCACGCGAAGAGGTCAGCGGTCTCCCTCAGACATACCTTCAGCTGCTCTTTTGCCAGGTCGGGGATCTCAGTGCCAATCTTCACGTTGCGGTCTGGATCGTCCCCGAGTACCATGAGCTCAAAGTCTCCCAGAGGGCGCGTTGGGTGGAGAGGCCGCGCGTTGTTCTCCGCCTGGTGGTCGAGATCTTCGACTCTGTCTTCGTCGGGTTTGCCGGAGAACCTGCTGTCGAGGTCGACCGCGTTGACGTGTGGGAGAGGTACTTGTTCGGCATCCTGGGGTGGCTTGGCCACGGTCTTGGGTTTGGGGCCGATGGTACTCAGTCCTTTGATGGCGGCGTCGAAGCATCTTTTGGCCGCGTCGATGTCCCCATGCATCGTCACTACTCGTCCCCTGGTCGTGTAGTACTTCATTTTGAGGTGGACCGTTGATGGTACCGCCGTAAGTTCAGCCAGGGTGGTCCTCCCGAGGATACAGTTGTAAAGGGACGGGCATTCGACCACCAGAAAACGGATCTTCACCTGTCGGGCAGTGTCTTCGGCCCCAAATGTAACCATCAGCTCCATGTAACCCCATGGTCTAGTGGTGGTTCCATTGAACCCCTGTAGATCTGAACCGACATACGGGGTTAGATGCCTCTCGTCGAGCTGGAGGGTCCCGAACAGATGAGCATACATGATGTCGACCGAACTCCCCTGGTCGACTAGGATCCTTCGAACGTCAAAGTTCGCCATCTGCGCCCTGATCAGGAGGGGAATAGTGGCGTTTGGTGCTCCCCCGGGGAGTTCCTCGAGGTAGAAGGTGATGGGGTTGGAGTTTCCCCGCACCTTCTTGAGGGTGGTCGCCTTCGCCGATGTCGCGGATTCCAGCTCGTCGAATTTCCGCTTGATCGATCTGACAGACAGCTTCTCTGATCCTCCCCCGGAGATGACCATCGCCCTGGGGAAGTTTTCCCAGGTGCTACGGGCAGTAATGGGGTCCTCGTGGGGAAATGTCGCCCACATGTTGCGAATTGCTTCTTGTTAGTTCCTGGATTGGATGGAATTTTGGTAAAACAAAGTATATTCAATGTTGATGTCAAGGTGCTGATGTTGCAACATTGAAGTCTTAACACTGGGCTGTGTTAAGTAGTTAAGTGCTGAAGGTAGATGTCTGATGTCACACAGGTGATGTTGTAACATCAGATCTGCAGAATTAACAACAGCAGGTGCAGATGTTGTTAGGGTCGCGTGTTAGCTAGAATTGTGGAGAGTGGTTGACTCATTGGATGAGAATATCTTGGGATAGATATTTTCTGTTACATGGGAGATTTGATTGCAGGTCAGTTGGAGAATTAAAAGGTTGAGGATTTAAAAAGATTTTGGGGATAAAATCTGTTTTGAAGATTCAGTTTTAATTAACAAATCTGATCAAATATTGTAGCAAGTCCAAGACCAATTCAAGGAGCTATATAAAGCGCACAAGACCAAAGGAAAAAGTGACAGAAAACATTCAGAAGATCAAGAGCAGGAGGCTTAGTGTCTAGAGTTTGTTTAAAGTGCTTGTATTTACACTATTCTAGGGTTTGAATAGGTGTTGAGTTTCTGTCCTCTCTAGAAGCTGTGAAGCAATAGAGAGTTATGTGATTTGATCGAAGTTGTGAAGTAAGATCAAGGGTACTCAAAGTGGTTTCTTTGAGTGTTTGTAAGGGATTGAGTGGTGTTCTCATACCTAAGTGGTTTCTTAGGTAGGAAGTCATTAGTAGAGTATAAGTTTAGGAGATTGTCAACGGGTTGTTAAGTCTGTAAATTATATCTACAAGTAGTGAATTCCATCCCTGGCTTGGTAGCCCCCAGAGTAGGTTGGTTGTAACCGAACTGGGTCAACAATTCTTGGTGTTATTTTACTGTTATTACTGTCCATTGTGCAGAGTGTGTTGTTGTGACATCACACCTTAACATCACACGTCTGATACCAGAATTTCAATTGGTATCAAAGCAGACATCCTATCTGTCTCTGGGTGAGATCTAGGGAAGTTACTTTCTGGTGTAAAGATGGACAAAGAAGTTGGAGGATTCGTCAACAGACCCCCTATTTTGGATGGATCCAATTATGACTATTGGAAGCCAAGGATGACCACCTTCTTAAAATCCTTGGACAGTAGGGCTTGGAAGGCTGTTATTAAAGAATGGAAAGCTCATGTCATGTGTGAGAAGGATGATGCTGGCAAAGATAGAGAAGGCGCCTCTAAGCCAAAGCCTGAAGAAGAATGGACCAAGGAGGAAGATGAGCTCGCCCTTGGAAATTCCAAAGCTCTAAATGCCATCTTCAATGGAGTGGATAAGAATATCTTCAGGTTAATCAATACCTGTGAAGTTGCTAAAGAAGCGTGGGATATCTTGCAGGCTACTCATGAAGGAACATCTAGAGTCAAGATGTCACGACTTCAGATTTTAACATCAAAATTTGAAAGCCTGAAGATGAAGGATGATGAGACCATCCATGACTTCCACATGATTGTTCTGGAGCTGGCTAATGCATCCAGTGCTCTTGGTGAGAAGATGTTAGAGGAAAAGCTCGTGAGGAAGATCCTTAGGTCCCTACCTAGGAGGTACAAGATGAAAGTGACTGCTATTGAAGAAGCTCAAGACATCAGCAAGATGAGAGTAGATGAGCTCATTGGATCTCTTCAGACTTTTGAACTTGGTTTAAATGAAGAAGAACCAGAAAAGAAGCCCAAGGGTATTGCTTTGGTCTCCACTCCTGCAGAAGATAAGGTAGTCAAAGATTCTCAGGAAGATTTGTCACAAGCCATTGTAATGTTGGGAAGGCAGTTCAACAAAGTGTTAAAAAGACGGAACAATAACTACAAGCCTAGTGTCAAGAACAGTTCCTCTGACATCACCAATTCAAAAGAGAAAGATGAAGAGAAGACTGCTCAGGATAGAGGTGTTCAGTGCTTTGAATGTGAAGGGTATGGACATGTCAAGAAAGAATGTCCCACATTCTTGAAGAAGCAGAAGAAGGGCATGTCAGTTTCTTGGTCTGAATCTGATAGTGAAAGTGATGGTGAGTCAGCAAAGCATGCTAGAGCCTTAACAGGAACTGTTGTGTCTAATGATGATAGTGATGAAGAAATAACTTATGAGGAGCTAGGTTCTACTTATCGGGAGCTATGTTTGAAAAGTGCTGAGATTTGTCAAGAAAATAAGTATCATAAGCAACAGATTGCTCAGCTTGAAAATGAAAAAGCTGATCGGGAAAACGAAGTTGTGCTAGTTAAGTCCCAACTGGATCAGATGACTAAATTCATTAGGATGATGAACAATGGTACTGCTGATCTTGATAAGATTCTTCAGTTAGAGAAATCTGCTGGAGATAAATCAGGCATAGGATATGTGGCTAGCACTTCAGGAACAAAAAGGGAGATGTCTCAACCGTTGTCTCAACATCAACCTACAAAACAGAGCCCTTCCCCAAAAAAGGTTGTTCAGCCCCAGAATGCTGAGAAGAAGAATGGTCCTCATCAGAGGAAGATACAACCCCAAGGAACTTGTCAGTATATGCCTCCCCAATATCACCAGAATATGCAAGCTGTCAAGTTCAAGCAGAACATGTCTCAACGGAGGTTTCAACATCAGGAAAAATGGTATGGTTATGCATACAACAATGTTGTGACTTATGGAAGAAGGAAACCTCATCACCATAGAAGACAGCCTAAGAGACATCATCATCAATACAAAAAAGACAATTCAACTATGGAATAAGGAGACAACAGTATGGGTGGCAGTCACAGAATTATCAAAGTGGGAGAAGATTTAACCACTTCAGAAATGGCAGAGTCAGATGCTTCTATTGTGGCAGGATTGATCATATGCAGTCCTCGTGCTTCAAGCTTCACGGATATCCTAATTCTGCTCCTCAACCCAAACAGCAAGAGGTTAGGCCTAAGGTGATGAAGAAATGGATACCTAAAGTTACCTGCTTGATAGCTCACACTTCCTTGAGGGTTTCTACCAAAGATGACTGGTATTTTGACAGTGGGTGTTCAAAACACATGACTGGAGTAAAGAATCTTCTTGTTGATGTGAAACCTCAGTCTTCTGGCTATGTTACATTTGGTGATGGGATCAAAGGAGAGATAAAGGGGATTGGAAGACTAAACTGTGACAGTACTCCCAAGCTGGAGAATGTTCTTCTTGTTAAAGGACTAACAGCTAATTTGATTAGTATTAGTCAACTTTGTGATAAAGGATTCAAAGTAGACTTCACCAAGTCCGAATGTAATGTGAAAGATGACAAAGGAGAAGTCATTATGAAGGGAGCCAGATCTAAGGACAATTGTTATCTTTGGGTGCCGCAAAATTCAAATTCCTCCACGTGTGTGCTTTCTAAAGAAGATGATGTCAAAATCTGGCATCAGAAGATGGGACATCTTCACCTAAAGGGAATGAAGAGAATTATCTCCTCAGAAGCAGTCAGAGGGATTCCCAAACTTAGTATTGAGGAAGGAAAGGTGTGTGGAGACTGTAAAAAAGGAAAGCAGACAAAGATGTCTCATCCGAAGCTTCAACATGACACCACCTCCAGGGTATTGGAACTTCTTCATATGGATTTGATGGGACCTATGCAGGTTGAAAGTCTGGGTGGAAAGAAATATGCTTATGTGGTTGTGGATGACTACTCAAGATACACCTGGGTGAATTTCATCAAAGACAAATCTGAGGTGTTTGATGTCTTTAAATAGCTCTGTCAAAAACTCCAAAGAGAAAAGGAGAGTAAGGTCATCAGAATTAGAAGTGATCATGGAAGAGAGTTTGAAAATAGCAAGTTTGAAGAATTTTGCTCGTCTGAAGGTATAAGTCATGAGTTTTCATCTCCTATCACCCCTCAGCAAAATGGAGTTGTTGAGAGGAAGAACAGAACTATACAAGAGTCGGCTAGAGCAATGATTCATGCCAAGAAACTACCTTATCACTTCTGGGCTGAAGCCATGAACACTGCCTGCTACATCCACAACAGAGTTACCCTAAGAAGAGGCACTTCATCCACTCTATATGAACTATGGAAGGGAAGAAAACCTAATGTTAAGTACTTCCATGTGTTTGGTAGTAAATGTTACATCCTGGCAGATAGAGAGCAGAGAAGGAAATTAGATTCCAAAAGCGATGAAGGGATATTTTTGGGGTACTCCATCAACAGCAGAGCTTATCGGGTCTTCAACTCCAGAACCAAAGTGATGATGGAGTCAATCAATGTTGTGATTGATGATGAAGAAAAGCATGAAGTTGAGGATGTCATAGAAGATGTTGGAACATCAACTGATGAGGTAGCTGTTGAAGTTGAAGAAAGAAATTCATCCCCAAGTACTGCTGACACTGAGCCTGAGCAACCTCAGAAGGATCCTTCTATCAGAATTCAGAAGGATCATCCTAAGGAGCTGATCATAGGTGATTCAAATTCTGGAGTAAGAACTAGGTCCAGAGAAATCATAGCTAGCTCGTTCTTTGTATCCAAAATTGAGCCAAAAAATGTCAAGGAAGCTCTGACAGATGAATTTTGGATAAATGCTATGCAAGAAGAACTGGAGCAGTTCAAGAGAAATGAAGTCTGGGATCTTGTGCCAAGACCAGAAGGGGTGAATGTTATTGGAACAAAGTGGATCTACAAAAACAAGTCAGACGAGCTTGGAGTGGTTACAAGAAACAAAGCGAGACTTGTTGCATAAGGTTATACTCAAGTGGAGGGAATCGACTTTGATGAGACGTTTGCTCCAGTGGCGAGACTAGAATCCATCAGACTACTTTTGGGTATGGCTTGTAACCTAAGATTCAAGCTGTTCCAAATGGATGTGAAGAGTGCCTTTATAAATGGCTATCTGAATGAAGAAGTCTATGTAGATCAACCTAAAGGATTCACTGATCCAAACTTCCCCAATCATGTGTTCAAACTGAGGAAGGCACTGTATGGCTTAAAACAAGCTCTAAGGGCCTGGTATGGGCGGTTGACAGAATTCTTAGTAGCAAATGGGTATAGAAAAGGAGGCATTGACAAAACCTTGTTTGTCAAGGAAGAAGGAGGAAAATTAATGGTAGCCCAAATTTATGTGGATGACATTGTATTTGGGGGGATGTCAAATGCTATGGTAAAACAGTTTGTCCAACAAATGCAATCAGAATTTGAAATGAGTTTGGTTGGAGAACTTAGCTACTTCCTTGGATTGCAAGTCAGAAAAATGGAGGATTCTATCTTTATTTCTCAAAGCAAATATGCTAAGAGCATAGTAAAGAAGTTTGGCCTAGATAAAGCCAATCACAAAAGGACACCTGCTCCCACCCATTTGAAGCTGTCCAAGGATGAGAATGGAGTGAGTGTGGATCACAGCTTGTACAGAAGTATGATTAGGAGTTTACTATATCTCATAGCAAGCAGACCTGATATTTCCTTTGCTGTTGGAGTATGTGCTAGATATCAGTCTGATCTAAAGGTAAGTCACTTGAATCAAGTGAAGAGGATTCTGTAATATGTAAATGGCATAAGTGACTATGGAATGTTATATAGCCATGATTCTGGGACTGTTTTAAAAGGATACTGTGATGCTGATTGGGCTGGAAGTGCAGATGATAGAAAAAGCACTTCAGGAGGATGTTTCTTTCTAGGGAACAATCTGATTTCCTGGTTCAGCAAGAAGCAGAATTGTGTATCTCTCTCAACTGCTGAAGCGGAGTATATAGCAGCAGGAAGTAGTTGCTCTCAGTTGGTCTGGATGAAGCAGATGTTGAGTGAATACAATGTTAAACAAGATGTTATGACTTTGTATTGCGATAATCTGAGTGCAATTAATATATCTAAAAATCCTATACAACACAGTAGGACAAAGCACATAGACATAAGGCATCATTTCATAAGGGATCTGGTAGAAGAAAAAGTTGTTACCTTGGAACATGTAGCCACAGAGAACCAGCTGGCTGACATATTCACTAAAGCCTTGGATGTAAACCAATTTGAAAGGTTAAGAAGCAAATTGGGAATCTGCATTTATGAAGACTGAATCTGCTAGAGGGGTTGTGGGCAGTTGGGGTGGTTCTGAAAATGTGTAGTCAACTGCCAGGTGAAGGTTGCCTAATTGTGTCTAAAAGGGGGAGAAAATAGCCAAGAGTGTCATTGCGAATTACTGCTAATGTGATGCAGATATTAAGGGGGAGATAAATTGATGCTGCTAAAAGGTGTTTAGTTGAAAAGTGGTATTGCAGTTATAAAGGGGGAGTTTTGACTGAACTAGTGAAGATATCATGACATTTGAAGAGTGCAGCCAAGCAGATATCAAGGGGGAGAAAAGTGCTGCACATTATGAGTTACTGAACAGCTGTGATGCTGGGTCATGTTTTAGAGGGGGAGCACCAATTGGCTGTTGTCAATAATGAAGATGGTGCTGCAGCAGATCAAGTGATGAAGACTATGTAAAGTGTCAAACTGCTGCTAATGAGTTTCAAATTTCTGAAGTTTATTCCGCTGCTGAAATCTCTGAAGGTGCGGAGTGCAGAAGTTGATTGCAGAGTGCAGAAAGTGTTTTAGCCAAAATTACCCAAAGGGGGAGATTGTTAGTTCCTGGATTGGCTGGAATTTTGGTAAAACAAAGTATATTCAATGTTGATGTCAAGGTGCTGATGTTGCAACATTGAAGTCTTAACACTGGGCTGTGTTAAGTAGTTAAGTGCTGAAGGTAGATGTCTGATGTCACACAGGTGATGTTGTAACATCAGATCTGCAGAATTAACAATAGCATGTGCAGATGTTGTTAGGGTCGCGTGTTAGCTGGAATTGTGGAGAGTGGTTGACTCATTGGATGAGAATATCTTGGGATAGATATTTTCTGTTACATGGGAGATTTGATTGCAGGTCTGTTGGAGAATTAAAAGGTTGAAGATTTAAAAAGATTTTGGGGATAAAATCTGTTTTGAAGATTCAGTTTTAATTAACAAATCTGATCAAATATTGTAGCAAGTCCAAGACCAATTCAAGGAGCTATATAAAGCGCACAAGACCAAAGGAAAAAGTGACAGAAAACATTCAGAAGATCAAGAGTAGGAGGCTTAGTGTCTAGAGTTTGTTTAAAGTGCTTTTATTTACACTATTCTAGGGTTTGAATAGGTGTTGAGTTTCTGTCCTCTCTAGAAGCTGTGAAGCAATAGAGAGTTGTGTGATTTGATCGAAGTTGTGAAGTAAGATCAAGGGTACTCAAAGTGGTTTCTTTGAGTGTTTGTAAGGGATTGAGTGGTGTTCTCATACCTAAGTGGTTTCTTAGGTAGGAAGTCATTAGTAGAGTATAAGTTTAGGAGATTTTCAACGGGTTGTTGAGTCGGTAAATTATATCTACAAGTAGTGAATTCCATCCCTGGCTTGGTAGGCCCCAGAGTAGGTTGGTTGTAACCGAACTGGGTCAACAATTCTTGGTGTTATTTTACTGTTATTGCTGTCCATTGTCCAGAGTGTGTTGTTGTGACATCAAACCTTAACATCACACGTCTGATACCAGAATTTCACTTCTTGTCCTTCAATGATTGGGGGGACGAAGAAGTCCTCGGGTCGGGTGACACTGAGGGCGACTTGAAGGTGACTCTCGTCGGGGGGAGGCGTCGTCTCCTCAACGTTCTGGGCTTCCCGGGAACTGGGCCGAGGAGTATCGTTCTTCTGGGCGTATTTCTTCAAGTGCCCTTCCTTGATCAGAATTTCGATCGCATCCTTGAGATAGATGCAGTCTTCGGTAACATGCCCGTGGCTCCGGTGGAACCTGCAGTACTTTGATTTGGAAGCGGCGGGCTTCGGGAAGCGAACTCCTCCTTTCACAAACTCGGAATTCTGGCATTCAGAGAGGATTCGAACCCGGGGAGCGTTGAGCGGGGTGTACTCCGTGAATCGGCCAGCTAGTCCACGCGGTTCCCGAGGATCACGGTTGCGGTTTTCTTTCTTTCTTTCTCCTCCTTGTCGGGGAGAAGAGTCTTCATCTTTTTGGCCGCGGGGGCCTTCTCTGCGTCTGGTCTCAAGGGAGATCTGAGCTGCTTCCGTCTCCTCGAGTTCGATGTACTTCTGAGCCCGAGCGAGAAGGTCCTCGAGACGTCGGGATCTGCGGAGGCATATGGATTTAACAAAGTCAGATCCGGCACGCAGTTCATGGAGAATTAAATATTTCTTCATGTCGTCGGTCATATGGACCTCGACAGCTTCTTTGTTGAATCTCTCGATGTAGTTTTGGAGAGATTCGTTCTTCCCTTGGAAGATGCTTTCTAGGGAAGCCTCCGTCTTCGGGTGTCGACGAGATGCAGTGAAGTGTTTGGTAAAGCGCTGCCTAAGTTACTTCCAGGATGTGATCGACCCATGTGCCAGACCCTTATACCAAGTCATGGCTCCCTTCCGTAAGGTGGTGGGGAACAGCCTGCACCTGATGGCTCCCCTGACATTTCGGAAGTCGAGCATTGCTTCGAAACTCTCGACGTGATCGTCGGGGTCGGTCAGGCCGTCATAGGTCCCCAATGGTGGGGGTTTCTCAATGCCTGCAGGGATCGGGGCGTTCATGATTCCCCACGACAGAGGGGTCCTTTGGCCCTCGTCGTCGCTACCAGCCGGGGATCTCGAAGGTGATCGATGATGCCGTGGAGGGGAGTTCCTCGAACGGTTCTTTGGTCTTTCTTCAATCTGTTTGGACTTCTTGGAAGTGGTGGAGGCCCTGGGTTCCTTCTGAGGTGGGGAACGAGGGCGTTTCTGGGAGATCGTCGGCTAGGGGCGCTCGAGACGTGGTCGACGACCCTGGCGTACCGGCGACGGGGTCCAAGATTCTTCGGAGGGAGTCCTTCGTGGGGAAGGGGAACGGCGAGGTGACGGTCGACGATGATGTCTTCGCAGGGAAGATCGTTGTGCCTGTCCTTGCTCCAACGCTTCAATTCTAGTATTCTGGTTAACTGACGGATTGGCCATGTTGGTGATGACTGAGAGTTGCTTTGGTTTAACGAAGGAAAAACGGGGAAGCAAAGGGTTCCCACAGATGGCGTCACTGATCGTACCTGGATCAGACAGTTTAGTGGCCAACAACGTCGTCTGGACTTCAGCTCTTGTGTGGTTGAAAGACGGCGGGGGGGGGGGGGGGGGGTGTACCTGCAAGGTACTCCGACGCTCAAGTAAGGTGGTTGTCAGAGAAAAAAGCAAGTACAAAAGTGAGAGTAGAAGTGAACGTAACCTGACCCTCTCAAGTGAGAGGGTATTTATAGAGAGCCCCAGCGCGGGGCCAACGGTTACTTGCATTGGGCTGGATTGCCAGGCCCAATCCAAGTAACTTCCAGGGCTTACGTGGCGTAGTGAAGACCAGCACGTGGTCTTCGCCCTGGGGTGATCGTTCCTAGATCTCCAGAATTAGGGCAGACCGATTCCATCGGGAGTGGAGCGGTTACGTGAGAACGTCTCTTCGCGTGGAGGAGTCTTGCGTATTGGGGAGAGACGTGTCCTCGTAGGGAGGAGTATAGGAGCGACGAGGAGGAACGTACTCGGGGAGGCAACGCCCTGCCCGACGCTCCGTGTCATGCGTGTGCCCGACGCCATGGAGGAGGCGCAAGTGCCCGACACTGGTTGGTCCCAAAAGGCCCTTGTTGGGCCACCCCAGGATGTGTGGGTTGGGCCTGCTCGACTGAGTAGCAGTCCCCGGCCCAGCCCATAACAAATATAATTCTCGTCATTTCTCAATTTATCAAATTGCAAATAATTTGTAAACAAAATTTTAGGGCTTCTCAGTTTCTCAATCCCTTACGCTTCTCAGGTTCTCATCTTCATCTCTTGCGCTTCTCAACTTCTCATTGTGTCTCTTTCGCTTATCAGCTTCATCTCTTACGGTTCTAATATTCATCTCTTACAGTTCTCAACATCGTTCTCATTGTTTCAAGAATGGCTCATACTCTTCAAGAAATCGCTTCAGGAAATCTCTCATACGCTCCAAGAAATCGATTGACATACTCATTTTTAGGTTCGAATATGCATTTCTTCTCTCCCTCTATTCGTCGTTTTGATTTTTATTTTCGATTCGTATTCTTGATTCTTATACTCATAACTAAGTCTGTACATGACGTTAGGAAAATAGAAGTTGAACTCGCGGATTTCCTATCTCGATTCCACAAATTTCGTTGACAAAACTCGGTAGAAGCTTATGTATTTATAAATAAAAAATATCATTAAAAGAATTTTTTTATTTTTTCCATTAATCATTAAAAAAATATAAGTCATTAAACTCATTCGTCATAAATGAACCTAAAAATCAAACACCAACAACAAATATGAAAATGACATCCTTCATCATAAAAGTTGAAATTTTGGTATGCAGATCTCAGATGTCCTGAGAGATGTCGAGACACTTGATCTATGCTTCAAACACAATGACAATAAGGAGCACAATAAAAATTGCAGAAAGTAAACGAACACACAGAAATTGTTAACCCAGTTCGGTGTACAAAAACACCTACGTCTGGGGGCTACCAAGCCAGGAATGAAATCTACTAGATAGTATTAATTCTAAGCTAAACAACCTTCGGTTTACAACTTATGACTTAATCACTACCCGTGCTTAATTTCTACTTAAGACTCTCCTAGGTATGAAACCCTTCTCAATTCCCTTTCAATCACAACAGTGATAGAAATTACAACTCAATGCATACAGTCCAGCTCTAGTATCAACACAACACAAGAGAGGCTCAAAAATACACAAACCCTAAAACTCACTAAGCAACAATGTATTTTCCACACTTTGATTAGGTTAAATCCATCCTATTTATAACCATAAACTAGACTGGATTTGGGCTTCAAAAATGCAGTAATGTTGTTACACATAATCTGCAACGTATTCTCCTTAAGAATAGTTTCTTCAATCCAACGTTTCCTAAAATGTCTCCACACTTAGAAAACGGCATCTTCAAATTCAAACAGAATCTCTGATTCCTCAATCTTGAACGTCACCTAGGATAAACAAATATTCCCATAATATTTTGAAATATAGAAATCAATTAGCAGTATCAAAACTGCAAAGTAACAGACAAAGATGTCGAATCATCATGATAGGACATCTTGTCCAACATCTTGTTCTTCAGTTTGTTCTTCATGTTAGGACATCTTGTCCAACATCTTGTTGTCAAGTTACTTTTACCAAAATTAATGCCAATATCAAAAGCTTGGACTTATCAGGCAAAAACTAACTAAATAACCCTTGCATACAAATACACAAAAAGTCAGAGGAAAAAATCAGAACAACAATGGAAAAAATATAGCCCCCCCTCAATTAGCTCCTTCTTCTGCAGCAAGTGGTTAGCACTCTCCCCCTAGATAGCAGCAGCCAGTGGTTAGCACTGGTTAGCACTGGTTAGTTAAGTTAGTATTACTCTCCTATTTTAGCCATAATATGACAAAGGTAGTTAACTAACTAAACAACCAATCATTAACACAAGCAGAACAAGAGTTTAAAGTACATATCAAGCACACGAAGTGCCAAAAATATCCTGGGCATTTAGCCCTTACAACATATAACCACAAAAAAAACATGAATAAAACTACAACCAGATATCATCTTCAGTAGCCTCATCATTCTCTTCCTCTTCTTCTCTATCAAGATCATCATCATCAGCCTCATCTTCAGCATCAGCATCAGCATCAGCCTCATCATCTTCTACTGCATCCTTTTCAGCATTATCTGTACCACCAGCAGCTTCAGTTCCCTTGTCCTGTCCAGCTGTCAAGACCTGTATCAACTGTTCAAGCTTTACCTTCCTAGCTGTGCTGGACTTGATGATGGCATCTAGATCCTTGCAAGTCTTCTTCGGCTAAGCAATAGTATCTTCCTTTGAGGTTGCAGAAGCAGATGTTTGAACAGATGTCGAAACAATATATGGGACATGATCCCTAGCAAACAACTTCTGTGTAAAGTCAAAGGAGATTCCCTTTTCATTGCTTTATCAGCAGACACTAAGATACGAGGATGCTAATCCAAGATTATGCCATAGATGAGAGAAGAAAAATAGATAGGCATCTTAATGGCAGTTGATGATGCTTGCTTCAGAATTTGGTAAAAAATATAAGCACCAAAATCAAACTTCCTCCCTTTACCAACAACGTATATGAACTTCCCAAGCCCAACTGAGATTGTTGAGGTATGGTTGGTAGAAACCCAGTTGATAGTACAAATTCTACAAAGAATTGCATACTTCACGCTAAGCTTCCCAACTGAAAGCTTTCCTTTGCTGGGCAAATGTTTCACTGTATTACGGATGGTCTCCTGACACACCTGATCATCAATATCTTCAAGCTCAGGTTGAGGATCTTCTGATCTACCCAGAAAGTTGTTGATCAATGTGGAAGAAAAAGTCACAACATTTCCTCTGACATACACCTTCTTGTAGTCTTCATTGTTTGCATCATCACAACCTTGAGGAATGTTCACCACAAATTCCTTGACTAGATTCTCATAGCAAGAACCAAATTTAGTGATAATTTTTATTAAGCCAGCAGCTTCAATCAGCTTCATCACATATTTGCATTGTAAGGCATTCTTCCCTAACTCCCTTTCCAAAGCAACCCTTATTTGGTACACGTATTGCCACCTTTCCACATTTTCAGCAGCATGAAAGGACACATTGTCCAAAGGATCCTTAGGAATAGCAGCAAGCTTCTTCTTAGAAGCGGGTTTCTTGACTTGAATGATGTCCTGGACATCTTCTTCAACATCATAGTCTGACTCATTGTCAGACACAACATTTCTCTTCTTGGACACAATCACAACCTTGCTCAAAGGTTTAGGAGGACCAGCAACAGGTTTCTTGGTACTTTTGGTAGGGTTTTCTTCACATCCACAACCTTACCTTTTCTGTTTTTCAGTCTCTTGGCAACACCAGGGTGAAGACTCTTTGCAATAACCTCATTATCAAAGGGAAAGTCATCTACATTGATAACTTGATCAACATTCTTCCCACTGTCTTCAGTAATACCCTCAGAGGCTTGACCCTTTGAATGAGATTCTTCTAACGAAGGGGATGTTCCACCATCTGTTTCAACATCTCCTACTACATAATCAGCAAGAGTGTGCAGATTCACTTCTGACCCTTCATGATTAAGCACCTCAACCCTATCATTTTCAACCTCAATCTCATCATCAACATTTTCCTCAGTCTCTATCTCTAGTTAAGTATCAGGTACAGTGGTAGTAGGGAGAATTTGAACCAGAGGTCTAGTAATCCCATCAATATTAAGATGACTCTCTTTATTTAAAGTTCTATCTACTAATTTTCCGATTCTCTTATCAGTGTCAAATTTTTCTCTCTCAGTCCTAGGGTTAGAGAAAGCATCAGAGGTCTTTGAGACATTACCTGCATGAAGGTTCTTGGATCTTCTCACTGGATGTTTGGTAGGCTTGCAAGGAACCATGGCCAAAGAAGCAACATCAATCGCGTCTTCAACAGACAACTTCGCAGACTTAGCCTTAGATGTGGATGACGAAACATTCTCCTTCCTGGATACACCTTTTGAAGATTGTTGGTGAGACATCTTAGAACACTCGAGAGTTGGAGAAAGGTGAGCAGGATTAGGTCTTTCTCTGAGCTGGAAGATGAAACAGTTTATGAAGAATTATACGGTATGGAGGAAGCGTGCGTGAGAGTGGTTTAGGTATATTTGAAATGATTGACTTTGAAACCCTCTCTTTATTTATTGGGAACACACATACACTTGAATAGTATTCCCACAACAAATTAATTGCTATAAATCCTCAAACAGGTAAATCCCTAATTTTCCCCTTAACACCTCAAATTGATTTTTGGAAATATTTATGGTACTTAGGTTGTCACAAAATAATGTCACGACATCTTGTGTGACATTATACTCAGTCAGCATTTGTCTCATCCACATGAGTTGAGAGCAACTATTTCCCATTGTTATGTATTCAGCTTCCGTGGTTGAGTCATCAACAACAACATAAGCACACCTCTTTCCTCCAAGATTTTCAACCTATATAGGTCCCATCAAGTCCCTATGAAGTAGTTCCAGAATCATTGAAGTAGTCAGATGTTGTAGCTTCTTGTGTGACATCTTGGTTAGCTTCCCAATCTGACATTCACCACAGATTCCTCCTCCATCAATCTTCAGATTTGGGGTATCTCTGCCTGCTGCATTTGATAAGTTTTTCTTCATCTTCTGTAGATGACCAAGTTTCTGATGCTTCACTTCATCTCCTTTTGACATCAAGTATGTGGATGAATACACTGTCTCTAGAGGAATCCACACATAGCAATTATTCTTAGATCTGGCTCTCTTCATGATAACTTCATCTTTATCATTTGTTACCAGACACTCAGATTTGGTAAAGTTAACCTTGAGACTTTGGTCAGAAAGTTGATTGATACTTATCAAATTTGTAGTCAGTCATTTGACAAGCAACACATTATCAAGACTAGGCTGCCCAGTATAGTCCAGCTTCCCAACACCTTTTATTTCACCTTTGGATCCATCTCCAAAAGTGACATAGCTAATGGCATGTAATTCAATATCCACCAAAAATTTCTTGACACCAGTCATGTGTCTAGAATAACCATTATCAAAGTACCACCCCTCTCTATCTAAAGCTCTTAGAGAGGAATAAGCTATGAGAGCAACAATGTTATTCTTGGAAATCCACTTCTTTTCTGCTTTACCAACAACCTGCATCTTTCTGGGTTGTGAAGCAGATTTGGGATAGCCATGTAACTTGTAGCAGTAAGGTTTAATGTGACCAAACTTACCACAATGATGACATTTCCAGTCTTACTTCTTGCTCCCTGATGGATTCTTCTGATGTCTTTGTTGATGTTGGGACATCTTTCTTGACATCTTCCGATTTTGCTTTCTTTTAGGCTTAGCAGAATTCGATGCTGGCTCTTTTCCTTTATTCATCACAACTTGATCATTATAACTAATCCCTCAGATAACTCTAGCATTCCTCCCAAATTAAAGGATCTCATCCAGCACATCAGAACTACTATTGAGCATTCTTACAGTTTTAGTCATATTGTCAAGTTTAGAGTTGAGCAATACAACTTCCTTCTTTAGGTCAGAGATGGTGTCCAAGTGCTTCAATCTTTCAGCCTTAAGTCGAACGATAACATATGTTGATCCTCTCTGAGCTGACATACTTCTGCATTTTTGATGCACATCTCCCTATATGAGCTAGCCAGTTCATCAAATACTTTACTAAGAGCAGAAACCGATTTAGCAGATTCTCCACTTGAAGAATCATCTTCAGACCATGATGTAGACAATCCTTTCTTCTCCTTCTTGAGAAAGGTAGGACACTCAGATTTGATGTGTCCAAATCCTTCGCATTCATAGCATTTGATTCCTTTGCCTTTGTTAGCTTTATCTTTAATTTTGGACCTTCTTTCGAAATCCTTTCTTTTGTTGATGTCGGATGACTGAGTCTTGACATTTGATCTTGACTCCCCATCCATCCTCTTCAATAATTGGTTGTACTATTTTCCAAGTAGCACAATAACCTTAGACAATTCTTCCTTGGAATTTGGTTTACATTCACCTTGATTAGACACCAAGGCTATGCTTTTCTTCTTTTTAGATTTCTCACTGATTGCCATTTCAAAATTCTGAAGAGATCCCATGAGTTCATCCACCTTCATGGTGTTTATGTCTTGGAATTCTTCAATGGCAGTCACCTTCATGTCAAATTTCTTAGGAAGAGATCTTAGGATTTTTTGGACCAACTTAGCTTCTGGAATCTTTTCTCCAAGATCACTTAAAGTATTGGCTATATCAACAATGTTCATATGAAAGTATTGAATACTTTCATCCTCCTTCATCTTCAAGTTCTCAAACTTGGTCATGAGAAGTTGGAGTCTTGATGATTTCACTCTAGAGGTTCCTTCATGAGCAGTCCCCAAAATCTCCCAAGCATCTTTGGAAACAATATAATTCTTTATCAATCTGAAGATGTTCTTGTCCACTCCATTGAATAAGGCATTCAATGCTTTGGAGTTAACCTGAGCAAGCTTGTTATCTTCATCATCCCAGTCTTCCTCAGGCTTTATCATATCAGTGATATTACCTTCCTGATCTTTAGCCTTTGGTGGATCCCACCCTTTGACCACTGATTTCCAAGCTTTACCATCCACGGACTTAATAAAGGCTGCCATGCGCACTTTCCAATATTCATAATTGGATCCATCAAGAATGGGTGATCTGTTCAATATTCCTCATTCCTTGTCCATTACACCACAAAGTAACTTCCCTGAATCTCACCCAGATATAGAGCAGGATGCCTACTCTGATACCAATTAAAATTCTGGTATGCAGATCTCAGATGTCCTGAGATATGTCAAGACACTTGATTTCTGCTTCAAACACAATGACAATAAGGATCACAATAAAAATTGCAGAAAGTAAAAGAACACACAGTAATTGTTAACCTAGTTCGGTGTACAACAACACCTACGTCTGGGGGCAACCAAGCCAAGAATAAAATCCACTAGATAGTATTAATTCTAAGATAAACAACCTCCGGTTTACAACTTATCACTTAATCACTACCCGTGCTTAATTTCTACCTAGGACTCTCCTAGGTATGAGATCCTTCTCAATTCCCTTTCAATCACAACAGTGACAGAAATTACAACTCAATGCAAACAGTCCAGCTCTAGTATCAACACGACACAAGAGAGGCTCACAAATACACAAACCCTAAAGCTCACTAAGCAACAATGTATTTTCCACAATTTGATTAGGTTAAATCCATCCTATTTATAACCATAAACTAGACTTGATTTGGGCTTCAAAAACGCAGCAATTCTGTTACACAAAATCTGCAACTTATTCTCCTCAAGAATAGTTTCTTCAATCCAAAGTTTCCTAAAATGTCTCCACACTTAGAAAATGACATCTTCAAATTCAAACAGAATCTCTAATTCCTCAATCTTGAACGCCACCAAGGATAAACAAATATTCCCATAATATTCTGAAATCTGGAAATAAATTAGCAGTATCAAAACTGCAAAGTAACAGACAAAGATGCCGAATCATCATGATAGGACATCTTGTCCAACATCTTGCTGTCAAGTTAGTTTTACCAAAATTAATGCCAATCTCAAAAGTTTGGACTTATCAAAAGTAAAATTACAAGACCTGGTTTTGTTAAAAGTAAAATTACATATATAGTGTTACAATGAATTTCCCAAAAAAAATAAAAGTGAAGTATAAAACTACAGATTTAAAAGTTTTACTCAATGTGAAAAGATATGTTAATGATGCCTACACCAATCAAACCAATGCTAAGCTCCAAGATGCATCCCTCATATGTTACAAATCTCATTGGTTGTAAATCTAGTTTCCAACCCATTGTTTCAATAATGAAGAAAAGAAAAAAAAACATTTTTCACTAAACACAACCATACAATGAAGCATAAGAGAACAAACAGATTGGAAAAACTTCCTTCTTTTTAGTTAGAATTGTTTATCTCATCCACAACCACCACACACAAATGCAAACCCCTAAAATCTTCAAACAAAAACGTTAATCACAATAATGATCCTCCTCAAATCTCACATCCTAAGATGAGAGCTTGATCCAAATGACAATGGATGATGCAAGAGGTTGACGATGAAGAGATTTTGTTTGCAAAAATAAAAAAATATTTAAAAACCTTTTTGAAAGTTGAGCGAAAATGTGTGTTGTGAGTTCTAAGTCATAAAGTGGAAATCTATGTTATGAAGATTGTGAATGGGATTTGTGAAAAGGTTTATATATGTGTTGGAGATATAGCACAAAAATGAGATAAAAATGCTACTTGATTCGTGTCATAAGCAAAGAGTTTGAGTCAAGTCAAGAGAGTGAATGATTTGAATTAAGAATCAAGAACAAAGAAAATCTGCTCCCATTATTCGAATCAATTTGTTGTTATGATTCAATTCATGTAATTTGAGTCAACAAAAACTTTGATTCCAATCTGATCCACATAATCAAAACCCAAAATTTGTTATATGTGTTTTATTTGAGTCAAGCATATATGTGATTTGAATCAAACCTCTCTGATTCGAGTCATGAACATGTATGATTCAAATTAGACAACAGAAGTAAATCCTATTTTTGTTTAATATGTTTGATTCGAGTTAGGGACTTATGTGACTCAAATCAGACTCATTAAAGAAAATGCATGGCTTATCTATAACCTTTTATTTGAATCACACTTCTAGAAGCTTTTTTTTGTTGCAAAACAGGAAATGTTATTCGAAATCCAAACTTGACATGACTTGAACCATTCTCAAATGTAGTTCTTGCTTCAAAACTTTGACAATTTGACTATAAGTATATTAATAGGAATATAATCAAACAATTTGATTTATGCATGTGTAGAATAAATTAAAATCTCAACTCTAAAATGCACAATCAAGTAAGGAGATTCAATAACGATAAAAACAAAACCAAAATATAAATGATATGAAACAAAACATAAACCCCAGGGGGATGAAGCAACTTCAACCTTCTCCTTTTTGTTTCTTGGAAAGATTGCAACTTTTGCAATTTTAATTGAGTTGACTCTGTAGGAACAAGTTTGGTTCTGCAACTATCCTTGAGTTTTGATGATAACAAAGTATAAAAGAACAATTTTATTCTCTAATAGTTTGTTGAGCATGCAGACTCTGAGCAAACTTGAAGTGAAGTAAAGCTAAATCTGATCAAGTAAGAAGTTGGGTGAAGACGACTTTAAACAAACCAAGATGCTGGATAAAGCTGATCAAAGGAGACTCCGAACATTAGACATAAATAGTATTTGAACCTAAGTGATCACTTAAAGAAGTTCTGAAGTTAAAGTCAACTCTGATTGTCACCATTCAAAACTTCTGAAGTAGAAGTCTCTGGTGCACTTTGATTCATTCAAGCATCATTTACTCATTAGACTCTGAAGTCTAATTTCAAGGCTCTGAACCCTGAATTTGCATTAAATCTATCATATTCAAAGACAATGTTCTAGAGTGTTAAAATGGATGTATAGTATATGTCACTACGCCAAAAATGATTTTAGGCAGCGCACCTTAGACAGCGCTTTTTTCCAAAAGCGCTGCTATAAATAAAAAATAAAACACGGAAAATATGTACAAAATTGTGTAAAAGCGCTGCTAAAAGGCCCACCTTAGACAGCGCTATTCAAAAGCGCTGCTAAAAGGCCTACCTTAGACAGCGCTTATCAAAAGCGCTGCTAAAAGTCCCACCTTAGACAGCGCTTCTCAAAAGCGCTGCTAAAGGCCCATGTACGAAGCGCTGCTAAAGGCCCATATTAGAAAGCGCTTTACTCAAAGCGCAGCTAAAGGCCTAACTAGAAAGCGAAAGCGCTGCTAAAAGCACTCATTAGACAGCGCTTCACAAAAGCGCTGGCTAAAGTCGTTTAAAATTAAAATTAAAAAACAGATTCTATTCATTCTTTCTATTCTCAGAACTGTTTCTCTTCTCTCGCGAAAAACCCTAAACCCAGAAAAAATCTTCTCTTCTTCTCTCACGTACCTTCGTCATCTTCATTGTAATCATCAATCTTTTATTACATAGTCGTTATTACATCCATTCCTTCATAAGGCTGTTTGCTCTCTCCGACGAGGCTCCTGGGTTCCACAATCAGAGGAAGAAGATAGAGTTGCAATCTTTTAACTGATGCTTTTTCACGGTATACTTTTTCTTTGATTGATTCGGTTCTTAATTTCTATGCTTAGTTTAGTGTTCATCAATTTAGGGTTTTCAATTATTTTCTTCTCTTGTTACTCATTGCTATGAAGTTTGATAGTTTTCGTTGGAATTGTTCATTCCTTGTGCCATGACTTGTTTGCTTAATATGATTAACGCAACTTGAACACACTCCGCAAGTATCATCCCTACAAAAGGAACTGTAACGTTCCCCATTTTCTGACCATAGTTATAAAGTTTTGAACATGTTTACATACTTCTAACTTATTTTTGAGAAGAATGATCCATACATAGAATGACTTATTTCGGACTTATTTTTGAACATATTTAGAATGACTAATATTGAACATGTTGTTTCTATTTTCATTAGTTGTTATTTCTATATTCTAGATTAAAGAAAGTATGATAGTTATTGTAATATTGATAGTTATTGTATTGATGGAGTTATGATATATAGAGCCATGAAAGTGGAGTTATGATAGTTATTGTATTGCATGGTCAAAGAAAGTATGATATTTGTCTTTGCATGAGATGTTTATCTTGCTCAATAATTGCTTTGATGGTTATCTTTGTGATATGATGATTACTTGTTTAAGTATGATTTAAACTTGATTCTTGATAGATTTAGGTTATCGTATGAATGTTACTTGTTTAAGTTGATGCATGTTTACTTGTTTAGGTATTGCTTAGATTTGAATCTTGTTAGGTTTAGGATGAATTGCTCTAATGCTTGGTTACTTGTTTAAGTATGCTTGCTCTTAAGTATGTTGCTTGTTTGTGATTACATGTTGCCACTTATCAAGTTATGACTCATAATTGGTCAATTAATGATATTTCATTTTATGATACGTGTACAGGGGGATCTTGGTAATTCTAACCTATCTGGACACCGTGTGGGTCTAGAAGTTGTTTACATCTATAAAGGTAATTGGTTGTTCTCTCTCGCCACTGTAATTAGTAGTGCTTTGAATGAACTGATATGATGGAGTTACTAACTTATTGAATTTTCTATATATAGGGGTTACTTGTGATCAAAGTGTGAAAGTCAGATCGTTTCCCTACAGGTAAATATTTTTTATTTTTGTTTTTGTTTAGTTTAATTAGTATAACTATGGATAAGAAATGGATGTCTTCAAGTCGATTGTCGAAAGAGTAAGAGAATGGGGTATCAGAATTCGTTAAGTTTGCTGTTGTGCACGCCAAAGACCCCAGTCGAATGAGATGTCCTTGCTTGGGTTGTTTTTTTAGGATTCGGGTTGACGCGGTTCAGTTGGCATCACATTTAATGAGGAGTGGAATTGATAGAAGTTATACATGTTGGAATTTGCATGGTGAGAAAATTAACGGGAATGTTGAACCGGGGGATAATACGACCTATGCTTCAAACGAAAATGGCACAGATACATACGATTCTGATCGAGTCAAAGAGATTGCAGAAGCACTTGAAGAAGATCTTAAGGATTGTCAAAAAATGTTTGAGAGGTTGGTAAGCGATGCAGAGAAACCGTTATATAATGGTTGCACCAAATTCACAAGATTGTCTGCGGTATTAAAGTTGTACAACTTAAAGGCGGGCAATGGATGGTCGGATAAAAGTTTCACTGAGTTATTGGACCTTATGAAAGATATGCTTCTAGAGGATAATGTTCTTCCCAATCGAACATATGAGGCCAGAAAGATGTTGTGCTCTATTGGCATGAGCTATGATAAGATACATGCCTGTCCAAACGATTGCGTTTTGTTTCGAAATGAGTATGCATCGTTAAATGAGTGTCCTAAATGCGGTGTCTCTCGATATAAGGAAAAGTTGTCTCCAACAAAAGTCTTATGGTATTTTCCTATAATTCCGAGATTTAGACGCATGTTTCATAGTGAGACCGATTCAAGACACTTGACTTGGCATGCAGATGAAAGAATTATTGATGGAAAGTTTTGACATCCGGCAGATTCACCACAGTGGATGAAAATTGATGATGATTATCCTGAATTTGGAAAAGAAGCAAGAAACCTTTGATTGGCATTATCTACTGATGGAATGAACCCACACGGTCTTCAAACTATCTCACATAGCACTTGGCCTGTGATCATAATGATTTATAACCTACCTCCATGGCTATGTATGAAGAGTAAGTACATGATGTTATCTATGTTAATTTCTGGGCCTAGACAACCAGGGAATGACATAGATGTATACTTGGCACCCTTAATCGAAGATTTAAAGTTTTTGTGGGAGAACGGTGTGGAGGTTTATGATGGGTATAGGAAAGAAAGTTTCAACTTGAGGGCGATGTAATTTGGCACAATTAATGATTTTCCAGCATATGGAAATCTATCAGGGTACAACATAAAAGGTCAATGTCCGTGTCCTATTTGTGAAGATAAAACAGATTGGACGCGATTGGAGTTTGGTCAGAAGATTGTATTTCTCGGTCATCGTAGATTCTTAAATTCTAATCATCACTATCGTGGGTGGAGAAAAGCATTCAATGGAGAGGCAGAACATGGTAGAGCTCCAACTATATTGACAGGTGATCAAATTTTTGAAAAGGTGAAAGATGTGAGTACTCAGTTTGGAAAGCCTTTTGCACATACACTTGTCAAGAGTGGGTGGAAGAAGAGGTCAATTTTTTTTGAACTGCCATATTGGAAGTCGTTGTATGTAAGACATTTTTTCGATGTTATGCATATTGAAAAAAATGTATTTGACAATGTTATTGGTACGTTACTCAATATACAAGGAAAGTCTAAGGATGGCCTTAAAGCAAGAAAGGACCTGGTAGCGATGGGAATAAGAAATGAATTAGGACCCATGAAGAAAGGAACACGAACATATCTACCACCTGCTGCTTATACTCTATCTAGAAAAGAGAAAAAGGTATTGTGTAAGTTTCTAAGTGAAGTTAAAGTTCCAGAAGGATACTCTTCAGATATTAGAAGACTTGTGTCTATGAAAGACCTCAAGTTAAAGAGTTTAAAGACGCATGACTGCCATGTTATAATGGAACATTTTCTACCAATAGGTATACGTTCTATTCTGCCAGAAAAAGTAAGAAGCGCAATAACTAAATTGTGTTTTTTCTTCAAGTCTATTTGCAGTAAGGTGATCGATTCTGCGATCTTACCAACATTGCAAAAAGAAATAGTTATTACTTTGTGTGATCTTGAAATGATTTTTCCTCCCTCGTTTTTTGACATAATGGTTCATCTAGTTGTTCATCTGGTGAAAGAGACACAATTGTGTGGACCGGCTTATATGAGATGGATGTACCCTGCTAAACGTTATATGAAAATATTAAAAGGGTATGTTAAAAACCAAAGTTAACCAGAGGGTTGTATTGTCGAACGATACATTGTTGAAGAAGCGATTGAGTTTTGTACTGAATATCTGTCCAATGTACAATCAATTGGACTCCCCAAATCTCATATTGTCGAAAAAAAAGAAGGAAAAAAGTTAATTGGAAATGAAGTTGTGACAATATCAAGGGTCGAACGGGATCAAGTGCATTTGTATGTTCTGCACAATGAGAATGAGGTTGAGCCGTATGTTGAAATGCACAAGGATGTTCTCAGAGGTTTAAATCCGAATAGAAATGAGAATTGGATAGTACGAGAGCACAATTGAAGTTTCATACCTTGGTTTAAGGATCATATTTATTCAAAGTATTATTCAGACCCCGCTTCAATACCATGTTATATATAGCTTATATCATTCAATGGATTATGGATTATGGATTTTTATATTTGTCATTTAATTTTTATTTTTTTCTTTCTTACAGGTGAAATGGCTAGTGACCATGATGACACACACGAGACACATGATGAAAATGAAGCTCAGAAGGTATATTAATTTTCACAATGTTGCTTATTAGTGATGCTACTTGATAACACAACAACTATATGTTAATTCTTATTTGTTTGTCTATGTGTAGTGCCCTCGTCAGCGTAATGGCATAGACTGCGGGTATTTCGTTTTGAGGTTTATGAGAGAAATCCTTCAAATGGATCGATTAGAGATTCCTATTACGGTATGCATGGATTCATAACTTAGGATTTATTTTAATATTTATCGGATATGTCATATAATTTATTATTTTTAACTAAGTCATGCATATTTTGTTTTGTTATGTAGTACTTTGATGAATACGCGTGTTCTCATTACACGAAGGATAAATTGCAAGAAATTAAGGAGGAATTGTGCGAATACCTATTGGAAAAAAAAGTCATATAAGGTATAGGATAATGGGATTATGTGAATGTATAGTTTTGTGAATGGTTTATTTTATGGGATTGTATAGTTTTGTGAATGGTTTATGTTATTTATGTGATTTTGGAATGTAATTGTATAGTTTTGTGAATGGTTAATGTAAATGACTTGAATTATAATGGAAATGGTTTATGTGGTTTATGTGATTTATGGGATTAGTGGAAATGATTAATGAACCATACTAGAAATTGTTAATGGAAATGTGAAATATACAAGTTTATTGAAATGACTTGAATTATACAGGTTTCTGCATAAAAAAATGGTTAAAATGAGATTTTTTAAAAAAATCATTAAAATTATATGTAGAGAAAAGACAACGCTTTCTAGAAAAAACGCTGTCTATAGTTCACAACAGAAAGCGCTTTTCCTAAAAAGCACCCTCTAAAGATATAGAAAAATTCATAACTAAAATTATAGGTATACATTAGACAGCGCTTTTAAAAGCGCTGTCTAAAGGGGGCCTTTAGAAAGCGCTTTTCCTAAAAAGCGCCCTCTAAAGGTATAGAAAAAATTACATTAGACAACGCTTTTTAAAGCGCTGTCTAAAGGGGGCCTTTAGACAGCGCTTTTTCTTGAAAAAGCGCCCTCTAAAGGTATAGAAAAATTGATAATTAAAATTATAGGCATACTTTAGACAGCGCTTTAAAAAGCGCTGTCTAAAAGGGGCCTTTAGACAGCACTTTTTATTGAAAAAGCGCCCTCTAATGTATACTTTAGAGAGCGCTTTTTCGTAAATAAAAAACGCTGTCTTTACCTACGCCAGCGCTGCCTTAGGCAGCGCTTTTAAGCGCTGTCTAAGGCCTAAAAAAGCGTTGTCTAATGTCTTGTTTGGCGTAGTGTGTGAACAATACAAGTTAAACTACAAAATCAAAAGGACTGTACTTCAATCAGCTATAAAAGATTTTCTACCAACTCCCATGAATTTATGGACTTAACTTACCCACTTTACAACTGTGGTATACTATTGAAGGAGTTTCCAATGCTATCCTCCAATGGTCTTATTTTTTCTTCTATAAAGAGGACAAAAGATTTGTGAAGAACAGATAATGATTATGAATGATTAAAAGAAGAACAAAAAGAAAGAGAAATCATGTACATAGAACTTGATGAAACTTCATGATGAAGAAAATTTAATATAGAAAACCATCTTCAATGAGAAGATTGAAGAAACACTTCAGCTTCATTTCAAATATTCTCTAGTGTGAACCTGGATTTCATTATGTGTATTCTGCTTAGTTAGAAGTATCCTTGTAAACATAATTAACTTGATTAACAATTGTTAATTTCCTTTAGAGACTAAGTTTATCCAGAATTCTCAAGAAGTCATTGACGAGTAATCTTTGAGTTGTATTTCCTTGAGAGACTAGGGAATAGTCATAATTCTCAAGAAGTCTTAGACAATCGGTCTTTGAGTTGTATAATCAGTTTGATTATTGGATTAAGTCCTTATTTAGAAGGAAAAAACACTCAGGCGTGTGGACTGGAAGTATATTCGTTAACAGCGAACCATGATAAAAAAAAACTTGTGTTTTTCATCTTTGTCATTATCATTTCCGTTTGTGTTATTGGGTAGGAATTTTTTTTATATAGGAACCCAATTTATGCCCTATATTTCTTGTGTTTCTTTAACCTTCAATTGGTATCAGAGCCTGGTTCTAGTATTGACTCGTTGTGTAAAACACTAAACTGTGTAAAAAAAATATACATTTTCTTGAAACACAAAATGGCTCATAGAATCTATGATAATGACTATTATTCTATCAATCCTAAAATTTTTGATGGAGATAAATTTGATTACTTAAAAGACAAAATAAAAAGTTTATTTCTTAGCCAAGATGCAAATTTATGGGATATGGTTACAAATTTCTACACACATCCTTTGGATGTTAATGGTGTAAGGCTGGAAAGAAACCAGATTAATCAGAAACAAAAGAAGGATCACAAGAATCATCATAGATCCATAAATATTTTGTTGCATGCTATTTCCTATTTAGAGTATGAGAAGATTACAAAGAAAGACTCTGCTAAGTCTATATTTGATTTCTTAAAAAGGACTCATGATGGAAATAAGTAAGTTAAGGAAACTAACACCTTGGATTTAATCCAGAAGTATGAAGTTCTCAAGATTTCCAACTCTTATTGCCAGCTTGAAAGTCATAAATGGGGTTCTGAATACCAAAGCTTTTCTAGTTAAAGAAGGTGACTCTGAAGATGACCGTGAAGAATAATCTGAAAGTGTCTCCAAAGAAGAATAAGCTAATATGGAACTAAAGGCCAGCACCTCTGGATTAGAATCAAGATCAGATTCCTAACTAGACGCAGACTATGACGAGGTACTTTCTGGAGTTTTTAATCTCACTCATTCTAAAGTATGATTATCTTTAGATGAGATTCTTGAAAAGAGTCAGAAGCTTTAACAAATATTCAAGAATCTGAAATAGATTCATATAGTCAATTCTAAAGCCCATAGTGAACTGGTGAAAGATAATTATTTTTTAAAAGAAAGAGTCGGAAGTTTAGAAAATGAAAACTTTGCCCTAAAAAGTAAGAGTACAAATTTTGGAAAATAAATTCTTTCAGAAGATCCTATGGACACTGAGTGTGCTTCCAAGAAATATGAAGGTTCTTTTAAAAAATTCCTAGCTAAGAACATAGATAAAAGCAAAATGGTTCAATGATCTATGGAATTAGTAGTAAACGGAAAAGAGGCATTGGTTTCGCTAAACCAAAGAACTCCATGTTGAAACCTAAATTCAAAAAGAATGTGAAAAATCTAAGGGCTATGCATTCCCATTCAACCTATGGTCACTCTCATTATATATATTTTGCTCATAAACCATGGGTTGATAAAACTCATGGGAAAACTAATGACAAATGACCGAAAAAGATATGGGTACCAAAAGACAACATAATTTATGTTGAAGATATCCTAAGCAGCAATATTGAGACATTAATCATGGTGCCTGGAATACGGATGCTCTCAACACACAAAGGGAAGAAGACATATATTCCAAGGTCTAAACTTAAGTCTAGTAGCTTTGTAGGTTCCGGAGGAGGCCAGAAGGGCAAGATCAATGATTCCAAAATTATTGGTATTGACTTTCTTCTCTCTATCCCGGATATTGTATTTTATGCTTAACTCTAAAACAATTTATTCTAAAAACTCAAGAATGTATCATGTTAAGATACTCTAATAAGCTCAAAAGTCTACAGAGTATGTGAAATGGAAAGCTAGTTTTTAAACAATCTGCAGATCTGAAGTCATTTATTCTGACTCTAAGGGCATAACTTCTAATGTACTCAATAAGAAA
This sequence comes from Lathyrus tuberosus, assembly GCA_022829125.1. NCBI lineage: Eukaryota > Viridiplantae > Streptophyta > Magnoliopsida > Fabales > Fabaceae > Lathyrus > Lathyrus tuberosus. The sequence goes on along the minus strand of JALAZF010000379.1, from coordinate 1,652,165 downwards.
ACAAAAAATCAGAAGCAAAAGGTGTTGACACATGAGAACCTCTGAGGAAGATTAAGAAAAGACTATTCCATTTTGAAGATCTGACTCTGGGAGAATAAATATAACTAACCTTCTCTGAACAAGGCACTTAAAATCTCAGAAGCACCAAAGATGTATTCTGGAGAAGGATAAGGGAAGCAGAGGTAAGTCAGTATATCTCACTCAAAATCCCTAAAGTTTTTTTAATTAATGGTGGTAATCAATCGTTGTATGTGTGGCTCTAAAGTAAGATAGTTGTCATACATTTAGCCATCTGAATGTTTGAGGTGACCCTTTGGGGGTTCTGTTTCTTGGTTAAAGATAAAAATAATTTCATTTCGCCTCCCTTGTCAGATTGTGTGTTTTCAAAATTTGTTAATTATTAATTTCTCTATTTAAACGCACGATGCACCCACTTGTCACACACAACGCCACTTCTCTTCACAACCCACACTTGAAATCTTTCATCTTCCAAACTCTCTCTCTCTCTCTCTCTCTCTCATATATATATATATATATATATATATATATATATATATATATATATATATATATATATATATATATATACCTAAAACCCTAACCATGGATGATCAACAGCATCAACAACAAGAGCTACTACAACAATAACAATGTCAACAAGAAGCTGCTATGATGAAAGACATCCCTGAAATTTCTCTATCTACTCCAGTGGATAAATTGGAATTTCTCTGTGAGTTTATTGTAGACTTTGAAAACTTAAAGCAAAATGGGTTTGACCTCACAAGTGATGTTGCAACCCAAGGATGGGAAAATTACTTCAATAGGTTAAAATGTTCGGTCTACCCAGCACTGGTAAAAGATTATTGGATTCATGCAGAAGCTACAGAGTTTAAGGTCTTCTCTAGTATTCTAAGTCAAAATTTTCAAATCTCTGAGAAATCCATAGCCAAGCTACTAAACCATGATGGGTCTTGGAAGAGATGTTATCAAATGTTAAAAAATGGGGAAAATGAATAAAGTTGTGTCCACCATCTTCCAAGAAGGATCAAGCTCAGGCGTCAACAATCTCCGATCTAGGCTGAGGATTTGGGCTATGAGTCTTTTAGAATGTATTCATCATTATCCTATTGGGAACTCTGCTTATTATATTAATAGTGACCAGAAATACATGTTGTATTATCTCGAAAAGGGTGTTAAGATGAACCTTCCTTCTATATTGTTTAAATATTTGAGGGAGATGGTCAAGGAAATAAGAAACTCAGGTCGTAAACATAGGAAGTGAATTCCTTTGGGCAGACTAATTTATGACATTTTGGTTGAAAGCAAATTGGTGGCAAGGCTAGCAGAGATGAATTTTTATTACAACCTCTACTGAGAAACAGGCAAACCTTTCAACGGAAGAAAACTGAAAAGCATGCTAATAATTTCAAATGTTCTGGACCCTTTTGTGCAAGATAGGGAAGCTTTTTCTACCTGAAGAGTAGAGATTGATGACTTCCCCACCATCACTAAACTCGACCCCCTGAAACTCTAATGGCATACGTAAAAAGTTGTTTGGAAGATGGAATTAATCTAGGAGTGGACATTCACAACTTGCTGGATACTTCTCCAAATGCTACTCTCGAGAGAAAAAGAAGGTATAAGAAGGAAGATGAAGGTACTTCAAATCCTCCTCATCCATCTATAGCAAAACAACAAAAGAAGTTTCAGACCTCTAGAAGGGTTATGAGGCATGTAGCTACTGAAGCTTCTGAAGATCATAGTAAGGAAGTTGTTGAAGTTGTTTATGTTATTGAAGCTGCTAATGCTACTAAGGCTGCTAAGGTCGTTGAGGTTGCTGAAGCTACTTGGGCTGTTGAAGCTGCTAGAGCTATTAAATCTACTATGGTTGCTAAGGAATCAAGACGTCTAAATAAGGAAGCTGAGAGAGAATCTGCTAAAGTCTCTACCCACCATAATCCATGTAAATCTTCTAATTCTGAAACTTCTACCAGTTTTGATTATGTAAATGTTAATCTTCATTTATCTTTTTCCCAAACACAACCATTCTAAACCAATATTTTAGTACTATTACCAAACCTACAAATGAACTCACAATAACAAATGAACCAGAAATCACAATTGCTCCTGAAACAACCAACGAACCAGAAATCTCAAATGATCAAATTCAACAAACCACAAATGACTCAATCCCACAACAACCTGCACCTCCGCATTTACCTCAACAAACATTATCTATTCATCCAATAATAACCTCAACCAACCAACCTGCAATTATAACAGCAGATGAACAAATCCAACAACTACCTCAATCCCCACCTTAATCTAAACACACTATTTCTGATCATCCTACCAACTCTAAAGCCATACCCATGAACATATAACCTCCTTCCTCCAATCAGATTGATATACTTGTCCTTGATCCATTTTTTCGTGATATTTATTATTTAATGAGGATTCCACTATTAGTGAACTCTCTTCATCCTCCTCTGATTCAGAAATGAATACAGAGATGAGAACCTATGAAGCACAGACTCCGACACGGACACCGGGACACGACACGACACGGACACTCCGACACCGATAATATTAAAACATAGGGCACCGACACCGCTATATATAAGAGAGTATTTAAGCTTTATTTATCTATCTATGATTAAATAAGTTGAAAATATTCTAATCAAAATTAGTGTCTTTAATAATACATGATTAATAATTTTAAATTTGTGAGATTTGTCTAAAATATGTATAAACGTGTGTTGAAGCAAAGAAAAAAACAAATTTTTATTTAAAACATTTGACTGAATTGTCAAACATATGTGTTATGAGTGTCGTATGGGTATTAATGATTAATTCGAAGAGTGTCAAAACAAAGAAAAAAACATTTCTCTAGTGGACACTTGTCTGACTTTTTCGACACTTCTTTGACTTTGTGTCGTACGAGTGTCGGACACCGACGCGTGTCGGACACCGCGACACGCCTACTCCTAGAGGTGTCCGTGCTTCATAGATGAGAACCCCCACCAATACATATAAAAATACCCCTCTAAGACCCCCACCTGATGAAGCATTAACAAATATAGAATCAAAAGTTATGGAAGGTCTAAGCTTTATGAGGCAGGCTATCACAACCTATGCCAATCCTACAGAAACCAATGCATTATAGGATCGATTCATGTGCTGGTCCAATTCTTACTTTAGTTTCCTGAAGATCTTTCCTCTGAGGTTGCTCTGGGAAAACTCAAAGGCAGACTGACTCGATGTTTATAGTTATTAAGAGATGCTGCCAAATTGCCAACTAGGGCGAAGTTTTTGGCCCTCAATGCACCAGATTAGAATGAAGCTGGAACCTATATTGTTCAGAACATAGCCATCCCGTTAGTTTCTATAACTTTTAGGATTCTTCTCTTTGAATAGAACTTGGTTCTTCCTTCTGATGTTTTAGTAACTTCTGGGAATGTACGAGTCTTAGATTCTTAGCATATAGTTAGAACAACCTCAGGGACTGCACAGATCTGAAACTCACAGCATCAACTTATGAGATTGCAACTTCTGAACCTCTTGCCTCTGAGGCTGTCACCACTGTGATTATGAAGACTCTAGATGAGCTAAAGAAGGAGAATGAAGAAGTAAGGACCAGGCTGGATCGCCAGGACGAGACAAACAATCAAATTCAAAACCGGTGTCAACAATCCTTTTTAGTCTTCCACCTCAACCATAAATCTTGTTTAATTTTTTTCTGAATACGTTACTGTGTTTTTTAATGTATAAAAAAAATATTTTTCGTTCAACTCTTATTATTTTTTTATTTATTACAACTGGGGAGAAAAAGATATGACTTTGATTCATGTTTTTCCCAAGATATAAGTCTAGATTTATTGGTTAATCTTGTGTGAATCAAAATTTTCTAAGTCTTAATCTCAGGGGGAGCTTGCAAACCCCACTCTATGAAGATAAGCTAAAAAAATTTGAAGTCTAAAATTCAGTGGGAGCTTACAAATCTAACTCTGATTTTTAGCTGATTATTGTTATGTTAAAAGTCAAAATTATTCATTAAAATTATAATGCTTGTCATCAATAAAAAATGGGAGATTGTCGGAACAAGTTTGGTTCTACAATTATCCTTGAGTTTTGATGATAATAAAGTATAAAAGAACAATTTTATTCTCTAATAGTTTGTTGAGTTTGCACACTCTGAGCAAACTTGAAGTGAAGTAAATCTAAATATGATCAAGTAAGAAGCTGAGTGAAGATGACTTTGAACAAATCAAGATGGTGGACAAAGCTGATCAAAAGAAATTCTAAACATTATACATCATCAATATCTGAACCCAAGTGATCACTTGAAGAAGTTTTAAAGTTAAAGTCAACTCTGGTTGTCACCAGTCAGCACTTTTGAAGTAGACGTCTCTCATGCAGTATGATTCATTCAAGCCTCATTTACTCATCAAACTCTGAAGTCTATTTTCAAGGCCCTGAACCCTAAACTTGCCTTAAATTTCTCTTATGCAAAGACAATGTTTTATAGTGTTAAAATGGATCTATAGTCTATGTGAACAGTATAAGTTAAAATACAAAATCAAAATACTATACTTCAAACGAAAATAAAAGATTTTCTACCAACTCCCATGAATTTATGGACTGAACCTACCTACTTTACATCTGTGGTGTACTATTGAAGGAGTTTCCAATCCTATCCTCCAACGGTCTTATTTTTTCTTCTATAAAGAGGACAAAGGAATTGTGAAAAACAAGGAAGATTATGAATGATTAAAAGAAAAACAAAAATAAAGAGAAATCATGTGCATAGAACTTGAAGAAACTTCATGATGAAGAAAATTCAATAAATCAAATCATCTTTAAAGATAAAATTGAAGAAACACTTGAGCTTCCTTTCAAATATTCTCTAGTGTAAACCTCAATTTCATTGTGTGTATTATGCTTAGTAAGAAACATCCTTGTAAACACAGTTAACTTGATTAAGAGTTGTTAATTTCCTTTAGAGACTAAGTTTATTCAAAATTCTCAAGAAGTCATTGATGGGTAGTCTTTGACTTGTATTTCCTTGAGAGATTAACATAATTCTCATGAAGTCTTAGATAGTGGGTATTTGAGTTGTATAATCAATTTGATTATTGGATTAAGTCCTTATTGAGAAGCCAAAATCACTCAAGCGGGTGGAAGGAAAGTAGCTTCCTTTACAGTTAACCAGGATAAAAATACTTGTGTTTTTCATATTTGTCAATATCGTTGATGTTTGTGTTATTGGGTAGAAAATGTTTTTATCTAGAAACCCAATTCAAACCCACCCTTTCTTGTGTTTCTTGAACCTTCAGACTCTAAGACTTTAAATAGAAGCAAATGGTGAATAATGCTTTCCTCCTTTTTCTTGTTCTCCCCTAAAACATTACACAATAGAATGAACAACATAAAACACATAAATCAAATATAGACTCATATTATAACTTCTCCCCTTTTGACAAGATCAAAAAGATATTGGTGCTAATGAGCTTAAACGCAAAATAACCAATAACACGGAAAACAATATAGAGAAATAAAGTTTCACAAAGCTAAGAAGGGTATACATCAAATAAGAATATATTTTAGATAAATAAAGAATAACATGCCAAATACAACAAATATGTGCAATACGACATGATACTAATCAGAAACAAAACTATGTGTGATCAAGACTAATGCATATTGAAGATTAAATATTGTATGAACAATTCAAAAACATGTTCGAAATGCACATAATTAAAAGGATGCATTTAAAAAGGTTTTAAATGCACAGCGGACATTCATATATCATCTTAGAAAAACAACTTCAACAAACTAGTGTTTTTCAAGTTGCATTCATAACGTAATTCATCTCTTGCTTCTTAACATGTATATTTGATTCAATGCCCCAAATTCTTCAAAGCAACGTGTCATACCCCAATTTTGACCCTGAATCGCCGAATAAATGCATTCATCGAATCATTTTCATCATCTGCATATCGTAGCATGCATTTCATGCCGCATAATGCCCAAATTGTCAGTCAAAATAAATTTATCGAATTTACAAACAGATCACTGAAAATGAATCTCAATTGTGCGTAAAATCTGTGGACGAAAATTTCAAAATCGATCTTGTAGACGTTAGTATTCTTAATCTACGGCTCGCGTAGTTTAACCTGGCGTACTCGTCTTAATTTTTTACTACTATTTTGGTCGCGTTTTGATCAGTTTGAGCATTTTAACCGGTCAAAATTTATTTCAAAAATTAATCAAACGCTGTATTTTTCCAATATGTTTATTTCACGTCGATCATTTTGATGCATTCAGTTTAATTTTTCAGACACTTTCGCGCCCAATTTTTATTCATTTCGAGTCTGTTTATTATCTCTATCTTTTTCGTCAAAATGTTCAAAATAATTATTTAGAATTAGTTGTGGTGTCACAATTAGTTTTATATTGATAATTTAAACATTTATTTTTGTGTATTTTAATTTATTTTGATTCATTTTATCGTTAAATTTTTTTAAAGGGGCATTATTGTCATTGTGTGTAATTGTAGAAAACCCTAGTTGGTGTTGTATTATTGAGAAAATATGAGATGAGCCATTTGTCCTATTGTATCTCCCTCTCAATTCAAATGTAACACCAAAATAGACCAACAACACTGAAATAGAAAAAGAGAACAAATTTAGACAGGTCGTGTAGAGCCAACCATGTAATGTCAGTCTCACATTAGACTACCCATATACTCACTTCCATCTCATTTCAAAAAGGACAAAAAAAAAGATAGAGAAATAAAAAGGAGGAAGCTTGCATTTCTTCAGTGAAAGTAAAAAAGAGTGAACAAAACAAATCCACAATAACTTCATACTAAATACTCCCTCCCACCACAAGGGAATGACCTCACATTGTCAACTCTTCATACAAACCTCACACCTCAAACCTATGTCTCAAAAGGCCAAATAAATGGAAACAATAGGTGAAAAATGCAGGAACTCTTCATTCTCATCATCATAAACCCATAAATAATTTACACCAAACTCTTCATTTTATTTCCACCATTAATCACCACCATGTAACTCTTCATTAAAATACTTACCACACATATTCACATTTGTTCTCGTCCATTATACTCTTTCTCAAAAAAATACCATAAGAGGAAAATCAAGAAATTTATCTCTTGTATCTCTCACGGGTCTGCAAAAAGGTTAATCCTCCACCACCTTGATACACACGGAGCTTCCCTTTTTCAGCGAGAATACCATCGTAAAAACTCTGACTCCGGGCCACACAACAATAAGCTTCAAATACAAAACCTTCCTTATCCATACTCCTTCACATAACCTTGCCATACATCAAACAACATAACACTTTTCCACCCTTCAAGCTGTTGGAACCAAGACCACCGTCTCTATTTTCACTCCATCCACCTTCTTCTTCCCACCTCTCTCCCACGTGTTCTTTGCACCCACATGTAAATCGTAAATCATGACCATGTAAATAACCGCCGCTTTTTTGTTTTCACATACCTGTCCTACTACTACAACCATACATCATTCACAACAGCTGACACATAACCCATCCGCGCTTCAACTAAACCCAACCACCATTCCCAAACCTTCTTCTCACCACACGACAACTGTGGCTGGTGAGGCAACCATGTACTGCCACTGAACAACCATCTCCGACATCCATTGTTCGTCATGATGAGATCCGCGATACCTTCCCCTTCAAACAACTCACAACTACCATAGATCTTCCACCACCACAACTCTCAGATCCACAACAATCTCACTGATCGCCATCGCCGCAACGAAAGGGATTCCACGAAACTTCATAGCATCAACACATTCTCAGTCGTCCTCGCCCTCAGTAGATCTCTTTCTCTTAGTTTCCATGAATGTGTGATGTTTTATTTGGAAGGAGGGATTTGCTTCTTTATGGAAATCTGGAAAGTTGTAGAGGGAGAGAAAATTATGAGTTTGAACAAGAGAGACGAGTTTACTTCTCACTGATGTTTTATTTTTATTTTTTTATTATTATTTTCTTTTCTTTTTTCATTTTTGTTATTTAATATGTGTCTAATGATGAAAGCCAGATGTGAGAAAAGGTAAGAGTGAGAGGTAACACGTTGGACTGAGGGGGCTATTTTTACTTTTTTTTTCTTTCTAGTTTATATATATATATATATATATATATATATCCGCCTTGTGTCATCAAATGGTTGTTGGCATTGAGTTTCAAAATGGCCAAGTTTTGTTGTTGTATGTTATGAGGGTGGCGCCTCTTCTTTTATTTTTGATGTGGGTTCAATTTTTATTTATTTATTAGTAGAATGTGAAAAATGATGATAATTTTGGGTTTGGATTTAGTATGGTAGTTGAGCCCATTTTTTGCACTCTTGTTTTTGCACACTTATCATATCTATATTTACACCCCTTCTATTTTGTTTTTATTCTTTTTATTATTAATTTAATTATTTAATAGCTAGTTAATTGATTAAATTTTTGTTTATTTAGTTGATTGTAGTTTAACTTAATTATTTGTCTTTTTGCTAAGTAGATTGATTTGATTATTTATTTAGTCGATTAATATCTATTCATGTTCATACTCTCACAAATGTAAGCAATCATACTCACTAACTTCACCCACATTTCTAATCAATTTGAAAATAATTTTAAACCATTTTTTATTAATGACTTTTAATTTCGTCAAGCTATTTTCCTTTTATAAACTTCAAAAACATCTAATAAGATCAAAACATTTTCTTAATAAAAATGGAAACAGAACGGGGTGGATACCACGAGCTCCTGAGACTAGGATGCGTGATGGATATCTCGTTAATCCAAGCTCTCGCCATCACCAAAACACATCAAAACAATTCAAAACCTTTGTCCCCTTGGCCCACCTTTAAAACCTTTTCAAAAATGAAAGTCATTTTGTCTTAAGATGATTCAAAGCAATGCTTCATCAAAAACTATTGAGTTGAGATAAGTGACATGAATGTGATTTGTAAATCCATTCAATGTGGTGTAGACGTCCGCTCCTCACCTGTTTTGGGTAAGACAATGTTTTTTCGTTGATTAATACAAAATAGCTTTCGCTAAAATTGACCAACAAACAAACCTTTTTTTACCTAGAACTATGTCTGCCTTGATTTCTCTTTTGAGATACGTGGGAGCAAGGTTGCGAAATCTTGTCAAGCCCCTTAGTAATAAAAACCCTTTTAGGTCCCTTTCTATATTTCTTTCCCTTTAATAATTCGAGAAGCCTAACTTTTAAGTAAACACCAACACGCACAACTAACCTAACGGTTCTTGTTGAGTACAACGGATGTGAGGGGTGCTAATACCTTCCCTTTGCATAACCGACTCCCGTACTCTGATACTGGTTGCGATGACCATATCCTTATCTTTCTTTTAGGGGTTTTATTCGATATTTTTCCTTTCCCTCAATGGGAATAAATAAATATCGGTGGCGATTTTGATAATTCCATCTCACGAGCGTGCGATTGTGCTTCGTGAGGTCGTTCTCATTTTTCGAGGTACGATAGATGGAGACTCTGTTGGGGACTTTCCCATCCCTAAGTGAGTCAAGCCTAGTTAAGTTGTTATTGTGCTTGCATGTTTTTTACTTGTGTGGTTTTTCCTTTGTTTTATTATTGTTATATTTTTATATTGTTATATTGTGATATGACTCTATTGGAATATTGGTACTTGGATTTGATTGCAAACCTTGAGGGAAAGACTTTCTACCCGAGTCTTGAGTAGAAACATAAGTTAGGATGATGGTTGAGTAGTGTGGACTCGCGAGATGAATAACTCGTTAGGATCAGCATGAGAACCTCACTTAGATTAGATCCTTTTGAAAGTGTTGTAGCACGATGTGAATACCTCGTTAGCTTTGATGATTTCAAAAGGGTTCATGACTCTAAGGACCTTTTAGAACATTGAACCCTTTGGCCAACTAAGAATGATGGTTGCGTAGTATGGATTTGCGAAGTGAATTCCTTGTTAGGATCGATACGAAGACCTCGCTCAGAATAGATTCTCACGAAGGATTTGATGCGTGGGAAAAATTTGCCGTAAGCACCAAACATTCTTGTGAATCCATGACTCTGAGAACCATGTCTAGAATTGAAGTTGATGGTTGCATAGTGTGTATTCGCAAGGTGAATACCTCGTTAGGATCGATACGAAAACCTCATCCAAAATAGATTCCTTTAAAGGAGTTGATGCGCGGAAAAAATTTGCCGTAAGCGTCAAACATTCTTGTGGATCCATGAATCTAGGATCCTTTGCAAAAGGCTTAGATCACACCCGGTGAGAACCCGTTCTGGTATAACAATCAGATTCATCTGTACCTTGGCCTTTTTAACCCATGTACCTAAAAAGAAAAAAAATGCATGGCATCACATTGCATTCATTCACATACCATTGAATTTGCATTCATTAACATGCATTGCATATAATTCCAAAAAACGCATCCATCATGTGTCCATAATTCACAGTTGATTTCCTGACACCTACATCGGACTTGAAGCAGTTTTGAAAGATTATGGACTCTGGAGAGCAAAACTAAATTGTTTTAAGAGAAGATGTTGATCTAATTACAATTTAGTTGAGCAAACTCATGGAGGCTATGACAACTTTGGTAAGGAGAGAGGACAACTGAAATTCTGGTACCAGATATGTGATGTTACATGTGATATCACAACAACACACTCTGCAATGGACAATATAACACAACAGAAAAGACACAAAGAATTATTCACCCAGTTCAGTTAAACAACTTACTCTGGTAAGGAGAGAGGACAACGTTCAACAGACTGCCATCACTGAAAATATTATTCCACCTTAAGTAAGCGTCCTAGATCAACCTCATCATGTACGGATCCTAGTTGCGGCCCCTGTTATTACAGAGCATCCCAATGCCCGAGATGGAAATTCCTCACCTCATGACACAGTTGAGTATTAAAGTTTTGCATTCTCATAGCCAAATTCCCAAGGGGCAATCCCAGTGAGGAAGACCAAGAGACCAGAAGTTATTGAGATGACTGAGAAGTGTCAAGTGTTGGATGAAAGTCTTAAAGCTATAGAGAGGCATGACGCTTTTGACCTAGATGCTTTAAACATGTGTTTAGTGTCTGGTTTGGTCATACCCCTGAAATATAAGACACCAGATTTTCAGAAGTACAATGGAGATGGCTGCCCAAAGCACTATTTGGTGATGCTTTACCGAAACATGATCACCCAAGCTCTCGACGAAAAGCAAATGATTCACTATTTTCAAGAAAGTTTGAGTGGGGCATCATTGAGTTGGTACATGCAATTAGAAAGAAACCATATTCAGTCATGGTCGGACCTATCTAACACTTTTTTGAAGCAATACCAATACAATTAGGATGAGGCTCTCAGTCGCTTCTAATTGAAAGACCTATCTCAGGAGAGTAATGATTCATTCAAGGAGTACGTCCAAAGGTGGAGAGAGTTTGCTGCTCGCGTTCAACCGCTACTCTGAGAGAAAGAATTAATGGATATGTTTATGGATACCTACTGAGCCCATACTTCGAAAAGATGGTAGGCAGTGCATCAACAAGTTTCTCTGACCTGGTGAAAGTTGGAGAACATATTGAGAGTGGTCTCAAGAGCAGAAGAATCCAAGGTGCCTCGAATATCCAGAGCATTGAGAATGAATCCCTTAATGACTCCCAAGAGGAGAAGGAGGATGAAACTGATTCAACCTCAAAAAATTCCTAGGTTTCACAAACTCTATCTCTGATACCCTATCATCAACATCCATATGCAGCGGCTACTTAATGCTAGTAACTATTACCTCCCGATCATGAGTACTAGTAACCATGGCAAAGTCTGTCAAATCATCCAGCTCAGGTTCCGCATCAACATCAATGTTAGAATCATCAGGCTCGAAATCCAAACAATCAACAACGACGTGAGAATCATCATAGACCTCCAAATCGGCAAGAAAGAGAGACTCGCCAGATCGACCAAATCCCAATAACGTACAGTCAATTGTGGCCTCAATTGGTCCAAAGCTCGTCGATAGCTCCTAGAAAGACCAGATCCATGAAATCTTCATTTCCTCATTAGTACAACCTGGATGTCCAATGTGAATTTCATGATGGAGTGGTGGGGAACTCAATCGAAGAATGTATGGTTTTCAAAGAATAAGTGCAAGATCGGATTGAAAAAGGGAAGATAACTTTCGATGGCCCTTATGTGGTGAATAATCCCTTACCCTAATGAGCTCAAAGACTTCAGGAGATACTTCCCAGTGCCAATAAGTCAAGCAGAAAAGACTGTCCTCAATACTGGAAATTGTTTTGATGTTTCATCTTTTTCATTTGTATTTTCTTTGCATGTTAAAACGTTGTTTTCTTTAAGGATTGTTGTTTCCTTTAACGGTAATATTAATAAAGTGATCATGCATCTTCTAAATCAATCCATTCATATTCACTCTTACTATTTTTCCTTCATTCATGCAAAAAAATGCCAACTTTTCTCCCATCCATTTTCTTTTTCAAACTGTTGTTTTAGCAAAGATTGGATGGAGGATGATGAAAACCAGATACTTGAAATTGTTGTTGGTATGCTTTGAATAAATCTTTGCCGATGATGTAAGGCATTGATTCAAATCCCAAAACACTAGAGAAATAAGGAGTTAATCCATAGTCAACCACTTTAGGCTTAGAAGATTGGTGTTTCTTTTGAATTAAAAACCCATAATCTTAACCAGGGGCAGGGTAGTTGTGTTCAAATAGTTTGACTATGTATTCAATCTTCAAGAGAAACCATCCATCTGTACACCCTCCATAGAAGATCAACCACATGTTATCCTTCACACACACCACAAAGTGTCAAAGAAGTTGAAAAAAGTCAAAATGTTTATAGTGGTTGATCCTCAACCACCAATAACATGGCAGACATAACCTTTTAGAAAAAATTAAAAAAATGAATGAAAAAACTGCTAAGTCAAATACCACAAAAAAATGACTTAGGAAAAAAATTAGGGCATTTCGGTGGACCGAAAGCTTCAAAAAATGGTCCAGGAAAAATTAGGGATAAAAAATCAACCAAAAGAGGTCATCAAAATCCTCACAAACAACAATAACATAAGGTGACTCCAATTTCAATAAAATCTTGAATCCTCATCTTTACCATAACACCTTCAAACCCTCTTAGAAGTAGAATGCGTATGTCAATTAACTGAATGTAGGACTAGAGTTTATCGAGAAGAAGGGGTGGATTAAAATTAAATTTTGAGCCTTATATCCTTTTGTTTTAAAAAATCCATGAACCAGGTCATATTACACCCCTTAAAAGACCTAATTGAAGCATGGTTTATTTTGAAAGCATACTACATCAAGATTGTGTTAACCTCACTCCATAAGATCTTTGCTAATTATTTGTATTGATCACACCATCTTTCATCGTGTGAATCACTAGATACACTCTGTGTTCTGATCATTAACCCGCACCATCATTTCAATAATGATTGATTTCAGAATTTGTATTTGCATTGCATTAAAATTACCATTTGTGAATGAACAATTTTAACTGAAAATAAGCGTTCAACATCAGAGGAAGTTTCAATAATGTGCAGTTAATTGAGAAACTTGATCATATGAAAGAGGACCAATCAAGAGCAAATCATTGGGAGAATCGATCAATCCGAGCCAATCACCCCAAGAGCTGCTTAGTCAAATAACAAATCCTTTCAAGACTCAGACTGGGTAAATCCACCTAAAGAGCTCAGTGGATCCAACTCTCTAAAGTTCAGTCAATCAGAAGTCTACCAACCCAAGATTGGTTAGTCAGGGGCAGATCATTTCAAAGTTCATAACATTGAGGAAGCCACCTCAAGGTTGTGGTAAGTGGCTTCCGAACTCCTTTCAAGGAAAGATCCTTCAAAGACCCAATAGACTGGCGGCAAGAGAATTGCCAAAGGGCAAGTCCTCTCCATACTTTCAAGTTCCTCAACAAAATCCTACATTACATCAACAGCTGTTGAGTTCGAAATGAGTGTCGGGAAAACATGCTGGAAATTACCTCCCATCAAAATTCCTTTTCCATCTACAAGAGACCATATTGCAAAGGAGTTCTTTCAGTCATTACCCACCACAGGGGCAACTTTGGAAACCTTCGAGTCATTACATAAATCATTGTCATGTAGTAATCATGTCGGTACACTCTAGTGTCATGTCAGACATATCATCGCATTCATCTGGCATATTCCCATAGCATGAAGCCTTGAAAATCAAACATATGCAATAAAAGACCAACTTTGTTTGGAACCTCTCAAATTACAATTCTTATTGGCACACATACATGCATTGATAGGTCGTTACATTTCATGTGTCATTACATGTGTGGGATACCTAAGAGTGTGGGGGCATTGTATTGAGTAATCATAAGATTACATGCATCAATCAAATGGACATCAAAGCATATGCAATCATAAGCATAACATAAACCATGTCTCATCCACATATGAAGACAATCATTGTTACTATAGTCAATTACTTTATGCTTGTCAACAAAACACTACGCCAAAATTGTGTTTTGGCAGCACTACAAAGACAACGCTTTTTACCTGAAGCGCTGCTATAAGTTTCGCTAAAAACAAAAAAAAAACAAAGGAAAAAAGCGCTGCTATATGGTGGTCCTACGAAAGCGCTTTTGAAAAGCACCATTAAAGGGCTAAGGCAGGTGCACTTTAGAAAATGCTTTATGGAAAGCGCTGCTAAAAGGATACCATAAGCCAGCGCTTTTGAAAAGCGCTGCTAAATGGCTTTCTTACAACACACCTTAGCCAGCGCTTTTGGAAAGCGCTGCTAAAGGCCTCTCGTAAACCCCACATTAGAAAGCGCTTTCACCTCAAAAGCGCTGATAAAGGCCTACCATAAGAAAGCGCTTTCTAAAAGCGCTGCCTTAAGTCTTTTAAAATATTAAAATTAAAAACAAAACTGATATCCCTCTATTTTTCATATGACCGTTTATCTCAGAGCCCTAACATTCTTTCTCTCTTGCGACGCTCACTGCTGTTGGTTTCGTTTCTTGCCCTCCGTCCTCCGTCCTCCAGCCGCCGTTGCAATTGTTTCTTCTTCTCCATTGTTGCTTCATTTCTTCTTCTCCATTGTTGTTGTGTTTCCCACCGTCGTGTCCTCCGCCATTGTTGCTTCCTTTGAGGTATGTTTCTCTTCCTTTTTTGATTGTTTCTCCATTGTTTGATTATTTCTCTGTTGTTTCTGTGAGATTAATTTGTTGTATTATTAGATGTTGATGTTGGGTTTGCATTTTTTTATTTGTAGAAGTTAGTTAGTGATTAATTAGAAAAGTGATTAATTGGAAAAGTGATTAATTAATAGAAGTTAGTATAGTGATTATTGTGTAAAATGTGATTAATTTAGTAAAATGTGATTATTGTGTAAAATGTAAAAAGTGATTAATTAGAAAAGTGATTAATTTGTAGGGCTATTTGTAGAAGTTAGTATAGTGATTATAGTGATTAATTTAGTAGGGCTATTTGTAAAGTTAAAATGAATTTTATCAAAAAGTTTTAGTGATGTAAGGATTTGGTTAAAAAACCATTGAGTTATTGTTTGATTACCGTTGTTATAGATTTTGGAAAAAGTGATAATGTTCGTAGTAAGGTTGGAGATGATAAATAGTTATATTAGTGGTGAATTTATTTTCAGAGTTGATTGAAAATTATAATGAAATTAATTATTAGTTTATTTTGAGAATTGGTGTTAATTTTGTAAGTTGATATTGAATGTTAGTGATGAATTCTTGGAATTAATTGATGATAATGACATTGTTGACGGATAATTTTTAGTGATTACTTTGTTAATTGTTAAGGTTGAAGATGATGAATATTGATGAAAATAGTTGTTAATTGTTGAGGTTGAAGTTGCTATTGAGTTTAAATGTGGAATTGATAATTTTGGTGATTGATTTATGCTCGAATTGATGATTCTTTGTTGAGGTTGAAGATGATTACTTTGTTAATTGTTGTGACCTACTAAAGTTGTCTTGTTATATTTGGTATACACCATCAGTTACTAACTTAGTGAATTTGCTATAGGGGTTACTTGAGAAGAGTGATATTCGGATTGTTTTCAAGAATCTTACACTTTGAGTCCAGAAGTTGATGACGTCTATACAGGTACTTATAATTAGTTGTTCTTTTGTGTTTGTTTAGCTTACTTAGTAAAACCATGGATCAAAAATGGATGTCTTCCAATTGATTTTCAAAAGAATACGAGACTGGGGTATCAGAATTCGTTAAGTTTGCGGTTGAACACGCCAAAGACCCCAGTCGAATCACATGTCCTTGCTTAGGTTGCTGTTATGGTCGTCAGATTGACGTAATTCAGTTGGAATCGCATTTAATGAGGCATGGAATTGATCGAAGTTATACATGTTGGATATTACATGATGAGAGTAACGAGAATGTTGAATCGAGGGATAATACGACCTATGCTTCAAACGACAATGGCACAGATACACACGATTGTGATCGAGTCGAAGAGATTGCAGAAGCAATTGAAGAAGATCTTCAGGATTGTCCCAAAATGTTTGAGAGGTTGGTAAGCAATGCAGAGAACCCGTTGTATAAAGGTTGCACTAAATTTACAAGATTGTCTGCGGTATTAAAGTTGTACAACTTAAAGGCAGGCAATGGATGGTCGGATAAAAGTTTCATAGAGTTATTAGCCCTTATGAAAGATATGCTTCCGGAGGATAATGTTCTTCCCAATCGAACCTACGAGGCCAAAAAAATTTTGTGCTCTATTGGCATGAGTTATGATAAGATACATGCCTATCCAAATGATTGTATTTTGTTTCAGAATGAATATGCATCGTTAAATGAGTGCCCTAAATGCGGTGTCTCTCGATATAAGAAAAAAAGTCTCCAGCAAAAGTCTTATTGTATTTTCATATAATTCCGAGATTTAGACACATTTTTCATAGTGAAACTGATGCAAAACACTTGACTTGGCAAGCAGATGAAAGAATTATAGATGGAAAGTTTCAGCACCCGGCAGATTCACCACAGTGGATGAAAATTGATAATGATTATCCTGATTTTGGAGAAGAAGCAAGAAACCTTCGATTGGCATTATCTACTGATGGAATGAACCCACATGGTCTTCAAAGTATCTCACATACCACATGGCCTTTGATTATTATGATTTATAACCTACCTCCATGGCTATGTATGAAGCGTAAGTACATGATGTTATCTATGTTAAACTCTGGGCCTAAACAACCAGGGAATGACATAGACGTATACTTGACACCTTTAATCAAAGACTTAAAGATTTTGTGGGAGAACGGTGTGGAGGTTTATGACGGATATAGGAAAGAAAGTTTCAATTTGAGGGCGCTGTTGTTTGGCACAATTAATGATTTTCCAGCATATGGAAATCTATCAGGGTATAGCATTAAAGGTCAATGTGTGTGTCCTATTTGTGAAGAAAACACAGATTGGACGTGTTTGGAATTTTTTCAGAAGAATGCCTTTCTCGGTCATCGTATATTTTTAAATTCTAATCATCACTACCGTGGAGGGAGAAAAGCATTCAACGGAAATCCAGAACAAGGTAGAGCTCCACCTACACTGACAGGTGACCAAATTTTTGAAAAGGTGAAAGATGTGACTACTCAGTTTGGAAAGCCTTTTGCACATACGCTTGTCAAACGTGGGTGGAAGAAGAGGTCAATTTTTTTTGAATTTCCATATTAGAAGTCGTTGTATGTAAGACATTTTCTTGATGTTATGCATATTGAAAAAAATGTATTTGAAAGTGTTATTGGTACTTTACTCAATATACAAGGAAAGTCGAAGGATGGCCTTAAAGCAAGAAAGGACTTGGTAGCGATGGGAATAAAAAATGAATTAGGACCCATGAAGAAAGGAAAATGAACATATCTACCACCTACTGCTTATACTCTATCTAGAAAGGAGAAAAAGATATTGTGTAAGTTTCTAAGTGATGTTAAAGTTCCAGAAGGATACTCTTCAGATATTAGAAGACTTGTGTCTATGAAAGACCTTAAGTTAAAGAGTTTGAAGACACATGATTGCCATGTTATAATGGAACATTTTCTACCAATAGTATATGTTCTATTTTGCCAGAAAAAGTAAGAAGCACAATAACTAAATTGTGTTTTTTTCTTCAGGTCAATTTGTAGTAAGGTGATCGATCCTGCGATGTTACCAACATTGCAAAAAGAAATAGTTATTACATTGTGTGAGCTTGAAATGTTTTTCCTCCCTCATTTTTTGACATAATGGTACATCTAGTTGTTCATCTTGTGAAAGAGACACAATTGTGTGGACCAACTTATATGAGATGGATGTACCCTGCTGAACGGTATATGAAAATATTAAAAGGGTATGTGAAAAATCGAAGTCGACCAGAGGGTTGTATTGTTGAAGAAGCGATTGAGTTTTGTACTGAATATTTGTCCAATGTTCAATCCATTGGACTCTCCAAATCTCACATTGTTGAAAAAAAAGAAGGAAAAAATTTAATTGGAAATAAAATTGTGACCGTATCAAGGGATGAACGGGAGCAAGTGCATTTGTATGTTATGCACAATGACAATGAGGTTGAGCCGTATGTTGAAATGCACAAGGATTTTCTCCGAGGTTTAAATCCGAATTGAAATGAAAATTGCATAGTACGAGAGCACAATTGAAGTTTCATACCATGGTTTAAGGATCATATTTATTCCAAGTTTTATGTAGATCCCGCTTCAATATCAGAAAGGTTGAGATGTTTAGCATATGGTCCAAGTTTGCATGTGTTTTCTTATAGCGCATACGCAATTAATGGATACACATTTTATACCAAAGAACAAGATGATAAAAGTACAATGCAAAATAGTGGTGTCACCTTGGTAGCTGAATCAATACACATTTCAAGTGTGAAGGACTTAAACCCCAAATATGCAAATATGTCATATTTTGGGGTTATCGAGCGCATTTGGGTTTTTGATTATGAGAAATTTCAGATTCCTATCTTTGGTTGCAAGTGGGTTGAAAATAATAGTGGCATACGAATGGATAAGTCAGGATTTTTTCAAGTGGATCTTAATAGGGTGGGGTACAAATATGAGCCTTTTATTCTAGACTCTCAAGCTAGACAAGTGTTCTATGTCATTGATCTGACAAGTACGAAATGGTCTATAGTGCTTTTATCTAACAAAGTAATTGATGATAACATTGGAGATCAAGGTGATATTGATATTGATAATGATTCGTATATTATAAGTGATCAAGATGAGAATGTTGGAGCGAGTGAATCATATATTAGAAATGATCATAATGAGGGAATTTGGATCAATCCATCCATCCGTTTTGTTAAGAGACAAGTAGATCATCTTCCTACCCGGAAAAGAAAGAGATGTTAATAAAGAGGTAATAGTAAAATTATATATTCTGTCATGTATTTTTAATATTTGAGAATGATTATGGATTATGGATTATGGATTATAGAGTATAGATTTATATGTTTGTCATGTGTTTGTCATTTCATATTTATGGATTATGTATTTGTCATTTCATATTTGAGAATGAATCGTGTATTTATGTTTAACTGATTATGGATTATGGATTGTGTATTATGGATTTATATGTTTGTCATGTGTTTGTCATGTTATGTATTTGTCATTTCATATTTGAGAATGGATTATGGAATATGGACTATGGAGTTATATGTGTTTTTCTTTATTACAGATCAAATGGCTACTAATGAGGAGAACTTGCATGATACTTCCAAGAATGATGCAAAAGAATCAATTCAAGATGCGGAAGGAGATATTTCAAGAGGAATTACAATTATGAAAGGAATAATTCGTGCTAGAGACAAGGGAATAAAATACGACGTTCATTGGAATGAAACGAGTAAACTAAGTGAACCTAATGGCGCAATGTTGACAAGTTACATTGGTGCACTTGTCCGTTCACAAGTTCCTATTACTTGTGACAATTGGAGAAATCCACAGTTGAAACCCACCAAAGATAAAATATGGAGTGAGATACATGTACTATATGTGATGTTATTTGTTATTTTTGACGATTATATCTTTAAATTAATTATACTAATACAATTTATGTATATTTTTTTGTAGAGATCTTTTAACATTGGTGACGACCGGCAAAAATATTGTCTTCAATTAGCCGGAAAAAGACTTAGAGGGTTTCAAGCATTTTTATCCAACAAGTTTCTTAAGAATGACCAAGGAAACTTTGTTGAAGCGGAACGTCCGAAGAAGTATGCAGACTTGATTGCACCCGAAGAATGGGATACTTTTGTCGCCAAACGAAGAACTCAAGAATTCCACGTAATCTTAATTTAATTTATCATGAACATTGTATTATATTCATGTAGTTATTACATGTGTTCTGATATGACTTAAATTTGTTTATGCAGGTTGTGAGTGACGTAAATCGTCAAAGAGCCTCAAAACCCGCGTATCCATACAAGAAAGGGCGTTTGGGATATGCACACTTGGAACAAAAAATAGTAAGTATATAAAATTGCTATGGTATTTTTGTGTTATTACTCATCCTAATGCTTGACTTAATGTGTAGCTTGCAGAGGATAAAAGTGAAGAAACATCTCTTCCGGAGCATGTTTTGTGGAAGGCTGCTCGTGTGGGAAAGGATGGAGTTGTTACTGAAGGTGTTCAACAAGTTTTAGAACAATGTGTAAGTATAACATTATTTGTTTAATTAAATAAAAAGTTCTTGTTTATCTAATATATTTATGCTTAACTCTAATATTGAATTTCAGGAGACTCTATCTTAGTCCTTAACCCTCACGGAAGACCAGGATTGCACGAGCATACTGAGTCGAGTATTAAATGTTTCTGAGTATTCTGGTCGTGTGAGGGGTAAGGGATTTGGAGTCACTTCATCTGCCTTGTATAAGCGTCCAAAGACCGAAAATCCTAGCAATAGAGAGGTGATGGAAACGTTGGAAGAATTGAGAGCTCAAGTTCGTGAACTGCAACAGGATAAAGAAAGATATATGTCGAAAAGGCGCGGTTCAGAATTTAAAGATACTAGTGACAAGGATAGTATTAATTTTCAACAAAAAATTCCGAAGGTAATTATATTTATTAAATTAACACAATTTTTTTTATATTAACATCATTGCACAATAACAATTTCATATTAATTTTTTTTTGGTTTAGGGCATTTCACCTTGTCAGCTATATTTATCGGCGCCGACATATCACACGGTTGGCAAGGGAAAAATGCATAACACTTCGAGAGATGTACTTCACCATAGACCACTTCCTGCTGGATTTTTGAAGGTTTCAATTGATATTGCTTTAGAGCGGGATGCATTACTACCTATACTTGACGACGTTTCAGATGCAACATTGGTGGGGGACGTAATAGGGTCGTATGTGTCGCTCCCAGGATTTTCATCCAGGTACAAACGCGAGAGTGGCGCGGAAAACAGAGTCGCCAACCGTGTAAATTTATCCCAAGAGAGGGAAAGGGAACACCGCATAAACCTGAGGAAGAGGGAAAGGAATGGTCATCGCAACCATAGCCTGGGTTCGGGAGTCGGTTACGCGAGGGGAAGGTGCTAGCACCCCACGCGTCCATCGTACTCGATGGGATCCACGCTTGTTGTATAATCTAAGGGTGAGTTATCCTAAAATCTATGGCTGTACTGACACGAGGAAGGGGAAAACAAAGACAGACTCGGTAGGACGTCGACGCCCTAGGCCTACGTACTCCCTTTGTGCAATGGGAAATTCAGAGTCAACGTAGTTCGGACCAAGTTCTTTTTGTGTTTTTTATGAGCGACGTTAAGTCCGCGTCCAGCAGTTAGGGTCGATGCCTGTTTGCGACTCAGACGGAAAGTAACATGCCCTTTTTGAAAATAGCCTTTAGTTTGACAATCCCGAAGGACAAAAAGGTTTGAAGTTTGTTTGTATTTTTTAGGGCAGAAGTGACTTGAGTTAGTTCATAACTTGCATTGCACCAAAGTCTAGGGCACAGGGACGAATACTTAACGAATCGTCCCAAGATAGGACGCTCGCTAAGCACTCTAGAAAGATGAGAGGAAACCCCTCATTTCTCATTCCCCACGCTTAAGGCTTGTGTGCAATACACTTTATCCTTATTAAGTGTTTTAGAGATGTTATGAGATGAGAAGAGGGACTCAAAAGAAAAGAAAACACTAAGGGGAAATCTATCCTAATGTTATCATGCAAAAGTGGCCCTAAGGTTGAGTTTGAAAGGGGAACATCTAGCTAAGTTAGCATGCATGGTTTGAATCCTAATGTCTATCCTACTCCAAGCTTAATCAAGGATTAAGTTGGACTAGGAAACCCTAAGGGAACACGCAAAAGTGAATCCAAGACTTAAACAAGTCTTGAGATCCAAAAGGGAAGAAAATAAGTGAGGGAGATGAAGAAGAAGATGACACAAGAGATAAGAAACAAGGTAGGGCAGCAAGCACTTCATGTCATAGTAAGCTCAAATCATCAAAGAAGGAACATCATCCGTCATACTCAAAACATGTGCCAAAACTAGGCTAAACATTCACTTATGTCATTCATGCAAGCAACAAAAGATCATGTGAGGAAAGAAGTGTGGAAATGTCATTTAATGGAAACCATATCAAGAGGATCAGAACCTCACACATGTCATTCAAAGCAAATAAAAGTCACCAAACATTTATGAGATCTTATGAGAAGACATCTCAAAGAAACTAGTTCAAAACATCCAAAGAGAGTTGTGTCAAAACATTGTCAACTTGGAAAATCCACCATAAACAGAAAAATGATTAAATGAAAATGATTCCAAAGCCACAAACAAACCAAGTCAGTATATGATCACAACATACAATCATTCCAAGCTTCAATTAAACACAAAGGGTCAAAAAGATCCAAACTAGGTCACGTACCCAAAACATTCCATTCAAAGTTTGAGTCACATGTAAATATCAACCAAAAATAGAAGCATGCCTTATAAAAATCTGAATAAATTCTGAAAACCACTTTATATCCATCAATAATGTATTTGAAAAAGGTCTCACCAAGAACCACAAAATTGCATCACCAAATGGATCCAAACATCACACGTATCAAGCTAACGAAGCAATAATCGAGGAGCAAAGAGAACCACATGGAAAATAATCAAAAATTGATCACCAAGACAGAAACATGACATTCAAACATTCATAATTTAAGTTTAAATACATGGCAAAAAAATCGGCTCAAGAAGGCATGACAAAGTCATCAAACACAAGCATTAACCATAAGGGTAAACATGGAATACACCTTGGAAAAGAAAATCAGAATTAATTATCAAAAAAAATGAAAAATTAAAATAAAATTAAAAAAAATTAAATAAGACATTAAAATACGTTCATGATTTTTTTTGGAATTTTCGAATAATCGGAAGTATTTTTAATTATTAAAACAAAAACGAAAAAAAAAAAGTAATAGAAACAGAGGGAGTATAGTAGTTAGTGTGGAATGACACATATGTAAATCATAAAATAAAAAACAAAAATTAAAAGATGTGGCATCCTATGGACCGTGGGATCAAACAATTGGACGGTCAAGACTTTGTCTCCTACCTCCAAACCCTAAACTCGCCGGAGACTGAACCAGACGCCGGAACTAGGGTTCAGGTCGTCTTCTCCGTTCACCTGCAACCAAAAAGTCACCAAAACACGCAAGCGAATATATGTTCTTGACCAGAATTTCAACAGGATCAATAATATCACATTAAAAATAGAAAATAATCAACACACGAAGAGAATCGAACGGAACAAGTTATGGTTCCAAAACTTAAAACTCATCATACAACCAAACCATGCGTCCAAACTCCAAATCAAATACATCAGAATCATCAGTGAATGTCACACATCATTATGCATATCAAAAAAAGGAGTTTTAAGAGCATGCAAAATTGCACTAACCCGAGATCAAGCAGTCCGTATCCTTGCTTTTAGCTTCCAACGATGGGTGGTTTGTGCTCTATGGATTCCAAGGATGAAGACTGTGAAAGAATTTCGCCCAAAGCCTTTGTGGATTGTGAGATTCGAATGAGAGAAGGATTAGGGTTCAAACTTTTGTTTTCTTCAAAATCACGTGTGTTCTCCAATGAGTGTATGAGCTTTTGGTTTTTTGATCTTGTGAGAGTTGAGAGAAAAATTTGAGAGAGTTTTTGGTGTTTGTTGTAACACCCCCAATCTACCCCAAAGCTCTTAATGCAGTAAAAGAAAATTCAAAATTTCATCAGAGTATAATTAAAAACACGACATAGACAGGAAGCATCACATTACAATGAAACAAAACATAACATACAACACCTGCTCATTAAAGATATGCAACAGTGGGGTAGCAATTAACAGAGGAACTCAGTTCCGTACACCCACATTTCAAGTTTTAGAATAAAGTGGAAAATCTAAAACTGAATCTCATATATATATATATCACTTGAAAAGTTTGTCATACATCAAGTTATACATGCACAAGCCCAAAAGATATATATACATAATACACAAATGATCACAAACGGCCTCCCTAACTACCCGGTGTCACATATCAGAGCCGACCGACAATAGAATGAAGACGCAAAGCTTCACAAAAAGACCTCCAGCAACTCTAATCTGCAATGCCTCATAGAGCATTATAAAACAGCAGAAGGGTGAGAAAAACAATCATTATACAATTGCATAAAATTATATATTAACACAAAAATGCACAAGTACAATATTCTCACCACAAATGCCCCACAATCAGATATAACACAACACAGTACAAATATCAGGTATCCATCACCAATGCCCATCAATTATACACAATGCACTCATCATCAATACAACTACACATATTCCATCTCATTAATCACAATCACAATTAACATACACAATTAATCCATGATTTATGCAAATGCACAGAGACCGACACAACGACTCTATGCACATGTCATGCGGTACCGACTTCCAATGTTTCTCATCACTAGTTCACTCAGGAACTCTGCTGGAATCATCGCTCGTTACTGAGGGTCGCTCAAGTAACACCCCGTCGGGCCTACGATGTTCACCCGTCGCTTTAGGTCCCCACATGGGCACACGACGTTTATGGATTGTTTTAGGTCCCCACATGGGCACACAATCGGATTGCTTTAGGTCCCCACATGGGCACACGATCGTCTATAACCATCGCTTTAGGTCCTCAGGTGATTCATACCTCATATTTTCGAGGCTCACGATGTTATAGCAGATTCCCTCCGGAACCAGCCGTCACTCAGGACGCCACAACAATGCATATCATGATGCTTGGCATACAATGACTCATGACATTTAGCATGCACACACAAATGCATTCCTTTCATCAACAAAATCACACTTTGCACTTATGCCCAAAACAATGCATTTTATACCTTACAACAGCACGCAATCATATCATATCCATATTAACAGCACATTGCATAAAACACACCAATTACGCACAATCATAACCACAAAAGTCGACAACACGGCACTACTCCAATTTCCCGACAAAATAAAATCGGCTAACAAATTCCAATTCATCATAACAAGAAAGTACAGCTCAATAGCTTTCCAACGATACCAAGAATGTGAAAATCAGATAAACGGAACAAAAGTTACGATAGAAAACGAAAAACGATATTTTGAAAAGTCCCATTTTACCATTCTCCTGGCCATACGCGTATTGCCCTGAGCCATACGCGTATTGCCCAAATTCCTCGCCATTCCATACGCGTATTGGCCAAGGCCATACACGTATGGGCAGAAACCATTTTCTTCCCTAAAATCCCATTTTAATTCCCATACGCGTAGGGCCAACACCATACGCGTATTGCCCTGAATTGCCACGCGTATCATACGCAAATGGGCAGATGGCCGAGCAAAATAACATCCCATACGCGTATTGGCCCATGGCTCGCCCATGTTACGCATAATGCCAAGGTCCATACGCGTATGACCTGAAAAAAACCAGAAAAAATCCTGCAGAACTTGTTCTGCGTTTTCTTACCCAAATTCATCCAATTTTTCACCTACACTCAGAAAATTACCAATACAATGCATAGCAATATGTACCTATCATGTACCAACAAGAATGAACACTAAAAACATGATTTCCAACACATTTAATCAATTTCTAATCAATTTGACACAATATGGGTTTTACTAAATATTTTCATTTCAATTCAACAAACATCACAAATACACATACATAATCATATACAAGTATACAATAATTGAGTTTCGCCCCCTTACCCGATTAAATTGATTCCTAGAAGTTGTTTTCTTTGATTTCCAAGCTTTTCCTCTTTTTCTCTCTTTTTCCCTTCTCTCCTTTTTCCTTCTTCCTATTTCTTTCTCTCTATTTTCTATCTTCCCCTTATATTTCTATTTTCTTTCTTTTCTATTTCTTTCTAACTTAGTAAATAATTAGGGAAAAGACTAAAATACCCTTACTCTCAATTATCCTGCAAACGCTCTCAAAACGCGATAAAATATAATAACAATGTAAAACAACATATTATCACACCCAAGTCATAAATAAAAATAATATAATACTCAAAATAATTAAATCGACTAGATTAAATAAAATGATCAAAACTGGGGCGTTACAACTCTCCCCCACTTCGAAATTTTTGTCCTCGAAAATATAACCGGTCCCAACAACTCTAGACACGGCCCTCGCATCCGACCAACGAACACTAGACCAACTAAAAGCACACCACAAACAACACAACTGACAAACCACCTTGCTAACAGCAGCAACTACAACGACAAGACGCAAAGCCCATACAATGCACTTGCCGACCAACTCACAACTCCCAGAGTACTCAAGCACAAACTCACAGGTTCACTCTCAATTACAAAATGTGCCACATCACGTTTCCGCTGCGCACTCTGATTAACCGAAAACCATCCAGATTATCAATCTCACGTCCAAAACCTAACTCTTTCTCATATTTACCAAAAGTCACTGTTCACTGCCAATATATCCAACCACACTCTTTACTATGATCTCTCCCACACTAAACACAAGCCTCTGAACTGCTCAAATAATTCCAACTCTCTGACCATCAAAACAGACATGCATAAAGATTTTAGACTTACACACTAGGCACAACATCAGCCTTTCGCCAAGGATAACCCCAACCAATTCATAACTCGCCACGATTCCCGATCATC
The DNA here is from genome assembly GCA_022829125.1 of Lathyrus tuberosus. Classification (NCBI taxonomy): domain Eukaryota; kingdom Viridiplantae; phylum Streptophyta; class Magnoliopsida; order Fabales; family Fabaceae; genus Lathyrus; species Lathyrus tuberosus. Next base: position 1,624,918 of record JALAZF010000379.1, on the reverse strand, counting down.
CTCGTTGTCTCTATTCTTTCAGATCAATCCAATATTCAATATTCTTGTAATTACTAAACACTTCGAATCTACTATCATAAAGATAAGACTTCCAATATTCCAACATAATACAACTACAACCAATTCCAATTCCACAGTAGTACTGATCCTTCCACGAATCCTCAAATGTCGAAAAACATAAGCCACGACTTTACTTTCTTGCATTAACACACTGACCCTACTCCTCAAAGATGCATCCCAAACAATCGACTTCCCCTTTGCATGTCCACTGAAGTAACGAAAACGAAAATCTTGGAAAAGCCTTCCATACCCTTCGGTAATAACCAACAAAAGTCCAAAAAGTTTCTAATCACCTTAATTAACTTCGGAGCCTCTCATAGTAACACCACATCTACTTTCGATGATAACAAATATAATCCGCCACACAAAGTCGATCAAAGCCTCAACTCAAACAAATCGCCACTCTTATCGAACATTCCAACAATAGTAATTCCAATCAAACTCAACCAAACCAATCCAGTTACCTCATCCTAAAAGTGAACACTTATTCTCAATCGTCACCCTATACCACTGTCCGTAGTCCATACCCAATTTCTTCTCTTGACAATCCAAATTCCAATCTATCGCAACAACCAACCAAAAAGGACTCTCAATGACTTCACAACTTAACCATCATACCAAAAATCTTGATTCTGCGTCATCGTCAGATATAAAATCTTCCTCAACTTGACAAAATAATCCGCAATCATTTCCTTAAATTTCAAGTAATCCATTCCGCACCACTATCAAAGCCGGAAAGACACGTCCATTCCATCCAACATAATTCCCGTCTGCTATCAACAAGAGATCAAGGGTGATCAGTTCCTCAATTTGTCAATAGTCAGCCGACAACCACGATGGAGCATAAACCGTCTTTACCAAACTATAACAGCATTCCTTCTAGAAGCGGGACCCACATTGACCCAACCACACTTACAATTCACAACACACTGAACCCATCACAAATCCTTTACCATAAACGATCAAAGAACAAATTAAACAAACCCGAGAAGTAATTACCTCCCCTAAGCAGAAGTATCAATAACCATCTCACCACTCCAAAAAGACAACAACAAATTCAAACGCTTCGCGCACTCATACGAAATAAACGAATGAGTCGCTCCAGTACCAATAATAGTAAATAAAGGCGTACTATTAATAAAACAAGTACCTTTAGCCAAATGATCTGCACTAGTAGTCTCATCTCCAGCCAATGCAACAACCTTCCTACCAGTTTAAGCTTTCTTCGGTTTCGTACACCTCGTACTAATATGACCTATTTCACCACAGTTGAAACACTGCACCCCATTTTTCTTACAATCAGCTGCGACATGTCCCGAACCTCCACAATGAGAACACCTAACCACATCTTTCTTACATTCAAGCTGGCGATGTCCTACTCCCCCACACTTGTAACACTTAATGTAACACCTCGGAGGACTAGACATTCCTCCCCCACTTGCCTTTTTCTCAAAGTTACTCCTCTGCTTACCATGGTCAGCGGGTGTCACATAAGGCCCGCTGCGAGACGATTGTTTCCCTTTCCTGTCATTCACACTCTTGTAATGAGTAGCACGCGCCTTACAATCCTCTTCGTAAATCCTACAACGGTCCACCAAATCAGAAAACCTCATAATCCTCTGGTAACCGATTGCCTGCTTAATCTCAAAACACAATCCATTCTCATACTTCACACACTTAGAAAACTCAGCAGTCGCTCCAGCATAATGAGGATAGAACTGCACAAGTTCCACAAACTTTGCAGTGTAATCCACAACAGACATATTACCCTGTTTCAACTCCAAGAACTCAATCTCTTTCTTTTCCTGCACACCTTCAGGATAATACTTCCTCCGAAACTCCCGGCTAAACAAATCCCAAGTAACCGCTTCATCGTCCACTTCCAACACTTGGCGCAAACTAACCCACCAAGCATCAGCCTCTTCCTTCAGCATGTGAGTACCCAGTCTCACCTTATTCTCTTCAGCACAATCCATCACACGGAAGGTTCTTTCAATCTCCTCAATCCAAAATTGTGCACCATCAGGATCATATCCTCCCTTGAAGATAGGCGGTTCGTTCTTCCTGAACTCATCATTACCCGCAACATTCGGCACACCCTCCACAGCCCGAGCCATATTCTGTTCATTTCCAATAACAGCAACTACGGTTAAACAAACATCTCACCTAACTACAAAGACCAACAAGGACTGACACAGACTGGCTCTGATACCACTTAATGTAACACCCCCAATCTATACCCCCAAAGCTCTTAAAGCAGTAAAAGAAAATTCAAAATTTCATCAGAGTATAATTAAAAACACGGCATAGACAGGAAGCATCACATTACAATGAAACAAAACATAACATACAACACCTGCTCATTAAAGATATGCAACAGTGGGGTAGCAATTAACAGAGGAACTCAGTTCCGTACACCCATATTTCAAGTTTTAGAATAAAGCGGAAAATCTAAAACTGAATCTCATATATATATATATATATATATATATATATATATATATATATATATATATATCACTTGAAAAGTTTGTCATACATCAAGTTATACATGCACAAGCCCAAAAGATATATATACATAATACACAAATGATCACAAACGGCCTCCATAACTACCCGGTGTCACATATCAGAGCCGACCGACAAAAGAATGAAGACGCAAAGCTTCACAAAAAGACCTCCAGCAACTCTAATCTGCAATGCCTCATAGAGCATTATAAAACAGCAGAAGGGTGAGAAAAACAATCATTATACAATTGCATAAAATTATATATTAACACAAAAATGCACAAGTACAATATTCTCACCACAAATGCCCCACAATCAGATATAACACAACACAGTACAAATATCAGGTATCCATCACCAATGCCCATCAATTATACACAATGCACTCATCATCAATACAACTACACATATTCCATCTCATTAATCACAATCACAATTAACATACACAATTAATCCATGATTTATGCAAATGCACAGAGACCGACACAACGACTCTATGCACATGTCATGCGGGTACCGACTTCCAATGTTTCTCATCACTAGTTCACTCAGGAACTCAGCTGGAATCATCACTCATTACTGAGGGTCGCTCAAGTAACACCCCGTCGGGCCTACGATGTTCACCCGTCGCTTTAGGTCCCCACATGGGCACACGACGTTTATGGATTGCTTTAGGTCCCCACATGGGCACACAATCCGATCGCTTTAGGTCCTCACATGGGCACACGATCGTCTATAACCATCGCTTTAGGTCCTCAGGCGATTCATACCTTATATTTTCGAGGCTCACGATGTTATAGCAGATTCCCTCCGGAACCAGCCGTCACTCAGGACGCCACAACAATGCATATCATGATGCTTGGCATACAATGACTCATGACATTTAGCATGCACACACAAATGCATTCCTTTCATCAACAAAATCACACTTTGCACTTATGCCCAAAACAATGCATTTTATACCTTACAACAGCACGCAATCATATCATATCCATATTAACAGCACATTGCATAAAACACACCAATTACGCACAATCATAACAACAAAAGTCGACAACACGACACTATTCCGATTTCCCGACAAAATAAAATCGGCTAACAAATTCAAATTAATCATAACAAGAAAGTACAGCTCAATAGCTTTCCAACGATACCAAGAATGTGAAAATCAGATAAACGGAACAAAAGTTACGATAGAAAACGAAAAACGATATTTTGAAAAGTCTCATTTTACCATTCTCCTGGCCATACGCGTATTGCCCTGAGCCATACGCGTATTGCCCAAATTCCTCGCCATTCCATACGCGTATTGGCCAAGGCCATACGCGTATGGGCAGAAACCATTTTCTTCCCAAAAATCCCATTTTAATTCCCATACGCGTAGGGCCAACACCATATGCGTATTGCCCTGAATTGCTACGCGTATCATACGCAAATGGGCAGATGGCCGAGCAAAATAACATCCCATACGCGTATTGGCCCATGGCTCGCCCATGTTACGCGTAATGCCAAGGTCCATACGCGTATGAACATGCCCCATACGCGTATGACCTGAAAAAAACCAGAAAAATTCCTGCAGAACTTGTTCTGCGTTTTCTTACCCAAATTCATCCAATTTTTCACCTACACTCAGAAAATTACCAATACAATGCATAGCAATATGTACCTATCATGTACCAACAAGAATGAACACTAAAAACATGATTTCCAACACATTTAATCAATTTCTAATCAATTTGACACAATATGGGTTTTACTAAATATTTTCATTTCAATTCAACAAACATCACAAATACACATACATAATCATATACAAGTATACAATAATTAAGTTTCGCCCCCTTACCCGATTAAATCGATTCCTAGTAGTTGTTTTCTTTGATTTCCAAGCTTTTCCTCTTTTTCTCTCTTTTTCCTTTCTCTCCTTTTTCCTTCTTCCTATTTCTTTCTCTCTATTTTTTCTCTTCCCCTTATATTTCTATTTTCTTTCTTTTCTATTTCTTTCTAACTTAGTAAATAATTAGGGAAAAGACTAAAATACCCTTACTCTCAATTATCCCGCAAACGTTCTCAAAATGCGATAAAATATAATAACAATGCAAAACAACATATTATCACACCCAAGTCATAAATAAAAATAATATAATACTCAAAATAATTAAATCGACTAGATTAAATAAAATGATCAAAACTGGGGCGTTACATTTGTGAGAATGAGTGAAGTCATGGGAAATGAGAGAGAGTTTTGAATATATAGTGGAGTCTAAAATGAAGGGCAAAAGGTAGAATTTTGGCTTAAGTGAAAATAACACCGTCTTCGGCAAGAAATTTCAACTCTGAGCCTTCCACAACATCGTCTGCCTCTGAATCACGGTTGCAACGCAAAAAGAACGGACTTCATACGATCAAAATCGAGTGCGATCGATATGTTTAAGCTGCAAGACGTCACTGAATAAGTTGTTTTTTTCAGCTTATTTGGTATCCGCTACTCGAAAACGTGACGAGGTCAACCTCTTCGGAGCATAATCTTGACTCGACTTTGTCAGAAAAGTTGTAGGTCTATGAGTCAGTGACCTCGTGTCAAAAGATGAGCGCGATCAGACAAAAAACGAGTGAGATATGAATTTTCCCGTGAAACAACTTTCAACCTTTTATTCGGTTCATCACTTCCGTTTTGCGAAATAAACCAAAACGATGATCTTCGGAGCATCGTTCGAACTCGAGCTTGTCTTCAATCTTAAAGAGCACAAAATTTTTGAACCGTAGCTTCAAGAACAGACACAATCCGATAAAAATTGACCGAGTTATGAATTTTACAAAATCTGACAGACAGTGCACTGCATCAAAGAACCCCACTGGTAATTCACATTTTCGGGGTCCTTCCGCTCAGACCTGACCCAAACTGAATTCACGGCACGAAGATAACATCTAAACGGAATTTTAGGCACCAGAACGACATCAATCCGATAAACGAGCTAAGGGTTATGAATTTTTTAGTGTCCGAAATACACTGGTTCAGCACTATTTTTCACTGTTTTTTGCACTGTATCGACTCTGAAAACTCGCGTGTTCAGAGATCTTCCTCAAAGAATCAGCCCTCGGTCCAAACACAAAAGTTGCAGATAATTTCAATATGGAATATTTTGGCATAGGAATATCTCAGAAATGATGATCCAATCAGAAGTTAAGCCCTTTTGAATATCGCTGACGCAATTATCCAGCAAAACCGAAATTCCAGAAACAAATAATTCCCACCAGTTTCCTTGATGAATTGACTTCCGAGCTGAACATAAAAGTTGTAGAGAATATCAAGACAGTTCTAACTGTTGAATATCCAGCCAAAACGAGTTCCAGAGCAAGAGTTATGAATTTTGCAAATTTGCACAGCAAACTGATTTTCTGCTCAAACTGTTCTGAATCGGCTAAAAACTTCAACTTCCTCTGAGATTCTTGGCATGAAAAATTATGTTTGATAAGAGCTTTGCTGACCCGTTGATTACGTAACCCGGAGAAAATACTTTGCGCATAGGTCGAGTGACGAAATAAACGTCTGTTGCAACCTGACGATGCTTGAACAGAGAACCTTGATCCCATAACCACAGAGCCAAATGATATCCACATATGATAATGCAAAATGAGATGAAACATAAGCCAGTTAGTACTAAAGTAAGGAAAGCAAATTTTGGGGTGCTACAGCTGCCCCTATTCAATCAACTTGGTCCTGAAGGTATGATAGCGACGGCTCTCAGACATTCCAGGATACACGGGGATTGAATACCGAAAGAGCCCCGAAAATTTGCTTATGGTGAGAATAACAAAATGGAGCGTGCTGAAAAATAAGGAGTATGACCTCAACCATATCCACAAAAATAAGACGAATACGACCTCAATCGTGCCCGCAAAGGAAGACTGGCCCCAATCACTCTACCCACAAAGAAAATATGACTACGACCTCAATCGCACCCACAAAACGAATACAACCTCAATTGTACCCACAAAGGAATACTGACCTCAATCACTCTACCCACAAATAAAAGGACGAATACAACCTCAATTGTACCCACAAAATGAATACAACCTCAATTGTACCCTCAAAGGAAGACTGACCTCAATCACTCTACCCACAAATAAAACACGAATACGACCTCAATCGCACCCACAAAACGAATACAACCTCAATTGTACCCTCAAAGGAAGACTGACCTCAATCACTCTGCCCACAAAGAAAATACGAATACGACCTCAATCGCACCCACAAAATGAATACAACCTCAATTGTACCCTCAAAGGAAGACTGACCTCAATCACTCTACCCACAAAGAAAATACAAATACGACCTCAATCGCACCCACAAAACGAATACAACCTCAATTGTACCCTCAAAGGAAGACTGACCTCAATCACTCTACCCACAAAGAAAACATGAATACGACCTCAATCGCACCCACAAAACGAATACAACCTCGATTGTACCCTCAAAGGAAGACTGACCTCAATCACTCTGCCCAGAAAGAAAATACGAATACGACCTCAATCGTACCCACAAAACAAATACAACCTCAATTGTACCCTCAAAAGATAACCAACATAAAGTGGACTTCGTCGGGGATAACGTGAAACAAAACTTCTGGTTTAGACCACCCTATTGAGAAAGGGAAACTGGCAAACAAAATACGTCAAACGATAACTGACTACCAGGCGAGAACTGGATTTACACCAAAGAGATGTCAGGCGAGAACTGACTACCAGGCGAGAACTGGGTTTACACCAAATAAGTCAGTCGAGAACTGGCTACCAGACGAGGACTGGATTTACAGAATAAGTCAGACGACAACTGACTACCACAACAATAGGTCAGACAAGAACTGACTACCAGGCGAGAACTGGGTTTACACCAAATAAGTCAGTCGAGAACTGACTACCAGACGAGGACTAGATTTACATAATAAGTCAGACGATAACTGACTACCAGGCGAGAACTGGATTTACCAAAGAGATATCAGACGAGCACTGACTACCAGGCGAGAACTGGGTTTACAGAATAAGTCAGACGAGAACTGACTACCAGGCGAGAACTGGATTTACCAAAGAGATATCTGACGAGAACTAACTACCAGGCGAGAACTGGGTTTCACGAAATAAGTCAGACGAGAACTGACTACCGGACGAGAATTAGATTTACAGAATAAGTCAGACGAGAACTGACTACCAGACGAGAACTGGATTTATAGAATAAGTCAGACGAGAACTGGGTTTCACCAAGTAAGTCAGACGAGAAACTGACTACCAGACGAGAACTGGATTTACAAAGGAAATTGGCCAATCCAAGGCAAACTCCTAACGGACTCAAAATCCACAGGCAAGATGACTCCGCTGGGGAAGGAGAAGTCTAAATAAAAAGACTCTGCCGGGGAGCACAAGTATGAGGAACGCGTCCCTCCAAAATCTCCTGAGTCATGCCGTCTCTGCTGAGAAAGAGAACTGGCAAAGAAAGTATCAAACCTGGCTTATGCTTCAAATGCAAATGTTTGAATTTTGCCGTAATGCTCTATACGAAGTGGAAATGCTACACTTTTGAGGATGCAATGCAAATGCTTATGATATGCAAAAGGGGTCTCTCCAGCAAAATAAATGCTGGAGAGAAAAGACCAATTCAGCTGGGGATGACAAAAATAAATTGTCCTCTGAATCCAAGAGCTCCACTGAGAAGGATCACACTAACTGACTCTTTGGATCCACAACTTCTACCGGGGATGAAATCCCAAAAGAAACACACTACCGGGGATTACACCTGTCCTTTACTGAAGGCGACGTCGAACCTGAGATTCCTCCTCTGCTGGGGGAATTAAGAATGAATGCCAATAACGGAACCGGAAGTCTATTACTGAGGATTGCCAATAACAGATGAGCTTAGGACCTGCTGGGGGATGCCAGCCCATAATACCATCCTGCTTGGGGAAAACAGCCCATAATACCATCCTGCTTGGGGATACTGTTGAACCTAGCCTGCTGATGGGAGAATAACTTTACTCTCACCTTGCTGGGGATTAGAACATAACATTGTCGGTGAAAGTACACTGCCTGACTGGCTAGGGAAAGTGAACACCTGATTCTGTGGGGAGATAACGTCTTGATCCGGAGAAAATACTTCCCAAGTCTCCTGTCGGGGAAGGTCTGCTCTGCTAAGGAAAGTGCAATCTCAATGCTGGGGAGAGCAAACTGCTGGGGAAATACAATCCTGTTGCCAGCCAATCCTGACTTGTTTCTAAGGTTGTAAACGGCCCTTTGAACTTTCCACTTGCCCCAGACCACCAGGTCTAACGGAAGAAATCATCTCAAGAGGATTTTATAGAAGACCGGGCGTTCGCACTGCCCCAGGGTCTTCAAACTCTTGGAGAGATTTATCCTATCTCGACATAACTGCCCCAGTCTTCATAATCCATGACGTACATTACCTCGAAAGGGGTCGTAATGACTTAAAAATACTCTGCTTTAGTACCTTGAGGAGGTGCTTTCAATTAACCACTTTCAGGAGTGGATAATTTCTCACGCTTTAAGGATGGCCTGCCCCAAGTCTTGAAGAAACTTTTCCCCTGACTGATCTTGCAGAGATTTGTCAAATCGACCTGATTGCCCCAGTTTGGCGGCTTTAAGGAGAGTTTTTAGCACGACTGCTCCAGATTAGCTGCATCTTATCACCATTTATCGGGAACTCCCAAGCTGTGTACAGTCTCTTAGCTACATACCCCTTGACATGATTGTTCTTTGGAATTTTCACCATCTCAACTTGGCGTGATCGAGCTTCTCGACTGTCGTTCATCGTGTAAGCTTCTTTGATATCGAACACATGCAAGCAGAGAATGTTTATTATGAGAATGACAATTCTAATGCAACACTCATGTTAACCTTGAAGTTTTATTGAAAATGCGTCGCCAAGCTTCATGAACGAATCACTAGCTGGGATGCAACCTTGATTTTGAATGGCAAAACAATGCGCATATACAATACCAACAAATCTTATTAGCACAACTCATAGGAGTCAGGAACGCTATCCTGTTGAAGTACGCTTTCGGAATAAACCCTGTTTCAATTAGGACTTTTTAGGGTTGTAACGTGGTCTGATTCACGGTTTCAGAAAAAGGATTTATGGCTCAAAATTTATCGGTGCCCACCCACTCTTCGTGATGTTCTCCAGTCCTATGTTCAGTTAATCTGACCCAGCCGCTCATCTCCCAAAAGGTTTATGATCTTAAGGAACTTATGCCACTAATGGTTTGGCACCCAAGGGAGTTTTGGAATGGCGGTCACCCCTTTTTATCTTCTGTGTTTGTAATCACACGAATTTGCTCTTATCGAGGCCTTTTTTGTAATCCTTTTCGCTTCTTCTTTCTTTTGCTTTTTTGATCCCTAATTTTTGCTTGGACTGACTCTTTTGAGTTTTTTTCGATTTTTTAAATCCAGCGGGATGCCCTAACTTTTGCCTAAGTCGCTTGTTTTCAAGTTTCGACTTAGCGGGCTTTTTTTTTATTCCCTTTTTTGAACAAAGCATGTGACACTGGTTGTCTTACTTGCTTGAAAGGGTGGTGACTGCCTCACTCCTTGATTGTTGATGGATAACCATTGTGGTTTAACCTCTTGCTAGCGGAATGGGAGGTAATGGATCCTCAGATGCACACTCTCCTTGGAATTTGAACGCTCGGTCAAACTAACTGACGCCTACCCTGCCCCTGGGTTAAGTATGAGGGTTTTTTCGTACAAAAGAAGCTCCCACTTCAAGGCTCAAAGGGGTTAACGAGGGTCTATCTCCCTTATATCTCCAGTGTTTGTGAATTTGAAACAATGCCTGTACATCCTTAACAGGGTTTCATCCAAATGTGCACCATTAGAAATCTGCGCTCTTATTTCGTCATCCTCCCTCAAGAGTTCTAAACAAGAAAATTGGTATTGCAGTGCATATAAACATTTAAGAGTGAACACGAATGGATTACTTCAAGGAAAACATGCTCATTGTATTATGATCGTCATTAAAAACAAACAAGTTTCTACATGCATACAATGCTTTAACGAGAAATGAAAAAACTATAAATGAAAATGCAATAAAGAAACTGATGACTGCCGTTGTTGAGAAGACTTGACTCCGCTTGGACTACTGGCTTTAGGAGACGACCCTTGAAGTCTTCAAATAGATGAGAGGTCGACATACACAACTAAGTCTCCTTCTGGAAATGATATGTACCCTTTGTCAATCAATTGCTGCACTTTGGCTTGGAAGGCTTTGCAATCTTCGGTTGAGTGCCCCATAGATCCTCCATGATATCCACATTGCACATGGGGATTGTACCCCGGAGGGTATGGTTCTGGAACAGGCTTCAAAGTCTTAGGCTCCACCAATGAGTTTCGAACCAGGTGTGGCAAGAGTTGACTGTACGACATGGGAACTGGATGAAGAGGAGCATTCCTTCTTTCCAAGTTGTTGCGTGGCCTATGCTGATTCTGACGCTGATACTTCTATTGTTGAGGAGCATAAGGTTGTTGGTACTGAACGACATTAGTCTCTCCTTCTTCTCCCCTATAACGTTTCTTCGCATTTCCAGAATAACCGGGAGCAACTTGAATCTTTCCCGTTTTGATGCCGTTTTCAACTCTTTCTCCTGCCAATACGAGACCTGAAAATCCAGCTGACAAACATCCAACCAATTTCTCATAATAATGCCCCTGAAGCGTATCCATGAACATATCAACGAGCTCTCTTTCCAACATCGGAGGTTGAACTCGGGAAGCCAATTCACGCCACCTCTGGGCGTACTCTCTAAAGCTTTCATTGCTCTTTTGAGACATATTCTGCAGCTGTGTACGATTGGGAGCCATATCAATGTTATATTGATAGTGTCTAATAAATGCCCCTGCCAACTCTCTCCAACTACAAACGTCTTTCCTCTCTAGCTGCGTATACCATTCCAGGGATGCCCCAGATAGGCTATCTTGAAAGCAATGCATCATTAACTTTTCGTTCTTTGCGTGAGCAGCCATTTTACTCGTGTATGCCCTGACGTGAGTCCTTGGGCATGTCATACCATTGTACTTTTCGAAGGTAGGCGTCTGAAACTTGTGCGGGATAACAACGCCTGGAACCAGCCCCAAATCCTCTAAATCCATACCCACAGAATCTTGATTGGAAATACCCCTCAGTTGTTCCTCAATCAACCTGAATCTTTGATCAGTGTCAATCTGGGAACCAGCATCCCCACCTGGCATAGAGAATGCATCATCTTGAATATCCTCAAACTGACGGCCATGAATAGAACAGACACCAATACCACCTCCCCCGACATTTTCAGCCCCGCCCGGAGGGATCACAACACCAGAAACAAGAATACCTCTGCTCGGAGGGCCATTCTGAACATTAGTACCAGTAACACCAGTATGGACTCCTCCATGAAGGACAACTTCGTCATCAATCCTTGCAATTAGTAGTTGGACAACGGTTCTTAACTGCTCTTGGCCCTGAGCAACCCCTTGCATTAAATCCATGAATTGGTTCATGCGGGTCCGCATCTCAGTCATCTCAGCTTGTAGTTGATCCATGAGTCTTTTCTGATCTTGTCTGGTAGAATATCGGTGAATGTGTTGATCTGCAATCCTGTACTGCGAAGGAGAACCAAGTAAGAACACCAGAGATGAACACCTGTTATGCAAAATGATTATGGATATGCGAATGCAAATGAACATGTTTAAAAATTCGTAGTGCGATCCACCCCTTGATTCCAGTTTAACAATAAGATAGAAAGGGACTTCTGCTCATATATTAAGAAAACCAGAGGAAAACCAGATGTCAATGATCACAGCTCGAGATAATAAGTCTGAACACAATAATCATGGATCCCAACCAATAAGCCTGGTGGTGATCTTAATACAATAGAGAGAAAGAGAACTACGGCATGTCATCAAAGTCCACAAGTGCCAATTCCCCAGGTTCTGCCATAGAAACAACCTTGTGAACAGGATCTAGAATAAGTGACGGGAACTTGTATCCTATGATATTCTTTTTCTTCTCAGTACTCATCCTCGATAGTCTTCAGAAACCAGAATCAAGGTTAGGATGCAACCCTGCAAATGAATAAACATGTTAGGATGCAAAATGATGATGCAAATGCACACATGGGATCAAGGCAACACTGCTGGATGTGCTGTGCTGTTAACTGAACGAGAACCACAACCTAGAAAACCAGAATTCCAAAATACCGAACCACTGAGATAACCAGGAACCCAGATAATCAAACATTGATGAGAAATCCAGAAAAACCGGGTAGGTTGAAGGTTTCGGTTACCTGCAAACCTGCAAACACCCATCCCCTCTCATGTGTGGGTACTAGGATGTTCAGTATCCCGGGCTCTCAGGTCGAGAAATGATGATACGTTCACCATTTCTGGTTTGGCATCATCATCAATCAAGGAGGCCTCAACTGATTCTCCAAAACAGAAGGTCCTCAGCTTCTGGCACCGAGGTCGAGAAACAATAGTACATTCATCCCTCGGGGTACAGTACTATCGTCAATCGAGGAGTGCCTCCACTGATTCTCTTCAAAAGATAGGGGCCATCCTATGCGAGTTCCAAAGTGGGCCCTCGGGTGTGAATGGGTTTGCCACAGAATGCGGTCTGCCACTGTCACCATTAAAGAGGGATGTTTCCACTAAGGTCCTCGATGATCGGTCACTAGAGTCGACAGCTCTCTAGATCAACATCCTAACATGCGCAAGACACACAAGTTAGAATGCGTCCCAAGATAGCCTCGTCTGGTTGTGAATTTTGTGAACACACAAACGTACCAAGCGGGCACGTAGGTCTCACTACTCTCCACTCTAGTCCAAGGGTGTACTCAAGCCTGGGTATTGGGCTTATCTCTCAGAACAACCCAACCTACAAAACAGAAACAGCCAGCACAACACAGCAATATCTAGTATGACAGTAATAAAAATGAAATACAATGCAGAAAATGCGGTAAATACAACAAATAAAGCAAAACAAAAACAAGAACACCCAAAGAGAACAAAGACAAGCAAGCACTAGGATTGACTCGCTTAGGGATGGACCAGCATAGGTCAACCAGAGTCCCCAGCAGAGTCGCCAACTGTCGCTCCCAGGATTTTCATCCAGGTACAAACGCGAGAGTGGCGCGGAAAACAGAGTCGCCAGCCGTGTAAATTTATCCCAAGAGAGGGAAAGGGAACACCGCATAAACCTGAGGAAGAGGGAAAGGAATGGTCATCGCAACCATAGCCTGGGTTCGGGAGTCGGTTACGCGAGGGGAAGGTGCTAGCACCCCACGCGTCCATCGTACTCGATGGGATCCACACTTGTTGTCTAATCTAAGGGTGAGTTATCCTAAAATCTATGGCTGTACTGACAAGAGGAAGGGGAAAACAAAGACAGACTCGGTAGGACGTCGACGCCCTAGGCCTACGTACTCCCTTTGTGCAATGGGAAATTCAGAGTCAACGTAGTTCGAACCAAGTTCTTTTTGTGTTTTTTATGAGCGACGTTAAGTCCGCGTCCGGCAGTTAGGGTCGATGCCTGTTTGTGACTCAGACGGAAAGTAACATGCCCTTTTTGAAAATAGCCTTTAGTTTGACAATCCCGAAGGACAAAAAGGTTTGAAGTTTGTTTGTATTTTTTAGGGCAGAAGTGACTTGAGTTAGTTCATAACTTGCATTGCACCAAAGTCTAGGGCACAGGGACGAATACTTAACGAATCTTCCCAAGACAGGACGCTCGCTAAGCACTCTAGAAAGATGAGAGGAAACCCCTCATTTCTCATTCCCCACGCTTAAGGCTCGTGCGCAATACACTTTATCCTTATTAAGTGTTTTAGAGATGTTATGAGATGAGAAGAGGGACTCAAAAGAAAAGAAAACACTAAGGGGAAATCTATCCTAATGTTATCATGCAAAAGTGGCCCTAAGGTTGAGTTTGAAAGGGGAACATCTAGATAAGTTAGCATGCATGGTTTGAATCCTAATGTCTATCCTACTCCAAGCTTAATCAAGGAATAAGTTGGACTAGGAAACCCTAAGGGAACACGCAAAAGTGAATCCAAGACTTAAACAAGTCTTGAGATCCCAAAGGGAAGAAAAGAAGTGAGGGAGATGAAGAAGAAGATGACACAAGAGATAAGAAACAAGGTAGGGCAGCAAGCACTTCATGTCATAGTAAGCTCAAATCATCAAAGAAGGAACATCATCCGTCATACTCAAACCATGTGCCAAAACTAGGCAAAACATTCACTTATGTCATTCATGCAAGCAACAAAAGATCATGTGAGGCAAGAAGTGAGGAAATGTCATTTAATGGAAACCATATCAAGAGGATCAGAACCTCACACATGTCATTCAAAGTAAATAAGAGTCACCAAACATTTATGAGATCTTATGAGAAGACATCTCAAAGAAACTAGTTCAAAACATCCAAAGAGAGTTGTGTCAAAACATTGTCAACTTGGAAAATCCACCATAAACAGAAAAATGATTAAATGAAAATGATTCCAAAGCCACAAACAAACCAAGTCAGTATATGATCACAACATATCATTCCAAGCTTCACTTAAACACAAAGGGTCAAAAAGATCCAAACTAGGTCACGTACCCAAAACATTCTATTCAAAGTTTGAGTCACATGTAAATATCAACCAAAAATAGAAGCATGACTTATAAAAATCTAAATAAATTCTAAAAATCACGTCATATCCATCAAGAATGTATGTGAAAAAGGTCTCACCAAGAACCACAAAATTGCATCACCAAATGGATCCAAACATCACACGTATCAAGCTAACGAAGCAATAATCGAGGAGCGAAGAGAACCACATGGAAAATAATCAAAAATTGATCACCAAGACAGAAACATGACATTCAAACATTTGTAATTTAAGTGTAAATACATGGCAAAAAAAATCGGCTCAAGAAGGCATGGGAAAGTCATCAAACACAAGCATTAACCATAAGGGTAAACATGGAATACACCTTGGAAAAGAAAATCAGAATTAATTATCAAAACAAATGAAAAATTAAAATAAAATTCAAAAATAATTAAATAAGACATTAAAATACGTTCATGAATTTGTTTGGAATTTTTGAATAATCGGAAGTATTTTTAATTATTAAAACAAAAACGAAAATAAAAAAAGAAAATAAAAAGTAATAGAAACAGAGTGTGTATAGTAGTTAGTGTGGAATGCCACATATGTAAATCATAAAATAAAAAACAAAAATTAAAAGATGTGGCATCATATGGACCGTGGGATCAAACAATTGGACGGTCAAGATTTCGTCTCCTACCTCCAAACCCTAAACTCGCCGAAGACTGAACCAGACGCCGGAACTAGGGTTCCGGTCGTCTTCTCCGTTCACCTGCAACCAAAAAGTCACCAAAACACGCAAGCGAATATATGTTCTTGACCAGAATTTCACCAGGATCAATAATATCACATTAAAAATAGCAAATAATCAACACACGAAGAGAATCGAACGGAACAAGTTATGGTTCCAAAACTTAAAACTCATCATACAACCAAACCATGCGTCCAAACTCCAAACCAAATACACCAGAATCATCAGTGAATGTCACACATCATTATGCACATCAAACAAAGGAGTTTTAAGAGCATGCAAAATTGCACTAACCTGAGATCAAGCAGTCCGTATCCTTGCTTTTAGCTTCCAACGATGGGTGGTTTGTGCTCTATGGATTCCAAGGATGAAGACTGTGAAAGAATTTCGCCCAAAGCCTTTGTGGATTGTGAGATTCGAATGAGAGAAGGATTGGGGTTCAAACTTTTGTTTTCCTCAAAATCACGTGTGTTCTCCAATGAGTGTATGAGCTTTTGGTTTTTTGATCTTGTGAGAGTTGAGAGAAAAATTTGAGAGAGTTTTTGGTGTTTGTGAGAATGAGTGAAGTCATGGGAAATAAGAGAGAGTTTTGAATATATAGTGGGGTCTAAAATGAAGGGCAAAAGGTAGAATTTTGGCTTAAGTGAAAATAACACCGTCTTCGGCAAGAAATTTTGACTCTGAGCCTTCCACAACATCGTCCTCCTCTGAATCACGGTTGCAACGCAAAAAGAACGGACATCATACGATCAAAATCGAGTGCGATCGATATGTTTAAGCTGCAAGACGTCACTGAATAAGTTGTTTTTTTCAGCTTATTTGGTGTCCGCTTCTCGAAAACGTGACGAGGTCAACCTCTTCAGAGCATAATCTCGACTCGACTTTGTCAGCAAAGTTGTAGGTCTATGAGTCAGTGACCTCGTGTCAAAAGATGAACGCGATCGGACAAAAAACGAGTGAGATATGAATTTTCCCGTGAAACAACTTTCAGTCTTTTTCTTCGGTTCAGCACTTCCGTTTTGCGAAATAAACCAAAACGATGATCTTCGGAGCATCGTTCGAACTCGAGCTTGTCTTTAATCTTGAAGAGCACAAAATTTTTGAACCGTAGCTTCGAGAACGGACACAATCCGATAAAAATTGACCGAGTTATGAATTTTACAAAATCTGACAGACAGTGCACTGCATCAAAGAACGCCACTGGTAATTCACATTTTCGGGGTCCTTCCGCTCGGACCTGACCCGAACTGAATTCACGGCACGAAGATAACATCTAAACAGAATTTTAGGCACCGGAACGGCATCAATCCGATAAACGAGCTGAGAGTTATGAATTTTTTAGTGTCCGAAATACACTGGTTCAGCACTATTTTGCACTGTATCGACTTTGAAAACTCGCGTGTTCAGAGATCTTCCTCAAAGAATCAGCCCTCGGTCCAAACACAAAAGTTGCAGATAATTTCAATATGGAATTTTTTTGGCATAAGAATATCTCAGAAATGATGATCCAATCAGAAGTTAAGCCCTTTTGAATATCGCTGACGCAATTATCCAGTGAAACCGAAATTCCAGAAACAAATAATTCCCACCACTTTCCTTGATGAATTGACTTCCGAGCCGAACATAAAAGTTGTAGAGAATACCAAGATGGTTCTAACTGTTAAATATCCAGCCAAAATGAGTTCCAGAGCAAGAGTTATGAATTTTGCAAATTTGCACAGCAAACTGATTTTCTGCTCAAACTGTTCTGAATCGGCTGAAAACTTCAACTTCCTCTGAGATTCTTGGCATGAAAAATTATGTTTGATAAGAGCTTTGTTGACCCGTTGATTACGTAACCCGGAGAAAATACTTTGCGCATAGGTCGAGTGACGAAATAAATGTCTGTTGCAACCTGACGATGCTTGAACAGAGAACCTTGATCCAATAACCACAGAGCCAAATGATATACACACATGATAATGCAAAATGAGATGAAACATAAGTCAGTTAGTACTAAAGTAAGGAGAGCAAATTTTGGGGTGCTACAGTATGTTGCATGGCCGTCAAACCTCATTGTCATAGATGACTCGGTATGTTGAAAACCATTATTAATATTTTAGTTTTCAAGTGTTTTACTTGCATATAAGTTATGTTATGCTTACTTTTACGTACATTTTATTTACATGATATTGTTAGACTCCTACAAAATCCAAATCAAAAGATAAAGGGATTGTGCGACAAACCGAGTCAGTTGCATCACAAAAAGAGGTACATTGATATATATGCATTGAAAATGTTAATTCTAAGATCCGAATTCAAAAGCTTCATGATTTTATACTTTATGATTTATATGATTTTTAGATTCCTACACAAGAGGTGCAACAAGGGAGCAAGAAAAAGAAGCCAGAATTAGCCAAGTCAAAAAAAGCTTCTATTCCTCGATTTCGGTTGTGCCTTGAAACAATTGTAGGCACAACAAATTTGATGGAAGATAGTATCCGTGAAATACCTATGGAAGCATGTATTTTTGGGTTTTCCTATTCAGAAACAATTGCTAAAGAAGACTTGGATCAAATTTTTCAGCATACTGAATTAGGCATCGGTGTTATGAATTCATACATCAGGTAATCCATTTATTTTATTTAATTAATTGATCAATTTATTTACTCATTTCAATTAATATTCGAATGTTGATTATGTTTTTATTCAGGTTCTTGTATGAAAAATTGATGCTCCCGCGTCAATTGACAGAAAGATTCTCTTTCTTGTCTCCCAGCTGTGTCAACGCAAATCTAATCGATCAAACTGCAAATTCGGTCAGAGATCACTTAGTAGATGCATTTATGCCCAACAAAGATACAGAGAAGTTGTATCTTTTACCATATAATACTGGCCATGGGTTAGATTTTCATTCTAACTTCCTTTATTACAATCTTTCGCATTTTTACGTTGTGTATAACATTTCCATCTAAACTTTTATTTTATTTTACAGTGGACACTGGTTATTGCTTGCGATTAATCCGATAAAAGAAATAGTCTATTATCTAGATTCGCTAGACGGTAATCAAACAAAATACCCGGAGATGAAGAAGATGATTGATACGTAACTGATGCGATTGTTCTAAATATTTGCGTGTGTATTTATTTATTTATTTATGTGAGATTGTTCTAAATATTCGTTTACATTATGATCGATAGAGCCATACAAATATTCTGATCACAACAACAAGCTCGAGTATCAAAGAGCAAAGCAAACAACATTACATGGATAAGAGTGGAGGTATATTTTCACATTTGTTATTATATATAATAGTGATGCTATTTGATAACACAAGTTAAACTATATATCCTGATACATATGAATACTTTTTTCTATGTGTGGTGTCCTCGGCATCGTAATGGTATAGATTGTGATTATTTTGTATTGAGATTCATCATAGAGATTATTCATTTGGAACAAATAGAGATTCCAATCATGGTATGGACTTATAAGTTATGATTTATTTTAAGACTTATTATCGAATATTTCATCTAAGTAATTACTTTTAACTAAATCATGAATATTATGTTATATTATGTAGTACTTTGATGAATTCAAGTGTGCCACCTACACGAAAGATAAATTGGAAGAAATAAAGGAGGAATGGTGTCAATACATGGTTGAAATGAGAATTTTATGAGGTATATTATTGGTTTCTTTTTTTGTGTGTTAGGTTTATGGAAGGTGTTGTATAGTTTTAGAAATTGTTGAATAGTTTTGGAAGTAGATGTATAGGTGATGGAAATGGTGTATAAGGTTTAGAATTGGTGCATGTTTAGGATGTTTCGTGTAGTTAGTTTTGGAAGTTGTTATTAGAATTTTGGATGTATAATGGTTATATATAATGGTTATTTTGGTGAATGAGGTTTGTGTTGAAATATATATAATGGTTATTACGGTTTAAGTGTTGAATTTTAATCGTATACAAGGTCTATTGTTGAATTATAATGGTATACAAGACCTATGTGTTGAATTATAATGGTATAAAAGGCCATGTGTTGAAATAAAGGCTTGTGTTGAATTATACAGGTTTGTGTAAAAAAAAGATGACTTATGGAAAAAATACATAGTAGAGAGTGCTTTAGCAAATAAAACGCTCCAAAATAATTGATTTTTAAAAAAATGCTTTTAAAAAGCACTTTTATTAAAGACAGCGCTTTTTAAAAAAAGCGCTGCCTAAAGGGGGTCATAACATATACATAAGACATCGCTTTTAAAAGCACTGCTAAAGGAGGCCCTACGAAAGCGCTTTTCCTTGAAAAAGCGCTGCCTAATGGGGGACCTTTAGCAGCGCTTTTAAAAGCGCTGCTAATGGGGTTCCTACGAAAGCACTTTTCTTTGAAAAAGCGCTGCTATATGGGGGTCCTACGAAAGCGCTTTTAAAAGCGTTGCTAAAGGGCGCCCTAAGGGGGACTTAAGACAGCGATTTTCAAAGGAAAAAAAGCGTTTCCTTTGCCTACAGTAGCGCCTCCTTTGGCAACGCTTTTAAGCGCTGCTAAAGGCCAAAAAAAGCACTGCTAAAGGTGTTTTTTGGCATAGTGAAACCTCGACAAAAGATTCCTTGTCTAATCTCGATAGAAGATTTCCTAAATAAACCTAGGTAGAAGGTGTTTACCTGAAGAATCTCGGCAGTAGATTCCCTGGTTGATCTCGACAGAATATTTCCTAGTAGACCTCGGCAGTAGGTATATATCTCTCAAAGTGAATCTAAGTAGTACATTCTCTGTTTAATCTCGGAAGAAGATTTCCAAATAGACCTCGGCAGAAGGTGTTTCTTCATAGAATCTCGGCAGTAGATTCCCTGGCTAATCTCGGTAAAAGATTTCCCAGTAGACCTCGGTAGAAGGTGTTTCCTCATAGAGTCTCGGCAGTAGATTCCCTGGCTAATCTCAGCTGAAGATTTCCCAGTAGACCTCGGCAGTAGGTATATGTATCTCAAAGTGAATCTTGCTAGCAGATTCCCTGGTTGATCTCGATAGAAGTTTTCTCATTAAAACTTTGGCAGTAGGTAATTTTCAACAAAACATCGGAAATAGGTATCTTCAAGTGAGTCTTGGCAGTGGACTCCCTAGTGATTTTCTTTTGAATCTTCCCCAAGGAACCTCAACAGTAGTCTTCCCCTGTGGAACTTCTTTAGATGATTACTCTCGAAAAAATTCAAGCAGTCATAGTAGTTGATCACTTCTTTCCCCAATGATTTCACCTTGCATTTCCATTCACCAATAAAGGCATCTTGCTAAGCCTCATTTCACGTCATTTCATGAATGTTATCATTTGCATATCATGATAATTCATATATCATGCATAAAAGCAAAATTCATAAACCATGCATAGCCCGAAAAGTGTTTCATGCTCATTTTGCATTGACCTAGGTCTCGTCGTTGATTTCTTATCCCATGACCTAAAAGACCAGTTGTTACTGGCATTCTATTTTTAATGTCCAATTGTTGTTTGTAACACCCCAATTCCCATCGCGAATAAATAATACATAAATAAATTAGAGTAACTAAAAATTTATTTTTCTGACAGAAACAAGGATGCCACATTTTAAAGTAATAAAACACAATCCCTGCTCAATTATTTGATATATAGCATAAAATAGAATACCCTCCAAGGGGAAACTTTTTCCATCTAAAAGGGAAAGGTCAATTATGGAATAAAGCGGAAAGATCCATAACCAACTTGTTTTACAAAATAAATTATTTTAGAACATCAACTATATACACAAAGGTGCTACAAAAATACATTCAACAAATGTATACATATATATATAATCGTTCCCCGACTCCCGTGCTACGTATCAGAGCAGACACCAAGACCGACAACAGAACGGAGGGCTAATCTTCACAAAAAGACCTCCAGCAACTCTAATCTGCAATGCCTCATAGAGCATTAAACCACGGCAGAAGGGTGAGAAATAACAACTAAATCAAGATTGCATAATAATATGCAAACACACATTCAAACACAAGTATAAGTCATCTCACACAAGCCATCATATACTAACACATAAAGCATGCCCCAAATACAAAATATATCATACCTAATCCAACCACAATTACGACATATGGAACCACACCACCTCATCACCACAACATATAGCATATATCAATTATCCAATATACTCACATATTTGCACATAAGGCATATCAAGTCAGAACATGTAGAAACACATCACACATCACATAGCATATGTCTACGCATAATACATATTATCCACAACCAATGCATTTATCACCTATGCACATCAAATTACCAATGCTATCACAATCTCAACTCATAACAAATCGATGCACAATTTCCACGCATAATCAATTAAATCATGATTTTCCACACATAATGCATCCATTCACAATTCTCACACATAATCATTCAAATCATGATTTTCCACACATAATGCATCCATGATTTATGCAAATGCACAGAGACCGACACAACGACTCTATGCAAATTCCATGCGGTACCGACTTCCAACATTTCTCATCACTAGTTCACTCAAGAACTCTGCTGGAACCATCGCTCGTTACATCACTATAACTCCCCGTCGGGCATACGATGTTCCCCGTCGCTTTCGGTCCTCTTTGTATAAGGCTCAAGATGTTAATGGATCGCTTTCAGTCCTCTTATTTTTAAGGCGATTCATACCTCTTATTTTTAAGGCTCACGATCCGATCGCTCACACCCCACATGGGCACACGATCGTCTATAACCATCGCTTTCGGTCCTCTTATTTTTAAGGCAGTTCATACCTCTTATTTTTAAGGCTCATGATGTTATAGCAGATTCCCTCTGGAACCAATCCGTCACTCAAGACGTCACAAGAATGCATATCATGATGCTTGGCATACAATGACTCATGACATTCAAAATGCGCACATATACACATCCACAATCATGCATATATCATCAAATACCACACATTGCATTTTCCTGCCCTTAGGCCACAATTCATCATCACAACATGAATCACGTGCATTTACATTTCATAACAGCACACAAGTCATACAATATCCATCTCAACAACACATTGCATGATACACATCAATTACGCACAATGACAACGACCAAAGTCGACAAAACAACACCATTCAAATATCATACATCCATCACCAATGCATATCAATCATGCACAACATTTCATCACATACATTCACGCCATATAACAGCACACAAGCTATACGTTACATATCAAAAGCATATAGCATGATAACACATCAATCGCACACCAATACGACGGTAAAAATCCGACAACCCGACTATTTTTCAAAAACACGAATTAATTAAATCATCTTTTACCCTCCAAACCATTTTTAATAGAAATAATATTTTATAAGCTTTCCAACGCTTCAAACGGGGGTCAAAACGGGCTTACGGTTCAAAAGTTACGATCGAAACAATTTTGGAAGAAAACCTACAGCAGGGCTGACACGGCCACCCGTGTTGTGTGACACGGCCAGTGTCACCCAAAATTCCAAATTTCACTTTTTTCGAGTTTCCACCTTCCATAGGCAGCAGGCTGACACGGCCCCCCGTGTTGTGTGACACGGGCCGTGTCAGGGCCCAGAAAAATGCATTTTTATCGTCGGAAGCCTTCCGGACCTCCGATTTCGATTCCGTAAAAAGCCCCGGTCTCAGAATTTAACGTACTACAATATTCTCACCATTAAAAGACCATCCAACACATTTTCCATTTTAAAAATATTTTGAAACATAATTTTATCAATTTAACCCGATTCCAAACTCGATCAAAACCACACGAAAACACACCAACAACCATTCCCGATTAAATATCAACCTATACCAATATTACCAGACATATCCAAACACTTTTACTCGATCATAACATCAATTTACACAAAAACATCGATATATATCAAAAACTCAAAAGTTGCAAATTCAACTCGATTCAATCAAACGATCACGCTAAATCACGACCCAACATCACACAACTCTACTACGCGATTTATTCTGACTTTCGTCCGTGAAAACATCGATTTCTAATCATTTTTCTCATTTCAACCTAGAATGAAAACTAGAAGGAAATCACCAAAACAATCCAAGAAAACATACACATATACATATACAAGCAAGATATAATCGAAACTTCTCACCCTTACCCGATTATTCGCGCTTGAAACGGATGAATCTTCACTTTTTTCCTCTTTCTCCTCTTCTCTCTTTCTTTCTTCTCCTTTCTCTTCTCTTCTCTTTCTTTTCTTTTTCTTTCCACTTTCTATTTATAAAATATCTATTACCCAAATGACCAAAATACCCCTCAGCTCAAATATCTCCCAAAAGCTCTCAAAATGTGATAAAACATAAACATACGGATGAAATATATTTCGGGAAATAAAAGTTGAAAAGAAATTATAATTTAATACAATTATTTTATCTATCATAGAAATTTACCAATTAACTCAATTAGCAGGTAAAATACAATAAATTCACACATTTCACAAAATTCACATAAATGAAATAAATAAATACAATTAAACAAATTAGGGCGTTACAACTCTCCCCCACTTAGACATTTTCGTCCTCGAAAATATAACCGATACTCACAACAACGGATACGACTCTCGCACCCGACCAACAAACCAACAGGCCTAAAAAGAAAGCACACCGCGAATAACACAACTGACAACCCACCTTGCTAACAGTGACTACAGCAATGACACGACAACGACGACAACTACAACGACAAGATGCAAAGCCCATACAATGCACTTGACGACCAACTCACAAATCTCAAGTAAAACCACGATACCAACACACAGGTTCACTCTTGAACCGAAACACAACAAGATCGTTACCCTCACCCTAGGTAACACTCCCCTAACTCCCCACACAGGAATTAGCTACTCGCACTCGAACCAACACGATAGTAACGAGGCCACAACACAAACAAGAACACAAGTTCCATGACACCACATCGTCTCAACAACATCCTTGTCACACAACCTTATTACAACAATGCTACGATTCACCAATCGAACATATAACCAAAACATCCATTTACATAGTAGCCCATGGATAATATCTAAACCTTTCACCTAACACTTCCATTCTGAAACGTCCAATGGTCTCATCATTCCTACATGTTCACAATGTTCAACCTAAGAACACTTACCAGTCACACACACATATACCAAATGTGCCACATCACGCTTCCACTGCGCACTCTGATTACTCATAACCATCAAAACTACCAATTCCACGTCCAAAGTCTAACTCTTTCTCATATTCGCCAAAACTCACTGTTCACTTTTAATATACCCAACCTCGCACTCTACTGTGTTAGCTTACACACCAGACACAAGTCTCTGAACTGCTCGAATGATTTTAATTCTCTATCCATCAAAACAACCATGTGAAGACTATCGGCTTAACTCTTCAGGCACAACCTCTGCTTTTCCCGAAGCGTAATCCACGCCAAATTCAAAACTCGTCACGAATTCTAACCATCCTCACTGTCTCATACTATATTCCTTCCGACCAAACAGGTACTCAATATTCTTGTGATTACTAAACACTTCGAGCTTAGAACCATAAAGATAATACCTCCAAATTTTCCAACACAATACAACCGCAACCAATTCCAAATCTTGAATAGTATAGATCCTTTTATGAATCCTCAATTGTCGTAAAGCATAAGCTACGACTTTACCATCTTGCATTAACACCTGACTACACTCTTCAGAGACACTTCACAATACCTCACAAACGGCTTATTAGGATCACACAGAATCAAAACTGGAGCCGTAGACAACTTCTACTTCAGCTCACCAAACTTACTCACAACGAACACCCAAAACAAACGACTCACCCTTTGCAAATCCACCGAAGTAACAAAAACGCTAAGTTGGAAAAACCCTCCATAACCTCCGGTAATAACCAACTAAGTCCAAAAAGATTTTATTCTCCTTAACCAACTTCGGAACCTCTCATTGTAGAACTGCATCTACTTCCGATGGATCCATAACAATACCATCATCGGAAATAACATATCCAAGAAAACTAACCTTTTCAATCAAAATTCTCACTTGAATAACTTAGCATAAATCTTCGTCTCTTTTAACACTTGTAATTCAAATCTCAAACACTCTACCTGTTCTTCCGCTGAGTTTACAACAGATCTGAATATCCTCAATCAAAGCCATTACGAACTTATCCAAATAAATATGGAAGATACGATTACTCTACTCCACAAACATTACAGACGCATTACTAACACCAAACAACATCACTGTACATTGTAATGTCCAACCAAACCATTCCAATCATCTATTCTTGAAAGTGGACACTTATTCTCAATCGTTACCTTATTCAACTGCCCGCAATCCCTACATAATTTCTCCTCTTGACCGTCTAATTCCACAAATTCCAACATGTATCAACAATCACCCAAAAAGAACTCTCAATCGCAATATTACCTCCACACACAAGGGTTTCCTCAAAATTCCCATTAATGCTCTAAAACTCCAAGGACTCCAAACCTCACCATAACTCTAAGTTTTGCATTCCAAAGTCTCAATACCATTATACCCATCATGCTTGTTATTCCGTTCAATCATCCATCCTGTTTGTTACTAACAATACTAGAGCTCTCTAAGGCGACACACTTGGTCTCACAAATCCCTTTTCTAGTAAATCTTCCAACCGCTCTTTCCATCTGAGTTTCACTTCCTAAAAGTTCTTCTACTTACTTAGCAGATCCAAACCTCAAATCATCACCTTCGTCCAATTTGAGTTCACACTCTACTCTCTGAGAACTACCATTAACAATGCCCAATCATTCTCTCTCAATGGCTTCCCAACTAAACCAACATACCAAAACATCTAATCCGCCTCATCTTACGATATTAGAATCTCCATCGACTCAACCAAACAATCCGTAATCATTTTCTTAATTCCAAACAATTCATTGCACATACTATCAAAGCCAGAAAGACACATTTATTCCATCCAACATAATTCCGTCTACTATCAACAAGAGATTAAGGGTGATCAGTTCCTCAATTTGTCAATAGACAGCCGACAATCATGATGTGGCATAAACCGTCTTTGCTAAACTATAATAGCATTCCTCACATCCTGTGCACAAAACTACCTAAGGCACAAATCCTTAGTTGACATAAACCTTACCTCCGCATTCGCTCTGGAATCGGAAACAACACTGTCCAAACAACACTTACAATCTTGCAATTCACAACACACTGAGCCAATGCTCCACACCTGAAGCAACTTGGAGAAGTACCAGCTTCTCCCCCACTTATCTCATTCTAACACCTGAAGACAAAAGATTAGGAAACCAGAAAGTACCGACAGTGTTTCACACACATATCACGTACTAAGAAATAAACAACACCGACAGTATTCAACTGTCACACCAACTGACTCAACAACTTGGCCGAACGGACCGACCTGCTCTAATACCACTAATGTAACACCCCAATTCCCATCGCGAATAAATAATACATAAATAAATCAGAGTAACTAAAAATTTATTTTTCCGACAGAAACAAGGATGCCACATTTTAAAGTAAGAAAACACAATCCCTGCTCAATTATTTGATACATAGCATAAAATAGAATACCCTCCAAGGGGAAACTTTTTCCATCTAAAAGGGAAAGGTCAATTATGGAATAAAGCGGAAAGATCCATAACCGACTTGTTTTACAAAATAAATCATTTTAGAACATCAACTATATACACAAAGGTGCTACAAAAATACATTCAACAAATGTATACATATATATATATATATATAATTGTTCTCTGACTCCCGTGCTACGTATCAGAGCAGACACCAAGACCGACAATAGAATGGAGGGCTAATCTTCAAAAAAAGACCTTCAGTAACTCTAATCTGCAATGCCTCATAGAGCATTAAACCACAGCAGAAGGGTGAGAAATAACAACTAAATCAAGATTGCATAATAATATGCAAACACACATTCAAACACAAGTATAAGTCATCTCACCCAAGCCATCATATACTAACACATAAAGCATGCCCCAAATATAAAATATATCATACCTAATCCAACCACAATTACGACATATGGAACCACACCACCTCATCACCACAACATATAGCATATATCAATTATCCAATATACTCACATATTTGCACATAAGGCATATCAAGTCAGAACATGTAGAAACACATCACACATCACATAGCATATGTCTACGCATAATACATATTATCCACAACCAATGCATTTATCACCTATGCACATCAAATTACCAATGCTATCACAATCTCAACACATAACAAATCGATGCACAATTTCCACGCATAATCAATCAAATCATGATTTTCCACACATAATGCATCCATTCACAATTCTCACACATAATCATTCAAATCATGATTTTCCACACATAATGCATCCATGATTTATGCAAATGCACAGAGACCGACACAACGACTCTATGCAAATTCCATGCGGTACCGACTTCCAACATTTCTCATCACTAGTTCACTCAGGAACTCTGCTGGAACCATCGCTCGTTACATCACTGTAACTCCCCGTCGGGCATACGATGTTCCCCGTCGCTTTCGGTCCTCTTTGTATAAGGCTCATGACGTTTATGGATCGCTTTCGGTCCTCTTATTTTTAAGGCGATTCATACCTCTTATTTTTAAGGCTCACGATCCGATTGCTCACACCCCACATGGGTACACGATCGTCTATAACCATCGCTTTCGGTCCTCTTATTTTTAAGGCGATTCATACCTCTTATTTTTAAGGCTCACGATGTTATAGAAGATTCCCTCTAGAACCAATCCGTCACTCAGGACGTCACAATAATGCATATCATGATGCTTGGCATACAATGACTCATGACATTCAAAATGCGCACATATACACATCCACAATCATGCATATATCATAAAATACCACACATTGCATTTTCCGGCCCTTAGGCCACAATTCATCATCACAACATGTATCACGTGCATTTACATTTCGCAACAGCACACAAGTCATACAATATCCATATCAACAACACATTGCATGATACACATCAATTACGCACAATGACAACGACAAAACTCGACAAAACAACACAATTCAAATATCATACATCCATCACCAATGCGTATCAATCATACACAACATTTCATCACATATATTCATGCCATATAACAGCACACAAGCTATACGTTACATATCAAAAGCATATAGCATGATAACACATCAATCGCACACCAATACGACGGTAAAAATCTGACAACCCGACTATTTTTCAAAAACACGAATTAATTAAATCATATTTTACCCTCCAAACCATTTTTAATAGAAAGAATATTTTATAAGCTTTCCAACGCTTCAAACGAGGGTCAAAACGGACTTACGGTTCAAAAGTTACGATCGAAACAATTTTGGAAGAAAACCTACAGCAGGGCTGACACGGCCACCCGTGTTGTGTGACACGGCCAGTGTCACCCAAAATTCCAAATTTCACTTTTTTCGCGTTTCCACCCTCCATAGGCAGCAGGCTGACACGGCCCTCCGTGTTGTGTGACACGGGCCGTGTCAGGGCCCAGAAAAATGCATTTTTATCGTCGGAAGCCTTCCAGACCTCCGATTTTGATTCCATAAAAAGCCCCGGTCTCAGAATTCAACGTACTACAATATTCTCACCATTAAAAGACCATTCAACACATTTTCCATTTTTGAAATATTTTGAAACATAATTTTATCAATTTAACCTGATTCCAAACTCGATCAAAACCACACGAAAACACACCAACAACCATTCCCGATTAAATATCAACCTATACCAATATTACCAGACATATCCAAACACTTTTACTCGATCACAACATCAATTTACACAAAAACATCGATATATATATATCAAAAACTCAAAAGTTGCAAATTCAACTCGATTCAATCAAACGATCACGCTAAATCACGATCCAACATGACACGACTCTACTACGCGATTTATTCCGACTTTCGTCCGTGAAAACATCAATTTCTAATCATTTTTCTCATTTCAACCTAGAATGAAAACTAGAAGGAAATCACCAAAACAATCCAAGAAAACATACACATATACATATACAAGCAAGATATAATCGAAACTTCTCACCCTTACCCGATTATTCGCCCTTGAAACGGATGAATCTTCACTTTTTTCCTCTTTCTCCTCTTCTCTCTTTCTTTCTTCTCCTTTATCTTCTCTTCTCTTTCTTTTCTTTTTCTTTCCTCTCTTTTTCTTTCCACTTTCTATTTATAAAATATCTACTACCCAAATGACCAAAATACCCCTCAGCTAAAATATCTCCCAAACGCTCTCAAAATGCGATAAAACATAAACATACCGATGAAATTTATTTCGGGAAATTAAAGTTGAAAATAAATTATAATTTAATACAATTATTTTATCTATCAGAGAAATTAACCAATTAACTCAATTAGCAGGTAAAATACAATAAATTCACACATTTCACAAAATTCACATAAATGAAATAAATAAATACAATTAAACAAATTGGGGCGTTACATTGTTGGCATTCTCATAAAATCTAATTGTTGTGGGCATTCTATTCTTAACGTCCAATGATATTTGTTTTGATTGATTTCTTCATAAAGAATCATCATAGTCTCGTTTTGGGTGGATGAACTTCTAATAAGAAGACTCCAATGTCTTGTTTGTGTGGATGATCCTCAAATAAGAAGACTCCATATATGTCAGCTATATCCTAAATTTCTTCAGGTCATTCTGAACCTGTTGATAAAATATAATTTGAATCTTCCTCAGTGTCCTTCCCCAACAATTTGTTATCCCCGGTGAGTTTTCACCCATTGTCTTTGACATTTTCCTGTCAGTCACCGTTATCATATGTCTCCATCAATCCCCATATGTTTGTCCATCATCCATCATAAAATAAATCATGCTAGCATCCATTTCATCTCACCTCATATCCCCACCAAATTAAAATAAAAGAGAGTCCCTCATAAATTCATAACATGCATATCATATCATGTCATCTGCATTCAAGGACAAAATTAGGGTCTTTTAGTATTTAACTATCTTCCACTGTGATCATATGAAGAGTATCCTTCTCCATATTCTCTGGTTAAAGATACTTAAATATGGGCAACTGTCATACCCAAATTTTGACCTTAAATTACCGAATAAATGCATTCATCGAATCATTTGCATCATCTGCACATCGTAGCATGCATTTCATGCCGCATAATGCCCAAATTGTTAGTCAGAATAAATTTGTCGGATTTACAGACAGATCAGTCAAACTGAATCTCAACTGTGCGTAAAATCAGTGGACGAAAAATTTCAAAATCGAGCTTGCAGACGCCAGTATTCTTAATCTACGACTCGCGTAGTTTAACCTGACATACATGTTTTAATATTTTACTACTGTTTTGGCCGCGTTTTGATAAGTCTGAGCCTTTTAACCGATCAAAATTTATTTCGAAAATTGATCAAACGCTGTATTTTTCCAATATGTTTACTTCGCACTGATTATTTTAGTACAGTCAGTTTAATTTTTTGAACACTTTCACACCCGACTTTTATTTATTTCGAGTCCATTTATTTCTATCTTTTTCGTCGAAATATTCAAAATAAATAATTAGAATTAGTTGTGGTTTCACAATTAGTTTTATATTGATTATTTTAACATTTATTTGTGTATTTTAATTTATTTTGATTCATTTTATCATTAAATTTTTTTAATGGGCCATTATTGTCATTGTGTGTAATTGTAGAAAACCCTAGTTGGTGTTGTATTGTTGAGAAAATATGAGAGGAGCCATTTGTCCTATTGTATCTCCCTCTCAATTCAAATGTAACACCAAAATAGACCAACAACACTGAAATAGAAAAAGAGAAAAAATTTAGACAGGTCGTGTAGAGCCAACCATGTAATGTCTGTCTCACATTAGACTACCCATATACTCACTTCCATCTCATTTCAAAAAGGACAAAAAAAAAGATAGAGAAATAAAAAGGAGGAAGCTTGCATTTCTTCAGTGAAAGTAAAAAAGAGTGAACAAAAAAAATCCACAAAAACTTCATACCACCATCATTCTATTTAAATACTCCCTCCCACCACAAGAGAATGACCTCACATTGTCAATTCTTCATACAAACCCCACACCTCAAACCTATCTCTCAAAAGGCCAAATAAATGGAAACAATAGGTGAAAAATGCAGGAACTCTTCATTCCCATCATCATAAACCCATAAATAATTTACACCAAACTCTTCATTTTATTTCCACCATTAATCACCACCATGTAACTCTTCATTAAAATACTTACCACACATATTCACATTAGTTCTCGTCCATTATACTCTTTCTCAAAAAAATACCATAAGAGGAAAATCAAGAAATTTATCTCTTGTATCTCTCACGGGTCTGCAAAAAGGTTAATCCTCCACCACCTTAATACACACGGAGCTTCCCTTTTTCAGCAAGAATACCATCGTAAAAACTCTGACTCCGGGCCACACAACAATAAGCTTCAAATACAAAACCTTCCTTATCCATACTCCTTCACATAACCTTGCCATACATCAAACAACATAAACACTTTTCCACCCTTCAAACTGTTGGAACCAAGACCACCGTCTCTATTTTCACTCCACCCACCTTCTTCTTCCCACCTCTTTCCCACGTGTTCTTTGCACCCACATGTAAACCGTAAACCATGGCCATGTAAATAACCGCCGCTTTTTTGTTTTCACATACCTGTCCTACTACTACAACCATACATCATTCACAACAGCTGACACATAACCCAGTCGCGCTTCAACTAAACCCAACCACCATTCCCAAACCTTCTTCTCACCACACGACAACTGTGGCTGGTGAGGTGTAATACCCCGTAAATTTATAAACGCTCTGGTTAATATTATTATGATCAACTGGGTTCCGGAGTACTCTGAGTAATTATTTGATAAAATAATTAGAGTAAACTGACGAACTCAGAGTCGATTAAATTAATAGTATTTAACGTTGAGTTTTTATAATTTGATGTATTTGAGCTAATTTTGGACATTTAGTAGTGTTACTAAAAATGATAGTTTCTATACTATCTATTTTCTTTTCATTTTCCTTGAAAACCAAACAAAGCTAAAGAGAAAGATAGAAAGAAGGAAAAACAAAGGAAAAGGAGGAGAAAGGAAAAGTGGAAGAAGGAAAGGAGAGAAAATTTCCAAAAGCTCAAGAATCATCATCAATTCATCTGTTCTTCGTTTAATCGTCTCAGTATCAACCTCCTCGTCTAGTAATCCAGGTGGGTTCTAGTTAGACTCTTTAGAGTAGAGTTTTGTTGAGTTTAGAGTTAGGTTGAAATTATGGAAATTGAATCTTTTTGGTATAAAATCTTGAATCTAACTGTTAAAACTCAATGTGTGATTATATGCTATACTGGTTGTTGTATTATAACATGTTTTATTGCTTGGTGTTTGATCAAAATGGATTTTTGGGTTGAAATGGGTTGATCCCGTAGCAGAAAAATTCTGCAGAAAATTCTGCAGAATTTTCCTCTGCTCATACGCGTATTGGTCGAGGTGATACGCGTATGGGGCTTGTCAATACGCGTACGGCAAGGGCAATACGCGTATGGATGGCCGGAGATTTTGGGCAATACGCGTATCGCTTGGGGCAATACGCGTATGGCTGGGCGAGCATTTGGGCAATACGCGTACGGGGAATGCGAATACGCGTACGGCCAGGAGAGTTACAGAATCCTGCTGTTGTGATTTATTTTTCCGATCGATTGTTTACAATGCCGTAACTTTTTGTACGTAACTCGGATTGGAACAATTTTGATATCGTTGGAAAGATAATAAAATGTACTTTCTTATTACAATGGTTTTAAGATCGTCGGCCGATTTAATTAAGTCGGGATTTCTGAAATTGTGTCGTTTTATCGACTTTTATCTGTTAATTGTGTGTAACTATTATTGGCAATGTATGCATGTTAAAATATGGACTAGGCAGGGTGAGGATTATTACTAAAACTGTGTTGGAAGTGTGATTTGTTCCATGTGTTGCAACGCTCGTGCATGAAGGCCGAGGCGTATGCATTTCTGTTTATCAATAACCACAGTTGTGCGGTGTAGTTCATGAGACTCGAGCACCTCCTCTGAACGTTATACACAACTACTTGGCAGGTTTGAGTCCCGTGTTAAGTACGGTTGGAGCCTACGGGTAAAGAGACTTGTGACGGTGTACGGGCCGTGAGAAGTGACGGATCACGGTGTACGGACCGGTGATCCCGAATCCAATCGTATGCCAAGTAGCTACAAGGATCCATGACTCGGATCGCCTTCTAGACGTAGAAGGGTACGGGAAAAGGGGATACCTTGGTATTGGTTATTGATATGTGAGTTCTTGAGTGTACGGACTCAGAACGTACTTCGGTACTTTGTGAATCCTTGAGTTTACAGGCTCAAGAGGTACTTCGGTACTAGTGTGAGTTACAGGCTCACCGTGGCGGTTACTTGTGTGTGTGTACTCATGGTCTTTCCCCTTTCCCCTTGGACATGAGTTAGGACTTTGTTAGAACCTTGTAAAGCCGAGAGGACTTTAAGATAGGGAACTCACTGAGATTTGATGTATCTCACCCCACTGTTGTTGTTTACATCACAGGTTCTGCAGGTTCGGCGAAGGGTAAGGACAAGGTTATTTGACTTTCCTTACGGATCGTGGTTTTGTGATGGCATGGCTTCCGCTATGGCGTTATGTTTTGAGATCATTGTATTGATCTAGTTCTTAGTTTTTATCATTTTGGAACATCTTGTATATGTAATGCCTTAGACTTTTAGTTCTTTTGTATTAGAGGCATTTATATATATAATGTGTTAACTAGGAACTTATTATGTTTCAGTACCAAAAGTGAAACTCATGTATAATATATGATTTGATGCATGTATTATTATATGGTCTTTACAGTTGGTATCAGAGCAGGTCGTATCCTCGACCTAGCCATGAAATAGAATAAGTGTTTCTTTCCGTTTCATATGCGGCGTGTCGCCATGGGTCTTGTCTGTTATATTTATGGTATTGAGTCTGATCAACTTAATCCTATTGATATGGAATTCAGGAACATGGCTGATAGACGCAGAAACAACCGTGGAAGACCAAGAACTACTCCAGCTGGGACAGTTCCACAAGATGATGAAGGGAATGCCCCGTTGTACCAATTTATGCAACAGATGCAGCAACAGCAGAATCAGTTCATGCAAGGAATGATGCAACAAATGGCTGATGGTCTGCATCCTCCAGTGGTTGTTCCGGAAGTTACGGGAGGAACCTACAGGGAATTTGTTCATATGAATCCTCCGGAGTTTCAAGGAGGGCTAGATCCGGTGAAGGCACACGAATGGATAACAGAAATGGAACGGATTTTTCTGATAGTTCATTGCAGTGAGGAGAATAAGGTGGTCTTTGCTTCTCACTGGTTGAAGGGTCCTGCCATGAGGTGGTGGGAGAGCGCTTCAGCCTTGATGACAACTCAGGAAGTGCCGAAAGTGTGGGAACAGTTTAAGGTAATCTTTATGGAGAAATATTTTCCGAGTTCTTTAAGGTCTCAAAAGGAGTTTGAGTTCCAACAGTTGAGACAGGGAAATTTATCAGTGGCTTCTTATGCGGAACAATTTGAGATCATGGCTGACTATTCTAGACAGGCCATGTATGCTCCTGATGAGAGGTGGAAGATAGATCAGTTTCTGTTTGGGTTAAGGGCTGAGATTTCACACAGCGTGTCTCAACGGGAATTTGCTACTTATGCTGAAATGTTAAGACAATGTTATGTGGCGGAAAATAGCTTGAAAAAGATACAAATGGAGGTGGATTCGAACAGGGTAACTCAAGGTGACCGTGGAAGGTCGAATCAACAGTTTAGGCAAAGGCAACAGTCTTCCAAAGGGAAGCAAGTACAGGGCTCTAGAACTAGTGTGCCTCCAGTATGTCGCACTTGTGGGAGGAGTCATTTTGGTAGGTGCTATTCGGATGGGATACGGTGTTATCAGTGTAACAAGATGGGTCATGTAGCGAGAGATTGTCCTCAGAGTAGGAATCAGGCACAAGGGAAGACTACGGGTCGAGTATATACTCTGGATGCAAGGAAAGCAAAGGGTGATAATTCCTTGATTGCGGGTACGTGTTTTGTTAATGGTCAACCTTGTTTTGTTTTATTTGACTGTGGGGCTACACATTCTTTCGTGTCTTTGAGATGTGTGAAGCGACTTGGGTTGCAAACTATTCCTTTGTTTCCTCCTATGGTGGTTACTACTGCCATGGATGAAATGGTTGAAACACCACTGATGTGTGAAAATTGTGTGTTGTCGGTGAACGAAAGAGTCTTTCAGATTGATCTTATTTGTCTGCCGCTCAAGAAAGTGGATGTTGTTCTGGGAATGGACTGGCTTTCAGCTAATTCGGTTTTTATCGGTTGTGAAGAGAAGCTAATTATTATTCCATCTGCTGAGGCTACTCCGAAAGATGTTTTATCGACGATTTTAGAAGGTACGGTGGGAATGGTAAATTTCTTGTTTGAGAAAGAGAAATCTGTTTTATTGGTTCTTACTAAGGAGGGAAGTAGTGAACAGCAAGTTCTGAGTATTCCAATAGTGTGTGAATTTCCTGAAGTGTTTCCTGAGGATGTTTCTTCTCTTCCTCCGGAGAGAGAAGTTGAGTTCTCTATTGACCTGATACCGGGAACGGCTCCTATATCCGTTTCTCCGTATCGGATGGCACCGCTTGAATTAAGAGAATTAAAGGACCAATTGGAGGACTTGATGTCCAAGCATTTTGTTAGGCCTAGTGTTTCACCGTGGGGAGCTCCAGTGTTATTGGTAAAGAAGAAAGATGGGGGAATGCGTTTGTGCATTGATTATCGTAAGTTGAATAAAGTTACCATTAAGAATAAGTATCCCTTACCAAGGATAGACGACTTATTAGATCAATTGAAAGGAGCCTGTGTGTTCTCGAAGATTGATTTACGGTCGGGTTATCATCAGATTCGAGTGAAGAGTTCCGATGTGCCAAAGACTGCATTTAGGACACGTTACGGTCATTACGAATTCTTAGTGATGCCTTTCGGTGTGACTAATGCTCCAGCTGTTTTCATGGATTACATGAATCGAATATTTCAGGCTTACTTGGACCAATTTGTGGTAATCTTTATTGACGACATTCTTATTTATTCTCGTACTCCACAAGAGCACGGAGAACATCTGAGGATTTGTCTTATCGGTCTTGCAAGAGAAGCAATTGTTTGCTAAGTTGAGCAAGTGTGAGTTTTGGATATCGGAAGTTATTTTTCTTGGACATGTGATATCTCGAGGTGGTGTGGCAGTGGATCCATCGAAAGTAGAAGCAGTAATTAATTGGGAGAGACCAAGAAATGTTTCAGAAGTTAGAAGTTTCTTGGGATTGGCCGGTTACTATAGAAGGTTTATTAAGGGCTTTTCTCAATTGGCCTTACCGATGACGAAACTTACTCGGAAGGATGTTACGTTTGAATGGGATTCAGGTTGCGAACAAAGTTTTATGCATTTGAAGGAAAGTTTGACGAGTGCTCCAGTATTAATTATTCCTGATCCTAACAACTCTTATGAAGTATTCTGTGATGCTTCTAAGAGGGGATTAGGGGGTGTTCTGATGCAAGGTGGTCAAGTGGTAGCTTATGCTTCTCGACAGTTAAAAGTTCATGAGAAGAATTATCCAACTCATGATTTGGAACTAGCTGCAGTGGTTTTTGCACTGAAGGTGTGGCGTCATTATTTATATGGTGTACGTTTTGAAATGTTCAGTGACCACAAAAGTTTGAAGTATTTGTTCGATCAAAAGGAGTTGAATATGCGACAAAGAAGGTGGATGGAGTACTTAAAGGATTATGACTTAGAATTGAAGTATCATCCAGGAAAGGCGAATAAAGTAGCGGATGCTTTAAGTCGGAAAATGGTTCATAGTGCGGAATTGATGATTTTAGAGTATTCATTGTTGGAAAAGTTTAGAGATCTTAATCTCCAGTTTGTGTGGACTCCGAATGGTGTGATTATGGGAAATTTGAATGTCAATTCTACTTTGAGAGTTGAGATTCAACAGGCACAATTGTTAGAGGAAGAGTTACAAGAGTTGTCACTTCAGCCGGGTTTTACACGAGCGACAGATGGGATTGTTCTGTTTAATCAAAGGATTTGTGTTCCGAGGGATGAGGCGTTGAAAAGGAAGATCTTAGACGAAGCTCATAAAGGTACTTTTACGATACATCCTGGTTCTTCAAAGATGTATCAGGATTTAAAGAAGGATTATTGGTGGCCTGGGATGAAAAAGGATATAGCGGGATATGTGTCAGAATGTGCGGTGTGCCAACAGGTGAAGATTGAACACCAAAGACCGGGCGGTTTGTTACAACCTTTGGATATTCCAGTTTGGAAGTGGGATAGTATTTCTATGGATTTTGCAGTGGGTTTACCCCGTACCCAAGGTGGGTATGATTCTATTTGGGTAATTGTAGATCGACTAACGAAATCTGCACACTTCTTAGCCGTAAAGACTACTCATAAGGTAAGTCATCTTGCAAGGTTGTTTATTGCTGAGATTGTGAGATTGCATGGTATTCCTTCTAGTATTGTGTCCGATAGAGATCCGAAGTTTACTTCGAGATTTTGGAAAGTGTTCCAACAAGCGATGGGTACGAATCTGTGTTTGAGCACGTCGAATCATCCTCAAACGGATGGTCAGACTGAACGAACAATACAAACGATGGAGGATATGTTAAGAGCTTGTGTGTTAGAGAGTAGAGGGAATTGGAAGGAACTTTTGCCGTTAATTGAGTTTTCCTATAACAATAGTTACCATGCGAGCATCGGTATGGCTCCGTATGAAGCACTGTATGAGAGGAAGTGTAGAACACCTTTGTGTTGGGCTGAAATTGGCGAAGATAGAATTTTGGGACCCGAGATTATTCAAGAGACTACGGAAAAGATTCGAATGATCCGCGAGAAGGTTAAACAAGCACAAGATCGTCAAAAGAGTTATGCGGACAATCGTAGGAGACCTTTGGAATTTGAGGAAGGTGACCATGTATTTCTGAAAGTTACTCCGAGATTGAGATTGAAAGGACCGTTTAAGTCGCGTAAGTTAAGTCCGAGATACGTGGGACCGTATCAGATTTTAGAAAGGATTGGTGAAGTTGCTTATCGATTAGCCTTACCACCCTCTCTATCCGAGATGCATGACGTTTTTCACGTATCTCAGCTCCGTAAGTTTATTCCTGATCCTCTTCAGCCAACTCTACCCGAATCGGTGGAAATTGAAGCGGATTTGACTTTTGAACCACAACCGAGTTTTATTGTGGGAAGGGAAACAAAAGTGTTAAGGAACAAAGATATTCCACTTGTTAAGGTGCAATGGGATATGACGCATCCGGGCGATGCTACTTGGGAACTAGAATCGGAAATGCGAGATTCTTATCCACATCTGTTCAGGTAATATTCTAAATTCGAGGACGAATTTCTATTTAAGGGGGGGAGGATGTAATACCCCGTAAATTTATAAACGCTCTGGTTAATATTATTATGATCAACTGGGTTCCGGAGTACTCTGAGTAATTATTTGATAAAATAATTAGAGTAAACTGACGAACTCAGAGTCGATTAAATTAATAGTATTTAACGTTGAGTTTTTATAATTTGATGTATTTGAGCTAATTTTGGACATTTAGTAGTGTTACTAAAAATGATAGTTTCTATACTATCTATTTTCTTTTCATTTTCCTTGAAAACCAAACAAAGCTAAAGAGAAAGATAGAAAGAAGGAAAAACAAAGGAAAAGGAGGAGAAAGGAAAAGTGGAAGAAGGAAAGGAGAGAAAATTTCCAAAAGCTCAAGAATCATCATCAATTCATCTGTTCTTCGTTTAATCGTCTCAGTATCAACCTCCTCGTCTAGTAATCCAGGTGGGTTCTAGTTAGACTCTTTAGAGTAGAGTTTTGTTGAGTTTAGAGTTAGGTTGAAATTATGGAAATTGAATCTTTTTGGTATAAAATCTTGAATCTAACTGTTAAAACTCAATGTGTGATTATATGCTATACTGGTTGTTGTATTATAACATGTTTTATTGCTTGGTGTTTGATCAAAATGGATTTTTGGGTTGAAATGGGTTGATCCCGTAGCAGAAAAATTCTGCAGAAAATTCTGCAGAATTTTCCTCTGCTCATACGCGTATTGGTCGAGGTGATACGCGTATGGGGCTTGTCAATACGCGTACGGCAAGGGCAATACGCGTATGGATGGCCGGAGATTTTGGGCAATACGCGTATCGCTTGGGGCAATACGCGTATGGCTGGGCGAGCATTTGGGCAATACGCGTACGGGGAATGCCAATACGCGTACGGCCAGGAGAGTTACAGAATCCTGCTGTTGTGATTTATTTTTCCGATCGATTGTTTACAATGCCGTAACTTTTTGTACGTAACTCGGATTGGAACAATTTTGATATCGTTGGAAAGATAATAAAATGTACTTTCTTATTACAATGGTTTTAAGATCGTCGGCCGATTTAATTAAGTCGGGATTTCTGAAATTGTGTCGTTTTATCGACTTTTATCTGTTAATTGTGTGTAACTATTATTGGCAATGTATGCATGTTAAAATATGGACTAGGCAGGGTGAGGATTATTACCAAAACTGTGTTGGAAATGTGATTTGTTCCATGTGTTGCAACGCTCGTGCATGAAGGCCGAGGCGTATGCATTTCTGTTTATCAATAACCACAGTTGTGCGGTGTAGTTCATGAGACTCGAGCACCTCCTCTGAACGTTATACACAACTACTTGGCAGGTTTGAGTCCCGTGTTAAGTACGGTTGGAGCCTACGGGTAAAGAGACTTGTGACGGTGTACGGGCCGTGAGAAGTGACGGATCACGGTGTACGGACCGGTGATCCCGAATCCAATCGTATGCCAAGTAGCTACAAGGATCCATGACTCGGATCGCCTTCTAGACGTAGAAGGGTACGGGAAAAGGGGATACCTTGGTATTGGTTATTGATATGTGAGTTCTTGAGTGTACGGACTCAGAACGTACTTCGGTACTTTGTGAATCCTTGAGTTTACAGGCTCAAGAGGTACTTCGGTACTAGTGTGAGTTACAGGCTCACCGTGGCGGTTACTTGTGTGTGTGTACTCATGGTCTTTCCCCTTTCCCCTTGGACATGAGTTAGGACTTTGTTAGAACCTTGTAAAGCCGAGAGGACTTTAAGATAGGGAACTCACTGAGATTTGATGTATCTCACCCCACTGTTGTTGTTTACATCACAGGTTCTGCAGGTTCGGCGAAGGGTAAGGACAAGGTTATTTGACTTTCCTTACGGATCGTGGTTTTGTGATGGCATGGCTTCCGCTATGGCGTTATGTTTTGAGATCATTGTATTGATCTAGTTCTTAGTTTTTATCATTTTGGAACATCTTGTATATGTAATGCCTTAGACTTTTAGTTCTTTTGTATTAGAGGCATTTATATATATAATGTGTTAACTAGGAACTTATTATGTTTCAGTACCAAAAGTGAAACTCATGTATAATATATGATTTGATGCATGTATTATTATATGGTCTTTACAGTTGGTATCAGAGCAGGTCGTATCCTCGACCTAGCCATGAAATAGAATAAGTGTTTCTTTCCGTTTCATATGCGGCGTGTCGCCATGGGTCTTGTCTGTTATATTTATGGTATTGAGTCTGATCAACTTAATCCTATTGATATGGAATTCAGGAACATGGCTGATAGACGCAGAAACAACCGTGGAAGACCAAGAACTACTCCAGCTGGGACAGTTCCACAAGATGATGAAGGGAATGC
Organism: Lathyrus tuberosus; assembly: GCA_022829125.1. Classification (NCBI taxonomy): domain Eukaryota; kingdom Viridiplantae; phylum Streptophyta; class Magnoliopsida; order Fabales; family Fabaceae; genus Lathyrus; species Lathyrus tuberosus. The sequence goes on along the minus strand of JALAZF010000379.1, from coordinate 1,583,077 downwards.
CCCGTTGTACCAATTTATGCAACAGATGCAGCAACAGCAGAATCAGTTCATGCAAGGAATGATGCAACAAATGGCTGATGGTCTGCATCCTCCAGTGGTTGTTCCGGAAGTTACGGGAGGAACCTACAGGGAATTTGTTCGTATGAATCCTCCGGAGTTTCAAGGAGGGCTAGATCCGGTGAAGGCACACGAATGGATAACAGAAATGGAACGGATTTTTCTGATAGTTCATTGCAGTGAGGAGAATAAGGTGGTCTTTGCTTCTCACTGGTTGAAGGGTCCTGCCATGAGGTGGTGGGAGAGCGCTTCAGCCTTGATGACAACTCAGGAAGTGCCGAAAGTGTGGGAACAGTTTAAGGTAATCTTTATGGAGAAATATTTTCCGAGTTCTTTAAGGTCTCAAAAGGAGTTTGAGTTCCAACAGTTGAGACAGGGAAATTTATCAGTGGCTTCTTATGCGGAACAATTTGAGATCATGGCTGACTATTCTAGACAGGCCATGTATGCTCCTGATGAGAGGTGGAAGATAGATCAGTTTCTGTTTGGGTTAAGGGCTGAGATTTCACACAGCGTGTCTCAACGGGAATTTGCTACTTATGCTGAAATGTTAAGACAATGTTATGTGGCGGAAAATAGCTTGAAAAAGATACAAATGGAGGTGGATTCGAACAGGGTAACTCAAGGTGACCGTGGAAGGTCGAATCAACAGTTTAGGCAAAGGCAACAGTCTTCCAAAGGGAAGCAAGTACAGGGCTCTAGAACTAGTGTGCCTCCAGTATGTCGCACTTGTGGGAGGAGTCATTTTGGTAGGTGCTATTCGGATGGGATACGGTGTTATCAGTGTAACAAGATGGGTCATGTAGCGAGAGATTGTCCTCAGAGTAGGAATCAGGCACAAGGGAAGACTACGGGTCGAGTATATACTCTGGATGCAAGGAAAGCAAAGGGTGATAATTCCTTGATTGCGGGTACGTGTTTTGTTAATGGTCAACCTTGTTTTGTTTTATTTGACTGTGGGGCTACACATTCTTTCGTGTCTTTGAGATGTGTGAAGCGACTTGGGTTGCAAACTATTCCTTTGTTTCCTCCTATGGTGGTTACTACTGCCATGGATGAAATGGTTGAAACACCACTGATGTGTGAAAATTGTGTGTTGTCGGTGAACGAAAGAGTCTTTCAGATTGATCTTATTTGTCTGCCGCTCAAGAAAGTGGATGTTGTTCTGGGAATGGACTGGCTTTCAGCTAATTCGGTTTTTATCGGTTGTGAGGAGAAGCTAATTATTATTCCATCTGCTGAGGCTACTCCGAAAGATGTTTTATCGACGATTTTAGAAGGTACGGTGGGAATGGTAAATTTCTTGTTTGAGAAAGAGAAATCTGTTTTATTGGTTCTTACTAAGGAGGGAAGTAGTGAACAGCAAGTTCTGAGTATTCCAATAGTGTGTGAATTTCCTGAAGTGTTTCCTGAGGATGTTTCTTCTCTTCCTCCGGAGAGAGAAGTTGAGTTCTCTATTGACCTGATACCGGGAACGGCTCCTATATCCGTTTCTCCGTATCGGATGGCACCGCTTGAATTAAGAGAATTAAAGGACCAATTGGAGGACTTGATGTCCAAGCATTTCGTTAGGCCTAGTGTTTCACCGTGGGGAGCTCCAGTGTTATTGGTAAAGAAGAAAGATGGGGGAATGCGTTTGTTATTGTTGTTTACATCACAGGTTCTGCAGGTTCGGCGAAGGGTAAGGACAAGGTTATTTGACTTTCCTTACGGATCGTGGTTTTGTGATGGCATGGCTTCCGCTATGGCGTTATGTTTTGAGATCATTGTATTGATCTAGTTCTTAGTTTTTATCATTTTGGAACATCTTGTATATGTAATGCCTTAGACTTTTAGTTCTTTTGTATTAGAGGCATTTATATATATAATGTGTTAACTAGGAACTTATTATGTTTCAGTACCAAAAGTGAAACTCATGTATAATATATGATTTGATGCATGTATTATTATATGGTCTTTACATGAGGCAACCATGTACCGCCACTGAACAACCATTTCCGACATCCATTGTTCGTCATGATGAGATTCGCGATACCTTCCCCTTCAAACAACTCACAACTACCATAGATCTTCCACCACCACAACTCTCGGATCCGCAACAATCTCACTGATCGCCATCGCCGCAACGAAAGGGATTCCACGAAACTTCATAGCAGCAACACATTCTCTGTCGTCCTCGCCCTCAGTAGATCTCTTTCTCTTAGTTTCCATGAATGTGTGGCGTTTTATTTGGAAAGAGGGATTTGCTTCTTTATGGAAATATGGAAAGTTGTAGAGGGAGAGAAAATTATGAGTTTGAACAAGAGAGATGAGTTATGTTTGTTTTATTTTTATTTTTTTATTATTATTTTCTTTTCTTTTTTCGTTTTTGTTATTTAATATGTGTCTAATGATGATAGCTAGATGTGAGAAAAGGTAAGAGTGAGAGGTAACACGTTGGACTGAGGGGACTATTTTTACTTTTTTTTCTTTCTAGTTTATATATATATATATATATATATATATATATATATATATATCCGCCATGTGTCATCAAATGGTTGTTGGCATTGAGTTTCAAAATGGCCAAGTTTTGTTGCTGTATGTTATGAGGGTGGTGCCTCTTCTTTTATTTTTGATGTGGATTCAATTTTTATTTATTTATTAGTAGAATGTGAAAAATGATGATAATTTTGGGTTTGGTTTTAGTATGGTAGTTGAGCCCATTTTTTACACTCTTGTTTTTGCACACTTATCATATCTATATTTACACCCCTTCTATTTTGTTTTTATTCTTTTTATTATTAATTTAATTAATTAATAGCTAGTTAATTGATTAAATTTTTGTTTATTTAGTTGATTGTAGTTTAACTTAATTATTTATCTTTTTGCTAAGTAGATTGATTTGATTATTTATTTAGTCGGTTAATATTTATTCATGTTCATACTCTCACAAATGTAAGCAATCATACTCACTAACTTCACCCACATTTCTAATCAATTTCAAAATAATTTTAAACCTTTTTTTATCAATCACTTTTAATTTCGTCAAGCTATTTTCCCTTTATAAACTTCAAAAACATCTAATAAGATCAAAACACTTTCTTAATAAAAATGGAAACAGAACGGGGTGGATACCACGAGCTCCTGAGACTAGGATGCGTGATGGATATCTCGTTAATCCAAGCTCTCGCCATCACCAAAACACATCAATACAATTCAAAACCTTTGTCCCCTTGGCACACCTTAAAAACCTTATCAAAAATGAAAGTCATTTTGTCTTAAGATGATTCAAAGCAATGCTTCATCAAAAACTGTTGAGTTGAGATAAGTGACATGAATGTGATTTGTAAATCCATTCAATGTGGTGTAAACGTCCGCTCCTCACCTGTTTTGGGTAAGACAATGTTTTTTCGTTGATTAATACAAAATAGCTTTCGCTAAAATTGACCAACAAACAAACCTTTTTTTACCCAGAACTACGTCTGCCTTGATTTCTCTTTTGAGATACGTGGGAGCAGGATTGCGAAATCTTGTCAAGCCCCTTAGTAATAAAAACCTTTTTAGGTCCCTTTCTATATTTCTTTCCCTTTAATAATTCGAGAAGCCTAACTTTTAAGCAAACACCAACACGAATAACTAACCTAACGGTTCTTATTGAGTACAACGGATGTGAGGGGTGCTAATACCTTCCCTTTGCGTAACTGACTCCCGTACTCTGATACTGGTTGCGATGACCATATCCTTATCTTTATTTTAAGGGTTTTATTCGATATTTTTCCTTTCCCTCAATGGGAATAAATAAAAATCGGTGGCGACTCTGTTTAGTCCATCTCGCGAGCATGCGATTGCGCTTCGTGAGGTCGTTCTCATTTTTCGAGGTACGATAGATGGAGACTCTGTTGGGGACTTTCCCATACCTAAGTGAGTCAAGCCTAGTTAAGTTGTTATTGTGCTTGCATGTTTTTTACTTGTGTGGCTTTTCCTTTGTTTTATTATTGTTACATTTTTATATTGCTATATTGTGATATGACTCTATTGGAATATTGGTACTTGGATTTGATTGCAAACCTTGAGGGAAAGACTTTCTACCCGAGTCTTGAGTAGAAACATAAGTTAGGATGATGGCTGAGTAGTGTGGACTCGCGAGATGAATACCTCGTTAGGATCAGCATGAGAACCTCACTTAGATTAGATCCTTTTGAAAGTGTTGTAGCACGATGTGAATACCTCGTTAGCTTTGATGATTTCAAAAGGGTTCATGACTCTAAGGACCTTTTAGAACATTGAACCCTTTGGCCAACTAAGAATGATGGTTGCATAGTATGGATTTGCGAAGTGAATTCCTTGTTAGGATCGATACGAAAACCTCGCTCATAATAGATTCTCACGAAGGATTTGATGCGCGGGAAAAATTTTCCGTAAGCACCAAACATTCTTGTGAATCCATGACTCTGAGAACCATGTCTAGAACTAAAGTTGATGGTTACATAGTGTGAATTCGCAAGGTGAATACCTCGTTAGGATCGATACGAAAACCTCATCCAAAATAGATTCCCTTAAAAGAGTTGATGCGCGGAAAAAATTTGCCGTAAGCATCAAACATTCTTGTGGATCCATGACTCTAGGATCCTTTGCAAAAGCCTTAGATCACACCCAGTGAGAACCCGTTCTGGTATAACAATCAGATTCATCTGTACCTTGGCCTTTTTAACCCATGTACCTAAAAAGAAAAAAATGCATGGCATCACATTGCATTCATTCACATACCATTGAATTTGCATTCATTAACATGCATTGCATATCATTCCAAAAACGCATCCATCCTGTGTCCATAATTCACAGTTGATTTCCTGACACCTACATCGGACTTGAAGCAGTTTTGAAAGATTATGGACTCTGGAGAGCAAGACCAAATTGTTTTAAGAGAAGATGTTGATCTAATTACAATTTAGTTGAGCAAACTCATGGAGGCTATGACAACTTTGGTAAGGAGAGAGGACAACTGAAATTCTGGTACCAGATATGTGATGTTATATGTGATATCACAACAACACACTCTGCAATGGACAATATAACACAACAGAAAAGACACAAAGAATTATTCACCCAGTTCAGTTAAACAACTTACTCTGGGGGCTACCAAGCCAGGGATGAATTTCACTATCAGTAGAATTAATTTACAGACTCAACAACCCAGTTGACATCTCCTAAACTTAATCACTACTTAATGAACCTTCTACTTAAGAGACCACTTAGGTATGAGAACACTACTCAATCCCTAAATCAATTCAGTGATATAATTCAAAGATCACACACTTTGGAAAACACAACTTGATTATGCTTCACAGCTTTGATCAAGAACAACTCAAAACAACAACACCAATTCACACTAGAATGGTTTACAACACATACACGAAGACACAAACGACTCTCAGTATTTAGCTCTTTTTCTTCGTTACTTTTCCTTCAGGATTGATGCGCTTTATATAGCTATTTGATTTGGGCTTGGACCTACTACAATATCTACCTGATTTGTTATTTAAAACTGAATCTTCAAAACAAATTTTCTCTCCAAATCTTCTTAAATCTTCAGCCTTTAAACACTCCTACAAATCTACATCAAATCTGTTTGCAATAGCAAATATCTCCTCCAAGATATTCGCATCCAATAACTCTAACAGCTCTCCCAAAATCCAGCTAATACGCTTAACCCTAAAAACATCTCAAACCTGATGTTTTAATGATCTGCATATCTGATGTCATGACATCGCATGTGACATCAGACTTCAAAACTTCAACAACTTAAACACTTAACATTATCCAATGTTAAGACTTAATGTTAAGACATCACCCATGTGACATCAACATTGAACAACTTTGTTTTACCAAAATTCTAGCCAATCCAAGAACTAACAATCTCCCCCTTTGGCTAATTTTGGCTAAAACAATCTCTGCAACATCAGAGACTTCAGCAGCGGATAAAAATTGAAAAATGTTAAAAACTCCTAGCAGCACTCCTTCAAAACAGCTCCTACTTCAAAATGCTGCACATACTCCATCAGCTCAGGAAAGGGTCAAGCTCCCCCTCAAAACCAGAACCAACATACAGCTGCACAAACACTCTCCCCTCAACTTCTGCACCACATCAGAAACATGATTCACAACCACACCTTGGCTTGGCAAACTCTCCCCCTTTATAGCCATAATTGGACAAACACCTACTAACTACCAGTTAGTCCTAAGCTAGCTCTCATTGTCAGTCTAAAGTCAACATTCAAGACAAGACAAATCATAGAACAAAAACATAATATTCAGGTTACAAACCAAACACATCAAGTGCAAAACAACAAAAGCAAATAAAAACTACTGTCTAGCAGAAACAACAAAAGAAACTTAATCTTCATCAGAGCTAGGCCCATCTTCATCATCCTCATCATCTTCCTCAGAATTGACACCTTCAGCATTGACATGAACATCATCATTATCATCCTGTTCCAAGGACTGGATCAGCTTCTCAATTTCCTTCTTTCTAGTCATGCTGGTACTGATCACAATATCCAGATCCTTGTAAGTAGCCTTCAATTCTGCAAGCAATTCAGCTTTGGTACTTTTCTTCTTGACACCAGCATCTGATGTTGAGACAATGTCTGGAACATGACTCTCAACAAACAATTTTGAATGCAGAGATAATGTAGACTCCCTCTTGCAGGCTGTGTCTGAACTTGTCAATATGCCAGGATGTTGTTTCAGAATTACTCCACAAATGAGAGATGGAAATGCTATAGGAATTTTGATAGCATTAGTGGTGGCATGTTTCACAGTCTGTTCAAAAATATATGATCCATAGTCAAATTTCTTCTTAGTGCCAACAGCATAAATGAACCTTCCTAATCCCACAACTGTTGTGGTTTTATGATTGGTAGGCACCCAATTTGCAGCTCTAATTCTGTGCAAGATAGCATACTTAACACTAAGTTTGCTAGTTGTCAATTTTCCTTTCAAGGGCCACACCTTTACTTGACCAACAGTTATCTCCTTGCAGACATCATTATCAGTAACTTCTAACTCGGTAAACTCTTATTCTTTTCTTCCTAGGTAATTGTTGATAACCTCAGGAGAGAACTCAACACATTTCCCTCTAACAAACACTTTCATGAAATCCACACTTCTTTTGTCAGAAATATTCACAGGAATGTTAACCATAAATTCCTTAACCAGAATGTCATAACACTTGGAGAACCCATAAACAGTCTTCATCAATCCAGCAACCTTTATCACCTCTATGACTTCTTTAATTTCCATAGCCTCTTTGCCAATCTCTCTTTCAAGAGCAAGTCTTCTTTGACAAACAAATTTCCACATGGAAGCACTGCTTGCATAATGGAAAGAAATGTTGTCAACAGGAACATCAGGTATCTTGTCAGCAATTCTCTTCAAGATTGACTTTCTCACTGGAGTGATGTCTTGAACATCATCCTCAACATCATACTCTGATTCAGATTCTTCCAACAACTTCCTCTTTCTGGGATTCACAACAACTTTACTCCATGTTTTTGTTGGACCAACAACAGAAGTCTTTTTCTTCTTTCCTTCAGCTGACTTCTTAGGAGAAGATTCCACATTCTTTCCTTTTCTAGTTTTAAGTCTTTTGGAAAGACTAGGTACAACATTTCCTATCACTTCATCATCAGACAGGTCAACAACATTTACCACATCTTCATTCTTCTTTCCACCAGGGCTAGTTTCAACATCCTTATCAGGCGATGTTCTGACATTTGTTTCAACATCAGCTTCCTCATGAACACCTTCTTCTTCAACACCTACTTCAGCATCTTCAATGACAGACATAGCCAGTCTGTGAAGATTTGTATCAGCACTTTGCATGTCCTCCTTTTCAGCAGGCATTTGTCTAAGGGGTACAAAAATCCCTTTCACAGCTAAACCCTTATCCAGTATTTTCGTTGCAATTTGATTAATGCTCTTATCAACATCAAACCTCTCTTCAACATTTTGAGAGGTAGATGACCTAGATGCAGATTTATCGTTAAAAAGTACACTAGTGACTAGCCTCTTAGTTTCATTATCATTAAATTTAGTTGCAGCCCTTTTTGGTTGAAGTTTAGGAGGTCTTGGCTTACCTGATTCAGGAAGCATCATGGAGATGGGTGCTATATTTAGAGTTTCTTCTGCAGAGCTCTCTTCTGTAGAAATCCTAGCTTTTTCGCGCGATGAACTTTGTGAAGCAGATTTCTTAGATGGAGATGATATATGTTTTGACATTGTTCCTGTGAAGCACTTTAGATTCAGAGATGAATGGCAATTTCTGTTGAAGGAGAAGAATATGAACAGTTTAGGGATATGAAGTTTGATGAAGCGTGAGATGGCTATAATAGGAAATGATGGCCTAAAGTATGGAGCCTGATTATGAGTATCACTTAAAATCCAATCAAAAAGTTTCTCCCTCCAAAATAACTTTCCTTTTAAATTTTTAAAAGAATTCACACCATAAGTTATTAACCCTAATTGACCTTTCAACATGCTCAGACTTTCACACTTAATATTACAGTCTGATATCACAACATCAACCTTAACATCATTAGATGAGCTGACCTCTTGAGGTACCCATTGATAACAATTATCTCTGGATCTGACTCCCTTCATAACAACCTCATTCTTCTCATTAGTTACCAAACACTCATCTTTAGTGTAGCTGACTTTGTATCCTTCATCACAAAGCTGACTTATGCTAATCAAATTAGCACTCAAACCTTTGACAAAAAACACATTGTCAAGATCTGGTCCATCATGACACTTCAATTTTCCAACTCCTTTTACCTCCCTTTTCTCTCCATTACCAAAAGTAACATCATTTGAGGAGCAAGAATTGATCTCCACCAAATGATTTTTGGACCCAGTCATATGCTTTGAACATCCACTGTCAAAGTACCATCCATCCTTAGCAGAATGTCTATCTGATGTGTGAGCCAATAGACATGTAACCTCAGCTTTAGGAACCCATTGTTTAACAATCTTAGTCCTGTTCTCCTTCTGTCTAGGTTGAGGGACAGATTTGGGATATCCATGCAGTTTAAAGCAAGAAAACTGCATATGACCAAATCTTCCACAATAGAAGCACCTTACTCTCTCTTCTCTGAAGTTGTTAAACTTTCTGCCACCTTGATGATGAAACTGCTGTGGCTGCCATCCATAGTACTGGTGCTGTCTTCTTCCATAGTTTACCTGTCTTTTGTAGTGAGGATTCTGTCTCTTAGGCTGTCTTCTATGATGATGTGGCTTCCTTCAACCATAAAAATGAGGCACAACATTATTATATCCAGAGCCATACATATTCCCCTGATGTTGAGACATCTGATGGAACATGTTAAACCTAGAAGCCTGCATGCTCCTATGGTATTGAGGAGGTATATACTGCCTAGCTCCAGAAGTATGAACCTTATTTTGATGAGGACCATGAGCATACCTTTTCCCAACATTTTGAGGCTGTTGGTGAGCAACCTGCTTGGGTTTAGGATTATGTCTCTTTTTGTTATGTTGAGACATTGGTTGAGACATGTCCTTTTTGGTTCCTGAAGTACTAGCTTCAGCAGAAACCTTCTCCTCAACAACAAATCCTAAGCCAGATTTGTCTCCTGCTACCTTTTCTGCTTGAAGGATCTTATCAAGAGTATCAGATCCACTGTTCAACATTCTAACAGATTTTGTCATTTGATCAAGTTGAGATTTAACCAACAAGACTTCATTTTCAAGATCAGCTTTAACAGTCTCAAGCTGAACAATTTGTTTCTTTTGTTTCTCACTTTCTTGACAAACCTCTGCACTCCTCAGACATAACTCTTGATAGGAGGCTGCTAACTCCTCAAAATTCAAATCCTCATCACTTGATTCTCCATCAGACACACATGTCCCTGTTAATGCTCTGACATGCTTGGCTGACTCTTCTTCACTTTCACTGTCAGTATCAGACCAGGAAACAGTCATGCCCTTCTTCTGCTTCTTAAGGAATGTAGGACATTCTTTCTTGACATGCCCATAACTTTCACACTCAAAGCATTGGATCCCTTTGTCTTGAGCAGTCTTCTCTTCATCCTTTTCTTTTGACTTGCTGATGTCAGAGGAGATGTTCTTAACATTAGGTTTGTAGTTTCTATTCATTCTCTTGAACACCTTGTTGAACTGTTTTCCCAGCATAGCAATAGCCTGAGATAACTCCTCCTGAGATTCAACACCATTCCCTTTCTTCTCTTCTTGAGTATTAGATACCAAGGCTATACTCTCGGTCTTCTTTTCAGGTTCCTCTTCATTCAACCCTAACTCAAAAGTTTGAAGAGATCAATTAGCTTATCAACTCTCATTTTGCTGATGTCTTGAGCTTCTTCAATTGCAGTCACCTTCATCTTATATCTCTTGGGAAAGGACCTAGGGATTTTCCTCACCAGCTTTTCTTCAGTCATCTTTTCTCCAAGAGCACTAGAGGCATTAGACAGCTCAAGAATACTCATGTGAAAATCATGAATAGTTTCATCTTCCTTCATCTTTAGACTTTCAAACTTTGATGTCAGAAGTTGAAGTCTTGACATCTTAACCTTTGAGGTTCCTTCATGAGTAGTCTTTAAGATGTGCCAAGCTTCCTTAGCAACTTCACAGGTGTTGAACATCCTGAAGATGTTCTTATCAACTCCATTGAAAATAGCATTTAGAGCTTTAGAATTACCAAGGGCAAGCTCATCTTCTTCCTTGGTCCATTCTTCTTCAGGTTTTAGTTTTAAGCTGCCTTCTTTTTCTTTCCCAGCATCATCTTTCTCAACAACAACAGGTACTTTCCATTCTTTTATGATAGCCTTCCAAGCCCTGCTGTCCAAGGATTTTAAAAAGGTAATCATCCTTGGCTTCCAATAATCATAATTAGAGCCATCCAGAATACGGGGTCTATGCACAAATCCACCAACTTCCTTGTCCATCTTACCAGAAAGTATCAGCCCTAGATCTCACCCAGATGCAGAGCAGGATGCCTGCTCTGATACCAATTGAAATTCTGGTACCAGATATGTGATGTTACGTGTGATGTCACAACAATACACTCTGCAATGGACAATATAACACATCAAAAAAGACACAAAGAATTGTTCACCCAGTTCAGTTAAACAACTTACTCTGGGGGCTACCAAGCCAGGGATGAATTTCACTATCAGTAGAATTAATTTACAGACTCAACAACCCAGTTGACATCTCCTAAACTTAATCACTACTTAATGAACCTTCTACCTAAGAGACCACTTAGGTATGAGAACACTACTCAATCCCTAAATCACTTCAGTGATATAATTCAAAGATCACACACTTTGAAAAACACAACTTGATTCTGCTTCACAGCTTTGATCAAGAACAACTCAAAACAACAACACCAATTCACACTAGAATGGTTTACAACACATACACGAAGACACAAACGACTCTCAGTCTTTAGCTCTTTTTCTTCGTTACTTTTCCTTCAGGATTGATGCGCTTTATATAGATATTTGATTTGGACTTGGACCTACTACAATATCTGACCTGATTTGTTATTTAAAACTGAATCTTCAAAACAGATTTTCTCTCCAAATCTTCTTAAATCTTCAGCCTTTAAACACTCTTACAAATCTGCATCAAATCTGTTTGCAACAGAAAATATCTCCTCCAAGATATTCGCATCCAAAAACTCTAACAGCTCTCCCAAAATCCAGCTAATACGCTTAACCCTAAAAACATCTCAAACCTGATGTTTTAATGATCTGCATATCTGATGTCATGACATCGCATGTGACATCAGACTTCAAAACTTCAACAACTTAAACACTTAACATTATCCAATGTTAAGACAGCACCCATGTGACATCAACATTGAACAACTTTGTTTTACCAAAATTCTAGCCAATCCAAGAACTAACAACAACGTTCAACAGACTGCCGTCACTGAAAATATTATTCCACCTCAAGTAAGCGTCCCAGATCAACATTATCATGTACGGATCCCAGTTGCGGCCCCTGTTATTACAGAGCATCCCATTGCTCGATATGGAAATTCCTCACCTCATGACACAATTGAGTATTAAAGCTTTGCATCTCATAGCCAAATTCTCAAGGGGCAATCCCAGTGAGGAAGACCAAGAGACCAGAAGTTATTGAGATAACTGAGATGTGTCGTGCGTTGGATGAAAGACTTAAAGCTATAGAGAGGCATGATGCTTTTGACCTAGATGCTTTAAACATGTGTTTAGTGTCTGGTTTGGTAATACCCCCGAAATATAAGACACCAGATTTTCAGAAGTACAAAGGGGATGGCTGCCCAAAGCACTATTTGGTGATGCTTTACCAAAACATGATCACCCAAGCTCTCGACGATAAGCTAATGATTCACTATTTTCAAGAAAGTTTGAGTGGGGCATCATTGAGTTGGTACATGCAATTAGGAAGAAACCATATTCCGTCATGGTCGGACCTATCTAACACTTTTTTGAAGTAATACCAATACAATTAAGATAAGGCTCTCAGTCGCTTCTAATTGAAAGACCTATCTCAGGAGAGTAATGATTCGTTCAAGGAGTACTTCCAAAGGTGGAGAGAGTTTGCTGCTCGCGTTCAACCGCCACTCTGAGAGAAAGAATTAAAGGATATGTTTATGGATACCTACTGAGCCCATACTTCGAAAAGATGGTAGGCAGTGCATCAACAAGTTTCTCTGACCTGGTGAAAGTTGGAGAACGTATTGAGAGCGGTCTCAAGAGCAGAAGAATCCCAGGTGCCTCGAATATCCAGAGCATTGAGAATGAATCCCTTAATGAATCCCAAGAGGAGAAGGAGGATGAAACTGATTCAACCTCGAAAAATTCCAAGGTTTCACAAACTCTGTCTCTGATACCCTATCATTAACATCCATATGCAACGGCTATTTAATGCTAGTAACTATTACCTCCCGATCATGAGTACTAGTAACCATGGCAAAGTCTGTCAAATCATCCAGCTCAGGTTCCGCATCAGCATCAACGTTAGAATCATCGGGCTCGAAATCCAAACAATCAACAACGACGTGAGAATCATCATAGACCTCCAAACCGGCAAGAAAGAAAGACTCGCCAGATCGACCCAATCCCAATAACGTACAGTCAATTGTGGCCTCAATTGGTCCAAAGCTCGACGATAGCTCCTAGAAAGACCAGATCCATGAAATCTTCATTTCCTCATTGGTACAACCTGGATGTCCAATGTGAATTTCATGATGGAGTGGTGGGGAACTCAATCGTAGAATGTATGGTTTTCCAAGAATAAGTGCAAGATCGGATTGAAAAAGGGAGGATAACTTTCGATGCCCCTTATGTGGTGAATAATCCCTTACCCTAATGAGCTCAAAGACTTCAGGAGATACTTCCCAGTGCCAATAAGTCAAGCAGAAAAGACTGTCCTCAATACTGGCAATTGTTTTGATGTTTCATCTTTTCATTTGTATTTTCTTTGCATGTTAAAACGTTATTTTCTTTAAGGTTTGTTGTTTTCTTTAACGATAATATTAATAAAGTGATCATGCATCTTCTAAATCAATCCATTCATATTCACTCTTACTATTTTTCCTTCATTCATGCAAAAAAGTGTCAACTTTTCTCCCATCCATTTTCTTTTTCTAACTGTTATTTTAGCAAAGATTGGATGGAGGATGATGAAAACCAGATACTTGAAATTGTTGTTGGTATGCTTTTGAATAAATCTTTGCCGATGATGTAAGGCATTGATTCAAATCCCAAAACACTAGAAAAATAATGAGTTAATCCATAGTCAACCACTTTAGGCTTAGAAGATTGGTGTTTCTTTTGAATTAAAAACCCTTAATCTTAACCAGGGGCAGGGTAGTTGTGTTCAGATAGTTTGACTATGTATTCAATCTTCAAGAGAATCCATCCATCTGTACACCCTCCATAGAGGATCAACCACATGTTATCCTTCGCACACACCACAAAGTGTCAAAGAAGTTGAAAAAGTCAAAATGTTTATAGTGGTTGATCCTCAACCACCAAAAACATGGCAGACATAACCTTTTAGAAAAAATTAAAAAAATGAATGAAAAACCTGCTAAGTCAAATACCACAAAAAAACGATTTAGGCAAAAAATTAGGGCATTTCGGTGGACCGAAAGCTTCAAAAAATGGTCCAGGCAAAATTAGGGATAAAAAATCAACCAAAAGAGGTCATCAAAATCCTCACAAACAACAATAACATAAGGTGACTCCAATTTCAAGAAAATCTTGAATCCTCATCTTTACCATAACACCTTCAAACCCTCTTAGAAGTAGAATGTGTATGTCAATTAACTGAATGTAGGGCTTGAGTTCATCGAGAAGAAGGGGTGGATTAAAATTAAATTTTGAGCCTTATATCCTTTTGTTTAAAAAAATCCATGATCCAGGTCATATTACACCCCTTAAAAGACCTAATTGAGGCATGTTTTATTTTGAAAGCATACTACATCAAGATTGTGTTAACCTCACTCCATAAGATCTTTGCTAATTATTTTTATTGATCACACCATCTTTCATCGTGTGAATCACTAGATACATTCTGTGTTCTGATCATTAACCCGCACCATCATTTCAATAATGATTGATTTCAGAATTTGCATTTGCATTGCATTAAAATTACCATTTGTGAATGAACAATTTTAACTGAAAATAAGCGTTCAACATCAGAGGAAGTTTCAACAATGTGCAGTTAATTAAGAAACTTGATCATATGAAAGAGGACCAGTCAAGAGCAAATCATTGGGAGAATCGGTCAATCCGAGTCGATCACCCCAAGACCTGCTTAGTCAAAGAACAAATCCTTTCAAGACTCAGACTGGGTAAATCCACCTAAAGAGCTCAGTGAATCCAACTCTCCAAAGTTCGGTCAATCAGAAGTCTACCAACCCAAGATTGGTTAGTCAGGGGCAGATCATTTCAAAGTTCATAACATTGAGGAAGCCACCTCAAGGTTGTGGTAAGTGGCTTTCGAACTCCTTTCAAGGAAAGATCCTTCAAAGACGCAATAGACTGGGGGCAAGAGAATTGCCAAAGGGCAAGTCCTCTCCCGACTTTCAAGTTCCTCAACAAAATCCTACATTACATCAACAGCTGTTGAGTTCAAAATGAGTGTCGGGAAATCATGCTGGAAATTACCTCCCATCAAAATTCCTTTTCCATCTACAAGAGACCATGTTGCAAAGGAGTTCTTTCAGTCATTACCCACCACAAGGGCAACTTTGGAAACCTTCGAGTCATTACATAAATCATTGTCATGTAGTAATCATGTCGGTTCACTCTAGTGTCATGTCAGACATATCATCGCATTCATCTGGCATATTCCCATAGCATGAAGCCTTGAAAATCAAACATATGCAATAAAAGACCAACTTTGTTTGGAACCTCTCAAATTACAATTCTTATTGGCACACATATATGCATTGATCAGTCGTTACATTTCATGTGTCATTATATGTGTGGGATACCTAAGAGTGTGGGGGCATTGCATTGAGTAATCATAAGATTACATGCATCAATCAAATTCACATCAAAGCATATGCAATCATAAGCATAAAATAAACCATGTCTCATCCAAATATGAAGACGATCATTGTTACTACAATTAATTACTTTATGTTTGTCAATAAAACACTACGCCAAAATTGTGTTTTGGCAGCACTACAAAGACAACGCTTTTTACCTGAAGCGCTGCTATAAGTTTCGCTAAAAACAAAAAAAAAACGAGGGAAAAAAGCGCTGCTATATGGTTGTCCTACGAAAGCGCTTTTGAAAAGCGCCGTTAAAGGGCTAAGGCAGGTGCACTTTAGAAAATGCTTTATGGAAAGCGCTGCTAAAAGGATACCATAAGCCAGTGCTTTTGAAAAGCGCTGCTAAATGGCTTTCTTACAACACACCTTAGCCAGCGCTTTTGGAAAGCGCTGCTAAAGGCCTCTCGTAAACCCCACATTAGAAAGCGCTTTCACCTTAAAAGCGCAGCTAAAGGCCTACCATAAGAAAACGCTTTCTAAAAGCGTTACCTTAAGTCTTTTAAAATATTAAAATTAAAAACAAAACTGTTATCCCTCTATTTTTCATATGACCGTTTATCTTAGAGCCCTAACATTCTTTCTCTCTTGCGACGCTCACTGCTGTTGGTTTCGTTTCTTGCCCTCCGTCCTCCGCCATCCTCCGTCCTCCGGCCGCCGTTGCAATTGTTTCTTTTTCTCCATTGTTGCTTCGTTTCTTCTTCTCCATTGTTGTTGTGTTTCCCACCGTCGTGTCCTCCGCCATTGTTGCTTCCTTTGAGGTATGTTTCTCTTCATTTTTTGATTGTTTCTCCATTGTTTGATTGTTTCTCTGCTATTTCTGTGAGATTAATTTGTTGTATTATTAGATGTTGATGTTGGGTTTGCATTTTTTGATTTGTAGAAGTTAGTTAGTGATTAATTAGAAAAGTGATTAATTGAAAAAGTGATTAATTAGTAGAAGTTTGTATAGTGATTATTGTGTAAAATGTGATTAATTTAGTAAAATGTGATTATTGTGTAAAATGTAAAAAGTGATTAATTAGAAAAGTGATTAATTTGTAGGGCTATTTGTAGAAGTTAGTATAGTGATTAATTTAGTAGGGCTATTTGTAAAGTTAAAATGAATTTTATCGAAAGTTTTAGTGATGTAAGGATTTGGTTAAAAAAACCATTGGGTTATTGTTTGATTACCGTTGTTATAGATTTTGGAAAAAGTGATAATGTTCGTAGTAAGGTTGGAGATGATAAATAGTTATATTAGTGGTGAATTTATTTTGAGAGTTGATTGAAAATTATAATGAAATTAATTATTAGTTTATTTTGAGAATTGGTGTTAATTTTGTAAGTTGATATTGAATGTTAGTGATGAATTCTTGGAATTAATTGATGATAATGACATTGTTGACGGATAATTTTTAGTGATTACTTTGTTAATTATTAAGGTTGAAGATGATGAATATTGATGAAAATAGTTGTTAATTATTGAGGTTGAAGTTGCTATTGAGTTTAAATGTGGAATTGATAATTTTGGTGATTGATTTATGCTCGAATTGATGATTCTTTGTTGAGGTTGAAGATGATTACTTTGTTAATTGTTGCGACCTACTAAATTTGTCTTGTTATATTTGGTATACACCATCAGTTACTAACTTAGTGAATTTGCTTTAGGGGTTACTTGAGAAGAGTGATATTCGGATCGTTTTCAAGAATCTTACACTTTGAGTCCAGAAGTTGCTGACGTCTATACAAGTACTTATAATTAGTTGCTATTTTGTGTTTATTTAGCTTACTTAGTAAAACCATGGATCGAAAATGGATGTCTTCCAATTGATTGTCAAAAGAATACGAGACTGGGGTATCAGAATTCGTTAAGTTTGCGGTTGAACATGCCAAAGACCCCAGTCGAATCACATGTCCTTGTTTAGGTTAATGTTATGGTCGTCAGATTGACGTAGTTCTGTTGGAATCGCATTTAATGAGGAATGGAATTGATCGAAGTTATACATGTTGGATATTACATGATGAGAGTAACGAGAATGTTGAACCGAGGGATAATATGACCTATGCTTCAAACGACAATGGCACAGATACACACGATTGTGATCGAGTCGAAGAGATTGCAGAAGCACTTGAAGAAGATCTTCAGGATTGTCCCAATATATTTGAGAGGTTGGTAAGCGATGCAGAGATACCTTTGTATAAAGGTTGCACTAAATTTACAAGATTGTCTGCGGTATTAAAGTTGTACAACTTAAAGGCGGGCAATGGATGGTCGGATAAAAGTTTCACAGAGTTATTAACCCTTATGAAAGATATGCTTCCGGAGGATAATGTTCTTCCCAATCGAACCTATGAGGCCAAAAAAATTTTGTGCTCTATTGGCATGAGTTATGATCAAATACATGCCTATCCAAATGATTGCATTTTGTTTCGGAATGAATATGCATCGTTAAATGAGTGCCCTAAATGCGGTGTCTCTCGATATAAGAAAAAAATGTTTCCAACAAAAGTCTTATTGTATTTTCATATAATTCCAAGATTTAGACACGTGTTTCATAGTGAAACCGATGCAAAACACTTGACTTGGCATGCAGATGAAAGAATTATAGATGGAAAGTTTTGGCACTCGGCAGATTCACCACAGTGGATGAAAATTGATAATGATTATCCTGATTTTGGAGAAGAAGCAAGAAACCTTCGATTGACATTATCTACTGATGGAATGAACCCACATGGTCTTCAAAGTATCTCACATACCACATGGCCTGTGATTATTATGATTTATAACCTACCTCCATGGCTATGTATGAAGCGTAAGTACATGATGTTATCTATATTAATCTCTGGGCCTAAACAACCAGGGAATGACATAGACGTATACTTGACACCTTTAATCAAAGACTTAAAGATTTTGTGGGAGAACGGTGTGGAGGTTTATGACGAATATAGGAAAGAAAGTTTCAATTTGAGGGCGCTGTTGTTTGGCACAATTAATGATTTTCCAGCATATGGAAATCTATCAGGGTATAACATTAAAGGTCAATGTGTGTGTCCTATTTGTGAAGAAAACACAAATTGGACGCGTTTGGAATTTTGTCAGAAGAATGTCTTTCTCGGTCATCGTATATTTTTAAATTCTAATCATCACTACCGTGGATGGAGAAAATCATTCAACGGAAATCCAGAACAATGTAGAGCTCCACCTACATTGACAGGTGACCAAATTTTTGAAAAGGTGAAAGATGTGACTACTCAGTTTGGAAAGCCTTTTGCACATACGCTTGTCAAACGTGGGTGGAAGAAGAGGTCAATTTTTTTTTGAATTTCCATATTGGAAGTCGTTTTATGTAAGACATTTTCTTGATGTTATGCATATTGAAAAAAATGTATTTGAAAGTGTTATTGGTACTTTACTCAATATACAAGGAAAGTCGAAGGATGGCCTTAAAGCAAGAAAGGACTTGGTAGCGATGGGAATAAAAAATGAATTAGGACCCATGAAGAAAGGAAAATGAACATATCTACCACCTACTGCTTATACTCAATCTAGAAAGGAGAAAAAGATATTGTGTAAGTTTCTAAGTGATGTTAAAGTTCCATAAGGATACTCTTCAGATATTAGAAGACTTGTGTCTATGAAAGACCTTAAGTTAAAGAGTTTGAAGACACATGATTTCCATGTTATAATGGAACATTTTCTACCAATAGTATACGTTCTATTTTTCCAGAAAAAGTAAGAAGCACAATAACTAAATTGTGTCTTTTACTTCAAGTCAATTTGTAGTAAGGTGATCGATCCTGCGATGTTACCAACATTGCAAAAAGAAATAGTTATTACATTGTGTGAGCTTGAAATGTTTTTTCCTCCCTCATTTTTTGACATAATGGTACATCTAGTTGTTCATCTTGTGAAAGAGACACAACTGTGTGGACCAACTTATATGAGATGGATGTACCTTGCTAAATGGTATATGAAAATATTAAAAGGGTATGTGAAAAATCGAAGTCGACCAGAGGGTTGTATTGTTGAACGATACATTGTTGAAGAAGCAATTGAGTTTTGTACTGAATATTTGTCCAATGTTCAATCCATTGGACTCTCCAAATCTCACATTGTTGAAAAAAAAGAAGGAAAAAATTTAATTGGAAATAAAATTGTGACCGTATCAAGGGATGAACGGGAGCAAGTGCATTTGTGTAATACCCCGTATTTTAATTACTTTGGATAATATTAGTTGTGATCAACTGTGTTCCTGTTTACTCCGAGAAGTTATTGGATAAAATAATTAGAGTAAACTGATGAGCTCAGAGCAGATCAAATTAATACTTTCTGACTCAGAGATTTTAACTTGTGGTGTTGTAGAGACTCATTGGACATTTAAGTTAGTCTTACTAACTAAATGATTTCTCTATGTATCATTTCTTTTCTTTTTCCTTTTCATTTTTTGGTGAGAAAGATAGAAAGAAGAAAGAAGTAAGAAAGATGGAAAAGGAAAGGAAAGAAAAGAAGAAGAAAACCTAAGAGAAGAAAAAGCTTGGAATCATCATCTAGTCTTCATCAAATCATCTCATCTTCTTCATCATCATCCTCTATTCAAGGTGGGTTATAGATAGAAACCTTTGTTTTAGTTTTTCATGAGTTCTAGAACCTATGTTAGAATTGTGAGAAAATGAATAATCTTGCTAATTAAAGAATCCAACGGTTGGAATGCGGTATAAACTGTGTAGTATAATCATTAGCCATGTATGATCATTTGTTAATGCATGTTTGTATGTTGGGTGAAGTTTTGGATGAGATTTTGATCATAAAGCTCTGTTTTCACGTTGCTAGAAAACCCAGTTTTCACAGGTTTGCACAGCGAATCCCCTAGCGAAGGGGGATCCGAGCATTCGCTGGCTATTCGCACGGCGAAGGTGAGGGCGAACGTTCGCCAGAGGTTCGCAACGCGAACTTTACCTTGTTTCAGTTCTGGGTTGATTCGCCAGACGTTCGCAAAGTGACTGGCAAAGCGAAGGTTCGCTGGTTTGTTCATAAGGCGAACTTAGTGTTGTTTCAGTTCTGGCTTGGTTCGCTGGGAGCTTCGCAATGCGAATGGGAAAGCGAACATTCGCTGGTACCTCGCATTGCGAACATGACAGATCCTCCAACTTGTTTCTTCTATAACTTTTGAACCGTGACTCCGATCGGGGCATTCTTGGTACCGACAGAGAGCTTTTAGAATACCCTACCTAATGGAAGTGGAAATTATCGGTTTTAATGGCCGACTAAATAATCGGAGGAAAACCAAGAGTGGTACCATTATGTTGAATTATCATATGTAATTCTATTGTGCCAATGTGTTATGCTGTGCTTACCCTACTGTTGTTATCATAATTGTGAGTGAATATGCATGCTAAAATGAAATGAAATAGGTAGAGTGAGGATGGTTGCCATAAAACAATATTGAACCTAGTACAACTAGGAAATGGTTGAATAACATAGCGACGACGCTCGTACAAGAGAGGCCGAGGTGTGCGTCTATTACCGAATGGTATAGAAATAATTACACTAGTATGGATCATGTTTAATTGTGTTTTAATTGGGAAGACAAGAGAGGTTTTAAGGCTAATGTGGCCGTATGATTGTCGAATACAATTATGTTATGTGTGATCACGTAATCGTAACCATTTTCTTGTGAGTTGCAGTTTCATGAGTCTCGAGCTCCTCTGAAACAAGGCATGGTACTTGGTAGGTTTGATTCCCGTGTGTAGTACGAATGGAGCCTATATGGTAAAGAGACTTGTGACGGTGTACGGGCCGTGTGAAGTGACGAATTAAGGTGATAATGTGTCCCTTAATTCCGAATCCATTTCGTATGCCAAGTAAATTACAAGGATCCATGACTCGGGTCGACATCTAGACGTAGAAGAGGACGAGAAAAGGGGATTCCTTGGTACGGTTATCGATTAGTGATATTGTGAGTTAACGGAACTCACGAACATGGATCCATATAGTGTGTGTGAGTACTTAAAGTCACTTCCCTTCCCTTTGACTTGAGTTAGGCTTGTTAGAACCTTGTAAAACCGAGAGGACGTTTAAGATAGAGAACTCACTGAGATTGATGTATCTCACCCCATGTTGTTGTTTACATCACAGGTACTACAGGTTCGGCGAAGGGTAAGGACAAAGTTGTTTGACTTTTCCTTACGGATCGTAGCTTTTGTGTGGAAAGGCTTCCGTTGTGAAGATTTTGAGATCATTACTTGATCTAGTTCTTAGTGTTGGAACATCTTGTATATATGATGCCATAGTTTTTTGTATATAGTATTTTGGGCATGTATATGTATAATGTGTTAACTAGGAACTTATATATTTCAGTACCAAATACTTGGATTCATGTATAGTAATTATGCTTTGATGTATGATATTATATATGGGTGTTACAGTTGGTATCAGAGCAGGTCGTATCCTCGACCTAGCCATGAAATAATATGAGTATTTTATTTCCGTTTCATATGCGTTATGTCGCCATTGGTCTTACGTGTTATATTTATGGTATTGAGCCTGATCAACTTAATCCTATCTGTGTGACATTTAGGAACATGGCGGACGGGCGCAGAAACACTCGTGGTAGACCTAGAACCACTCCGGTAGGGACAAATCCACCAGGTGACGAGGGGAATGCCCCTTTGTATCAATTCATGCAACAGATGCAGCAGCAACAAAATCAGTTTGTGCAACAAATGGTACAGCAAATGGCTGGTGGCCTGCATCCTCCAGTGGTTGTTCCTAAAGTTGCAGGGGGAACCTTTAGGGATTTCATTCGTATGAATCCTCCGGAGTTTCAGGGAGGGTTAGATCCGATAAAGGCTCATGAATGGATATCCGGTATGGAGCGGATTTTCTTGATAGTTCAGTGCAGTGAGGAAAATAAAGTGGTCTTCGCTTCTCACTTGTTAAAGGGTCCTGCCATGAGGTGGTGGGAGAGCGCTTCAACTTTATTGACAATTCAAGAGGTACCGAAAGTATGGGAACAATTTAAGATAAACTTTATGGAGAAGTATTTTCCAAGTTCCTTAAGGTCTCAGAAGGAATTCGAGTTTCAACAGTTGAGACAAGGCAACTTGACCGTGGCTACTTATGCGGAAAAGTTTGAAGTTATGGCTGCTTATTCTAGGCAAGCCATGTATGCTCCTGACGAGAGGTGGAAGATCGACCAATTTTTGTTTAGTTTGAGGGCTGAAATTTCACATAGCGTGTCTCATAGGGAGTTCACTAGCTATGCCGAATTGTTAAGGCAGTGCTACGTGGCATAACACAGCTTGAAGAAAGTGCAAGCAGAAGGGGATTTGAGTAGGTCAAATCAAGGTGATCGTGGAAGATCAAATCAACAATTTAGACCGAGACAACAAGTGTTTAAAGGGAAGCAAGTTCAAAGTTCTAGGGCTAGTGCACCTCTGGTGTGCCGTCTTTGTGGTAAGATGCATGGTGGTAGATGTCACTTCGGAGGCGCGAGGTGTTATCAGTGTCAGAAAGTAGGCCATTTGGCGAGAGATTGTCCCCAAAATAGGAATCAAATGCAAGAAAGGAATACCGGGTGAGTTTATACATTGGATGCAAGGAAGACCAAGGGTGACAATTCTTTGATTTCTGGTACGTGTTTCGTTAATGGACATCCTTGCTTTGTATTACTTGACTATTGAGCTACACATTCTTTTGTATCGATGCAATGTGTGAAGCGACTTGGGTTGCAAGCGGTTCCGTTGTCTCCACCCATGGTGGTTACTACTGCCATGGATGAGATGGTTGAAACACCTTTAATGTGTGAAAATTGTGTTTTGTCTGTGGATGGAAGAGTTTTCCAGATTGATCTGATTTGTTTACCGCTTAAGAAAGTGGATGTTGTGTTGGGAATGGATTGGCTTTCAGCTAATTCGGTATTTATCGGGTGTGAAGAAAAGCTAATCATTATTCCATCCGTAGAGGCTACCCCGAGGGATGTGTTGACTACTATTTTAGAAGGTACAGTTGGCATGATAAATTTCTTGTTTAAGGAGGAAAAATTTGTTCTTATGATTCCCACTAAGGAGGAGAGTAGTAACCTTCAAGTTTTGAGTATTCCGGTAGTTTGCGAGTTTCCTGAAGTCTTCCCCGAAGATGTCACTTCTCTTCCTCCAGAGAGGGAAATGGAATTCTCTATTGACCTGATACCGGGAACGGCTCCAATATCCGTTTCTCCGTATCGGATGGAACCACTTGAGTTAAGAGAATTAAAGGATCAGTTGGAAGAGTTGTTGGCTAAGCATTTTGTTCGACCCAGTGTTTCACCCTGGGGAGCTCCAATGTTGTTGGTAAAGAAGAAGGATGGTGGAATGCGATTGTGTATCGATTACCGTCAGTTGAATAAGGTCACCATCAAGAAGAAGTACCCATTACCAAGGATAGACGATTTGTTAGATCAATTGAAAGAAGCCTGTGTGTTCTCGAAGATTGATTTACGGCCGAGTTATCATCAGATTCGGGTGAAGAATTTGGATGTACCGAAAACTGCATTTAGAACTCGTTTTGGCCATTATGAATTTTTGGTAATGCCTTTCGGTGTGACGAATGCTCCGGCAGTTTTCATGGATTATATGAATCGGATATTTCAACCTTATTTGGACCAATTTGTGGTGATTTTCATTGATGACATTCTTATCTATTCTCGTGATTCTCAAGAGCACGGAGAACACCTAAGAATCGTTTTATCCATCTTACAAGAGAGACAACTTTTTGCCAAGCTAAGCAAGTGCGAGTTTTGGATGTAGGAGGTAAATTTTCTTGGTCACGTCATATCCCAAGGAGGTGTAGCGGTAGATCCATCAAAAATTGAAGTAGTGATTAATTGGGAGAGACCGAAGAATGTTTCTGAAGTTAGAAGTTTCTTGGGACTGGCAGGTTATTACCGGAGGTTTATCAAAGGTTTTTCTCAATTGGCCTTACCAATGACGAGACTTACTCGAAAGGATTGTTCATATGAGTGGGATTCGGCCTGTGAAAGAAGTTTTATGAGTTTGAAGGAAAGGTTGACGACCGCTCCTGTATTGATTATTCTCGATCCTAGCAAGTCGTATGAGGTATTTTGTGACGCATCAAATATGGGTTTAGGGGGTGTGTTAATGCAAGATGGACATGTAGTTGATAACACGAAAATGTATCATGTATTTGCCTTGATTTACTACTAATAATTACGTTATTTTAGCTTAAGTTCCGATTATTCCGCGAGTATTCTAGTATTTTCGCAGGTATTTCATTGTCCAAGCTGAAAATGAGCAAAGTAGAAAAACATGAAGAAATGAGAAGAAAACAGGAAGAAATGACAGAGAAAAAGCAGAAAAATAGAAAGTGGTGTGTGTGACGACCGTCACACAACCACCATGACCGTCATGGACTTCCTAACGTACCACGCTCGTCACACAACCACCACGACCGTCATGGAATTCCTAATGCACCACGCTCGTCACACAACCACCACGACCGTCACACACACATAATGGTTATAACGTTCAGAATACAGAGGTGGATACGAAGGGCCAATTCATTCACGCACGTTCAACACTTTCTCATGAATTCTCTCAACTTCAGCTTCAACTGCACATGAGCCCAGTCTCCCTTGGACTTTTCAACGGAAAGTTAATGCTCCTAAATTCTCTCCAAGGGAAGTTACAAGCAAGTCTATAAAAGGAGGCAGTGGTGCAACAGAGAGGGGGCTCGTCCATTTTTTTTTCCAAATCTCATGTTCAGAGCAGATTATTATTCTTAGTTTTTAGGCAGAAAAGTTTACCATGTAAAAGTGGTAGTTTCTCACATCGAGGAACTACCACACCATTAGTCTTAGGTGCTGTTTCATTTATTTCAAATTCAGTTCCAGTTAATGTACGCGAAGTTTATTTTGCATTATTCCAGAAGTAACTCTAGCTTTCCTTATTTGCATTATTTACAGGTTCCTTTTTATCGCATTATTTATTATTATTGTTTTGTTTGTCAAATTTAATTGCCATGTCGTTCTTTATCGTAACTGTAATGATTTATGCATTTCTAATTAGTAACATGTCCGACTAAGCGACTTGAGTCCGGTGTATGAGGACCGTCGTTATCGACGGGACTCGGTAGAAAATAATAGGTACGAACTTATGATTAAAATTCTGTTTTGGTTTTAATTTCCAAGTCTAATTTAAATAGCTTTGTCACGAGAGTGAGAGGTTATTTAACACGATTTTTTCACGAGAGTGAGAAATTAATAAAGGTTAGAGCCGGCACTGCGAGAGCGTGGGGATCGAACCGGATAGTGGAAATTAGGCCACATATCTAAATACAGCGAGAGCGCTTTAGATACATTTAGGATATTATTGGCTTTAAAAATATATTTCCTAGTTACCGGGCGAGCGAGAGCAAAATCTTGGGATTAGGGAACATGACTTTTGTTAATACCGTGAGAGCGTGAGGCTGAGTTTTTAAGTCGGTGGATTCTACGGAACTAAATTATAGTTGTAATTAGTACCCGAATTCTACAAAGTCCTTTAGGAACGCGGAATCCATATTCCGGCCGCTCTTATTTATCATATTTTCTTAGTTTTATTTTAGTTCTAGTCTTAGTTTCCCTTTTATCAATTATTATTAGCCTTAGCTTTACAAAGCAACGATAGATTACAGTAGGTTGACATTGGTCTCTGTGGGTTCGACAATCTTTTATATTACTTCGATATTTCCGTGCACTTGCGGACCATCAATTTTTTGGCGCTGTTGCCGGGGACCAACAGTCAATATTGTTATTCCGTTGTTGCACCGTATAGACTAAGGCACCCCCATAAAAAATATAATAATAAAAAAAAATTAAAAAATTAAAAACTATGTATCACCCAAATTTTCTCTATGATAACCACTCACAATATCTTGAGCAGCCGCACCCAAATTTTCTCTACAATTACCAACCGCAATATCTTAAGGAACTGCAACCAAATTTTTCCTATGATTACCATTCCCAAAATTTCGAGGAACCGCAAGAATCACATAGTTCCAATCTGGAAATACTAATGCAGGATTTCAATGCGACACTGACTCACTCCCAATATCCCGAGGAACCACACCAAAATTTCCTCTACGATCACCATTCCCAATATTTCGTGGAACCACAAGAATCTGTTAATTCCAACCTCGAAGCATTAATGGAGGATTTCATTGAAACAACAACTAATTATAGGTTAGAATCTATGATGGAGCACTTTGTGGAGACACAAAATCTCCAGAATGAAGAGCTTAGAAGACAACAACTTGATACTTATGAAACCCTTAGGCAGATAAACACTATGGTCGAGTCGCTCGCGACTTACACTGAGGCATTGGAGACTCAAATATCCCTGCTTGCACAGACACCTATAGGACCCTCCCCTGAGGAGCATGTGGATGTTGTAACAACCATTAATGAAAAACAAATCGAGAATCCCGAGGAGAGTGATAATGAGGTTGAGGAGAGTGATATTGAGGTTGAGGAGAGTTCTGGTGAGGAAGAAGTAGAGATTGAGAAAAATTTACTGACACCATCTGAAAGGGAGGTTGTCGAAGAGGTAGCGAAGAAAGCACCTAATGTCGTTCCTCCTCCATATACCCCACCAAAGGTAGAATCCCAATCCAAAACGTATGAGGAGGTATTGGAAAATATCTACACCAATGCATCTTTGTTTGAGTCAACGCATCGAAAGAGAAAATTCGAGGACCATGAAACTAGGGATATACTTTCTGTTAAGAGGGTAAGGTTAAACTTTGAGGTGATGGATGAAATAACTAAGCCCAAACTCGAAAAGCTATTATTTAGGATAGATCTAGAACCGCAACCACAAGTTCAAAAGAATGAACCGCCCCACAGAAGGAAGAGAAGAAAAGGTGAGGGATATGTGAGATGGCTTGATAAATGGCCATGAAAACCAAAAATTATTAGCCGTCGAGCTATCGACATTAAACAAAGCCCTACGTGGGAGGAAACCCACGAGTTTTTAATTTAATGTTTTACATTTATTGATTGTGTTTGCATAAAAATAAAGAATTGTATCGCTTGTCACGTCTCAGCCATATTTAGGCGAAAAATCTCTAGGTGACAATCCCTTAAGATGAGTTGGTGCCGACGCACATTCCTACGAATGTCGCTGCATGTGGTGACACCAATGATGAGTATGATGGGAGAAAGCATGTCTCTCCCGTTCGTAACTTACATCCTCCTTGTTCTTTGCATGGTCAGGTTCCACCTGCACACACCGCACCGTATTTTTCTAACAATTTTTGCAGGTACTTCCTTCGGAAATAGGAAATATAATGAGCGGCTTCAAGAAAATGAAGTTTCAGCAAATTCAGATAACTCGTAGTACAAGACACCAGAGTAGAAGTGGCCAGACAGGGACGAGAAGGGAAGAATCAACGCGAATTTGGTTGTGGTAGCATGCAACGGCATTCATGCAGGTTCTATCTTTCCTCTACCATCTTTTATCAAAACATTGAGGACAATGTTTGGTTTAAGTGTGGGGGAGGAACATTTACCGCTTTCATTTTACCGCTTTCTAGTTAGGTTTACTGTTTTCCAGCATGATTTTAATATGTTTTCTGTTTTAAATGTTTCGTCCGTCTGTGCATGTGCTGTCGAGTCTTTATGCTGATTTTATGTTGTTTATCTATTTTCCCATTATCTTGGGACATACCAAATATTTTGAAAATTTTTAAGTTAAAAATAGTGTTTCTTTTGAAAATCTTAGGTTACATACGAAATTGAGGTTAGATTGTGAGACTTGGGAAAATTCTACAAGATCAGTATCGTCTTAACACCGTGAGCCTCTAAATTATGGTAACGATTTGAGTACTTGTTATGCCATAGCCTTAAGTTCTCACCCCTTTAGTAGTCCCTAATTAGTTTATTTAGCAGTCAGCACCATCCTAAGCACGCACTAAGTAGGAAGCCGATGCAAATAAGTGTATGATCTCAGGCTTAAAAGGTAAATTAAGAAAAGAAAAAATGAATGAATGAAAAGAAATGCTCCTTCTAAGTTAGGTGATCCTCACCCGATCATTTAGCCCAATGATGTAAACTTCTTTATTTTATTGATTTTTAAGCCAATGTGCAAAAAAAATGATAATAATGAGATCATAGTCACTAACAGGCCATCCTACCATGAGTGTGAAAGGATAACGGGCTTAATGTGATTGTGCCAGAATGAAAAGGGACGAAAGAAGGATGAGTGAGCTAGGATTAGGTATAATGACATAATTTGGATTGATTTGTATAGGAGGGAGGTTGATGACCGCAAAAGCGGAATTGTGTTGTTACGATATCCTTAGTGTGTGAGCAAGTACCTATCGACACAAACGTAACCAAAGTAGAGTTGGTAGCCTAGGACGAGTATCCGTATTCACTATTTTCCTTACGAGTCATGGTTTGCTTGAGGACAAGAAAAGGTTTAAGTGTGTGGGAGTTTGATAACACGAAAATGTATCATATATTTGCCTTGATTTACTACTAATAATTATGTTATTTCAGCTTAAGTTCAGATTATTCCGCGAGTATTCAAGTATTTTCGCAGGTATTTCATTGTCCAAGCTGGAAATGCGCAAAGTAGAAAAGCATGAAGAAATGAGAAGAAAACAGGAAGAAATGACAGAGAAAAAGCAGAAAAATAGAAAGTGGTGTGTGTGATGACCGTCACACAACCACCACGACCGTCATGGACTTCCTAACGCACCACGCTCGTCACACAACCACCACGACCGTCATGGAATTCCTAACGCACCACGCTCGTCACATAACCACCACGACTGTCACACGCACATAATGGTTATAACGTTCAGAATACAGACGTGGATACGAAGGGCCAATTCAGTCACGCACGTTCAACACTTTCTCCTGAATTCTCTCAACTTTAGCTTCAACTGCACATGAGCCCAGTCTCTCTTGGACTTTTCAACGGAAAGTTAATGCTCCTAAATTCTCTCCAAGGGAAGTTACAAGTAAGTCTATAAAAGGAGGCAGTGGTGCAACAGAGAGGGGGCTCGTCCATTTTTTTTTTCAAATCTCATGTTCAGAGCAGATTATTATTCTTAGTTTTTAGGCAGAAAAGTTTACCATGTAAAAGTGGTAGTTTCTCACATCGAGGAACTACCACACCATTAGTCTTAGGTGCTGTTTCATTTATTTCAAATTCAGTTCCAGTTATTGTACGCGAAGTTTATTTTGCATTATTCCAGAAGTAATTCCAGCTTTCCTTTTTTGCATTATTTACAGGTTCCTTTTTATCGCATTATTTATTATTATTGCTTTGTTTGTCAAATTTAATTGTCATGTCGTTCTTTATCGTAACCGTAATGATTTATGCGTTTCTAATTAGTAACATGTCCGGCTAAGCGACTTGAGTCCGGTGTATGAGGACCGTCGTTACCGACGGGACTCGGTAGAAAATAATAGGTACGAACTTATGATTAAAATTCTGTTTTGGTTTTAATTTCCAAGTCTAATTTAAATAGCTTTGTCACGAGAGTGAGAGGTTATTTAACACGATTTTTTCACGAGAGTTAGAAATTAATAAAGGTTAGAGCCGGCACTACTAGAGCGTGGGGATCGAACCGGATAGTGGAAATTAGGCAACATATCTAAATACAGCGAGAGCGCTTTAGATACGTTTAGGATATGATTGGCTTTCAAAATATATTTCCTAGAACCGGGCGAGCGAGAGCAAAATCTTGGGATTAGGCAACATGACTTTATTTAATACCACGAGAGCGTGAGGCGGAGTTTTTAAGTCGATGTATTCTACGGAACTAAATTATAGTTGCAATTAGTACCCGAATTCTACAAAGTCCTTTAGGAACGCGGAATCCATATTCCGGCCTCTCTTATTTATCATATTTTCTTAGTTTTATTTTAGTTCTAGTCTTAGTTTCCCTTTTATCAATTATCATTAGCCTTAGCTTTACAAAGCAACGATAGATTACAGTAGGTTGACATTGGTCTCTGTGGGTTCGACAATCTTTTATATTACTTCGATATTTCTGTGCACTTGCGGACCATCAAAGTTTTGGCGCCGTTGCCAGGGACCAACAATCAATATTGTTATTCCGTTGTTGCACCGTATAGATTAAGGCACTCCCATAAAAAATATAATAATAAAAAAAAATTAAAAAATTAAAAACTATGTATCACCCAAATTTTCTCTATGATAACCACTCACAATATCTTGAGGAGCCGCACCCAAATTTTCTCTACAATTACGTACATCAATATTTTAAGGAACTGCAACCAAATTTTTCCTATGATTACCATTCCCAAAATTTCGAGGAACCGCAAGAATCACATAGTTCCAATCTCGAAATACTAATGAAGGATTTCAATGCGACACTGACTCACTCCCAATATCCCGAGGAACCGCACCAAAATTTCCTCTACGATCACCATTCCCAATATTTCGAGGAACCATACGAATCTGTTAATTCCAACCTCAAAGCATTAATGGAGGATTTCATTGAAACAACAACTAATTATAGGTTAGAATCTATGATGGAGCACTTTGTGGAGACACAAAATCTCCAGAATGAAGAGCTTAGAAGACAACAACTCGATACTTATGAAACCCTTAGGCAGATAAACACTATGGTCGAGTCCCTCGCGACTCACACTGAGGCATTGGAGACTCAAATATCCATGCTTGCACAGACACCTATAGGACCCTCCCCTGAGGAGCATGTGGATGTTGTAACAACCATTAATGAAAAACAAATCGAGAATCCCGAGGAGGGTGATAATGAGGTTGAGGAGAGTGATATTGAGGTTGAGGAGAGTTCTGGTGAGGAAGAAGTAGAGATTGAGAAAAATTTACTGACACCATCTGAAAGGGAGGTTGTCGAAGAGGTAGCGAAGGAAGCACCTAATGTCGTTCCTCCTCCATATACCCCACCAAAGGTAGAATCCCAATCCAAAACGTATGCGGAGGTATTGGAAAATATCTACACCGATGCATCATTGTTTAAGGTCACGCATCAAAAGAGAAAATTCGAGGACCGTGAAACTAGGGATATCATTACTGTTAAGAGGGTAAGGTTAAACTTTGAGGTGATGGATGAAATAACTAAGCCCAAACTCGAAAAGCTATTACTTAGGATAGATCCAGAACTGCCACCACAAGTTCAAAAGAATGAACCACCCCACAGAAGGAAGAGAAGAAAAGGTGAGGGATATGTTAGATGGCTTGATAAGTGGCCATGGAAACCGAAAATTATTAGCCGTCGAGCTATCGACATTAAACAAAGCCCTGCGTGGGAGGAAACCCACGAGTTTTTAATTTAATGTTTTACTTTTATTGTTTGTGTTTACAGAAAATAAAGAATTGTATCGCTTGTCACGTCTCAGCCATATTTAGGCGAAAAATCTCTAGGTGACAATCCCTTAAGATGAGTTGGTGCCCACGCACATTCCTACGAATGTCGCTGCATGTGGTGACACCAATGACGAGTATGATGGGAGAAAGCATGTCTCTCCCGTTCGTAACTTATATCCTCCTTGTTCTTTGCATGGTCAGGTTCCACCTGCACACACCGCACCGTATTTTCTAACAATTTTTGCAGGTACTTCCTTCGGAAATAGGCAATATAATGAGCGGCTTCAAGAAAATGAAGTTTCAGCAAATTCAGATAACTCGTAGTACAAGACACCGGAGTAGAAGTGGCCAGCGAAGACAGGGACGACAAGGGAAGAATCAACACGAATTTGGCTGTGGTAGCACGCAACGACATTCATACAGGTTCTATCTTTCCTCTACCATCTTTTATCAAAACATTGAGGACAATGTTTGGTTTAAGTGTGGGGGAGGAACATTTACCGCTTTCATTTTACCGCTTTCTAGTTAGGTTTACTGTTTTCCAGCATGACTTTAAAATTTTTTCTGTTTTAAATCTTTCGTCCGTCTGTGCATGTATTGTCAAGTCTTTATGCTGATTTTATGTTGTTTATCGATTTTCCCATTCTCTTGAGCCATACCAAGTATTTTGAAAATTTTTGAGTTAAAAATAGTGTTTCTTTTGAAAATCTTAGGTGACATACGAAATTGAGGTTAGATTGTGAAACTTAAGAAAATTCTACAAGATCGGTATCATCTTAACACCGTGAGCCTCTAAATTATGGAAATCGATTTGAGTACTTGTTATGCCATAACCTTAAGTTCTCACCCCTTTAGTAGTCCCTAATTAGTTTATTTAGCAGTCAACACCATCCTAAGCACGCACTAAGTAGGAAGCCGATGCAAATAAGTGTATGATCTCAGGCTTAAAAGATAAATTAAGAAAAGAAAAAAATGAATGAATGAAAAGAAATGCTCCTTCTAAGTTAGGTGATACTCACCCGATCATTTAGCCCAACGATGTAAACTTCTTTATTTTATTGATTTTTAAGCCAATGTGCAAAAACAAAAAGAAAAAAAAATGATAATAATGAGATCATAGTCACTAACAGGCCATCCTACCATGAGTGTGAAAGGATAACGGGCTTAATGTGATTGTGCCAGAATGAAAAGGGACGAAAGAAGGATGAATGAGCTAGGCTTAGGTATAATGACGTAATTTGGATTGATTTATATAGGAGGGAGGTTGTTGACCGCAAAAGCGGAATTGTGTTGTTACGATATCCTTAGTGTGTGAGCAAGTACCTATCGACACAAACGTAACCAAAGTAGAGTTGGTAGCCTAGGACGAGTATCCGTATTCACTATTTTCCTTACGAGTCATGGTTTGCTTGAGGACAAGCAAAGGTTTAAGTGTGGGGGAGTTTGATAACACGAAAATGTATCATATATTTGCCTTGATTTACTAATAATAATTACGTTATTATTACAGCTTAAGTTCAAATTATTCCGCGAGTATTCTAGTATTTTCTCAGGTATTTCATTGTCCAAGCTGAAAATGAGCAAAGTAGAAAAACATGAAGAAATGAGAAGAAAATAGGAAGAAATGACAGAGAAAAGGCAGAAAAATAGAAAGTGGTGTGTGTGACGACCGTCACACAACCACCACGACCGTCATGGACTTCCTAACGCACCACGCTCGTCACACAACCACCACGACCGTCATGGACTTCCTAACGCACCACGCTCGTCACACAACTACCACGACCGTCACACGCACATAATGGTTATAACATTCATAATACAGACGTGGATACGAAGGGCCAGTTCAGTCACGCACGTTCAACACTTTCTCCTGAATTCTCTCAACTTCAGCTTCAACTGCACATGAGCCCAGTCTCCCTTGGACTTTTCAACGGAAAGTTAATGCTCCTAAATTCTCTCCCAGGGAAGTTACAAGCAAGTCTATAAAAGGAGGCAGTGGTGCAAAAGAGAGGGGGCTCATCCATTTTTTATTTCCAAATCTCATGTTCAGAGCAGATTATTATTCTTAGTTTTTAGGCAGAAAAGTTTACCATGTAAAAGTGGTAGTTTCTTACATCAAGGAACTACCACACCATTAGTCTTAGGTACTGTTTCATTTATTTCAAATTCAGTTCCAGTTATTGTACGTGAAGTTTATTTTGCATTATTCCAGAAGTAATTCCAGCTTTCCTTTTTTGCATTATTTACAGGTTCCTTTTTATCGCATTATTTATTACTATTGCTTTGTTTGTCAAATTTAATTGTCATGTTGGTTTTTATCATAACCGTAATGATTTATGTGTTTCTAATTAGTAACATGCCCGGTTAAGCGACTTGAGTCCGGTGTATGAGGACCGTTGTTACCGACGGGTCTCGGTAGAAAATAATAGGTACGAACTTATGATTAAAATTCGGTTTTGGTTTTAATTTCCAAGTCTAATTTAAATAGCTTTGTCACGAGAGTGAGAGGTTATTTAACACGATTTTGTCACGAGAGTGAGAAATTAATAAAGGTTAGAGCCGGCACTGCGAGAGCGTGGGGATCGAACCGGATAGTGGAAATTAGGCAACATATCTAAATACAGCAAGAGCGCTTTAGATACGTTTAGGATATTATTGGCTTTCAAAATATATTTCCTAGTTACTGAGCGAGCGAGAGAAAAATCTTGGGATTAGGGAACATGACTTTAGTTAATACCGCGAGAGCTTGAGGCGGAGTTTTTAAGTCGGTGTATTCTACGGAACTAAATTATAGTTGTAATTAGTACCCGAATTCTACAAAGTCCTTTAGGAACGCGGAATCCATATTCTGGCCTCTCTTATTTATCATATTTTCTTAGTTTTATTTTAGTTCTAGTCTTAGTTTCCATTTTATCAATTATCATTAGCCTTAGCTTTACAAAGCAACGATAGATTGCAATAGGTTGACATTGGTCTCTGTGGGTTCGACAATCTTTTATATTACTTCGATATTTCCGTGCACTTGCAGACCATCAGCAGTGGCTTATGTTTCTCGACAGTTAAAAGTTCATGAAGAGAATTATCCAACACATGATTTGGAATTGGTGGCAGTTGTGTTTACTTTGAAAGTATGGCGTCATTATTTGTATGGTGTACATTTTGAGATGTTCAGTGATCACAAGAGTTTAAAGTACCTTTTTGATCAGAAAGAGTTGAACATGCGTCAAAGGAGATGGATGAAGTATTTGAAGGATTATGATTTGGAACTAAAGTACCATCCGGGTAAAGCGAATAAGGTGGCGGATGCATTAAGCGGGAAAGTGTTACATAATGCCGAATTGATGATGTTAGAGTATACCTTATTAGAGAAGTTTCGAGATCTCAATCTCCAATTTTTTTGGACTCCTAATTGTGTGATTATGGGGAATTTGAATGTCAATTCTACTCAGAGAGGAAATTCAACAAGGGAAAGGGTTGGATGAGAAGTTACAAGAAGTGTTAGTTCAACCGGGTTTTGTGCGAGCTTCCGACGGAATTATTTTATTTAACCAAAGGATTTGTGTTCCGGATGATGCGATGTTGAAAAGAAGGATTTTGGAAGAAGCGCATAAGGGTACTTTTACTATTCATCCTGGTTCTTCGAAGATGTATCAAGATTTAAAAAGGGACTATTGATGGTCCGGGATGAAAAAGGATATTACGGTGTACGTATCGGAATGTGCGGTATGCCAACAAGTAAAGATTGAACACCAAAGACCGGGTGGCTTATTGCAACCTTTAGAAATTCCAGTGTGGAAGTGGGATAGCATTTCTATGGATTTCGCAGTGGGATTACCCCGTGCCCAAGGTGGTTATGATTCGATTTGGGTAATTGTAGATCGGTTGACGAAATCTGCGCATTTCTTGGCCGTAAAGACTACTTATAAGGCGAGTCTTCTCGCAAAGTTGTTCATTTTGGAAATTGTGAGGTTGCATGGTATTCCCTCTTGTATTTTTTCGGATAGAGATCCAAAGTTTACTTCAAGATTTTGGAGAGCTTTTCAACAAGCTATGGGGACGAAGTTGTGTTTGAGCACGTCGAATCATCCGCAAACGGATGGTCAGACGGAACGGACAATACAAACAATGGAAGATATGTTGAGGGCTTGTGTACTTGAAAGTGGAGGAAATTGGATAGAACTTTTTCCGTTGATTGAATTTTCGTACAACAATAGTTATCATGCAAGTATTGGTATGGCTCCTTATGAGGAATTATATGGAAGGAAGTGTAGGACGCCATTATGTTGGGCGGAGTTGGCGAAGATAGAATTTTGGGACCCGAAATTATTCATGAAACTACGGAAAAGGTTAGGATGATCCGTGATAAGGTTAAACAAGCGTAAGATCGTCAGAAGAGTTATGCGGATAACCGTAGGAGACCCTTAGAGTTTGATGAGGGTGATCACGTATTTTTGAAAGTTACTCCGAGATTAAGATTGAAAGGACCGTTTAAGTCGCGGAAGTTAAGTCTGAGATATGTGGGACCGTATCAGATTTTAGAAAGAATTGGTGAAGTAGCTTACCGATTAGCCTTACCGCCTTCTCTGTCAGAGATGCACGATGTTTTTCATGTATCTCAGCTTCGAAAGTTTGTTCCAGATCCTCTTCAGCCAATTCTACCTTATACGATTGAGATAGAAGCAGATTTAACATTTGAGCCTCAACCGAGTCGTATCATAGGAAGAGAAACTAAGGTGTTAAGGAATAAAGAGATTCCTCTTGTTAAAGTCCACTGGGATGGGACGCATCCGGCTGATGCAACTTGGGAGCTAGAATCTGAGATGCGAGAAGTTTATCCTCATCTTTTCAGGTAATTGTTTTAAATTCGTGGGCGAATTTCTATTTAAGGGGGGAGGATGTAATACCCCGTATTTTAATTACTTTGGATAATATTAGTTGTGATCAACTGTGTTCCAGTTTACTCCGAGAAGTTATTGGATAAAATAATTAGAGTAAACTGATGAGCTCAGAGCAGATCAAATTAATACTTTCTAACTCTGAGATTTTAACTTGTGGTGTTGTAGAGACTTATTGGACATTTAAGTTAGTCTTACTAACTAAATGATTTCTCTATGTATCATTTCTTTTCTTTTTCCTTTTCATTTTTTGGTGAGAAAGATAGAAAGAAGAAAGAAGTAAGAAAAAAGGAAAAGGAAAGGAAAGAAAAGAAGAAGAAAACCTAAGAGAAGAAAAAGCTTGGAATCATCATCTAATCTTAATCAAATCATCTCATCTTCTTCATCATCATCCTCTATTCAAGGTGGGTTATAGATAGAAACCTTTGTTTTAGTTTTTCTTGAGTTCTAGAACCTAGGTTAGAATTGTGAGAAAATGAATAATCTTGCTAATTAAAGAATCCAACGGTTGGAATGCGGTATAAACTGTGTAGTATAATCATTAGCCATGTATGATCATTTGTTAATGCATGTTTGTATGTTGGGTGAAGTTTTGGATGAGATTTTGATCATAAAGCTCTGTTTTCACGCTGCTGGAAAACCCAGTTTTCGCAGGTTCGCACAGAGAATCCCCTAGCGAAGGGGGATGCGAGCATTCGCTGGCTATTCGCACGGCGAAGGTGAGGGCGAACGTTCGCCAGAGGTTCGCAATGCGAACTTTACCTCATTACAATTCTAGGTTGATTCGCCAGACGTTCGCAAAGCGACTGGCAAAGCGAAGGTTCGCTGGTTTGTTCACAAGGCGAACTTAGTGTTGTTTCAGTTCTGCCTTGGTTCACTGGGAGCTTCACAATGCGAATGGAAAAGCGAACATTCGCTGGTACCTTGCATTGCGAACATGACAGATCCTCAAACTTGTATCTTCTATAACTTTTGAACCGTGACTCCGATCGGGGTGTTCTTGGTACCGACGGAGAGCTTTGAGAATACCCTACCTAATGGAAGTGGAAATTATCGGTTTTAATGGCCGACTAAATAATCGGAGGAAAACCAAGAGTGGTACCATTATGTTGAATTATCATATGTAATTCTATTGTGCCAATGTGTTATGTTGTGCTTACCCTACTGTTGTTTATCATAATTGAGAGTGAATATGCATGCTAAAATGAAATGAAATAGGTAGAGTGAGGATGATTGCCATTAAACAATATTGAACCTAGTACAACTAGGAAATGGTTGAATAACATAGCGACGCCGCTCGTGCAAGAGAGGCCGAGGCGTGCGTCTATTACCGAATGGTATAGAAATAATTACACTAGTATGGATCATGTTTAATTGTGTTTTAATTGGGAAGACAAGAGAGGTCTTAAGGCTAATGTGGCCATATGATTGTCGAATACAATCATGTTGTGTGTGATCACGTAATCGTAACCATTTTCTTGTGAGTTGCAGTTTCATGAGTCTCGAGCTCCTCTGAAACAAGGCATGGTACTTGGCAGGTTTGATTCCCGTGTGTAGTACGAATGAAGCTTATATGGTAAAGAGACTTGTGACGGTGTACGGGCCATGTGAAGTGACGAATTAAGGCGATAATGTTTCCCTTAATTTCGAATCCATTTCGTATGCCAAGTAAATTACAAGGATCCATGACTCGGGTCGACTTCTAGACGTAGAAGAGGACGAGAAAAGGGGATGCCTTGGTACGGTTATCGATTAGTGATATTGTGAGTTAACGGAACTCACGAACATGGATCCATATAGTGTGTGTGAGTACTCAAAGTCACTTCCCTTCCCTTTGACTTGAGTTAGGCTTGTTAGAACCTTGTAAATCTGAGAGGACGTTTAAGATAGAGAACTCACTGAGATTGTTGTTGAAATTCTGGTATGACAGATCCCAGATGTCTTACAGGATGTCGAGACATCTGGTCTGTTACAGAAAACATGGCAAGGTATAACAGTATTAAAAAGCATAAACCACACACAGAATTTGTTCACCCAGTTCGATCTAACAATCTACATCTGGGGGCATACCAAGCCAGGAAGGAAGTCCACTCTTAGCAGTATCAAATTACAGACTCAACAACCAAGTTGACAATCTCCTAACTTAATAACTACCCAATGACCCTTCTACCTAAGTCCTCCCTAGGTAAGAGAGTCCATCTCACTTCCAATCATCGCAATGAAGTCTAGCAGTCAACACTTCAGCCACTGCATCAACAGCTTGATTTCCAACAGCTCTTCAATCACAGAAAAATAGAAGACACACTTCAATAACAATACCTAGACATGACACACATGACTAAGAACAATACTCAGAGTTGCTTAACAGCTTCCTCCAAGAACAACACTCACTCTTGCTTAAAAGCTTCGAGGAGTATAGTGATCATCTCACAATCTGAGTGGTTCACACATACCAACTCTCCTAGAGAGTTGTTCACAAGAACGAAACCCTAATAAGTTTACATCTTGGAATCGTTACAAAATCAGGTTACAAACACTCCTATTTATTACCTACATCCCAACTGGATTTGGGCTTCAAATCACAGCATAGCAGCTGCTACAAATCAGCAGAAACTTCTGCTATAAAATAGGTCTTCAATCAAATATTTCCTAATATGTATCCATATTTAGAAAGTAGTGAAAATCCGAAAACCAACACAAAATCTCAACCCAATTACTTTGGATGCCACATAGGATAACTAAATATTCACGGAATATTCAATAACAAATAACAACTAACAGAATCTTCTTTTAATCCAATAACAGACGCGATGTCCTATGATCCAGGATGGGACATCTTTATCCGACATGTTGAATGCAGTACATTAAAACATCTTGATTAACCAGCACATGACAGCAACACAGCAACACCTTAAAACAACCATGCACTCATACCAGCTTAGTGCAGCACAACATGTCAAGACATCACACTTGACATCTCCACAACCTGCAACTAATCTAATATGACAGATACTGGACATAACTAGTTAGTGCAGAACAACATGTCAAGACATCCTCCTTGACATTTTCACAACCTGCAACGAAACTAATATGGCAGATACACAAAACAGCATGTTAAAACAACTTTAGTGACATAAAGCTATCATATAGGTTTTAACAAAATTTAGCCAACACAAATACTGCATAGCTGCAGAACTAACAAACTCCCCCTTTGGCAAATTTTGGCTAAAACCATCATATCATATCAAATATACTAGCAGCAGAAGATAGTCACACACATTAGTAGCAGATAAGACAATTATCAGCACTGCAACACATACACAAGCAAATCAGCACTCAATCTTCATCTGCACACATACGCAACCTCACACAGCAGCAACTTCACAACAACATTTACCAACTAGCTCACCACTCATACTAGCAATCACACATAAATGTTAGAACATCATATGGGACATCAGCTATCAGCACATCATGCAATCACACACTCTCCCCCTTTTTAGCCATATTTGACAAAGCTATAGCACACCAGAGCAATATCCATACAACCGTTGGATAACACAACCAGCTCCCCCTCAAGGAAACAACCAAGGACACTTACTTCTCCCCCTTTTTAGCCATAATATGCCAAACCAAGCAACTATGCATTTAAGGGAAATCAACCAGAAGCAGGAAAAAAAACCGTAGTATTTCTCCCCCTGACGTAGATAACTAGTGCACCTGAATGGAAAACATAAGACGCATCTTCATGTTTTCAAGAGCTCACTCCCAGTCCAGCCACCTGCTGAAGCACATTCATTTTGGCACCACAATCCCTTCTGACAATAAACAGCAGTCACTCACACATGAAGTTACAATTTGGCTATTCGTGAGGAACATAAGGATCATCATCCTCCTTCAAACAAACTGTTAGATAAAGATCAAGGTCACATAGATCCACCAACTTTCCAAAGGCAGTCATTCCCTATCATACTCTTCATCTTCAGACTTTCAATCAGTCAATACCTGATCTACTTCATTCTCCATCCAAGGCAGACCTTCTACTTCATCATTCTCCCGTATGATTCCGTAGACGCTCCTTAGGCACCAAGCTCCTGAACCAGACCACAATCATCCTTCACCAAGGAAATCCAACCCAGGTAATGTTCCAACACCAAGTTAGAACATCTGCCACACACCAAGACATCATCACCATGATTCTTGATATGCTCCACCAACTGGACTTACTATAGCATAGTAATCCAAAGAACTAGAGAAATAAACTCTCATCCACCTTCAAGAAGAATAATCTCCTTGAGTCTTCAACTCATCACCCTTCTGCCCAAGAGTAACTTATTCCAAAACAATCCTCAATAATAACCAGCTGCCACACTCTGATTATCTTGATTCTTCGAATCCACTTCTGAGATCAACCAAATGCCACAGTTTGATAATCTCATTCATGAATCCTCATATGAAAACAACCAAATGCCACATTTTGATCTTTTTCACGTTTGTTAAAACTCTCACAGAGATATCCTGATCCACCAAGGAAACTTGATCTTCAAGTCACATGTTCCAATTGCTCAATAGCAAACACACTTAGACTCCCTAAGCCATGGTCATGTAACATCTTCTC
Organism: Lathyrus tuberosus; assembly: GCA_022829125.1. Classification (NCBI taxonomy): domain Eukaryota; kingdom Viridiplantae; phylum Streptophyta; class Magnoliopsida; order Fabales; family Fabaceae; genus Lathyrus; species Lathyrus tuberosus. The sequence goes on along the minus strand of JALAZF010000379.1, from coordinate 1,541,586 downwards.
CTTCCTGCAGCTCCCGCAAACTGCCAAGAGAACAATCTTTTGAAACATCCTATTATTCATTCCTGTAGATCACCCTATCATAAGCTGATGTGCCACATCACCAACTGAGACTTCTGATGCTAAGCTAGATGTCAGAACATTATGACATCCAACTGTTGAATTCAGCTCTTCCTTCTGCCACTCAGAAGAACCTCCTCCCTTTGCAGAACCAGATTTCCATGCTCTCGTAGACTTGATTCAATAATCAAGTTTGAGTAGACAACCTCCATCCTGCTCAGAAACTCCAAAGACTTCAAACCTACCACATATGAATCTTCAGAAGATAAGTAGTTCAAGACTACCCCATAGCTATACCAAAGAATGCCACTTCCCTTAGTAGAGCCGTCAGTAGAAAGCCAGAGATAACAGCCACATATCCTCGACTTTCACAAAAAAACCATGCTCTAAAGCACCTAGATCGGAAATAAACTGATCCAACCATCAAGATTATGATGTCTTCAAGTCTTCCATCTCCATCTTCAACAGTATAATTCAGGTCGTCACACACCAACACACCAAATAGAGAAAAGTAAATTCTCAACATTTCTGCAGTCCTGCACTTTTACATCAGACATATACATAGTCTCCTGTCAATGTATTTTGTCATTAGTTGAAAGCACAACATCTTAGATAAACGCTCAGCTCCCGTCAGAGTATTCACTATCGGTTAGATGCACATCCTTATCAAAAACAGACAACTACTCAACTCCTGTCAAGATATTTATCATATGTGATAAGGTAACCTTCTCACACAAGGTACGACATTCTTTTCCTGCACACTTGTGGCACTAGCTGATCCCTCTTTTATTAATCCACACCACTGATCACTTCAGATTAGGTAAGTGACTTGACCTGATGCTCCACCATGTGCACAACAAACTTCCTTGGCTGAGGAAGCAATGAACTGAAATGATGTTTCAACATCAGTTCCGACATCAGTCTAAATCACATTAACCATCTACTATGGCTTTGGAGACAACAACCACAGTAATCCACACACATCTCTTGCAAGGGACACAAGAGGATCGACCATCAGCATCTGATCAACCTTCAAAACCAGACCATACACAAAAGTAGGAACCTGCATACTCTACATCTCAAGAATCTTCTGATGTTCAGACCTTCTGTCTGTCTTTGAGATGTTGAATGCCATCCTTCTGCACCTAAAGAGGAGATTCCCTCTAACAGGTTTCTGGAGCAAAAAAAAAATATTGACTGGTCATCACAAACAGATTGTTAAATAAAATATGCTTCTTCCTACAAGGATGCTTTTCAATCCTAGCAAAAACATGTTCCATTATGTGAGGACACCACATAACTGAACTCCAGCTTAAGAAGAACCTTCTCATGCCAATACCAGGGAACCATAATCTTTTGGTTCAAAAGAACACCAACTCCTCCTTGCTCCAAACACATTTGCAATGCAAAATCTTTATCCACTAGATTCTGCACACTCTGCTGGTTTGATGTCACAACAACTGGTAGAACATCATTCAACAACACCATGGGATCCTTCAATTTAGACATGTGGATGGTCTTTCAGAGAAGAGAGCAAAAATAAATTGCATCCTTCTGATCAACATACTTATTGAAAATGCCGACTTGGGTCAACCCTCAAGTATCTTTGGTCACTTTAATAAGTCAGTCAATATTATCCTCAAGTATCACAACACCATGTGATACAACTTCAGAGGAGAACAAAGTGTTGCAGCCTCAACACACAAACCACCAGGAATTTTCCATCAGATATATATAAGCAGCGGAACACACACCAAAAAACTCCTCTATAACCCTTGCACAAACACGACACTCCATAGGTTTGGAATTAAATCAAACCACACAGCAGCTCACCATCAAAGCTACAAGCCTGATAACAATAGACAAGTCCAATACACACTCTGTCATGAACAGTCCATCCACCACGTCTAAGGACCATTCAAACAACAACATAAACTTCTCCAAGTTCAAGCAACTTTTCAGTAGGTACCACTTACCTTGCCCATGACCAGAAAGTATCTTCCCTAGGATCTCACCCAGAAACAGAACATGATGCCTGCTCTGATACCAATTGAAATTCTGGTATGACAGATCCCAGATGTCCTACAGGATGTCGAGACATCTGGTCTATTACAAAAAACATGGCAAGGTATAACAGTATTAAAAAGCATAAACCACACACAGAATTTGTTCACCCAGTTCGATCTAACAATCTACATCTGGGGGTATACCAAGCCAGGAAGGAAGTCCACTCTTAGCAGTATCAAATTACAGACTCAACAACCAAGTTGACAATCTCCTAACTTAATAACTACCCAATGAACCTTCTACCTAAGTCCTCCCTAGGTAAGAGACTCCATCTCACTTCCAATCATCGCAATGATGTCTAGCAGTTAACACTTCAGCCACTGCATCAACAGCTTGATTTCCAACAGCTCTTCAATCATAGAAAAATAGAAGACACACTTCAATAACAATACCTAGACATGACACACATGACTAAGAACAATACTCAGAGTTGCTTAACAGCTTCCTCTAAGATCAACACTCACTCTTGCTTAAAAGCTTCAAGGAGTACAGTGACCATCTCACAATCCGAGTGGTTCACACATACTAACTCTCCAAGATAGTGGTTCACAAGAACGAAACCCTAATAATTTTACATCTTGGAATCGTTACAAAATCATGTTACAAACACTCCTATTTATAACCTACATCCCAACTGGATTTGGGCTTCAAATCACAGCATATCAGCTGCTACAAATCAGCAGAAACTTCTGCTATATAATAGGTCTTCAATCAAATATTTCCTAATATGTCTCCATATTTAGAAAGTAGTGAAAATCCGAAAACCAACACAAAATCTCAACCTAATTACTTTGGACGCCACATAGGATAACTAAATATTCACGGAATATTCAGTAACAAATAACAACTAACAGAATCTTCTTTTAATCCAATAACTGACACGATGTCCTATGATCCAGGATGGGACATCTTTATCCGACATGTTGAATGCAGTACATTAGAACATCTTGATTAACCAGCACATGACAGCAACACAGCAACACCTTAAAACAACCATGCACTCATACCAGCTTAGTGCAGCACAACATGTCAAGACATCACACTTGACATCTCCACAACCTGCAACTAATCTAATATGACAGATACTGAACATAACTAGTTAGTGCAGAACAGCATGTCAAGACATCCTCCTTGACATTTTCACAACCTGCAACTAAACTAATATGGCAGATACACAAAACAGCATGTTAAAACAACTTTAGTGACATAAAGCTATCATATAGGTTTTAACAAAATTTAGCCAACACAAATACTGCATAGCTGCAGAAATAACAGTTGTATCTCACCCCATGTTGTTGTTTACATCACAGGTACTACAGGTTCGGCGAAGGGTAAGGACAAAGTTGTTTGACTTTTCCTTACGGATAGTAGCTTTTGTGTGGCAAGGCTTCTGTTATGAAGATTTTGAGATCATTACTTGATCTAGTTCTTAGTGTTGGAACATCTTGTACATATGATGCCATAGTTTTTTGTATATAGTATTTTGGGCATGTATATGTATAATGTGTTAACTAGGAACTTATATATTTTAGTACCAAATACATGGATTCATGTATAGTAATTATGCTTTGATGTATGATATTATATATGGGTGTTATAATTTGTATGTTATGCACAATGACAATGAGGTTGAGCCGTATGTTGAAATGCACAAGGATTTTCTCCGAGGTTTAAATCCGAATTGAAATGAAAATTGCATAGTACGAGAGCACAATTGAAGTTTCATACCATGGTTTAAGGATCATATTTATTCCAAGTTTTATGTAGATCCCGCTTCAATATCAGAAAGGTTGAGATGTTTAGCATATGGTCCAAGTTTGCATGTGTTTTCTTATAGCGCATACGCAATTAATGGATACACATTTTATACCAAAGAACAAGATGATAAAAGTACAATGCGAAATAGTGGTGTCACCTTGGTAGCTGAATCAATGCACATTTCAAGTGTGAAGGACTTAAACCCCAAATATGAAAATATGTCATATTTTGGGGTTATCGAGCGCATTTGGGTTTTTGATTATGAGAAATTTCAGATTCCTATCTTTGGTTGCAAGTGGGTTGAAAATAATAGTGGCATATGAATGGATAAGTCAGGATTTTTTCAAGTGGATCTTAATAGGGTGGGGTACAAAGATGAGCCTTTTATTCTAGACTCTCAAGCTAAACAAGTGTTTTATGTCATTGATCCGACAAGTACGAAATTGTCTATAGTGCTTTTATCTAACAAAGTAATTGATGATAACATTGGAGATCAAGGTGATATTGATATTGATAATGATTCGTATATTATAAGTGATCAAGATGAGAATATTGGAGCGAGTGAATCATATATTAGAAATGATCATAATGAGAGAATTTGGATCAATCCATCCATCCGTGTTGTTAGGAGACAAGTAGATCATCTTCCTACCCGGAAAAGAAAGAGATGTTAATAAAGAGGTAATAGTAAAATTATATATTCTGTCATGTATTTTTCATATTTGAGAATGATTATGGATTATGTATTATAGATTATAGATTTATATGTTTGTCATTTCATATTTATGGATTATGTATTTGTCATTTCATATTTGAGAATGAATCGTGTATTTATGTTTAACTGATTATGGATTATGGATTGTGTATTATGGATTTATATGTTTGTCATGTGTTTGTCATGTTATTTATATGTCATTTCATATTTGAGAATGGATTATGGAATATGGACTATGGATTTATATGTGTTTTTCTTTATTACAGATCAAATGGCTACTAATGAGGAGAACTCGCACGATACTTCCAAGAATGATGCAAAAGAATCAATTCAAGATGCGGAAGGAGATATTTCAAGAGGAATAACAATTATGAAAGGAATAATTCGTGCTAGAGACAAGGGAATAAAATACGACATTCAATGGAATGAAACGGGTAAACTAATTGAGCCTAATGGCGCAATGTTGACAAGTTACATTGGTGCACTTGTCCGTTCACAAGTTCCTATTACTTGTGACAATTGGAGAAATCCACAGTTGAAACCCGCCAAAGATAAAATATGGAGTGAGATACATGTACTATATGTGATGTTATTTGTTATTTTTGACAATTATATCTTTAAATTAATTATACTAATACACTTTATGTATATTTTTTTGTAGAGATCTTTTAACATTGGTGACGACCGGCAAAAATATTGTCTTCAATTAGCCGGAAAAAGACTTACAGGGTTTCGAGCATTTTTATCCAACAAGTTTCTTAAGGATGACCAAGGAAACTTTGTTGAAGCGGAACGTCCGAAGAAGTATGCAGACTTGATTGCACCCGGAGAATGGGACACTTTTGTCGCCAAATGAAGAACTCAAGAATTCCACGTAATCTTAATTTAATTTATCATAAACATTGTATTATATTCATGTAGTTATTACATGTGTTCTGATATGACTTAAAATTGTTTATGTAGGTTGTGAGTGACGTAAATCGTCAAAGAGCCTCAAAACCCGCATATCCATACAAGAAAGGGTGTTTGGGATATGCACGCTTGGAACAAAAAAATAGTAAGTATATATAATTGCTATGATATTTTTGTGTTATTATTCATCCTAATGCTTGACTTAATGTGTAGCTTGTAGAAGATAAAAGTGAAGAAACATCTCTTCCGGAGCATGTTTTGTGGAAGGATGCCCGTGTGGGAAAGGATGGAGTTGTTACTGAAGGTGTTCAACAAGTTTTTGAACAATGTGTAAGTATAACATTATTTTTTTAATTAAATAAAAAGTTCTTGTTTATCTAATATATTTATGCTTAACTCTAATATTGAATTTCAGGAGACTCTATCTCAGTCCTTAACCCTCACGGAAGACCAGGATTGCAGGAGCATACTGAGTCGAGTATTAAATATTCCTGAGTATTCTGGTCGTGTGAGGGGTAAGGGATTTGGAGTCACTTCATCTGCCTTGTATAAGCGTCCAAAGACCAAAAATCCTAGCAATAGAGAGGTGATGGAAACGTTGGAAGAATTGAGAGCTCAAGTTCGTGAACTGCAACAGGATAAAGAAAGATATATGTTGGAAAGGCGCGGTTCAGAATTTAAAGATACTAGTGACAAGGATAGTATCAATTTTCAACAAAAAATTCCGGAGGTAATTATATTTATTAAATTAGCACAATTTTTTTATATTAACATCATTTCACAATAACAATTTCATATTAATTTTTTTTGGTTTAGGGCATTTCACCTTGTCAGCTATATTTATCGACGCCGATATATCACACGGTTAGCAAGGGAAAAATGCATAACACTTCGAGAGACGTAATTCACCATAGACCGCTCCCTGCTGGATTTTTGAAGGTTTCAATTGATATTGCTTTAGAGCGGGATGCATTACTACCTATACTTGACGAAGTTTCATATGCAACATTGGTGGGGGACGCAATAGGGTCGAATGTTGCATGGCCGTCAAATCTCATTGTCATAGATGACTCGGTATGTTGAAAACCATTATTAACATTTTAGTGTTCAAGTGTTTTACTTGCATAAAAGTTATGTTACGCTTACTTTTACACAAGTAGAAAATGAAAGGTTACTCACAATTAAGGCTTGTTCTCCACAGACTGTGACGAGTGGATCGTTCTTGACGAACTTCAGTTTCTGGTGCAGTGTCGAAGTGACTGCCCCAGCCTGGTGTATCCAAGGTATTCCTAATAAGCAATTGTATGTTGCCCGGATGTCCATGAACTGGAAGGTGACTTGGAAAGTGTGAGGACCAATAGTTATGGGAAGATCGACTTTGCCGATAACCGTTTTTCTAGATCCATCAAATGCTTTGACGACGACCTCACTGCCTCTCATCGAAGATCCTTTGATAGATAGTCGCATTAGAGTGGACTTCGGCATGACGTTGAGAGCCGATCCGGTGTCTACCAGTATGGTGGCTAAAGCATCGTCCTGGCTGTTGACTGTGATATTGAGCACCATGTTGTGGCTTTTGCCTTCTTCTGGCAATTCCTCATCACTAAACCCCAAGTTGTTGCAGGAAGTGATATTAGAGATAATGTTGTCAAATTGTCGTATTGACACATCCTATTCCACAAAGGTCTGTTCTAAGACTTTCTGCAGAGCCTCCCTGTGAGCTTCGGAACTGAGTAAAAGTGATAACGCAGAGATCTTCGAATGAGTTTGTAACAGTTGATCAACAATGTTGTATTCACTCCTTTGGATGAGCTTCAGCATCTCATCATTGTTTTTTGAAAGGTCGGGATTACTGGATTGACCGACTGGTGGATCAGGAGCTTCTGTCGGAAGTTCATTTACTTTGTTAGGTTCTCCAACTCCTCGGTTGAAGATTCGACCGCTCCGTGTTACTCGACTGATGTCTGCAATATTCACGACGAAGGGTAATGGAATTTCCTTTCCATTCTTAATTATTGTTGCACCGTATTTGTAAGGGATCACCTTAGTTGATTCATACGGCACTGGTCCTAGAAGATAGATAACTACAGGAGCCTTCTGATTTTTCTGACTGTCGTAAGCAACTTCAATCAGTTCCTGGTTAAGAACCTTTGATTCGTCCAGTAGAGGTATGGTGGTACAAACATCCTTGTTCTGTTGATGATCGGAGATTATGACAACGTCTTTGATTTGATCAGCGAAGTAGTCCGGTGTCTAGTTGATTGGCTCGGAACTCGGACATGGATGAATCTCTTTACGATCCAACTGACCTTGAAGAGCAGCTCGCACAAGGTATCATCCTTGGTTATTCTCCGAGCAGACTCTACAGTGTTCATAATTGTGTGGTGGCACTTGGCCACGTCCGCTTTGAATGCAGTGCAACCTTACCAGGTCAGTTTCCATAGATCGGACATCCTGACTTTGACGCCGAGTAGGGTTCCTATTAAGCACACTGATATGTTGCGTGTCTTCATCCAGATAGATCAGAAGCCACCAGTGGTTTAATAAGTGTTGTAAAGTTCTTTGAACGAGAGCACACCCTTGGTTACTCTAACAACATCCTTTACAGTTCTGATACTTATGCGAAGTGAGAAAACCGAGTTGGACCTGCTTAGCGTGTAATTCTACCAAGCTGGTATTCATTAGATGAATATCAAAGATTTGAATCATGTTGATTTGATAAGGATTTCTATCATGGTAGTCCTGGATCCACCCAAGATCCATCTGACGCTGGAGGGCCTCTTGTACAAAAGAGCATCCCTGTTTGTTTACCGAGCAAGTCAGACAGGAATTGTAATCATACCGTGGCAGATTATGATACTGGCTATGCCTTAAGTGCATCGCCACCAAGTTGACATTCATTGCATGGATGTCGTGGTTCTGAATGATGTTGGAATTCGCATAGGTCATGTTGACTCCACGAACTCGATGCTCTTGGATGCACCCGAGATCCAATTGTTCCTGTAGAGCTTATTGCACCACATAACATCCTTGATTATTTTTATAGCAGATATCACACTGGTGATAATTATGAGGTGGCACATGACCGTATCCGCTCTGTCTACAATGCATCTTGACCAGATTGACCCTTAATAAGAGTACATCATGAATTTGATAGATGTTGTTAGACTCTCCCTCTATCAAATTCACCGCAGCTTTCTCGTGTTGAGGCAACGGGTTCGTGAGAACATTCGGATTCGTATCTTTGAAAGATAAGACCCCGCTCCTAACAAGTTTTTGCACAACAGATTTGAAACTGAGACAGTTTTCTATGTTATACACTGGTCCTCCTTGATGGTAAGGACAAGTCTGATCCGTTTTGAACCAAAAAGGCAGATTTTTCGGTACTATAAGAGGAGACTTGATTTGGACATGCCCCTTGACCAGTAGTAATGGAAACAGTTCTGCGTACAACATGGGTATAGGGTCAAACCCTGGTGGTCGCGTTGTACTTTTGTTGTTGTACGGCGGACGAGCCTGCTGAAGAGGCTGTTGTGTCCTTTGCTGATATTGCTGTTGATTCGGTTGGCTCTGCGCAACCTGAGGTTGACGCGTAGGAACAGGCGCGGGGTTGATAGCAGGAGTTATGGCTGCTACTGGTTGGTAACGTCGCCTTTGCTTTCCGAGAGAGATATTCCCAACATCTTGCTCTTTTTTTTAGGGAGAGCACTACCGTATCATTTTGTACTGCTTGATGATCCAGCGTCTTTAACTAAACGTCCTTCTTGGACCGCTTCCTCAAGAAGAACTCACATGCCCACCATCTCGATGAAGTCACTGGGCGCACTGGCAACCATTCTATCATAGTAAAATGAGCTCAGGGTTTTTAAGAAGATCTTTCTCATCTCTTTTTCCTCCAGAGGTGGAGAAATCTGAGCGGTAATTTCATGCCATCTCTGAGCGTACTCCTTAAAGGTCTCATTGTCCTTTTGTGACATCGATCTGAGCTGATCTCTGTCCGGTACCATGTCCAAATTGTATTTATATTGTTGAACGAAAGCAGCGCCAAGATCTTTGAACGTGCCGATCGTAGCGCGGTTTAAACCCATGTACCATTTTAATGCAGCACCGGTTAAACTATCCTGAAAGTAGTGAATTAGTAGCTCCTGGTTCTTTGTCTGAGCTGACATTTGCCGAGCGTACATCACCAAATGGCTTTGAGGGCAAGAGTTACCCTTGTACTTTTCAAAGTCGGGTACCTGGAATTTGTGTGGAACTTTCACATTGGGGACCAAACAAAGGTCCGCGACATCCTTTCCAAATAAATCCTGGCCGCGAAGGGCTTGCAGTTCTTTCTGCATCTCCAGGAATTGTTCCTGGAATTCATTCATTCTGTCGAACATGCTGTCATTTCCACCAGAAGGTATCTATGGAATCTGTCCTTCCGGGACAGTATGTACCACGGGCGGTGGTATAGTCATTATGGTCGAGACTCTCGGTGCCTCCCGAAGTTTGTAACCTTCAGGAGTTGTTGTCATGCCCCTGGCATCTTCGCTTTCCCGAAGTTTGTAACCTTCAGACCCAGCGGCTCCTGCTGCAGTTCCCTGAACCTCAGCGATTGGCGGAACATATCCTTCTGGGATATAGTTGAGTGATATGCCCCAGGGGACAATCGTTCGGCATTTTATACCTAGGTACGGCATCCTCAGCTTGAGAGCTCTAGTTTGTACCCAGACGAGATAAGGCTCCATCGAGACACAGTCTGGTTTTCCTAGACACTCTCATCCTTTCCTGTGAACGTGTTTCCAGGCATGCACTATTTCTGTCTTTAGTGCCCTGTTATTTTCTCCTTCCTTGAAGAAAAGACCTTCCAGATGAGCATTATGCGGGATATGCCTCATTGGGTATCCGAACTGACGACGAACTAACACCGGATGATAGTTGATTCCCCCCTTAGTTCCTATAAGGGGTACATTTGGGTAATTTCCACAACGGTCAATGATCCTAATCCCGTCGTAGATTCGATTGTACCAATCGATGTCAGAGTTGGTGAGAGACATGATTCTCTGCGACCAACGTAAAGTATTTTTTTGATCCCAAAATGCAGCAGACTTGGGCAAATAGGAAGTGAACCATTTGTAAAGCAAGGGTACACAACATGTGATCATTCCTCCGCTGTATAAATTCCTTAAGTGTACCGAATGATACGCATCTGTGAGTAAGGTCGGTACAGGGTTTCCAATCAGAAAAATCTTAATGGCGTTGATACTTACAAAGTTATCAATGTTAGGAAACAAAAATAACCGGTAGGTGACCAAAACAAAGATGCTCTCAAAAGCGGCCACGTTCCCTATACTAGAAAAGTATAGAGGTTTCTTTGTCAAGAACTGGGCTGGCAAACCCTGGGTTCCACCCTTAGTGGTCATGTGAGTCCTGACTTCTGACTCATCTAAATAAATTGCTCTTGTAATCGTTTGATCATTTGGAATTTCTTCCAGCACAGAAAAGGGAGCTTGATCAGTGATATGTAAATCAGTCAAGTGAGAATACTCCTCCAGTGTTGGTGCTAGCTGATAATCCGGGAATGTGAAACAGTGATAGACCGGATCGTAGAGCTGGATTAGTGTGGATAGGATTCCTTCTATTACATGTACCTTTAATAGAGACAGTAGTCCCCCATACTTGGCTCTAAAAGCCTCGTGGTTGGTGATCATTCTCGCCAAACCTCTCAAATCCTCTAACTTTGGAACCTTGAAGGTGTACTTATGAGTCTTCCTTCTACCGAAATCCATTAACGCAATCTCTTTATCTGATATTTGCAATCATTGTCTTAGTTTAATTTGAAAAAGAGAGACTAGAAGAGAAGTTTTTTTTTGGTTTTAATGTTTTTTAAATGAATGTATGAATGCAGCACACAAAAACATAGAAAAAAACATGGGGTCAAAGGGTAGGTGTCATGAAGTCAAGGCTCTACCCCCCCCCCCCCCCCCCAAAGGTTTATACTAGTGATTTTTGTACTTGTCCGCAAAATCATTGACCCCTCTTGGGATAACAACAGCAAGTGGATCGCCAGCGAGCTGATGTATCTTAGAGTGATCTCAGATGAGGGTAGTATCGCATGACAAGTATTTCCGATAGGTTAGGCACTACAAAATGGTTTCAGCCTACTAAAAACCTCAGCTTCTCAGATAACCTAGTCGACCACACTACTTTTAACAACCGAAGTCGTATAGGAAATGTATCTGCAAAGGGAGTCTCCACTGAGTTTGATGGTCGATCGGGGACTCTTAACTAGGATTCACTCCCCGTAAGATTACCCGCATTGCCATCACCTATCTTAGGTGTATACTCAATCTTTCCATATGCGGCATCACACGCATTCCCATTAGCAAAAAAATAAACATAGATATCAATTAGGAAAAGCAGTATATATATTTGTCTTAATCATCCTACACCTCTAGTCTTATGATCATATACAGAAAATGACTCTCCAGCAGAGTCGCCATTTCTGTGATATTTTGTGAACCCAAGGTTTTCCACCTAAGATTGTAAGAAAGAGAAGAAGAGCCCCACGGTGGGCGCCATTTTTTCTGTAGCGCGATTTTTGTGGTCTTGAGTCACTATCGCTTGGGTACTATAGTTCGATTCATTTTTTATCTTATTGAGCTAATTAAGGAAGGGAAATAGATGTATCCAATTAACCCTGCTTGCATATTGAGTTTGAACAGCGGTCTGTTAGGCTACAGATGCTATGTGGATGTGGGGCCCAATCATTGGTTTATTTTGTTAAGAACACAGTGTTGGATTATTTGTGAGGTTTTTGGTAATGGGTTTAGATTTGATGCTTTTGGGTTGATTTGGTGGAGATACTGGATTTTGAGTTTTTGATTATTATGCTCGCTAAGATCTTACAATCTTATGCCTACGTATTCCCGTTTGATGAAACAGGGAAATCAGAGCGATTGTAGTTCCTCCTATTCTATGGGAGGAAAGAGGTTGTTTTGGGTGTCTTGTTCAAATCCCAAGACATGAAGCTAAAGGTGGTTTGTATCTTGTTCGAAGCCCAAGATGTGAAGCTGAAGGGTTGGATGAGAGAGAATTTGTCATCTCTAAAGAGGATTTATTGATGTTTGTATGACTTTGATGCTAAAAGGTTAATTGACTCGACCGGGGTTTTCTTTATACAAAGCCTAAGAGGAGGCTATTGACCCAACAAGAGGGTGCTTTAGTGTCTCGTACGAAGCACGAGATGGAGGCTAAAAGGGAAGTGACTCAACAAGAGAGTCTATTTGACAGGTGATTGACTCAACAAGAGAGTATTTTATACTCAACAAGAGAGTTTTTTGTTGTGCCTTGTATGAAGCCCAAGACGGAGGCTAAAAGTGTTTGACTCAACAAGAGAGTCTTTTATACTCAACAAGATAGTGTTTTCTATCTTGTATGAAGCCCGAGATGGAGGCTAAAGGGGTTTGACTCAACAAGAGAGTCTTTTATACTCAACAAGAGAGTGATTTTCTATCTCGTACGAAGCCCGAGATGGAGGCTAAAAGTGTTTGACTCAACAAGAGAGTCTTTTATACTCAACAAGAGAGTGTGAAAAGGTTAGCTCCGTTGGGGAGAATCATTATACAAAGCCCAAGAGGAGGCTATCTATGCTGGTGACTGTTTCAATTTAGTGACAGGTCCAGTATGTTGGATAAAAGAGAAAATCAGTCCTTATGAAGGATGTCAGATACCATGAGGCTCTGATGGGTTGATGAAAGTAAAATAGTCTGAGTTGGAATTTTTACTGTATTATGACAGTTGAGTTCTTTTCTCTGGTGAGAATTTCTGTGAGTTTACAGTAATTGACTCATGCTGGGAAAGAGTAAAGGTAAGGTTGTGCTTTGGTTCTGATCAGAGGATCAAGGTTATTTCCTATTCTTTGAGGAAATGGGAAATCCAAAGGGTATTGAGACTGTCCAAGTCTACTGGTGTTGTGAGAAATCGATTCTCAAATAGTTAATGATATTTGTATGATGCCCAAGAGAAGGCTGGTATGTTAAGGGATGAAGGTCAACCCATTAACTGGTCTGACACTTGACTCAGAAAGACAGCTCTAGAAAATTGATGACTAGGTTATGTTCCTATACCTGTAGAGGTCTCTGGGTCCTCGTACTAAGCTTAAGAGAAGGCATGAGAACTTTTAAGAAGCCGAAGGGTCCTTGTACAACGCCCAAGAGGAGGCGGGGATGCTTTTAAGAAGCCCGTGGGTCCCCAAACCCCGAGAAGTTCAAGACATACCATTCACCGAGAATAGATCAAGCCAGGAAAGTCTGAGAATTTGGAAGAAACTCAAGAGATGCCATTCACAGAGAAAATATCATCTCTGGGGAGTTAGAGTTTCTTTGACAATGTCTAAGGGTGATAGTCTGAGAAAGGGTTCACTGAGAATGCTGCCTTTCACGTCTCCATATTGTTTAACCCCAAGAGGAGGGAAGACTGTATCTGGTAATCCTATGGGGAATCTAGTTTTGTTTGTATTTAAGAGTGACCAACAGGGCTTTACCTAGTGCTAAACGTAGTTGCCGGGGAAAACTCTAAATAACTATACTAGTATTACAGAGTTGATATTTGACAAGTATATAAAAGGATGTGAAAGAAGACTTACAGTGAGCAGCCCCACAATACAGTTATATATATATATATATATGAAAGCGGATAAAGAAAGCGGGTAAACACTTACTCGGTTGTAGAGCTTCCATGCTGTTTTGTTAGTTGTTCAACAAAGAAGGCTTTGATAACAATATTATATTCTAAATCAAAGGAGAAAGTACTTTGAAAAGATTGTTGGGGCTTACAGCTCAAGGAGAGCCCCAAGGTTTTATCAGTGATTGCACTGTTGTTTTGAAATTGTACAGGGACTTATACAAGTGACTGAGGCCCAAAAAGGTTTTCTGTATAAAGGGATGGATCTTACACTCTCTCAAGAGGCCCAAAGGTATTTAAAGAAAAGGAATGAGGCTTATAACACGAGGGTAGGCCCAGATGATTTTGATTTTTGAACTGGCGATCGCGCCGAGGTTTCTTTAACGTACTGGGTCTTATACAATGCACTGAGGCCCAAAAAGATTTTGGTTAAAAAAGGGTTTGGTTCTTACACTCTATTAGAGGCCCAAAGGTGATTTTAAAAGACGGGGCTTACAACTCAAGGAGAGGCCCAGGGGTTTTGTTTGAAAAATGACAATCGCGCCGAGATTTCTTTAACGTACTTGGTCTTATACAATGCATTGAGGCCCAAAAAGGTTTTATTTACAAGGGATGGGTCTTACACTCTATTAGAGGCCCAAAATGTTTGAAAAAGATTTGTGAGGGTGAAAATCAAAGAAACCCTAAATTTGTTTTCCTTTAAAAGTAAATATTTAAAGAAAATCGATAAAATGATAAAAAATACCAAATAAGTTTGAATAAACCACTTGTGATTTTTGTTTAAGGTTTTAAAAATGAGGTTTTAATCACAAGATGAATTAAAACTCATTTGGTTTTGATTTTCAAGGTAAATATTCACTTTTAAATGTTTAAAAACAATTTAAAATGAGTTTATTCACAAAAATACTAATTATATTAAATAAATAATATAAATATGATTTTTTGTGGGATAAAATATTTCAACATTTTTGTAATTTTTTACAAAAAGAACCAATAAAAAATAATTAAAATTGAGGGAGTTATTAATTTTTCAAATCATTAAAAATAATATGAAAAATATGAAAAAAAAAGTGGTAAAAAAGGGGATCTGGGGCGAGGGGGATTCGAACCCCAGACCTCTTGTATACAGGGCACGCGCCTTAGCACTGGGGTGGTGATACATCCATTGATTGAAACACAACCACAAATATACAAGGCTTGCCTTGTTTTTGGCCTGGCCCAAGGCAAGGCAAGGCAAGATTTTGGTTAGAAACGTGAAGGCCATAACTTTCTCATTTCTCCATGGATTGGGACAAAATTTAGGTCTATCCTGCCTAGAATTTCACAAGGAATCCAATGGTGGTGGTGTTTTTTTCAGATCATGCTCCTATTGAAAAACCCGATAGTGGTTTTGAAATAGGCCATGATTTGCATTTTCTGTGCTATCTCTTGGTACAGGTATGAATTATATGATAAATTAGTGCAAACACAACACATATAACATGTATAAGAGATGCATGATCAGTGGACATCAAAGGAAAGCATGATTCAAAGAATTCAAGTTGTGATGCTTACCCCTTTTTTGGAGCTTTTGTGCAATCTATCTAGGGCTTTGTTCCATAAATGATTTGATGCTTTGGATACCCTCAAATGATCTCTTAGAAGCTTTTAGGATGGTTGGAATCAGCTGGAAACCTCAGGAACAAGTTTGAGCTCTTTCTTGCAAAAGGGGCAAAAGTGGCCAAAATAGCAACTCTCTCAAATGGTGTTCCAGATGTGTGGAACCATTTGGGACAATTCAAGGATGATATTTGGAGTGTGTTTCAGGTCTTATCTAGTTTGGAAAGTGACTGAATCAAGACATGGCTTGAAAAATGAACAAAAGTCCAATTTTGAGGTTTTGAGAGGTGACTTTGAGATTTTGGTGTTACAGGTCACTTGTAAGTGTTTGGATCACCTCAATATGATGTTTATGAGGTGTGTGTGTGTGATTGGTTTGGTTGGAATTGCTCTCAAACTCAAAACCCGATAGTGACTTGCTTTGGAAGGGAAATTTGGAAGTGAGAAGGTGATTTTGAGGAAAGCATCTATTTGATGGCTTTGGTGTACTCAAAATGATCACAAATGAGCTCTATTTATAGTAGAGCAAGTTTGTTTTGCAAGCAATAGTGAATGGCAACTGCAGCAGAGGTTTGGCCAATGTTGATCAATGGGAATCCAAGTCTCCTTTAGCCATTGACTAGAGGTTAGGGCACAGCCTGCTAGTTCCCTTGGTATTGGATATGTCTTGACTGAATTCAGTTGGAAGAGGCTCAGTCCATGCCACCTTGGTGCATCCATTGAATGCTCTAAAACAAAATTGGAGTCTTGTCCCTCTTTTAGGCATTTTTAGGTTTGACATGCGTCTTTTGGTTCCAAGGACTTGGGAGGCTGATGGATCAGTGTTTGTCCCTCCTTGGTCTCCCCTTGAGGTGTTCAGATGGATAGACTTACTTGCCCTTTGTAAATTTTGAGCAAATCGAGCAAAACTCCCAAATCTGCCTTGTTATGACAGTTGCAGCAAGGCATATTGCCACTGTCATAACTTCTTTCTCAAATTGAGTTGGGTGAAGTTCTTGGCCATTTTGGAAAGCTCTCATATAATACAACATATGTGTGATCATAGTTTGTTTTTATACCTTTTGGATCCAAGTGAAAAATTCCCCTACATTTGGAAAAAAGTGAAGGCAGATTCTGACTTAGTGAAAATTTCACTAAGTGTTGGAAAAAATGACATTTCATGTTTTCATCCATTTTGATCATTCCATAACTTAAAATACATGATGAATTGGAGTGATGTGTAGTTGAAGCTTTTGTAGAGGGCCATGAGAGCTACAAATCCAGCTTTTAATGGGGAAAAATGGCCTTGTGGTTTAGGAGTTATGATCCTCCAAAGTTGGTACCCTAGCCACTTTGTTCCATAACTTAGAAAATTTCTAAGTTTTTTATGGTTACCCCTTATACAAGTTATCCCACTTTTCTTGATTTTTCTTGATGAATGATGATTCCAATCACACATTAACATCATTTTATGGTCAAATAACCATAATTGTGAAAAATCTCAAAAAGTCAAACTTTGACTTTTGTGCACAGTTGACTTTTTGTCAGATGAACTTCAAACTGCGCGATCCTCTATGAAATCAAGTCCTTGACTTAAATCAAACTTGATGGATTGATTTAATAGGTATTATAGGGTGTATTGAATCATGTCCCAAGGTTTGGGAGCATGCCTGGGTCAAAAGTCAATGGCACAGTTGACTTTTCCCGCGAAACCCTAATTGTGGTTCTGATGAAATTGAAACTTGTTACTCAAGCTTCTTGGATCAATCCATTGTTGCAAATGAATCAATGTGGTGTATTTGAGACCCTCAAATCCTCTCTTGAGGTCTTGGCTCATGTTTTGTCCCAAAAGTCAACTTAGGGGTGAATTAGGTCAAGAAACCCTAATTCCTGATTTTTTGTGAATGCATCCCCTGAGGCTAAATTGACTTGATTATTGGGTTTATAAGGTGCCTTAGAGTATTTTAGGTTATGCTTTGAAGCATTGGCTCATGCCCAGAGGAAAATTTCCATCTGGAGGCCCTGGTCGACCAAAACCCTAATTTGGTGACACTGGCGATCTTGAGGCTTAATCCACTTGGAAGGGAGCAGCCTTGTGCTTGATCCTTAATGTGGGAGTCCTCTTGATCCATTGGGAATGTTTGAGAGGATAGACAAGTTGAATATCATGTCATTCCTTGATTGATCCTTTGTCTAAGAACTCTGAGAGGGCTTGAAACCCTAATTTTGATTGTAGTGGATGCTCACCCATCTTTGGGGAGACTAATGAAGCATGATGGTCCATCCATATTGTGATGATGGTTTGCACAATGACAGGGAATCTTAGTGGTCAAAATTTGGGGTATGACACAATCCAAGAGATACGAAGATGTATCAAGACTTGAAAAAGATATTTTGGTGGCCTGGATTGAAACGCGATGTGGGTTAGTTTGTGTATGCTTGTTTGACTTGTCAGAAGTCAAAAGTGGAACACCAGATACCTGCTAGTAAGATGCAACCGTTAGATATTCCAGAGTGTAAGTGGGATAGTATTTCTATGGATTTTGTGAAAAGGTTGCCTAATACGCCGAAAGGACATGATTCTATTTGGGTGATAGTGGATAGAATGACGAAGTCGGCACATTTCATTCAGATTAATATCAGTTTTCCTTTGCAGAAGTTGGCAGAGATTTATATTCAGGTGATTATGAAGTTGCATGGAATTCCTTTGAGTATTGTGTCGGATCGAGATCCAACGTTCACTTCCAGATTTTGGGAAAGTTTGCAGGAAGCTTTGGGATCAAAGCTGAGATTGAGTTCGGCTTATCATCCGCAGACGGATGGTTAGACGGAAAGAACTATCCAGTCTTTAGAAGATTTGTTGAGGGCTTGTGGGCTTGAACAAGGAGGTGCTTGGTATAATAATTTGCCGTTGATTGAGTTCACTTATAATAATAGTTGTCATTCTAGTATTGGAATGGCACCTTTTGAAGCGTTGTATGGTCGGAGATGTCGGACGCCTGTGTGTTGGCATGAATCTGGTGAGAGTGTGGTGCTTGGACCTGAGATTGTTCAGCAAACTACCGAAACGGTGAAGTTGATCCGGAAAAGATGAAAGCTTCGCAGAGTAGGCAGAAGAGTTACCATGATAAGAGGAGGAAGGATCTTGAGTTCCAAGAAGGAGACCATGTGTTCTTGAGAGTCACGCTAGTGACCGGTGTTGGTCGTGCGTCGAAGTCGAGGAAGCTTACTCCTTGGTTTATTGGTCCGTATCAGATATATGCAAGAGTTGGACCTGTTGCATATAGAGTGGCGTTGCCACAATGTTTGTCAAATTTGCATGATGTGTTCCATGTTTCGCAGCTTTGAAAGTATGTTCTGGATCCGTCGCATGTGATTCTGATGGATGATGTGGACGTGAGATATAATCTCACAGTCGAGGCCTTGCCAGAACGTATTGATGATCGCGAGGTGAAGCAGTTGAGGGGCAAGGAGATTGTTTTCGTGAAGGTAGTATGGGGAGGTACTGCCGGTAGGAACATGACTTGGGAATTGGAGAGCAGGATGCGAGAGTCGTATCCGGAGTTGTTCGCTTAAGGTAAATTTTCGAGGATGAAAATGTTCTAAGTGGGGGAGAGTTGTAACACTCCGATTTAATTTAATTATTTTTCGTGATTAAATTGAATATTGTTGTATGTATTGTGTGTTGGTGTATTTTGGCCAAGTTGGGGTACCCTTAGGGTGGGGGTAGTACCCTTAGAATTATGAAGGATAAGGTGTTAGATGAAGGGTTAGTTAGTTAATATTATTATTTGAGTTATTGAGGATATTGTTGTTATTATTTGAGCCGGAGAAATAATAATAATAATATCTAAATAATAGTAATAATAATATTAGAAAATAATATTTGGATAATAAGGAAAATATAAAAGAAAAGGGTTAGGAAAGGAAGAGGTGGTCAGTACGTGTTTTGAAAAGAAAAGAAAGCGCAGAGAAAGCTAGGTCAGAGAAGGAGAAATTGTGGAAGAAGAAATCAAGAATCCTAAGGTAATGGTGGGATTTCTTTCATCTCTCAAGGGTTAAATGATGTAGGTATTGAAGTAGAAATCACTAACTTAGAATCCATAGGGTTGAGTGAGGGTTTTAGGAAGATTTTGTGATAATATGATTGGAACTAATGAATTAGCATTGTTTGATTTGTTTGGTTGAATTGCAAATGTTAGATATAGGCTATTGGTGAAAAATATGTGAACAATTGCTGTTAAAAATCAGTTTGAGTGCAGAAAATTGCAGTTGGGAGATGCTGTTATCGCAGGGTTTTTCTAACAAAATCGTAGAGCCCGCTTAGCGCGGTCTAGAGAAATTTCGCCTCTTCGAGGCAGTGAGTAGCACGCTTAGCGAGGGTAGGGGCGCGCTTAGCCCAACCTGGGACTGAAAAAAATATTATTTTAATTACTTAAAATTCATGGAAAATATTTGTTTTACATTATATTGATGTTTTGTTGTTGTTGTTGTATGGTGGGCATGTATTGAGGTGTTATGTGCTTGTTCTGTTAATGTTGATGTGATAATGTGAAATGCACGATTGAATGATGCAAAGATCTGTAGTTGTTGTATTGGTGCAATGATGTATGTTTCGATGAATGCATGTTGATTGTTAAATGATGTTTGTATGAAAACGAGTATACTATGTGTATGCATGAGTCGTCGTTGCATGTTGTCATTGATGGTGCATGGCATGTGCATAGTTGTGGGATGGCGTGCCCAGGTGGGGTGTTATCGTCTATCTGAATTCCTTGATGGAATCATTGTTGTTGGCGTGATTGTGTGCCCAGATGGGGTGTAAGCAATCATAGTTGTTTGTGTGACCATGAAATAGGGGTCATACTTGACCATAAAACAGGGGTCGAGAGTTTCGACGGGAACTGTGATCATGAAACAGGGATCGATTTTGGTACCACATGCATTGAGTCTAGTCGAGTCTCCTTTGCATTCTATTGTTGGTTGTCTTGCATGATGGTTGGCATAATTATCGATGATTGTCTGTGCATAATTTGAGGTGTGTGATTCTTGTTGGATGTTATGATATGATGAATAACTTGATGATGTATGCTTTTCTATTTATATCATCTCTCTCTTTCGTTGATTTAAGAATCTCACCCCTTCTGTTTGAATGTTACCTCTACGTGGGTAATGTGCAGATAAGCAGGAGTAGTTCGCAGGTGGAGTGGAGAAGACGAGGTCTTCTGGTGCGAGTTATCCAGTCGCGTCTGCTCTGATTTTGTAACACCGGGGGTGTCGGAATGCTAGAGTCCTTTAATTCCTGTTATATGTTATTTCTATTTTCATTAAGGATCTTATGTGTAACCAAACATGTTTCTTTTGCGTTGACTTTTCCGTTGTGCATAACTGTTGAAATGCTATGTTTAATTTAATATCACCGTAATATTATTGTGTGCATGTTAAGTTGAGTAGTAGAAGTAGCATCCTAAATCCATTGTGTTCTATTTTACTCTGATAAATTACGATTAAATTGTCGCGGGGGTTTGGGGTGTTACATCTTGCGCCCTGAATGCCCAAATACCTTCTCCATTCACACCTTCGGGTCCAAGAAGATTAAATAGAGGCATCAGTCATACCCCAAATTTTGACCACCAAGATTTCCCATCATTGTGTAAATCATCATCACAATATGGATGTACTTTCATGCCCCATCAATCTCCTCAAAGATGGTTGAGCATTCACCACAATCAAGAATTAGGGTTTCAAGCCCTCTTAGAGCACTTAGACAAAGGATCAATCAAGAAATGACATGATCTTCAACTTGTCTAACCTCCCCCAAGCATCTATAAAGGATCAAGAGGACTCCCATATCAAGAATCAAGCACAAAGTTGCAACATTCCAAGTGGATCAAGCCTCAAGATCGCCAGTGTCACCAAATTTGGGTTTTGATCGACTGAGGCCCCCAGATGAAATTTTCATATGGGCATGAGCCAATGCTTCAAAGCACAACCCAAGATACTCCAAGGGACCTCATGGACCCAATCATCAAGTCAATTTAATCTCAGTGGATGCATTTACCAAAAATCAGGAATTAGGGTTTCTGGACCTAATTCACCCCTAAGTTGACTTTTGGGACAAAACCTGAGCCAAGATCTCAAGACATGATTTGAGGGCCTCCAATACACCACATTGATCCATTTGCAATAATAGATTGGCCCAAGAAGCTTGGCTCACAAGTTTCAATTTCATCAGGACCACAATTAGGGTTTTGAGGAAAAAGTCAACTGTACCTTTGACTTTTGACCAAGACATGCTCCCAAACCTTGGGACACGATTCAATATACCCTATAACACTTATGGAATCCCTCTATTAGGTTTGATTTGGGTCAAGGACTTGATTTCACAAAGGATCGCAGAGCTTAGATTTCATCCGATAAAAAGTCAACTGTGCACAAAATCAAGTTTGACTTTTTGGGATTTTTTACAAATATGGTTCCCCTAAGTCAAAAATAATGTTAATGTATGATATTGATCATCATCTATCAAGAAAAATCAAGAAAAGTGAGGTTTCTTGCAAAAGGGGCAACCTTGAGAAACCAAAATTTTTCGAAGTTATGGAATAAAAGTGGTTTTGGAACCAACTTCCAAGGACCATAACTTGAGATCCAAGCAACCATTTTGGGTGATCCAAAGCTGGATTTGTAGGTCTTGCTACACTCTACAAAAGCTTCAACTACCTTCAACTCCAATTATTTATGGATTTTAAGTTATGCAGTGATCAAAATGACAAAAACATGAAAATGACACTTTTTCCAACACTTAGTGAAAATCTGCCTAAGTTATCAGCCTTGAACATCAATGTTCATGAGATTTTTTCAGTTGGATCCAAATAGTTTTAAAACAAACTATGATAACACATGTTTTGTATCATATGAGGGCTTTCTAAAAAGCACCAGAGCCTCCCATAACTCAACCTGAGCAGGGAGATATGAATCCCTCAAAATCACCATTCCAACTGTCTTGGACAAGGCAGATTTTGGCATTTTGCTCGATTTGGAAAAATTGAGCAACTCCAAGCCTTGTCATCCATTTGGACACATCTGAGGATAAAATAAAAGGAGAATGATCTTATCCCCAAGCCTCCAAAGTCCAAGAATCTACACTTAGCCATAACAAACCTAAAAAGGCTAAAAAGGTGCCAAGACTCTAATTTTGTTGCAATGCATTTAATGGATACACCAAGGTGGCATGGACTGACACATTCCTAACTGAATGAGTCAAGAATAAGCTCTGAATCAAAGGACCATAGGCATGTGCCCTAACCTCAAGTCAATGGCTAGAGGAGACTTGAGATTCCTTTTGCTCAACATTGGCCAAAGGCCTGCTGCAGCTGCCATTCACTATTGATGCCAAAACAAACTTGCTCTACTATTAATAGAGCTCATTTGTGCTCAGTTTGAGTACACCATAGCACTACAACACTTGCTTTCCTCAAAATCCCTTTCTTTAGGCCAAAATGCCTTCTTTTGCAAGGTATCTCTGAGTTTTTGAGTTAGAGAGCAATTCCACCACAGCTCATGATCCAAACACCTCTAATATGTTGTATCTAAGCTATTCAAACACTCACTTGTGACCTGAAACACCAAAATCACAAAGTCAACCTCCAAAACCTCAAAAATTGACTTTTCTGCATTTTCCAAGCCATGCCTTGATTCACTCACTTCCAAAACCAAACAAAGCCTCAAACACACTCTAAATATCATCCTCAAACTGTCCCAAATGGTTCCCCTCATCTGGAACACCATTTGAGTCAGTTGCCATATTGGTCACTTTTTCCCCTTTTGCAAGAAAGTGCCACAACTTGTTCCTGAGGATTCCAGCTGGTTCTAATCATTCTAAAAGCTTCTAAGGGATCAATTGAGAGTGTCCAAAGCATCAAATTACTTCTGGCACAACAAACTTGGCAGATAGCACAAAAAGCTCTAAGAGGTAAGTACATGACAACTTGAACTCTTTGAATTATGCATTACTTTGATGTCCATTGATCATAAACATTTCATACTTGTTGTATATGTTGTATTTGAACCAATTTTCCGTGTAATTTTTGCATGTACCATGAGATAGCATAAAACATGCAAAAATAGGCCTATTTTGAAATCACTATCGAATTGTGAGGAGGAAACATTTTCTGAAAATTTCAAGGGCACCATTGGATTCCTCATGAAATTCTAGGTCAAATGCACCTAAATTTTGTCCCAATCCATGGAGAAATGAGAAAGTTAGAGGCTTAACGTAAATTGCCAAAACTTGTCTTGCCTTGACTTGGCCATGCCTGAAAATTTGGCACCCCTTATGTATTTATGGGGTGGTTTTGATACACGGATGTATCACCACCCCAGTGGTAGCGCGCATGTGTGTTTGGCTTAATGGTCGTGGGTTCAAACCCCACCTAGACCATTTTGCCATTTTCTATGTTTTTGCTATTTTCCATATTTTCATGTTTTTATTAATTAATTGAAAAATTAATTTCTCTCTCAATTTTAATCATTTTTGGTTGATTCTTTTTTTGAAAGTTCACAAAAATATTAAAATATTTTATTCCATGAAAATTTCACAAAAATAATATTTATTTCATATATTTGGTATTTTTGTAAAGAATTATATTTTTATTTGTTTTTAAACATTAAAAATATTTCTTTCTCTTGGTTTTGCAAAATTCAAATGATTTTTAAATCATCCCATGAATGAAACATGATTTTCCAAATATAAATCCAAGATCACAACCTTTTTTCACATGTTTGATTATTTTAATTAAATTTTTATTCAATTAAAATACATTTTAAAACCAAAAATTAGGGTTTTGATCACTATCACCCTAACAAATCTTTTCAAACATCTTTGGGCCTCTAATAGAGTGTAATACCCAACCCCCTTTTGTACAAAACCTTTTTGGGCCTCAATCATTGTATAAGTCCTGATGCGATTTTAAAATCTCGGCGCGGTCGTCGCCTTTTAAACAAAAATCATCTGGGCCTCTCCTTGAGTTGTAAGCCCTATCACTTGTATATAAAATAAACTTTGGGCCTCTAATAGAGTGTAAGACCCATTCCTTGTAAATAAAAACCATTTTTGGGCCTCAGTCATTTGTATAAGTCCCACTGTGTTTTCAAAATCTCGGCGCGATCGTCGCTCCTTGAGATGTAAGACCCATCCCTTTGTACAGAAAACCTTTTTGGGCCTCAGTTATTGTATAAGTCCCAGTACAATTTTCAAAACAACGGTACGATTACTGTTTTTCATCTGGGCCTCTCCTTGAGTATAAGCCCCAACAATCTTTCCAAAAACAACTTTCCCTCTTGATTTAGGTTCAAATCCATAGATGTTGTCAAAACTTTCTTTAATTTCTTGAACAACTAACCATACAACTGTTACAATGGAAGCCTGCTCGCCTGTAAGTTTTATCAGCTTTCATATATATATATATATATATATATATATATATATATATATATATATATATATATATAACTGTATTGCTAGAAGCTTGCTCAATTATAAGTCCTTCTTTCATATCCTTTTAAATACTTGTCATATATCAACTGTATATATACTTGTATATCTGCTTAGAGTTTTCTCCGGCAACTAGGTCTAGAACTAGGTAAAGCCAGTTGGTCGCTCTTAAATACAGTCAAAACTAGATCCCCATAGGATTTCCAGATACAGTCTTGCCTTCTCTTGGGCTTAAACAATATGGAACAAAGAGAAAGGCATTATTCCCGGTGAAACTTTTCTCAGACTGTCACTATTAGAAATTGTCAAAGAAATTCATTCCCCAGAGAGGATTAATTCTCGGTGAAACCTCTCTTGAATTTCTTCAAACCCTAGAACTGTTCACTAAAGAAAAGATTATTCCCGGTGAAATTTTTCTTGAACCCTTCTTAAGTTTGGACCCACAGGCTTCCTAAAAGCATCCCCGCCTCCTATTGGGCTTTGTACTAGGACCCTCCGGCTTCTTAGAAGTTCTCATGCCTTCTCTTGGGCTTAATACAAGGACCCTGAAGACCTCTTAAAGGTATAGGACAGAACATAGTCATCCTTTGCTAGAGCAGTCTTTCTTGAGTCAAAACCTCGGACCAATTTAGGGTTGATTCTCATCCCTTAAAATACCTGCCTCCTCTTGGGCATCATACAAAGATAAATTCTTCCATACCAGTAGACTTGGACAGTCTAATCCCCTCTTGGATCTCAAAGACATTCTCAAGTTCCCTAAACACAGGAAAAACCCTGGTCATTTAATTAATCTCCGGTAGAGTTAAAACCAATGGGTTCTAAAACCCAATATTTCTCCTAAATTTCCCCAGCCAGGGTCTGTTTATCATCAGTCTAATACTATCCCAAATCAAAACCTCAAGGCATTTGATATCTTAACTCTTTTGTAAATCCTCAGCAAAAGTTGATTCTCCATTTAGACCTGCCTCTGGATCTCAATAATCCTCAGCAAAGATAGTCTCCTCTTAGGCTTTGTATAATGATCTTTTCTTTCCTCAGCATAGTCAGCCTCCTCTTGGGCTTTGTACAATGTTTTTCCCCATCTGAGCTAACCTTTTCGGACTCTCTTGATGAGTCAATCACCTTTCCGCACTCTCTTTTTGAGTCAACCCTTTTAGCCTCAATCTCGGGCTTTGTACGAGACAGATAAAAACACTCTCTAGTTGAGTCAATCATTAACTTTTTAGCCTCAATCTTGGGCTTTGTACAAGACATATATGAGCTTTCTACAACAAAGTCAAAATCTTCGTAACCTTCTCTTAAGCTCTGGATCAATATCTTCCCCAGCGGAGTCAATTCCTCCCAGCCTTCTTTTAGGCTTTGAGAAATAATATCCCTAAGCATAGTCGATCCTCTTTTCAGCCTTAATCTTGGGCTTTGTATAAGACAGATAATACTCTCCAGCAGAGTCAAATCTTTTCAGCCTCAATCTTGGGCTTTGTACAAGACAGATAAAGATTTCTTTCCCACAAAGTCAGTTTTCTTTTCAGCCTCAATCTTGGGCTTTGTACAAGACACATACAAACCCTCCCCAGTGGAGTAAAAATCTCTTTAAGCCTCAATCTTGGGCTTTGTACAAGACAGACAAAATATTTCCCCAGAAAAGTCAAACTTTTAGCCTCCTCTTAAGCTTTGTATAATGATATCCCCCAAAGAGTCAGTCTCTTTTTAGCCTGAATCTTGGGCTTTGTACAAGACAGATAAAAATACTTTCTTTTCCAGCCTCCTCTTAGGCTTTGTATAAGGACTTCCCAAGTGGAGTCAATCAACCTCTTAGCTTCAACCTTGAGCTTTGATCAAGGCACACAAAAATCAACATTCCCCTCAGAGGAAATCAAAATCTCTCTGTAGGAAGTCATTTCTCCGTGTTATCACACATCAAAACAGATATTCAAAACAAATCCTAATCCCAGATAACTGTTGTGAGTGGAACACTTGTCGATTCAAATATTTAAGCTGTCATCCATCTCTTATCCTGGCAAACTTCCTCTTCCATCTAATTGATGTAAGCGGTAAGCCTCTGGATTATTTACATCCACGCCACTGTCCCTCTCTTAGCATGAAATACTCCTAAGGAAAAATGGTATTGCTCGACACTGAGTTAAATTTTTCCCCCTTAGGACAAATCCCTCATAAAGAAATTTATGGCATTGCTGGATTCACATATCCCAGTTAAAGTAACCTTCCTTTATAACCAGTCACCCAACAGTTGTGATAAACAGACGAGATGTCTCCCTTTAGAGATGACAAATTCTCTCTCAGTCAAACCTTTTAGCTTTAATCTTGGGCTTTGAACAAGACACAAATACAACCTTTTTAGCTTCAATCTTGGGCTTTGAACAAGACACCAAAACAAATTTCCTCCCATAGAATAGGAGGAACTACGATTGCTCTGATTTCCCTATTTCTTTAAACGGGAATACGTAAGCATAAGATTGAGAAATCTTAGCGAGCATACCAATCAAAAACTCTAGGTCCAGTACCTTCATACCAATCAAAGACTCTAGGTCCAGTACCTTCATTCATCAAAAACGTCGGCAAACCCGAACATCAACAAAAACTCACACACTCTCTCTCTCTCTCTCATATTTCCCAAGAAACTTTCCCAACCCATCAATAGATAAACACCATCAAGTATGAAGCAGAACCTAAAACTAATAACCTATGGATAACCACATATAGGATGGGTAATTGACAACCCCCATTGTATAACCTGACCCCGGACCTCCCAATCTCTTTAAGCGTTTGTTCAGTTAGACATTCGCGTACAAGGTTAGTTTTAGATAGCTTCCCTTTCTCTTCCAGCTTCACGGGATAAATAAGAAATCAGAAAGTAGCACCCCTTCCCTACCGTTGCATTGAGGAAGAACCCATTTACGATAAGGTGTTCGCGTCACCGACAAAAATCGCACGCTACAATTGGATCCTCGACTTTTATGGTTGTTTGAGACATTGTTGTGTTGGTTAATGGCTTATATATGTATGGAATGTGAATAGAGTCATGATTTAGATATGTCATGGAAAACATATGGGCCTGTCACTGATGTATGTTTAAGTTATGATGTGGACTGCATTCATGTTTAACTTGCATTACACTTGTTTCTGATATATGATGATGAATACCACTTGACATGATGTTGATGTGTGATATTGGCTTTGGTTGTGTACAGGTCTGCTGGTAAAGAATTTCAGCATGGCATGAACTTGATGTAAGGTAATCTTGGCCATGGAATTTTGACATGAAACCTGGCATGACATAATGCATCATGGTGAAGATTGGATAAGTCAATCTTAGGACTGCAATGCTTGAAGATGCTTGAGGATGAAGGAAAAGATAGGTCTAGGGTTCAGTTTGACTTTGGTCATTTATTTAACCAAAAGTCAACCTTAGGTCAAATTACGATTTTTTGCACAATTTGTAATTTTTCCTCTTGTAATGTATTTTTTGGTGTTTGAACATGGATTTGACCTAGAATGTACAACTTGTAACTTCTTTCCTAAGAAATGAAATTCCCTCCATTTTCAAAAATTTAAATATTTGAATTTTGAAACCTTTGAACTTTGATTGTAATGCTTTGATCAAGAGAACAATGGTCCACCCATACATAACAAATAAAAAACCTCATAAGAAATTGGTCAACAAAAAGTCAACCTTCCATGGTTGACTTTGTTGACCAAAGTCAAACTTGTGCAAATGGCTTCCAACTTCATAATCAAAGTATCTATACCAAGGTTAGTTGTGTCCAATAAGACAAAATGCAGCACAATGATCCCACAAGCTTTCTTCATAGGAACCCTAATCCAAGAAGATTAATAGCCTTCTTGGCATAATCCAATGTCAAGTATCATAAATAATAATACCCCTTTGAATCAATGATGTTACTCGTAAAATGCAAGCCTAGATGAAAGATCCTACAAAAAATAATTAGGGTAAGGGTATACAGATGAATCATGAGCCATAGGCCAGATGAAATGAGAATAAGGAGGGAAAATTTTGGGGTATGGCAATTGTCCCTATTGAATTATCTTAAACTTGAATGTAGGAATGACGACAACTTTTCAAGCATTTGAGGTAGAAGAGGATTAAATAAAAAGACCAAAAAATTTGACCTTTAAGAAGGAAGTGGATGTAATGAGACTGGGTATACTATCGAAAGCTTATTTTCTGGGGATATTGAATGGAAGATAAACTTTTGTGGGGTTATTGACCGAAATTCTTGTTTAGGTTAACAAATCAGTCGGAAAGAAGACGTCTGTTATGCATTATGTATGCTTATGCTGGACTTATATGATACATGAGACTATGCATCAATGTGTGATATTTTTGTGAGGGAAATGGTTGGTATCTACAAGAACGAGACTCTTTTTATCTAGTAGTGAACTTTGATTCTCTGACGTTCGATAACTGAACTAGAGAATTCATAGCAAAAGAGAAAACTTCAAGTTACCACAACTATTGGAGATTTTATTTTGATTCTTTCAAAGAGAGAATGATTTATGACTTGATCGGGCATTCATCAAGATACATTCATATATTAAGTGTTCATTATAGACTACTAATCTCCCTTTAGAACTTTTCAAGTAATCAAGGTAATGCATAAGTCTTTCTTTTAGCTTTTTATTATTCTTGATGTTTTGCAGTAATATATATAAAAAATAATCAATATTTTGCAATCAATATACAGGAAAACAAAATTGATAAGAGAAAGAGAATTTTATTGGATGTAAGAGAAAATTTGTACATAAGAAGTGAGTACAAAGATACAAAATCATAGAATAGGAAATCACAAAAAAATTGAAAAATAGGGTAAATGGCAATGGGAAACTTATATGAATTTCCATTGGTTACAATACATGCTATTGTCCACTGTATGATTTGAATCCCAATAATTTACTTCAGTTGATCATGATTGGACCGATCTTTGCCGTCTGAATTCTAGTTGTGATGAAGTAGGCTCAAGTATTGCAGTCAAATTCCTTTATCGCTAACTTTTGGCTGGACATTTTTCTTTTTTTTTTTTCATCCACCAGGATACCCATTTTTGCTTAAGTCGCTTTTTCAGGTTTTCGACTTAGAGGGCTTGTTATCATTATTTTTATTTGATTCCTAACTTTTTTCTGAATATTTCTTTTATTTTGGTCCACAAGAATACCCATTTTTTCCTAGGTTGTCCTAGCGAACTCTTTATTCATCATTTTTTGGCATAATATTTTTTTGACTACGTCGGAGTTCACTGGCAATGGAAGCTCCTCCCCATCTATGGTGGTGAGGATCGGGGCTTCGCTTGAGAAAACCTTTTTTTACGACAAATGGTCCTTCATAGTTAGGAGTCCACTTGCCTCGTGGGTCCGAATGTATTGGCAATTATTTCTTGAGCATGAGGTCACCTTCCCAGAATACGCGAGGGCGAACCTTTTTGTCAAAAACGTTCTTGAGATTCCTCTGGTATATCTGACCATGGTAGGGAGCGGCCAAGTGCTTTTCTTCTATGAGATTCAGCTGATCAAATATGGATTGGACCCATTCTGCTTCATCGAGCTTGGCTTCCATGATGACCTTCATTGAAGGAATTTTAACCTCGATTGGAAGGACAACTTCCATGCCATATACAAGTGAAAACAAAGTTGCCCAGTAGATGTGTGTACCGAAGTTCTGTAGCCATGTAGAGCGAAGTGAAGCATCTCATGCCAATCCTTGTATGTTTTGACCATTTTTTGGATAATCTTCTTGATATTATTTTTTGTTGCTTCTACGGTGCCATTCATCTTGGGCGATGTGGTGAAGAGTTGTGGTGTTCAATTTTGAAATCCTTGCACAACTCTTTCATCATCTTGTTATTCAGGTTACTGGAGTTATTAATAATAACCATGCTAGGAATTCCGTGGCAACCGATTATTTCCTTTATGATAAACCTTGCAACCACTTGTCGAGTGACATTGGTGTAGGAAGCATCTTCGACCCATTATGTGAAGTAATCGACAGCGACTAAAACGAAGCGATGTTTGTTCGAAGATTTTGGTTCGATCATTCCAATAATATCAATTCCCCACATATAGAAGGTCCATGGTGATGTCAAGACGTTCACCAAGGATTCAGTAATGCATTCACTTGATTTTGTTTTTATTCATGGTAATAGGGAAAGAAGAAATTTAAGAGTGTTTCATACAAAAACATATCAAAATTTTACTTTTTTTTTTCTTGTTCGCTTCAGTGTTTTATGAATATTGATTTACTTTTTCATTGAACATTGTTTTATATATTTAGATTTACTTTTTATTAAATATAGTTTTTTACTGAATATGGTTTTATATGTATATATTGATTTACTGTTTTAGTTTACTTTCTATTGAATAATGTCTTATATATTGTTTTTTTATATATATAGCTAGTTTGTTTTGGGTTGATTTTAAATTCTTTGTTGTGGAGTTTTGGTTTAAGTTATTATTTTGGAAATTTTTCAAACTTGATTACTTTGTTTTTTTTTCTTATTGTGTTTCATGATTTAAAATATGTTACTATATGAATATTGGTTTAGATTAGATTACTTGTTCTTTATATTCAATTCATTAATCATTTTTTTACTTGCAATTATTTTTTTGTGCTATTATAAATTTGTAAATAGCAAATATTGTTTGATGTAATTATATTGTTGTGATGTTTGATTTTTATGGTGTGAATCGTACTTTGATCCGCGGATTCGACATTATATGACGTTATGCCATCGAATTTCTATACATTAATCTGATATTTTTGTCGTGTTTTGGTCCTTACATACAACACGTCGATTACCTTGTTGCTATGTGCAAATCGGCTTTGAGCACATTGTGACTAATTTGTTTCGATCATTTTTAAACCGACTTTGTCACTTATTTATTTTATTTTTTTAATTAATTAATTAATTAATTAAAGTTTTATTTAATTAGATAATTTTGTTAATCAATTTTAATTAACTTGATTATTTAGTTACATTAATTTTTAATTAAACAATTTTGATAATTAATTTTAATTAACTTAATTAGATGATTTAATCAAATTTTAATCAATTTGTTTTTTAAATTAAATATTAATCAACTTATTCCACTATCCCAATTTGGAAATCATTTCCAAACCATTTTCAAAATTAATTTCAAACACTTTATATAACGTCAAGTTGTCCGTTAAAATCTTTTCTTAATAAAATCGGTTGAAAAAGGTTGGAATTTCTTTGTCCCTCGTAACCCCGATTATTTGGATGATGGCAGCACTTAGCCTCCCGTTCGAATATTCGTCAATCGTCTTAAAACACATTAAAAGCGGAATTGAGAGAACTCTTTCGTGGACGAAAAAGATTGGGGTGGAAGTAATTTTCTTCTCTTTTTCCAAGTATTTGTGTGATGGCCGCACTTAGCCTACCATTCGAATACTTGTCGTCCGTTAAAGAAATGCGACTTGATTTGCCACAAAAATTTCATAATTAATCAAATGAAAAATATTGGGGAGGAAGTAATTTTGTTCTCCTTTCCCGAGTATTCATGTGATGGCTGCACTTAGCCTACTGTTTGAATATTTGTGAATCACTTAAAATATTCAAACATATCAAACCTATATTTTCTCGCTCCCGTGTGATCGAAATGAATCAAACCTATCTTCTCTCGCCTCTGTGTTATCCACAACCAAAACTTCTTTCAAAAGAGCATTGTTTAGTCCATTCTAATGCGAACACCAACTAGCGCTTTAATCTCCGTCACGAGCAAACAAGCCAATGTTTAACCATTAGAATGCAATATAAACACTTGTTTAATAATACAAACCAACAAACTATAGTCTCACCATAACTATATAACCTTGAATTCTCTAATGCACTTGGAGATACGTAGGAGCAAGACCCACAATCTTGTCAGGCACATTCATAAAAAGCTTTTTGCGGTTGCCTTCCCTTTTATTTTTAATCTTTTTACCACTTGAAGAAAACAATTAGCAGAAGTTAACATTCGATCACAAATCTAACTAAAAGGTTCCCGTTGAGTACAACGGACGTGAGGGGTGGTAATACCTTCCCCTTGCGTAATCGACTCTCGAACCTGAAATTGGTTGCGACGACCATTTTCTTTTTCAAAGGTTTTATCGATATTTTCCTATTCCTTCAGTGAAATAAATAAAGTTCGGTGGCGACTCTGTTCGAACTATTTTCCGTGACCATCGTGAAGGATCGTATTTTTTGAGGTACGACAACTAAGAAGCCAACATCAAACTGTTTATTAATGTCTTCTTTGATTTTGAGTGCCATGTCTGGTCTTGTCCTTCTGAAATTTTACTTAACAGGAGTACATTCAGGCTTGAGTGGTAAGTGATGCTCAACGATGTTAGTGTCTAAACTTGGCATACCTTGATACGACCAGACGAAGACATCCACGTATTGTAGTACCCCCAAAATTTGCCCTACCTTTTTCTAAATTTTTCTGGCTTATGATCGCATCCATCTGCATATCCATTAGGTCATATTCATAATCATACAGTGCATTGGTTTTTCTAAGGCATGGGATTACAGTGTTCTTTAAAACAAGGGTTTTTATGCACATATATATATCCAAACAAGAGGTGGAAAATCGAAATCGTGGCCACGGCACCATTTTCAGGCAAAATTGGGCATTTTTTGGTCTGGTTAATAGATTTACCATTTTACAGTGCAATTATGTTAATAGATTAACTAGTGTAAATTTTGCTGTTTTTCATGTGTTAATCGATTAACACTTAGCAGTGCAATTATGTTAATCGATTAACACGTGCAAATTTTGCATAATTTGCTGCTTTTCAAGACAACAACTTTTCTTCCACATTTTGAGATTCTACATTGGTCTAGTGACATGTGGAATATTCTGGAACCTTCAAGCATTCACCTGCATTTTGTTCCAATGCATTATTTTCAAATCAAGTGCACCATGTTCCTTGTTTTCCAAGTAATGTGAATCCTCAGATGTTGAAGTTCACCTTGGGATTGTTACCGAGTTGATCCCAACTAACCGAGTTAACTACCTTGACTCGGTGAGTTGAGTGTAACTAACTCCGACCCTAGCTCCAAACCCAAAGCTAAGTCCAAAGCTAATCCCAAACCTCCCTAACTCCAAACCAAAAATCTATATAAGAAACCCTTCACTCATTTTTCAAAAAAAGGAACCATTCTACAAAATTTCTCACACTTTTCACTCTCAATTCTCTCATCTTCTCTCTACTTCTACATCTTCATCTTCATCTCAATTCTCTCTTCCAAACCCTCACAAAAAGCTCTTATCTCTTGAAGGATAATCACTTTCACATTGAAAAGTGATTAATTCTTGAGCTCAAACTCCATCATTTGGCTTTCTTTGGTTGGATTTCTGGAATTTCATCTTATTCTACTTCAATCCAAGGGTTTCACACCATTTATTTTGGTGCACGTTCGATTTCGGTGTATTTTCGCGATTTTGCTCGGTTTTGACGCGTTTCGGGTACTAATCGAGGAATCTCTGGTTTTCTTTTATTTTATGCACCAAGATCACTTTGCAACATTCACCAAGCCAAATCTCCGGCTTGTAGGTTGGTGGATCTAACTCATTTTATTGTTTCGATCATTTTCGCATCGTTCGCAATATAGTGGATACATTTGTATGTGAATTGATTATGCTTGTGCTTGATCCATGATCTTAATTGTTAATTGATTATTTTGATTGATCATTTCCTGTTTTTAAACTTGTTTTTTCGTGCATAATTGTTTGCCCTAGCATTGGAGTGAGTGTATAATCAAAAAGTTGGCCAAAAGTACTTTTCCAAACTGATTTTCTGCTGCTGGTACAGGGTTAATCGATTAACCAATTGCAGTGCAATTAGGTTAATAGATTAATCAGTGTAAATTGTGCTATTTTAGGGCTGTTAATCGATTAACCTAATTGCACTGCAATTTGTTAATCGATTAACACTGCTGCAGAGTGTGTTTTTTCACACATTTTTGAGCATGTTTCGATCCCGTTTCATTTCTAAACCTCATGGATCAATATGTTGATGATTGGTGGATTATTCCTGAGCTCTTTTACCTCACACCATGGTATGAACATGATTTTTCGACACGCGGTTCTTAGTTTTTCATCGATGAATGTTCATGTTTGCGTTGTTGATTAATTGATGTGATGAACACATAATGCACCCTCATTGAGCTTGTTAATTGTTGATTGACGCTGGTGTTGCTGGAATTGCTATGTGCATGTTCATTTGCTTTCTATTTCAAGAGGTGCACACTTGTTTCAACTTATTCTCATGCTTAATAATGTGTATTCTCTCATAATGTGCATTCTTCCATGATGATTTCAAGAGTTGTTTACCATGATTTATGGTGTGATTGTGATCATGCTTGATTAAAGAATATGTAAGGCTTGATGCATGAGTGTTTTTCTATGAGTAAATCATTTGTGAATGCATGTTACCCTTATTTCCCACAGCTAGCTTGTTTTCCTCGGTTGATATGACCCCTTGGCTAAAGCTCCCCCCTTTTCTACTTTGATTGTGTGACATTGTTGTTGACTGACACTGTTTACTCTTTTGTTGTTTTTAGTTCGTTTTGTGATTGATTTATCCTGTGTTTACTTGTCTGATGACATGATCCCGTAGGATTCCTCGCTCCACTTAATTTTTTATTAAGTCGGATGTAGGAGAGACATTAGGATAGCAATCCATGACTGACAAGATTAGGTAGACTCCCCTTGATCCTGACTTTAAGGCCATCTTTTGCATGATAACTCTAGGATAGAATTCCCCTTAGTGTTTTCTTTTCTTTGAGTCTTCTCTTCTCATCTCACAACCACTTCAATACACGTAATAAAGGATAACATGTATTGCGCATGAGCCTTATATGTGGGAATTGGAAGGAGAAGGGTTTCCCTCCGCCTTTCTAGGGTGTTAGCATACGTCCTGTTAGGACGACCATGCGACGCATTCGATCCTATGTCATAGACTTTAGTGCAATACTCGTTATAAACACAAAATAATTAAAACACTTCTTCTAAAAGACAAAAACAACAATTCTCTTCTCATCTTCCTCACTCTATTCGTAAAGGATGGGTCACTTCCGTTCTACCGCAAACAGGTAAATGCCTAAGACTCCGTACAACGAGCTGCGACACCTAACTGCTGGAACGCGAACCTTGGCGTCTTCCATTAAAAAAACATAAAAAAGTAAATCCATCCCTAGTGAGGGGAACTTCGTCGCTCTAATTCTCACGTGCGAGCGAGATACGTAGGTAGGAGATCGTACGAGATCTCTCCGAGCACCATCCTTCTCTTCTCCCCCAAAACCTTAGTCCGAACTACGTTGACTCTGACTTTCCCATTGCACAAGGGTATACGTAGGCCTAGGATGCGACGTCCTATCGAGTCACTTCTTTTTCTTTTCTTCCTCGTTTCTTCGTTCTTTCCCGTACCTGTTCCTTTTCGTGTCCATTAGCAGTGGAGCTCCAGCCGACGACACCCTTTGATCGAGATAACAAGCGTGGATCCCATCGAGTACGATGGACTCGTGGGGGGTGCTAATACCTTCCCCTCGCGTAACCGACTCCCTTACCCGTTTCTCTTGGTCGCCAGACCATGTTTTTCCTTCCCTCAGGTTTACGCAGTGTTTCCTTTCCCTCTCTTGGGATAAATACACATTGTTGGCGACTCTGTTTCAGCACCACTTTTGCGTTTGTACTTGGATGAAAATCTCGGGAGCGATAGCTGGTGACTCTGCTGGGGACAGGTTGACCTCTTGCTGGTCCATCCCCTATGCGGGTCAATCCTAGCGCTTGCCTGTTTTCGATTTTAGGGTGTTTATCTATTGCTCTACTCGCTTTATGGCATTGTTGCATGTTTACTGTTTTATTGCATTTACATGTTTTTCATTTACTGTTGTCATATATTATACCGTGCTGGATTGTGCTGGATTTTTCTGTTTGGTGGGCAGGGTGTTCTGAGAGATAAGCCCACTTCCCAGGCTTGAGCATACACATAGGATTTAGAGTGGATAGTTGATCGCTTGCATGGTGTTATCACGTTAAGTCTTCACGAGATCCACAGCCAGACGAGGCCCATATAGGTGGTATTTGATACTGCATGTTATGCAGGGCATTAGATATCCCTGTATGAGCTGTCGACTCTGGTGACCATTCCCGAGGACTCGGCGTAGGCACTCCTTCAGGGAACAATAATGGCAGACCAGAAATGGCAAACCCATTACGTATCCTGCCGAGGACCCGAAACTGGGAACTTGCATAGGATTACCTTATTTTTGGGGGAATCAGTGGACGACCTCTTTGTTTGGCGATAATATTGTACCCCGAGGGATGAATGTACTATTGCTTCTCAAATCGAGAATCCAAAACTGAGGATCCCACGTTTTAGTACCCACATGTGAGAATGGGAGGGTGTTTACAGGTTTACAGGTAACCTTGACCTTCAACCTACCCGGTATTCTGGTTTTCCTACCAGTGTGGACTTATCAGCCTGGTATTATGTTATTATGATTATTTGGATATTCTGGTATTCTGGTATTCTCGTCGAAATAGACCCATGAACTTGTTCAGCCATCAGCACAGTACAGTGATTATTTAGAATATACGGAAGCTTTGATCCCATGTCTTACTATATCCATAACATTGCATTGCATTTGCATCTTGCATCATTTTGCATATCTTTCTCCAGGCCAGACCAGTGAGCTCATCCATCTTTGTCTAACCTGCAGTTGATTTCCC
Source organism: Lathyrus tuberosus (assembly GCA_022829125.1). Lineage (NCBI taxonomy): Eukaryota > Viridiplantae > Streptophyta > Magnoliopsida > Fabales > Fabaceae > Lathyrus > Lathyrus tuberosus. The sequence continues at coordinate 1,503,568 of JALAZF010000379.1, read as the reverse complement.
GACTTTTGTATTGGACTTGAATCAGCTTCTGGAAGAATGATGAACTCAGGGGACCAGAATCATATTGTGACTTGGACCGATGTTGAATTGATGAAGAGTCAGTTGGACCAACTGGTAGAAGCTATGAGAGCCATGACTAGGGGAGAGGCCAATGTTCAGAGGACTTCAGTTATGGGGAATGTCTTTCCACCTCTGGTGAACAATGTTGCTCAAGCTCAGCCTGTGGGAGTCCCTGTTGAGGTTCCTGCTATACACGAGCGTACCATCGTCCGAGGCGGACATTCTTCTTCTCTTGATACCACATACTATCAGAGCTTTGCCTTCTCTGTGTCGGATGTCCAGGGGGTAGTTCCAAAGATGAAGCCTAAGGATCCACGATCTGTTGATGACGAAAGATATCGTGTGTTGGGCGAGAAAATTAAAGCCCTGGAGAGGTGTGATACTCTTGATTTGAATGCTTCGAGCGTGTGTTTGGTGCCCGGCCTGGTGATGCCTCCAAAGTTTAAGATGCCAAAATTCGAAAAGTACAAAGGGGATAGCTGTCCGAGACTACATTTGGTGATGTTTTGCCGAAAAATGACTGCACACACCCACAATGACAAGCTCATGATCCACTGTTTCCAAGACAGACTGAGTGGGGCATCACTGAGTTGGTATATGCAGTTAGAAAGTGGTAGCATCCAATTATGGACAGACCTAGCTAACGCCTTTGTGAAGCAATACAACTATAATCTTGACATGGCTCTCAGCCGTATGCATTTGCAAGACTTGTCTCAGGAGGATAACGAATCATTCCGAGAGTATGCTCAGAGATGGAGAGAGTTAGCCGCTCGCGTTCAACCGCCACATTTGGATAGAGAATTGGTAGATTTGTTCATGGATACCTTGCAAGGTCCGTACCTAGAAAAGATGATTGTCAATGGGGCAGCAAAATTTTCTGACCTGGTGATGGTGGGAGAACGTATCGAGAGCCTGATCAAGTGTGGAAAGCTCCAAGGCGTCTCGAACTTCCAAGCTAATGAAAATGAATCAGTTGTCAGTTCTCAAGAAGAATTTGAGGAAGAAAATAGCTCCATTCAGGAATCTTCACGACCTCGTTCTCGGTGTTCAGACATATCAACTATTTAGAGTCAACAATCTTATGGGTCTCCGTATCAAGGACAATATTCTTCTACAAATCAGAGACCTCCTCAGAGTCAACGATCATATCATCGTCGGCCGCGTCAGCACGGCCGACAAAGACCAAGAAATCCAGAGAGGCATTTCACTCAGTTGCCAATGTCATACAGTCAGATGTTGCCTGATTTAATCAAGGGTGGACTGATAGTGCTGAAGAAGATAGGTCCAGTGATTCCTCCGTACCCACCAGGTTTTGATATCAACGCCCGTTGTGACTACCATGCTGGGGCACAGGGGCATTCAACTGAAGACTGTAAGGTGCTCAGGAGCAAAGTTCAGACACTTCTTGACTCCAATATGTTCTCGTTCACACCTCAGGGTATTCAGATCAACAATTCTCCTTCATCCAGTCAGGTGGTTTCATCAGTTCAGGTCATGACAGAAGTCACCGAGAGCAGTTGTGCAGATGATTATCAGACTGACTTCGATGAACAATTATGAAGATGTCTAGCTCAGTAGCAAATCCAGATTGGAAAGCCCAGAGTTGACTATCTTTTAGATCATGTCATTTCTTTGCATTTGTAGTTTTTTTCTGTTAATGTGCAAACTCACTTGTAAAACTTGTCTGTTTTCGGTTGATAATGATAATGAAATGAATATGCATGTTTTGATTTAATCCAGTCGTGTTCACTCATACTTTTTATCGATATCATATGCTTGTTTAAGCAGGATCCTAGGGAGGATGACGAAATTGAAAGGCGCAAAACGTCTGATTGTATGCTTTCGAACAAAAACCCTGTTGATGATGTACAAGCATTATTTCAAATTCCTAAACACTGGAGACATAAGGAAGATAATCCCTTGCAAACCCCGTTGAGCCTAGTAGTAGGAGTTTATTTCTGAAAATAAAGAACCCTCAATCTTAACCTGGGGCAGGGTAGGTGTCAGCTAATTTGACCGTGCGTTCAAATTTCAAAAGGAGTGTTCCGTTCGAGGATCAATTACATCTACGGTTATCCCTCACCAACCGAAGAGTGAGACGGTCGCAACCCTTTACAAGTCAAGACAAACCTGTGTCACACGATTAGTTCAAAAAAAAAGAGAAAAAAGGAAAAAGCCCACTAAGTCAAGACTTGAAAACAAGTGACTTAGGCAAAAGTTAGGGCATCCCGCTGGACTTCAAAATCGAAAAATTCAAAAGAATCAGTCCAGGCAAAAATCAGGGAAATCAAAAAAACAAAAGAACGAAAAAGCGAAAAGCGGAAAGGATTATAAAAGAAAAATCCTCGAGCAAAGAACAAGTCGTGTGACCACAGACACCAAAGACAAAAGGAGTGACTGCCACTCCGAAAACGTGTGGGTTCCTTTTATCCTCCTACCATTCATTAACCTTTTGAAATGAGAGCGCTTGTGTCGAGTTAGCTGAAAGTAGGACTGGAGAACATCAAGGAGAATGGGTGGGCTGAAACAAAACTTTGAGCCTTATATCCTTTCTTTCTTAAACCGCGAACCAGGCCACGTTACAACCTTCAAAAGACCTAATTGAAGCAGTGTTGTTTAAAAAGCATACTTCGGTTAAACTCGTGTCAGTTCTGACTCCCAAAAAGACTTTCTTACCATTCATGGTGGTATCGTTGTGACATTCTAAGCTGTGATTCGTTCACTATATGTCATAACACTTTTCCAGTGAACAGACTTGGATTGCAAAACTGTCATATGCATTGCATCAAAATTATCTTTTCAAAACGAATTATTTTACTTGCGAGTCAGCACTTGACATCAGGAAAGTTCCTGCAATGGAAAGATTGATTAATCTAAGGTGTAAAGTGCCCGGGTACTCCGTTGAGCCAGGGGCAGGGCATATCAAATGGGTAATACATTCCAAGATTCAGCCAATCTGGGGCAATCAAGTCGAGATTCAATAAATCTCTTGAAGGTCAGTTAAAGGTCTTCCTTCACAGATCAGACAGTCAGGGGCATAAATCACTTCAAGGCTGGGGCAAGTCACCCTAAGAGCACAAGAAGTTATTCTCTCCGGAGGACGGTTAATCAAAGTCATGGGGCAAGATATGCCGGATCTTGAAGACATGTTCATTTACAAGTTATGCTGCATCAAGGCACCTCTTTTTTGTCATATCACGTTTGTGGGTTCATGTTGATAGTTAACACGTGACGTCCCCAGTAGAGTTTCTCTCCTCGGCAGAGATGGCTGAAGTTTTATCACTCAGTAGAGCATATGAAGATTGTGAATCATTCTCCCCAGCAAGAATTCAGGGGTTCGCTCTCCCCTAGCCAGACTGGCAAAGTTTACTGCTCTTCAGCAAGAGTTCATATAAGAGTTTGGGGTCTGTGCTTCCCCAGTTTGCGGTAAAGTTGCTTCTGTCTCCCCAACAGAGTAAGGGTAGGAGGAAAACATTTTCAACAAAGGAGTAAGTCTGATCTTGTCCCCTAGCAGGGTTGATATCGTCGACCATTGATCCCCAAGCAGATTTGTTAGTGGTGGTTAGCTTTCCCTAGCAAGTCAAAGGTCGATTGTCATTGGCACTTTTCTTCAGCAGATTCCTGGGATATTTCTCTAGCAGACGTTTGTTACTCGTACTTTCCTGCATAATGGAGGTTTAGTCGGGATCTCGAGCAGTTATGACACTGAAGGCGATTCAGTTTGTTATCCCCAGCGGAGTTGGCCTCGTCTCTTCAGTGTTTATTTTACTGGAGTGGTCCTGTTGCATATCATAAACATCATGGCATAATCATTACCATGCATATCATCGCATAGCATTGCATGAAGCCTTGTAAAACTGAACAGAAAATCTAAAGCCAAACCTTGCTCGACATCTCCATCCACAGCCCACTTTGCTGGCATCCTTCAAAAACTTGAAGCCTTATCCCTATTGGCGTCCCCTTTAAAGCAAAAGTCCAATCCCTATTGGCACTGCATTCAAAATCCAATCCCCATTGGTACCCAGAAAGATTTCGCCTTTGAAAAAACAATCACCATCAGGTTTTACTTGTCCTTGCCAGCAAATTCCAATCATACTTGGCACACTCTTCTTTCCCCGGTAGCCCAAGCATACGTCGGTTTTCAGCATATAGTGATCATTGCATCCTCAAATCGCGTAGCATTTCCATTTGATATGGAGCATTACGCCATAGAAAGAAAATTCAAACATATGAATGCGAAGCATAAGCCAGATTTGGTACCTTGCGCGAAAGCCCAAATCAATTTCCAGTCAAGGCGCTGACATATCGCCAGCAGACATTTCAATTACCCCTCTGCTTACCTTTCTTCAGGGTCGTAGGTCATACATCGATCTTACCCTCGATCAGTCGTTGTCCATCAACCCTTTGATGACGACATTCTAAAAACAAGTTTCATTTCCGTCATTTCTATGACGATGTGTTTCTTCGGACATGTTTCCTTTCTTTCATCCCTATGACAATGTGTTTCATTCGGTCAGGTCTTCTTTCTATCAAACCCCTTTGACGATGTGTTCCTCAAGTCTTCTTTCTGTCATCCCTATGACAATGTGCTCCTTAAGTCAGATTTTTCGTTCTATCATCCCTATGACAATGTGCTCCCTAAGTCAAGTCTTCTTTCTGTCATCCCTATGACAATGTGCTCCCTAAGTCAGGTCCTCTTTCTGTCATCCCTATGACAATGTGCTCCCTAAGTCAAATTTTTCGTTCTTTCATCCCCATGACAATGTGTTTCCTCGGTCGTGTCTTCTTTCTGTCATCCCCATGACAATGTGTTTTCTTTGGTCGAGTATTCTTTCTGTCTTCCCCGTGACAATATGTCTCCTTCGGTAAGGTTTTCTTTCTGTCATCCCCATGACAATGTGTTTTCTTTGGTCGAGTCTTCTTTATGTCATCCCTATGACAATGTGTTTCCTTCGGTCGAGTCCTCTTTCCGTCAAACCCCTTTGACGATGTGCTTTCTTCGGTCGAGTCTTCTTTCTGTCATCCCTATGACAATGTGTTTCCTTCGGTCAGGTATTTCTTTCCGTCAAACCTCTTTGACGATGTGTTTCTTCATATGGTTTTCTTTCTGTCATCCCTATGGCAATGTGCTTTCCCTCGGTCAGGTCTTCTTCCCGTCAACCCTTTGATGATGTGCTCCTTCGGTCCAGTTTTCTTTTTGTAATCTCCATGACAATGTGTCTCCTTCGGTCAGGTTTTCTTTCTGTCATCCCCATGACAATGTGTTTTCTTTGGTTGAGTCTCCTTTCTGTCATCCCCATGACAATGTGTTCCTTCAATTGAGTCTTCTTGCCGTCAAATTACTTTGACGATGTGTCCTTTCAGTCACGGTCCATTTTTCTTCTCATCAAATACCTTTGACGATGTGGTTATCCGGGTATGTTGTCTTCCCGTCAAATTCCTTCGACGAAGTGTGATTGGGTTCCAACTACATTTCTCTCCTCGCAGTTAGCAAATTCTGCGGTTCTTTATGTATTCAATCACCTTCTACCTTGTATGTCTGAAAGTCGTTGCTATCAACCCTTCAAGTCCAAGATGATTGAATAGGGGCAGCGGTAGTACCCCAAAATTTGCCCTACCTTTTTCTAAATTTTTCTAGCTTATGATCGCATCCATCTGCATATCCATTAGGTCATATTCATAATCATACAGTGCATTGGTTTTTCTAAGGCATGGGATTACAATGTTCTTTAAAACAAGGGTTTCTATGCATATATATCCAAACAAGAGGTGGAAAATCGAAATCGTGGCCACGGCACCATTTTCAGGCAAAATTGGGCATTTTTTTGGCCTGGTTAATAGATTAACCATTTTACAGTGCAATTATGTTAATAGATTAACCAGTGTAAATTTTGCTGTTTTTCATGTGTTAATCGATTAACACTTTGCAGTGCAATTATGTTAATCGATTAACACGTGCAAATTTTGCATAATTTGCTACTTTTCAAGACAACAACTTTTCTTCCACATTTTGAGATTCTACATTAGTCTAGTAACATGTGGAACATTCTGGAACCTTCAAGTATTCACCTGCATTTTGTTCCAATGCATTATTTTCAAATCAAGTGCACCATGTTCCTTGTTTTCCAAGTAATGTGAATCCTTGGATGTTGAAGTTCGCCTTGGGATTGTTACCGAGTTGATCCCAACTAACCGAGTTAACTACCTTGACTTGGTGAGTTGAGTGTAACTAACTCCGACCCTAGCTCCAAACCCAAAGCTAAGTCCAAAGCTAATCCCAAACCTCCATAACTAAAAACCAAAAATCTATATAAGAAACCCTTCACTCATTTTTCAAAAAAAGGAACCATTCTACAAAATTCCTCACACTTTTCACTCTCAATTCTCTCATCTTCTCTCTACTTCTACATCTTCATCTTCATCTCAATTCTCTCTTCCAAACCCTCACAAAAAGCTCTTATCTCTTGAAGGATAATCACTTTTCACATTGAAAAGTGATTAATTCTTGAGCTCAAACTCCATCATTTGGCTTTCTTTGGTTGGATTTCTGGAATTTCATCTTATTCTACTTCAATCCAAGGGTTTCACACCATTTATTTTGGTGCACGTTCGATTTCGGTGTATTTTCGCGATTTTGCTCGGTTTTGACGCGTTTCGGCTACTAATCGAGGAATCTCTGGTTTTCTTTGATTTTCTGCACCAAGATCACTTTGCAACATTCACCAAGCCAAATCTCCGGCTTGTAGGTTGGTGGATCTAACTCATTTTATTGTTTCGATCATTTTTCGCATCGTTCGCAATGTAGTCGATACTTTTTGCATGTGAATTGATTATGCTTGTGCTTGATCCATGATCTTGATTGTTAATTGATTATTTTGATTGATCATTTGCTTTTTTTAAACTTGATTTTTCATGCATAATTGTTTTCCCTAGCATTGGAGTGAGTGTACAATCAAAAAGTTGGCCAAAAGTACTTTTCCAAACTGATTTTCTACTGCTGGTACAGGGTTAATCGATTAACCAATTGCAGTGCAATTAGGTTAATAGATTAACCAGTGTAAATTATGATGTTTTGGGGCTGTTAATCGATTAACCTAATTGCACTGCAATTGCTTAATCGATTAACACTGCTGCAGAGTGTGTTTTTTTGCGCATTTTTGAGCATGTTTCGATCCCGTTTCATTTCTAAACCTCATGGATCAATATGTTGATGATTGGTGGATTATTCTTGAGTTATTTTACCTCACACCATGGTATGAACATGATTTTTCGACACGCGGTTCTTGGTTTTTCATCGATGAATATTCATGTTTGCGTTGTTGATTAATTGATGTGATGAACACATAATGCACCCTCATTGAGCTTGTTAATTGTTGATTGACGCTGGTGTTGCTGGAATTGCTATGTGCATGTTCATTTTCTTTCTATTTCGAGAGGTGCACACTTGTTTCAACTTATTCTCATGCTTAATAATGTGTATTCTCTCATAATGTGCATTCTTCCATGATGATTTCAAGAGTTGTTTACAATGATTTATGGTGTGATTGTGATCATGCTTGATTAAAGAATATGTAAGGCTTGATGCATGAGTGTTTTTCTATGAGTAAATCATTTGTGAATGCATGCTACCCTTATTTCCCACAGCTAGCTTGTTTTCCTCGGTTGATATGACCCCTTGGCTAAAACTCCCCCCTTTTCTACTTTGATTGTGTGACATTGTTGTTGACTGACATTGTTTACTCTTTCGTTGTTTTTAGTTCGTTTTGTGATTGATTTATCCTATGTTTACTTGTCTGATGACATGATCCCGTAGGTTTCCTCGCCACACTCAATTTTTTATTAAGTCGGAGGTAGGAGAGACATTAGGATAGCAATCCATGCCTGACAACATTAGGTAGACTCCCCTTGGTCTTGACTTTAAGGCCATCTTTTGCATGATAACTCTAGGATAGAATTCCCCTTAGTGTTTTCTTTTCTTTGAGTCTTCTCTTCTCATCTCATAACCACTTCAATACATGTAATAAAGGATAACGTGTATTGCGCATGAGCCTTATACGTGGGAAATGGAAGGAGGAGGGTTTCCCTCCGACTTTCTAGGGTGTTAGCATACGTCCTGTTAGGACGGCCATGCGACGCATTCGATCCTATGTCATAGACTTTAGTGCAATACTTAATATAAACACAAAATAATCAAAACACTTCTTCTAAAAGAAAAAAACAGCAATTCTCTTCTCATCTTCCTCACTCCATTCGTAAAGGATGCGTCACTTCCGTTCTACCGCAAACAGGTAAATGCCTAAGACTCCGTACAACGAACTGCGACACCTAACTGCTGGAACGCGAACCTTGGCGTCTTCCATTAAAAAAAACATAAAAAAGTAAATCCATCCCTAGTGAGGGGAACTACGTCGCTCTGATTCTCACGTGCGAGCGAGATACGTAGGCAGGAGATCGTGCAAGATCTCTCCGAGCACCATCCTTCTCTTCTCCCCCAAAACCGTAGTCCGAACTACGTTGACTCTGACTTTCCCATTGCACAAGGGAATACGTAGGCCTAGGACGTGACGTCCTATCGAGTCACTTCTTTTTCTTTTCTTCCTCGTTTCTTCATTCTTTCCCGTACCTGTTCCTTCTCGTGTCCAGTAGCAGTGGAGCTCCAGACGACGACACCCTTTGATCGAGACAACAAGCGTGGATCCCATCGAGTACGATGGACGCGTGGGGGTGCTAATACATTCCCCTTGCGTAACCGACTCCCTTACCCGTTTCTCTTGGTCACCAGACCATGATTTTCCTTCCCTCAGGTTTACGCAGTGTTTCCTTTCCCTCTCTTGGGATAAATACACATTGTTGGCGACTCTGTTTCAGCACCACTTTCGCGTTTGTACTTGGATGAAAATCCCAGGAGCGACACATATTGTTGAAATAGCTTGACCAACTCTGTATGCACATGACTCTATAGAGATGCCTAACCGTTACATGTTTTCTAGCTTCTTTAGTCGCCAGATTAATGACCTATATCGGCTCTTGGTGTGGCTGAATCTCTTTTTGTTCTTACTCAATGAGCCTGGCTAGTTTAGTTGGCAATTCACAATCTTCCTTATTGTCTTCTTCGGTGTGGTTAATAAGGAGCCCAAAGTTACAGGGGATTATAGTCGTGTTGTTATCAATGGATTCATTTTTTCTGCATGTTTATGAGATTATTATTTTAGAATTATGTTTGTAAAAAAGTAAATAAAAAGAAGCTTTTGCCATTTATTTGTGAAAATAAAAATAAAGGAAAGGAAAAGGAACGCGATTTTGAATGCAAAATACTCTTTTATTGATTGACATATAACACTTCAAAACATGTGGAGGCCCTTTATAAAGTTATCCTCTTGTATCGGGCGAGGACAAGGGATTCAGAAAATACAAAAAGCATTACTCCATCACCGAAAAGATTATATCAATCACGAAAGTTGTCCAATTATTCAATGTGAAGTCAGGTAGACATCAGCGTACAAAGCTTGGAATCTATCTGCTTGCATCTTCTATGACTACCACCAGGTCGTCGTGTTAGAAACCAACACTATTGAACACTTCCTTGATAGGACATAATTTCTTTTGATCTTCTGGATTGAGCCGGCTTGATGATGGTTGATATCCAATACCGAACAGGTTCTTCTTCTCAGCGACATCTAATACTTGCCCCAACCAATAGGGTTACATTTTTCAAGTGTTTCTTTGACACTTTTTAGGGAAGATATGATCACTTCTGGTGCCTTTGTCTAGATTAGATGTAGTGGCACTGACATCTTCAAACTCCAAGCAATGAATAGGGGCCTCTGTTGCACCTTCGTCGGTTTCAACACACTGGAATGACAACAATTTGCTTACAAGTAGGTCTTCTTCACCACAAATGATGACCAATTTGTCTTCCACCGTGAATTTAAACTTTTGGTGTAGCGTGGAAGTCACTGCCTCAGCAGCGTGAATCCCCGATCTCCCCAATAAACAACTGTAGGTCGGGTTAATGTCCATCACTTGGAACGTGATGATAAACAAATGAGGTCCAACCCTAATTGGTAGATCAGTCTCACCAATTACTTGTCTTCTAGACCCATCAAAAGCTCTCACAACTAAAGCACTGACCCTCATCTCTGCTCCTTCCACCAATAACTGACTACGTGTTTTTTAGCATTACGTTGAGAGAGGAAATGGTATCCACAAGGACACTAGATAAGAGAGTGTCCGTGCAGGTGACAGAGATATGTAATGTTTTATTATGGGAAGCCCGTCCAAATGAAAATTATGTATCATTAAATCCCGGGTATCGGCTGACCGTAATATTCGTGACTACCTCGTCGAATTGATCAACAGTGATGTCCTGCATTACATGGGCAGCGTTTAGGACCTTCATCAAAGTTGATCTATGAGCCTCTGAGCTCAAGAGGAAGGATATGATTGAGATTTTGGACGGATTTTGACCCAATTGGTCCACAATTTTGAATCACTCTTCCGGATTAATTTGATGAATTTTTGACTTTCCTCGGGAGAGACATTCTCTTTGTTGTGTTTGTCGCTACTCAAAAAATAAACGACGTGAAGCGAAAAGAGAAACAGAGAGTCGCCATCGAACTTTATTTATCCCAAAAAGGGAAGGGAAAACATCGAGAAAACCCCATGAACAAAAGGATAAGGTGGTCTCGCAACTAAATTATGGGTTCAGAAGCCAGTTATGCGAAGAGAAGGTATTAGCATCCCCCACATCCATCGTACTCGATGGGAACCATTCGCTTGTCTTATGTGTAAGAATGTTTTCTAAAGGATTGCTTCCTAAGAGTGTTCTAAGAGGGAGAGAGAAGGGTAAGAAAAAAAGATTGAGAAAAGAATAAGGGGGAAAGGGAAAAGAAAAGGGTGGAAACAAAAAGGAGTCAACGTAGTTCCCTCGTTCAATGGGAAAGTCAGAGTCAACGTAGTTCGAAGGACTACGGGTGAAGAAGATGGAAGGGTGCTCGCCAAGGATTGGGGCCCTTGTGCCTACGTATCTTTACTTAAAAGAAGTGAAGAATCAGAGTGTCTGTAGTTCATGGGACTACGGTTTGTTGGTGTTTTTTATGGGCGATGCTAATATGCGCATTCTAGCAGTTAGGTGTATTGCAGGTCGCTCATGGAGTCTTATGCGTTACCTGTTTGCAATAGAACGTACGTAACATGCCCTTTTTGAAAAGGTTATATTTTCTCCATCAAGGCAAGATGTCACATTTGATTTGTGAAGGTTGATTTTAGGGGTGAAATAAGTCCTCGGATAGAAACCCCTGCGGGTAGTACCCAATTCTTTATCTCGAAATATTTGTTATGAAAATGGTGTGGCGAATATAGTCACGTCTTTGTATTCAAAGACGAGTATCGAGACCACACACGCTAAAGTGAGCATCCTAATACTCGGAGAGGAAGAAGTCTTCACTCAATCCTCTCTCTTTAGTTCAATACAAAGAGAACCTTATTCTCTTATTTAAGGTGTTTTGATTTTAATGGTAAGTGCTTTACGATAGTGAACCCTAAAGGTATCTCACGGACTCGGGATAGGACAAGGCCTTCGCCTAACCATTCTACAACCATCCAAGTTTATTAAGAAAAGGTTTGAAAATGCACTTGGTACAAGACCAAGGTTTTTAGACTCCAGGAGACAAAAGAAAGAGATAAAAGGTAATGATAAGAGAGGGTGGTGAATGGAGCAAGGTAGGTTGATGGCGATGCGCAAGGCAATCGACTTACAAGGGTGAGATACATACAAGGTTAGTGTGGGGTTTAATGGAAGCGACAAGAGATGAGAAGAGAATATCAACCCTAAGGTGAATCAAGTTAATGAGTTTTGAAAAATGACTTGACGTTGGATCAAGCCTTATTTGTTCTTTATTTTGAAAATGGTATTCTAACCTAGTTCATTTTATCTTTCTTAACAAGCAAGCAAGCATAAAAAGAAAGAAGAACTAGACTATTACATCGTAATGGGGAGAGGGATACATATAAAATACACAGGATTGCGAGAAATAAAAGGTATCATTGTCAGGTAGCCCAAGAGGAAGTCGTGTGTGTGCGAGGTGTCCTAAATTAAGCAATGAATAAGAGTTCAGACAAAAATCTCCACGCTAGGGTCTTCGCACAAAGTCTCAACTTCCAGTCTCCGAATAGTAACCACATTCCACCAATTGAAAGTTTTTTAGGGTTTTGATATTTTTATTGTGTTTTTGTGTTTTTTGAATAAGATGAACAAAAAAAAAATTAGATGACAATGATATGAATAGGATGAGATAATATGAACAGTGATATGATAATATGAACAGATAATAATGTGGAAAAAATATATTGACAGAAAAATAAAGCAAGATACTATATTAGACATAAATAAAAGTTAATTGTTAGTGTTCATCGTTAATTCTTATTAATAGGATGAATCGGGTCTACTTTAGCGCTAAGCAATCGTAGCATGATCTATGAGGAAAATCATGCTATAAGAGGCAGTTCAACTAATGTTTATGCTAATACACGATAGAGAAATGATATGCAGATCATTCTCGAAGAATCGTGTCACACGAAAAGAAAAGTTAACGATCTCGTCTTAATCACAAACTTTCGTCGATTAATCGAAGGTAACCTATCACAATCCCAAAGTATAGAAAATGATCTCAATGATCACTCACTACAGATTTGAAATAATGAAGGTTAAACAACCTCAACAATCAACATTCGCGATTCTAAAGACTTTATGGACCAAAAGAAAAGGAAATAAAATCGAAAAATAAAATTGAAATAGAAATGAAAAGGAGATGAGAAACAACATGGAAAAAGTAGATCGAGACATGAGAAATCTAGATCTAAGATAAACTAAGACCAAAAATGAAATAAATAAAAAATCTATAAAAAAAATTTAGGAAATAAATAATAGAAAATAGATTTTTTTAGAATAAAGAGAACAAGTGCAAAGGAAGTGTGCATAGAACATGTAGGGTGTGAATATGGTGGAATCATGTGGGCTTCACAAGCTCATCGTCCACCCAAAAACAAGGGGAGACCAAAAAATGAAGGAGCTGGTGATGCAAGTGGAATCAAGACGGGCTCCAAGGCCCAGATCACCAAAACAACAAAAATAAAAAAGGTGTGGCAAAAACAAGCTATGGGCCGAACGGATCATAATCATGGTTCCTCATCATCAATATAAAAAAACAAATTCTTTAATGAAGAAACAGACAATATCACCATCATCATCAACGCGTAGTGAATGCATAGTAAAGGAGAAACAAGATTTAATGTGAAACTTAGAAAAAACGACAACGAATATCATCTTTAAAATAGTTTTTCAAAAGCAAAAACAGAGAACAACAACAACACGACGACGTGCGTCTCGCTCCCACATTCAACTCGTGTAATGAACATTACTCATGAATCTCTTCGCCTGAGCTTCAATTTGCATTTGGAACTTGCTCACTCTCTCGATCACTTTGCTCGGTTCGAATCGCTTCCTTACAGGTTCGCTTTTATGTTCTGTTCTTCGTTTCTACTCAATATCTCTTCTTCTCTCTTTCTGGATTAGTTCTGATTTTGGGCTGTTCTTGGGCTTGGAGGTTGTTATTGAATGGTGGGTTGTGGGTTTGATTGAAATAGGTTGAAGGAATTGAAGTTTGAAGATGGAGCAAGGTGACTGGTCGGTTTAGGTTTAGAGGAATTTGAGCAGAGGTTCCTTGGTTCCAAAGAACTTGGTGAATGAGGGAAGAAGATGTTAAATATATAGAGGAAATATGAGGGGTCGAATGGGCAGGACGGGAAGGAAAATGATGAGTTGGATATTTAGTGATGTGTGGATTCTTCTTCGGAACAGTTTTGTTGCTACAGGACGGTGTGTCATTTTACGTGTGTGGGCTATTATTTTTGCAGGTTATGTCGTACGTAATGGTAGCAGAGGTGAGTGACACAAGGTAATGGTTTGCTTATACGGAGTATTGTAGCTGCAGTTTATGGATGTGGGCATTTCTCGCATTGTTATTTGGCTGGTGCAAATTGTATGAGATTGGAATTGTGGTTGTGTACGAATCAAATTGGTTTGTGGCATATTGTTCGCAGCAGGTAGTCGTTCGCTGGTAGCTCGTGATATGAGGTGCGATGATGCATTATGCTACAGGTTTTGTGTGTAGGTACGGTTTGCACAGGTAGAAGGTTTGTGGCTTTTCTTTTCCATTACTGAGTGTGTGCATTTGCTGCAGGTTGTGGTAATAACTTGAGTTGCGTTGAAGGCTTGCTTGGTGTCATACCCCAAATTTTGACCACAAGACTTCTCATCATTGTGAAGATCATTACCATAATATGAATGTACCATCATACCTCATCAATCTCCTCAAGGATTATTGAGCATTCACTACAATCAAGAATTAGGATTTTTGAGCCCTCTCAGAACAGTTAGGCAAAAGATAAATCAAGAAATGACATGATCTTCAACTTGTCTAAACCTCTCAAACATCCATGAAGGATCAAGAGGTCTCTCATATCAAGAATCAAGCACAAGAGTGCAACATCTCAAGCTGATTAAGCCTCAAGATCGCCAGTGTCACCAAATTAGGGTTTTGATCGATCAAGGTCTCTAGATGAAAATTTTCATCTGGGCATGAGCCAACACTTCAAAACATGACCCAAATTGTTCAAAGGGACCTCATGGACCCAATCATAGAGTCAAAATAGCCTCAGGGGAAGCATTCATCAAAAATCAGGAATTAGGGTTTCTTGACCTAATTCATCCCTAAGTTGACTTTTGAGGCAAGACATGAGCCAAGAACTCAAGAACTGATTTGAGGGTCTCAAATACACCACATTGATCCATTTACAACAATGGATTGATCCAAGAAGCTTGATTCACAAGTTTCAAATTGATCTTGACCACAATTAGGGTTTTGAAGAAAAAGTCAACTGTACCTTTGACTTTGGACCAAAACATGTTCCCAAACCTTGGGACATGCTAAAACACCTATGGAATCCATCCATTAGGTTTGAATTTGGTCAAGAACTTGATTTCATAGAGGATCACACAGTTTGGAATTCATCAGACAAAAAGTCAACTGTGCCCAAAATCAAGTTTGACTTTTTGAAAATTTTCACCAATGTGGTTCCCCTAAGTAAAAAACAATGTTAATGTATGGTTTTGATCATCATCCATCAAGAAAAATCAAGAAAAGTGAGGTTTCTTGCAAAAGGGGCAACCATAAGAAACTTAAACTTTTCTAAGTTATGGAACAAAATGGATTTGGTACCAACTTTGCAAGGTCATAACTCCCAAACCCTAAGGCCTTTTTCTTCCATCCAAAGCTCAAATGAAAGTTCACATGACATACTTCAAAAGTGTCAACTACAAAAGATTCCAATTCCTCATGGATTTTGAGTTATGGATTGATCAAAATCACAAAAACATGAAAATGACCACTTTTTCCAACACTTAGAAAATATTTTAGACATAATCTGTCTAGGTTTTTCACCAACTTTAGGGTCATTTTTCACCTTGATCCAAGCTAAACTAAGACCAATATTGGACATCAAAGTTAAAGTATGTCATGAGAGCTTTCCAAAGAGCCCAAGAGCATGAGATAACTCCACTTGAGCAAGGAGTTATGGAGTGTCCAACATGCCTTGTTGCAAACTGTTTTGCAAGACAGTTTTGGTTATTACTTGCCACACACGATTTTTCTTGTCAAGAGAAATTATCAATGCCTCTCACATTCATTGCATAGTAGAAGGAATCAAGATAAACCTGCAAATTTGAGTCAAGGAGTCAAGAAAGCTTCCAACTTGAAGTTATGGTTTTTGTCACATTATGCCTTGAATTCAAAGGCATTTATGTGCAATAGTGTACATTCAACAAAAGGACATCCCTCAGTCAAGATGCTCACATAAACAACAATAAAAATGACTGAGGAATGTGGAAATTAGTCAATTAGTAGCTGATCTATTTGGACACCTTGGTGTACCTTGCATTAGGGGTAATAATACCATTCCAAAACCATTAAACCAAGGCCTTATATTCCAATCTGAAGCTGTTCATCCAAGGCAAACCTCCTCTACTATAAATAGAGGTCACACTGCTTCATTCAGATCACAACAAAACAATTCCAACATTGTTTTCTCTGAATTCCCTCTTGTGCATCAAAATTCCAATTCTTAAGTAGTGACTATCGGGTTTTGAAATAGAAAGCAATGCAGCTTGAACTAATGATCCAAACACATCATATATACCTTATAGAAGTGATCTAAACCTCTAAATCACTTCTGTAACACCAGAATCCACATCTCCATATCTCACTTGCTTCAACATGCAGATGGATTCGAGCCAAGAGTTCTAGGGAGTTTCAAATCATTCCAAGGCTTGCAACACAATCCTTAACACCTAAGGAAGCTATCCAGATCATTGTTTCACTTCTGTAACACCTCTACAACAGAATTCGATTTCTTTTTGCAGAGGTAAGCCTTGAACCTTCAAACTCCATAAATCATGCATCATAAATGTTGCTTTAAGTTACCATCATGATTCTGGTTGCTTATAGATCATTAACCCTCAATCAATTGTTATTTATCTTGCGTGTATAAGATTTCATATAGTTCTTGCAATTTTTAGGGTTCATCTGATTATAACATGATATCTCTTGATACACTTAATTTAAATAAAATTGAAAATAGCCATCATGTTACTTGTTAAAAAACGAACGAGTTTCATTTTTACATCTTCCAAAATGGTTGAGAAACGAAGAAGATAGCATACTTTTTGCAAATCTGATGATGGTTCAAGGAAGAAGATGGCCATGGCGCCATTTTCAGGTTTTCAAAATCAATTTTCCTATATATTTTTTCATTGCCATTATATGTTTGAATTGACATTGCGCCCTAGTGGAAACACTAGTATTTGTGTGTGTGTGTGTGTGTGTGTGTGTGTGTGTGTATGTGTGTGTGTGTGTGTGTGTGTATGTATGTGTAGCGAGCGAAGGGTCTGGGGTTCGAATCCCCCTCGCCCCAGACCTTTTGGTTTTATTTTTTAAACCATTTTCAAAGGATGTTTCATATATTATCTACTCTTTCCATAGCACTATCACCACACGCACCTAGCTCAGTTGGTAAATTTTGAACCCTCTACTCCAAGGGCGTGGGTTCAAACCTTGGGAGGACCATCCCATCTTTTTTACCGCTTAATTCCTTCATTTTTTTTACAATTTCTAAATAACTTCAAAAATTAATTTATCTTTCAATTTCAATCATTTTTGGATGATTCGTTTTTTCAAAATTCACAAATATGTTAATATACTTTATGCCACAAAAAAATTAAAAAAAAAAAGATTATTTATGTAATATATTTTGAATTTTTGTAAAGAATTCCTTTTTAATTGTTTTTAAACATTTTAAATAAATTCTTTCTCTTGATTTTTCAAATTCAAATGATTTTCAAGCCATCCTATGGATAAAACATGATTTTTCAAACATTAATCCAAGCTCACAACTTGTTTGTCCACATGCTTGATAATTTTGATCATTGTAATTGATTCTTATTTAAATTAAAATGCATTTTTAAATCAAATTAGGGTTTTTATTGTCTTCACCCTCACAAACATTTTTCAAAACACTTTTGGGCCTCTTGATAGAGTGTAAGTCCCATCCCTTTGTAAATAAACCATTTTGGGCCTCAGTCATTGTATAAGTCCCGATACAATTTTAAAAATCTCGGCGCGATCGTCGTTTTCAAAGCAATTTTCATCTGGGCCTCCCCTTGTGTTGTAAGTCCCATTTTTTCTTATTTTTCAAACACTTTTGGGCCTCTAATAGAGTGTAAGACTCATCCCCCTTTGTACATAAATAATTTGGGCCTCTGCTATAGTATAAGTCCCAGTACAATTTTCAAAATAAACGGTGCAATCACTTATTTTTTCATCTGGGTCTCTCCTTGAGCTGTAAGCCCCATCTCTTGTATAAAAAATAACTTTGGGCCTTTAATAAAGTGTAAGACACATCTTTTTTTTTTGTAAAAAACAATAATTTGGGCATCAAACATTGTATAAGTCCCTCTGTGGTTTTCAAAACTACGACGCGATCGTCGCCTTTTCGAAAGAATTCATCTGGGTCTCTCCTTTAGTATAAGCCCCAAACTTCTTTTTAAAACAACTTTCCTCTTTGATTCAAATTCAAATTTAAAGTTTTTATCAAAATTTTCTTCAATTTCTTGAATAACTAACCATACAGTTGTGGTTACAATGCTTGGGCTTGCACAACTGTAAGTTCTTACTATTTCTTCTATACATACTTGTTTATATATATATATATATATATATATATATATACTTGTACACATTTGTTTAGAGTTTTCCCCAGAAATTAGGTCTAGGTCTAGATCAAACCAGTGGTTACTCTTTTAACACAGTCAAAACTAGTTCCCCATAGGAAATTCCAGATACAGTCTTGCTTCCTCTTGGGCTTATACAATATGGAACAGAGAAAGACATTATTCCCGGTGAAACTTTTCTCAAGACTGTCACAACTTAGAAATATGTGTACAAGAAATTCATTTCTCCAAAGAGGATTAATTCCCAGTGAAACCTCTTTTGAATTTCTTCAAACCCTAGAACTGTTCTGCAAAGAAATGACTTATTCCCGGTGAAACCTTTCTTGAACTTTTCGTTGGTTTGGTCCCACAGGCTTCCTAAAAGCATCCCCAGTGTAAGACTCATAGCTTTAAGGTAGCTATAAGTATTAGGGTGTAAAATTAATAAGGAAGTTAGGGGTTTTTCGATCGTTAGTCCAAATAATTATCTATAAATAACACGAAGTTACTAAGGCCATGTCGGAGTACTACCAACACCTTGGTAAGGTTAACACAATGTTCTCATAATTCTTAAATATCTACGCAAAATATTCGTATTTTGTAAAATATTTATTAAGAATTTTATAGGCTGACCGGTCGAAGCAATTGGACATTGTGCTTAAAATTAGCAGGTAAATTTTAATTATGATTTTATTTTTTTCAGTTGTTTTATATAACTTCGTTCCGCATAGAGTATTTTAGTGTGTTCAATTTTATTTTCTGATAAAACGCGTGTCCGACTGTTATTTGTTCCGGTCTCATTTTCTACGCTTTTATTTCATTTTAAAATATTTTCTTTATACTCAAGTTATCCATAATATTTTTACACGTTGGTTTTAAGTAGTATTAAAATAATAGTTTAAGTAAACTAAAGTATCATGATATTTTCTTAAGAGTCATCATGACATTAATGTGTGAGAGAGAGATCCAAGGGCTAGGGAGAACACATGTCACTTGCCATCATCTCATCAAGTGGTCATAATAAAAAATTTAAGTCTATAAAAGAGTCTTGAAGAAAATTAATTCTTACACAACACACAATTCTCTGTCTCGGCTGAAAACACCTTCACATTTTCCTTATCTCCTCTACACCATTTCACCATTTGAAAGCCCACACCTTGAGCTCGGGTATGTTTTCACTTCTATTTTTATAGTAACCAAATATCTCCCTCTTTTATCATCTTAAATAGCCAAGCTTAGAGTTCTTTTAGGAAAGGAAACTTATGGTCCTAGTTTGTTTACTAGTTTGAGTTGAATTATTAAATTGGTTGAAAATAGTGAGTTTATTTTATAAATAAAAATTCTAAAAATATGATTATAAAGTTAAATTAATTCATTATCACTATAGACCAATTTTATATGTCACTTATATATAAGGATATCAAATCTGTTTTAATGTGAAATTTAAAAAAAAAATGATTAATTTTAAAATCAAATACTAATTATATTTAATATTTTGGAATGTGTCTTAAAATTTTATTTAAAGCTAAAAAAAAATAGTTTCTTATTTGGAACTAAAATTCTATTGGATGGTTTAAATTAGTTGTTGTGTTAAGATAATTAAAGATAGCAATATTTATTTCTAAGGATAATAACTTGTTTTTTTAAATTGACCAGTGTTACGTGTTGAAAATTTTGGTATATATGTGATATAAATTTTTGTTTTGAAGCTATGGGATTTAAAGGTATAAATACTGATAATCATGTTTTAGTTTCAATCAATAATATATGTTTGAATGTTTAGTAATGCTCATACTCCAACCAACAATAAAAATAAAAGTCTTGGCACGAATTTGCATTTTTCAAAATATTTTCGTTAATTTTCATATTGAAATTTTATTTATGATACTATTATATTTTTGTTTAAGACTAGGAGTATTATTTTTATAATAAACTTGTTTGGTTGTATAAAACTAGGTGTTATCATTAAATAAAACTACTTTTGAAAAATGTAATAATTATATATATTATGATACATGCATCTCATGAGGTTTAAGTTCATTACAGTAAACTTTTATGCACACAAGTCATCTTTATTTAATATTTAATAATGTGAAGTTATAACACACCTTTCATAATTAAAACAAATGAATTATTTGGATTAAATAAATTAAATATTTGTTTACTAAAATCTATTGAAACGGTTTGGTTTAATGAAATGAGGTACTATGATTAAAATAATGGAAGTTTTGTAAACCGTAAAATTATCAGGATTTAGGCAAAGGACGTTAGTAATGTGTATGAGTACAGATTCAAAAAGAAACCTAAAGGATAGAAATTGGAATCACCTAATTTATTTGTAAGTTAAAAATTATAAATTTAACGGTAACATGCTATGTTATGTGATTTAGGGTTCGATAGTACGCGGTTTGTGAATAAAAACTATAATCGAAAATCTCGCTATGGTAAGGGCACTTTATAACGATATTATATGTGATTGAATGCACATGTGTTGGTATGAATGAATTATGTGCCCACTTGGGGGTTTTGTGATTATTGTGTGCCTGATTGAGAATGTTTAATGTTGGTGTGCCCAATTATGAATATGTGTTTATGCTATGATGCTAAACGTGTGAATATGCTTTTATATGATTTTGAATAAATATATGAATTAACATGTGGTTATGATTACGTATGATGAGATTATGTAATTGTTGCATTAGTATGTGTAGGGAAAGCATATACTCATGCATATCATAGTTGCGTGTATGTCAAGGGGACAACACCGGGTGAGGACTGTAAGGAACACAACCCACCTAATCTTGCGGGATTTTATTGAGTCGGTGTAGTAGGGAATGCTACACCTTTAGTGGAAAGGGTCCACGACTCTCTGCGAAGAG
Source organism: Lathyrus tuberosus (assembly GCA_022829125.1). Lineage (NCBI taxonomy): Eukaryota > Viridiplantae > Streptophyta > Magnoliopsida > Fabales > Fabaceae > Lathyrus > Lathyrus tuberosus. The sequence goes on along the minus strand of JALAZF010000379.1, from coordinate 1,482,307 downwards.
GTTAAATTCCGGAATTCATGCATGTGAGAGACCCGGTTAGGGCGATCACACTCATGTAGAGTCTGCATTAGGCTATTTTTGCATTCCATATATATTGAAATAATGTTATAAGTGTTATATATCATGTTATACTTGTATGCGTGTATTCTTTCATATATGCTGTTTTTAGATTGTGACCCTTCTACTACCTATATGATGCGGGTTAACGCCCACGCAGACCATGGAAGAGCCCCTGATGCCACTGGTCAAGATGACGACCGCGACTACTTGGGATTTTATTGATAGAGGACGGCTTGGTGCTTGGAGATTATACCCGGCTTCAAGTACGACATATTATTACGGGTAGGTTGTGATTGCTACTAGATATGGCGCGCTTCAGATACATCAGAGTGTGGTCTGGAAGGCACCCCATTCCCCGTTCCCATGCATGGAGTAGGCGGTGTTCCATGGGATGCTCCTATTGCCCCTCAGCCAGAGACTAGATGAGTTCTGTGGGAGAGACAATGCCTTTTTGTGGGTTGGGAGTCACTACTCTTGGAGGTTTCGATGTGGGGGGACCTTCAATACCCGTAGAGACGTTGGAGGAGGCGATGCTTCAAGCAACAACTGCTGCAGGTCTAGGATCTCTAGGGGGTCAAGAGGTACCCCACTTGGTATCTCCTCCTGGAGTTTCTTTAGGGGATGATAGTTGCTACGAGATTCCAGCTCCCTCAGTCACCCTAACTATGTGGGTTGATTTAGTCACCAGGGAGTCAGGAGATGATTATAGTATCGGGGTGTATAAGGTGACCTCCCGAGCTCGAGCCCCTTCCGAGAGCTCTTGCCTAGTTTGTGGCGAGCACTCCTGTATTTGTCCCTCCTAGCTCTTCCACCTTATTTATGGGGTCCTACTCTGACATGACTACACTGACGTAGATGATGACTAGTCGTAGTTTTTTGGTACCTTTTTGGGATGATTGTACGTGATAATATTATATTTTTAGCTAGCAGCTTTTATTATGTTATAGCTACAGTATGCCATAAGTCCATGACACACTTGTGTTTAGATGTCATGAACTAGGAGCTCTATTTTGGGTATTGTATTATTCAGGTACATACACTTTGCTTCCTCGAGAAGCCCTACTGATGCATATAGTACTATTCAGTTTGAAACAGTTGTCCTACTTTTATAATTATATGATGTAGTTCTTTTGATTATGTAGAGCCGGATTTCCATTTAATTTAACGTACTTCGTTGATTTGAAAACATATATATGCACTTGGTTCTGTTTAAAAAAAATGGGGTGTTAAATTTTGGTATCAGAGCCCGGCTTTAGATCTTTAAAGGGAAAGTGAATTAGGAAGTCATCGGTCTAGAGTCTTTTTGATTAGTGACGAGTCAATTCTAACGAATGGTTAATTTAGATTTCGTTATAGAGCTGATAAAATGAGACATTTATGGGGAAATCAGGGGAGGATCCTAATCTAAGTGTTGGTATTTGTAGGAAGAAGATGCCTCCCCGACGAGCGCCGGTATCCCCTAGGAGAAACGATCCCTCCATAGATCAAATGGCTCATGCAATGAGATGTAGAGAAGAGAGATCAAGAGATCCATGCCGCTGGATCCCGTACTCTCACCCAATTTCGTCACCAAGACCCACCTCAGTTCCATGGGGAAGGAGGTCTTGATGCTGCTGACTTATGGCTTCAAGCCTTGGAGAAGATTTTTGGAGCAATCCACTGCCCTGAGGGGGAAAGGGTGACTCTGGCCACCTATCAACTACTAGGAGATGCTGAGTATTGGTGGAGAAACACTAAGCTGATGATGGAAGGTGCCTATGAGGAGATAAACTGGGAAACCTTTAAACGTAAATTTCTAGCCAAATACTTTCCAGAGACTGCTAGGGAAAGGTACGGTGAGGAATTCCTGAAACTACGCCAAGGGGGTATGACCATCGAGGCTTATGCAAGCAAGTTTGAGTCTCTATCAAGGTTTTTTTGCTTCTTCAGAGATGGTATCGATGAAGCTTACATGTGTCGTCGTTTTCAAGATGGTTTGAGGTATGAGATGCAAGACGCAGTGGTACCTCTAGGAATCCGACAATTCCAAACGCTGGTTGAAAAATGCCAAGAGATTGAAGATATGAAGAGTAAGAGGGTAAATCGTGGAGGAAATTTTACTGTTTGAGGACCTAGCCGTCCAAATAACCATAATCATAACCGTGGTAAACAAGGGATGAAGCCTTACCAATCACCTTAGAATAATCGTGGACCAAATCGTTCTAACAATTTACCCCAAGGAAATCAAATTAGGGGGAAACAAGTGTGTTACCGTTGCGGTCAGGAAGGACACTATGCTAATGATTGCAAAGCCAATTTACCTACTTGTTTCAACTGTAAAAAGCCAGGTCACTATTCCCGCGATTGTAAGGTTCCAAAGGTGGAGTCAACATTAAAGGCAATACAGGGAGCCCGACCCCTTGCAAAAGGGCGTATCTACACTGTGGGAGCTAAGGAGAGTGACCAAGCCAATAACGTGATACAAGAGAATTGCCAAGTTGCAGGTAACACTTTAACTGCATTGATTGATACTGGGGTAACCCATTCGTTCATTTCCTTAGATTATGCAAATCGTTTGAACATGAAGATATCTCCACTGCTATTTGATTTACAAGTTACTACACCTGCCAAGAATTTAGTTGTGAGTTTAGCAAACTTACACTGTTTAGTAGTTATCCAAAATAGGGAGTTTTTGGTCAATTTAATTTGTTTACCCCTACCGTCACTCGAGATCATTCTCAGGATGGATTGGTTGTCCTATCATTATGTCATCTTGGACTGCGCTCGCAAGATGGTGTTTTTCCCTGAACCTGGAGTTGTTAAATACTTGTCTGCAAACCAACTTAGAGTGACATTGAAGGATGAAGCTCAAGAGTTTTTGTCACTATATAGTGTGGAAGTGACCCCAGACATTCAAACTGAAAATGTACGTGTGGTTCAACAATTCCAAGATGTGTTCCCATTGGAAATTCCGGGATTTCCCCAAGTACGCGAAGTGGAGTTCTTTATAGACTTACATCCTAGAACGGAACCAGTTTCAGATTCTCCTTACCGGATGGCGCCGGCAGAATTGACGGAGCTAAAGAGTCAAGTAGAGGATTTACTCACGAAAGGATTCAGCAGGCCAAGTGTGTCCCCATGGGGAGCTCCAGTTCTTTTGGTAAAGAAAAAAGATGGGCGTTCACGCTTATGTGTGGATTATCGGAAACTCAATAAGGTAACTATTGAGAACTGGTATCCCTTGCCGCGAATTGATGATTTAATGGATCAGTTGAAAGGGGCGGAAATTTTTTCAAAGATTGACTTGAAGACAGGCTACCATCAGATCAGAGTAAGGGATGAAGACATTCCAAAGATGGCATTTCGTACGCGTTATGGGCATTATGAATACCTTGTAATGTCGTTTGGAGTGACGAATGCACCCTCCATTTTTATGGACTACATGAATAGGATTTTCCATCCGTTCCTGGACAAGTTTGTGGTAGTTTTCATTGATGATATTCTGATTTACTCGAAAAACAAGGAGGAGCATAAAGAGCATCTCCGCTTGGTTTTACAAGTTTTGTGTGAGAAGGAGTTGTATGCAAATCCTTCAAAATGTGAGTTTTGGTTAGAAAAAGTGAATTTTCTAGGTCATGTCATATCAAAGGAAGGAATAGCAGTGGATCCTGGGAAAATTGAGACTGTGCTTGCATGGGATCAGCCGAAAACAGTTACAGATATACAAAGTTTTGTAGGTTTGGCTGGTTATTACCGAAGATTCATTGAAGGATTTGCAAAGATTGTGGCACCAATGATGCAACTTACAAGGAAGGATCAACCATTTTCTTGGACCGAGAAGTGTGAAACCAGTTTCCAATTGCTGAAAGAGCGATTGATAACATCACCGGTATTAGTTTTACCACAGCCAGATGAACCTTATGAAGTTTATTGTGATGCATCTCATCAAGGGCTTGGATGTGTACTAATGCAACATAAGAAAGCAGTAGCGTATGCATCGCGACAATTAAAAACTCATGAAAGGAACTATCCCACGCACGACTTAGAGCTTGCAGCAGTGGTCTTTGCCCTGAAAATCTGGAGACATTATCTTTATGGGTGTACTTTTATCGTGTTCAGTGACCATAAAAGTTTGAAATATCTTTTCGACCAAAAAGAGTTGAACATGAGGCAGAGGAGGTGGATGGAAACACTCAAGGATTTCGATTACACACTACAATACCACCCTGGGAAGGCGAATGTTGTAGCAGATGCGTTGAGCAGGAAGAGTGTTTCCGCATTGTCGACTGTCATGGCAAATCAACAAAGATTGTTGGAAGTATTTCGAGACCTACATTTAAATGTGGAGTTTGCACCGGGAGCTTTGAAGCTTGGAATGATTAAAGTATCAAATGGATTATTGGAAGACATTACGAGTTATCAAGATGACAACTTAATTGTAGAAAAAAAGAATTTGATCATTCGAGGAACCACCACAGAATTCAAGGTAGGAGAAGACAATATTTTAAGATGCAATGGTAGGGTGTGTGTGCCCAACGCAAAGGAACTAAGAAAAACTATCCTAGAAGAAGCTCATAAGAGTAAGTTGAGTATTCACCCAGGGGCAACTAAAATGTACCAGGATCTGAGGCAGGATTTTTGGTGGCCAGGTATGAAGAGACACATAGCAGAATATGTTGCATCCTGCTTGACCTGTCAGAAGGCAAAGGTAGAACAACAGAGGCCGGCAGGGATGTTACAATCATTAGACATTGTAACACCCTTCTAACCCAACATAATATACGCAATAAGTATACTTAAATGAATCAGAGTACATCATAAAAAGGTGTCACATTTCTTCATAAAACATCAATTAAAACATCCTGCCCCGTAACACGGGTTTTCAAATCATTGTTAAAATAATAGTTTCTTTAGTAATATCCACAACTAAATTCAAACTTTACAGCGGAATCATAAATTCAAATATCTTCTTATATTTCATCAAAACATCAAGACCCTTGGGCCATTGTCAACAATCATCATCAATTAAAATTGGTATATGGTAACTCATAAGAATCATTCTAACAAACAACATAATATCCACTTAAGCGTTTCCCCACCCGATGTTACATCTATCAGAGCAAGACACCATACACCTCTACGAAAATAAGCTAAACAACTCCAAGCTAGAACTTCACGCTCCGAGAAGCTACTCCTGAATATCTGTATGTTACCCACATAGAGGCAACATTCAAACAGGTAGGGTGAGTAATCATAATTCATATAAAGAAAAGACATTAACGGGTCAACATTCGTCTTAAACAAACATCATGGCAACTCACCCAAAACATCATATAAATCACCAAGTCATCGACATCACAAACATGCAATCATATAATGCCACCAAGAATGAAATGCAACGTCATAAAATGCATGTGGTACCAAATCGTCAGAATAATGGACACTAGGCCATCAACCCTCCACGAGGGAGCACGTCACAAACTACTCCAAACCGCACAATGGGATTGAAGCCACCACTGGACCGAAGTCCTAACATCGTCACTGGACCGAAGTCCTAAAATCGTCAATAGACCAAAGTCTGAATGCTATGAATGCATGATGCACAACGTCACAATCATGAACATCAATAAAAGTCATTACATGCATCATTATTCGTCAAAACCTCATGTTTCTCATATCATCATTAATTCATGGAAACATCATATTATAGCATCACTACTTCGTTTCACACTACATCATCCCAATTCATTTGATCGTCATGCTCGTCACATAGCATGTATGAACATCAAAACATGGACATCATCTATTTATTCCGTCATAGCATCATTATAGTAACATCATTCACATAACACATACCCTTATAAGAAATCAATGCATAATCATCATATAAGTTCCCACATATATTTAACATCATAAAACAATAACACCCTATCGTTATAATCTAGATCAATATAAGCATCGTATAGTCTTCAACACATAGCATCATATTTACAACAACAATACCCCACAACATTCGACTATATCACAAACAACCATGATTACCTTTACCGGTTAATTCACACCACATCATACCATAACCACTCAACAACATCCTCACGCAACATTATAAGCAACAACTATCACAGTTTCATGGTATGCCATAACAACTTAACAACAACATCATACAACCTCATAATTCACAATCACAACACACATTCATGCGACCGATGTCCACATTTCACGGTTCGACACATTGGAACATACAAGAAAACACACATGGCTCGTCGAATAGTTGGAAATCTATAATTGAAAACAATTTTAACATAAAGTACATAAAGTCAGATTTACAAAGATTCGAACGGCGACTCAAACGGACTTACGAATCAAAAGTTACGAATTTTCGAAGTTTTGAAAATAAGCTGCCCGAGGGGATTAGCACGCTAAACGGGGCTAAGCGCCCTCTGCGAATTGGTCAAAAATTTATGCGATGACAACACTTCTCCCACCTCGATTTCATACCCTTAAACTGCATTTTTCACCCCTATTAACACAAATTAAGTCACTATAACCTATATCTAACACACATACATCAATCACAACAACCACAACACAACAAATCATCAAAATCATCACTTTTAACTCTAAACCCTAGGTTTTCCCCCCAAAACCCCAATCACCCACCAACACCTAATCTTTATATCAAAATATTGCAAAGTGATACTCCCCATACCTTAGAGTCTTGATTCTTTCGATCTTCTCTTGGAGTTTCGCTGGAATTCTTCTATGCCCTAGCCTCCTTCTCACTTGTTCTTCAGAGCACTTTTGCCTCTTCCTAAAAAATAATACGAATAATGAATTCCTTTCACTATTCTCTCTTTAAATACCCCTAAATGTGCTCTTCCCATTATACCCTCACTTATCCATCCCTAATGACCAACATACCCTCAATACTCCTAATTCTATTATTTTAAATAATAAGCAATAATTTGAATAATACTATTTGATTATTCTTACTATTAATATTATTAAAATAATTTCACCACAATGCATTCGTGCCACATAACCACATATCGTCAAAATCACCTTATATCGTCAAATAAGCAACAATTAATCATAATCGAATTTGGGGTGTTACAACTCTCCCCCACTTAAAGAATTTTCGCCCTCGAAAATTACTCGAAGAAAACAGAGTCAGATACGACTCCCTCATCGGATCTTCATGCCCCCCTATGTCCAACACACGAGCCATCAACAAATCCTCCAAGGACTTGATACTCCTCTCTGTCTGACCATCCATCCGCAGATGCTAAGCAGAACTCATCCTCAACTCAATGCCCAACGCATCTTGCAAATTCTTCCAAAACCTCGACGTAAATCAAGGATCTCCATCCTAAGTAACTCCGTAGTTCCCTCAATGTACATCTCAGCTAATTCCTGAATAGAATTATTAATATTCATTGGTAAATGAGTTGACTTCGTCAATCCCTCCACGATCATCCAAATCGAGTCATTCCCCTTCGCGGCCTTCGGTAAACCCGACACAAATCCATGGAAATACTATTCCATTTCCATTTTGGAATATTCAACATCTGCATCAGACCCAAAGACCTCTGATGTTCCGTCTTTAGCTTCGGATAAGTCAAACACACATACACAATTCGATAACATCCCTCTTCACGAATACTCTTCTCAATTTTTTTGGAACATCTGGTATACACACTCTACCTCAGAACCTCAACACGCCATTTTCATCAATTCGGAATTCACCTCCGTTACCTTAGTTAATTAAAATCGACTAATCAACCAACTTCAAGTCAAATCGCTGACATACTTTGATTTCTCCCAGAATCGCCATAGTCAGTTTCAACATACTCGACTTCACACTGTCAGGAGTCCCAACACATACTAAACTCACATCTCTGAACTGCTCGATCAACTCCAGTCTTCCTCACCTTAAGCATCGACATATGCAATAACTCCCTACTCAACGCATCAGCTATTACTTTTGCTTTACCAGGGTGTTAACTTAAATCTAAATCATAGTCTTTCATCAACTCCAACCACCTTTTATGCCTCACATTCAACTGCTTGATTCAACAAGTACTTCAAGCTTCCATGATCACTGAACACTTCAAACATAAAGCCAAAAAGATAATGTCTCCAAATTTTCATCACAAACCCCGAGGTTGCTAATTCTAAGTCGCGCGTAGGATAATTTCTCTCGTGAACTCTTAATTGTCTGGAAGCGTAAGCAACAACCCGACCATCCTGTATCAACGATCCACCAAGACTCATCTTAGACGCATCACATTACCCCACAAAAGACTCACTTGGATTAGGAAAAATCAATATCAGAGCGGTCGTCAATTTTCTTCATCCGGCATAGAAAACTCCCTTCGCATGCAACATCTCACATATACGCTTTGCCCCATTCTATATACTAAGTCAACGGTAATGTCGACTTAGAAAAACTTTCAATAAACTTGCGATAGCAACTTGCTAATCCCATAAAGCTTCTTATTTCAGTAGCCGACTTCAGAGTCTCCCACTGCAACACAACATCAATTTTAGAAATATCAATAGCTATTCCACCATTAGAAATCACCTGACCAAGGAACTTACTGTCTACAACCAGAACTCACATTTTGACAGTTTTGCATACAACTTCTTCTCCCTCAATACCTACAACACAACTCGCAATTGTTCTTCGTGTTCTTCTTCTCACTTAGAATATATCAGAATATCGTCAATGAACACCACCACAAACTTATCCAAATATTTATGGAAAATCCGATTCATATATTCCATGAACACGCCAGGTGCATTGGATACACCAAACGACATCACAGTGTACTCATGGTGACCGTACCTCATCCTGATAACTGTCTTCGGAGTATCTTTAATTTCTTACTTCACTGCCAATGTGGCTATCTCCTTTATTCTTGATAGTCATCTCGTTTACGTCCCAACAACATCATTAACAAATCACTACAATTGGACCTTATAATCAACATCATGTTTATCCTCAATTAGCATGTCGTAACATAGCGACATCACTAAATAACCATCATACTCCTCATGTAACATACAACACAAGTTACAACAACATCCCAGCTTTACAAAACATAGTTATGCATAATTCCACTTAATTTCAATAATTAAAAAAATGAGGTTTTCAGTCCCAGGCCGCGCTAAGCGAGCCCTATCCGCGCTAAGGGCGCTACTCACTGCCTCGAGGAGGCGAAATTCCTCCAGACCGCGCTAAGTGAGCCCATCCGTGCAAAGCGCGCTCTGTGATTTTGGCAAAAAACCCTGTTATCTCATGGGAACACATCCAAAAGTCATACACCTTAGATAAATCATCAACCACTGCATTTCCTTATGCCTTCAAAGAAACCCACGTCGTAAACACTTTTGTACCATCCTTCACAAACTTATCCACTTGCTTAACGGAACAAACAACTCTTCACCTTTGCCGAACTTAAATTCATGCTCTGGAGATAAGTTGTGGGTCTCTTCAGGAAAACATCAGGAATTACACACCACTGGCATATCACTAGCCGTCGTATTACTCTCTATGTCCCCGAGAAGCAAACATCAACAATACCTGATCATTCAACCTCGAGACATTCCAACTTGACCGACAGACAAGAAACTCGAACTCTCTTCATCTTCAAGTATAATAATATGCATCGACTCATCAAAACCATCTGTAAGCACCCATCTCAACTCCAATCGATTTTTACCGCACACACCATCTAAGCTGGAAAGACACGTCTAACCCATCCAACATGATTCCGTCTACTATCGACAAGAGATTAAGGGTGATCAGTTCCTCAATTTGCCAATAGATAGCCGACAATCACGATGGGGCATAAACCATACCTCCCAAACTCCAGTAGCGTTCCTTGCATCTTGTGCACTAAACTACCTAATGCATAAATCCTTAGTTGACATAAGCCTTATCTCCGCATTCCCTCCGGAATCGAGAACAGCACCGTCCTAATAACATTTGTACTCTTGCAATCCAATACACACTGAGCCAACATTCCAAAACCAAAACATCTCAGAGAAGCAATAGCTTCTCCCCCACTTGTTTCAAGCCAACACTTGGAGGCAAACGGTTTGAAAACAAGCAAGTACCGACAGTGTTTCACACACATGTCGCGCACTAAGGAAGAAACATCCTTAGACAACCTGGCCGGATAGACTAACCTGCTCTGATATCACTAATGTAACACCCTTCTAACCCAACATAATACACGCAATAAGTATACTTAAATGAATCAGAGTACATCATAAAAAGGTGTCACATTTCTTCATAAAACATCAATTAAAACATCCTGCCCCGTAACACGGGTTTTCAAAACATTGTTAAAATAATAGTTTCTTTAGTAATATCCACAACTAAATTCAAACTTTGCAGCGGAATCATAAATTCAAATATCTTCTTATATTTCATCAAAACATCAAGACCCTTGGGTCATTGTCAACAATCATCATCAATTAAAATCGGTATATGGTAACTCATAAGAATCATTCTAACAAACAACATAATATCCACTTAAGTGTTTCCCCACCTGATGTTACATCTATCAGAGCAAGACACCATACAACTCTACAGAAATAAGCTAAACAACTCCAAACTAGAACTTCACGCGCCGAGAAGCTACTCCTGAATATCTGCACGTTACCCACATAGAGGCAACATTCAAACAGGCAGGGTGAGTAATCATAATTCAATATAATTCATATAAAGAAAAGACATTAACGGGTCAACATTTGTCTTAAACAGACATCATGGCAACTCACCCAAAAAATCATATAAATCACCAAGTCATCGACATCACAAACATGCAATCATATAATGCCGCCAAGAATTAAATGCAACGTCATAAAATGCACGTGGTACCAAATCGTCATAATAATAGACACTAGGCCATCAACCCTCCACGAGGGAGCACGTCACAAAATACTCCAATCCGCACAATGGGATTGAAGCCACCAATGGACCGAAGTCCTAACATCGTCACTGGACCGAAGTCATATAATCGTCAATAGACCGAAGTCTAAATGCTATGAATGCATGATGCACAATGTCACAATCATCAACATCAATAAAAGTCATTACGTGCATCATCATTCGTCAAAACCTCATGTTACTCATATCATCATTAATTCATCGAAACGTCATATTATAGCATCACTACTTCGTTTCACACTACATCATCCCAATTCAATTGATCGTCATGCTCGTCACATTGCATGTATGAACATCAAAACATGCACATCATCTATTTATTTCGTCATAACATCATTATAGTAACGTCATTCACATAACTCATACCCTTATAAGAAATCAACGCATAATCATCATATAAGTTCCCACATATAATTAACATCATAAAACAACAACACCCTATCGTTATACTCTAGATCAACATAAGCATCATATAGTCTTCAACACATAGCATCTTATTTACAACAACAATACCCCACAACATTCGACTACATCACAAACAACCACTATTACCTTTATCGTTTAATTCACACCACATCATACCATAACCACTCAACAACATCCTCAAGCAACATTATAAGCAACAACTATCACAATTGCATGGTATGCCACAACAACTTAACAACAACATCATACAACCTCATAATTCACAATCACAACACACATTCATGCGACCGATGTCCACATTTCACAGTTCGACACATTGGAACATACAAGAAAACACACATGGCTCGTCGATTAGTTGGAAATCTATCATTGAAAACAATTTTAACATAAAGTACATAATGTCAGCTTTCCAACGATTCGAACGGCGACTCAAACGGACTTACGAATCAAAAGTTACGAATTTTTGAAGTTTTGAAAACAAGCTGCCCGAGGGGACCGCGCTAAGCGCGCTAAACGGGGCTAAGCGCCCTCTGCGAATTGGTAAAAAATTTATGCGATGACAGCACTTCTCCCACCTCAATTTCAGACCCTTAAACTGCATTTTTCACCCCTATTAACACAAATTAAGTCACTATAACCTATATCTAACACACATACATCATTCACAACAACCACAACACAACAAATCATCAAAATCATCACCTTTAACTCTAAACCCTAGGTTTTTCCCCCAAAACCCCAATCACCGACCAACACCTAATCTTTATATCAAAATATTGCAAAGTGATACTCCCCATACCTTAGAGTCTTGATTCTTTCGATCTTCTCTTGGAGTTTCGCCAAAATTCTTCTATGCCCTAGCCTCCTTCTCACTTGTTCTTCATAGCACTTTGCCTCTTCCTCAAAAATAATACGAATAATGAATTCCTTTCACTATTCTCTCTTTAAATACCCCTAAATGTGCTTTTCCCATTATACCCTCACTTATCCATCCCTAATGACCAACATACCCTCAATACTCCCACTTCTATTATTTTAAATAATAAATAATAATTTGAATAATACTATATGATTATTCTTACTATTAATATTATTAAAATAATTTCACTACAATGCATTCGTGCCACATAACCACATATCGTCAAAATCACCTTATATCCTCAATTAAGCAACAATTAATCATAATCGAATTTGGGGTGTTACAACCCTCCCCCACTTAAAGAATTTTCGCCCTCGAAAATTACTCGAAGAAAACAGAGTCAGATACGACTCCTTCATCGGATCTTCATGCCCCCCCCCCATTTCCAACACACGAGCCATCAACAAATCCTCCATGGACTTGATACTCCTCTCTGCCTGACCATCCGTCCGCGGATGCTAAACAGAACTCATCCACAACTCATTGCCCAACGCATCTTGCAAATTCTTCCAAAACCTCGACGTAAATTGTGGATCTCCATCCCAAGTAACTCCGTAGTTCCCTCAACGTACATCTCAGCTAATTCCCGAATAGAATTATTAATCTTCATTGGTAAATGAGTTGACTTCGTCAATCCCACCATGATCATCCAAATCGAGTCGTTCCCCTTCGCCGCCTTCGGTAAACCCGACACAAATCCATGGAAATACTATTCCATTTCCATTCTGGAATATTCAACATCTGCATCAGACACAAAGACCTCTGATGTTTTGTCTTTAGCTTCGGATAAGTCAAACACACATACACAATTCGATAACATCCCTCTTACGAATACTCTTCTCAATTTTTTTGGAACATCTGGTATACACACTCTACCTCAGAACCTTAACACACCATTTTCATCAATTCGGAATTCACCTCCGTTACCTTAGTTAATTAAAATCGACTGATCAACCAACTTCAAGTCAAATCGCTGACATACTTTGATTTCTCCCAGAATCCCCATAGTCAGTTCCAACATACTCGACTTCACATTGTCAGGAGTCCCATCACATACTAAACTCACATCTCTGAACTGCTCGATCAACTCCAGTCTTCGTCACCTTAAGCATCGACATATGCAGTAACTCCCTACTCAACGCATCAGCTATTAATTTTGCTTTACCAGGGTGTTAACTTAAATCCAAATCATAGTCTTTCATCAACTCCAACCACCTTTTATGCCTCACATTCAACTCTTTGATTCAACAAGTACTTCAAGCTTCCATGATCACTGAACACTTCAAACATAAAGCCAAAAAGATAATGTCTCCAAATTTTCATCACAAACCCCGAGGTTGCCAATTCTATGTCGCGCGTAGGATAATTTCTCTCGTGAACTCTTAATTGTCTGGAAGCGTAAGCAACAACCCGACCATCTTGTATCAATGATCCACCAAGACTTATCTTAGACGCATCACATTACCCCACAAAAGACTCACTCGGATTAGGAAAAATCAATATCGGAGCGGTCCTCAGTTTTCTCCTTCCGGCCTAGAAAACTCCCTTCGCATGCAACATCTCACACATACGCTTTCCCCCTTTCGAGTTAACTAAGTCAACGGTAATGTCGACTAAGAAAAACTTTCAATAAACTTGCGATAGCAACTTGCTAATCCCATAAAGCATCTTATTTCAGTAGCCGACTTCAGAGTCTCCCACTGCAACACAACATTAATTTTAGAAAGATCAATAGCTATTCCACCATTAGAAATCACCTGACCAAGGAACTTACTGTCTACAACCAGAACTCACATTTTGACAGTTTTGCATACAACTTCTTCTCCCTCAATACCTACAACACAACTCGCAATTGTTCTTCGTGTTCTTCTTCTCACTTAGAATATATCAGAATATCGTCAATGAACACCACCACAAACTTATCCAAATATTTATGGAAAATCCGATTCATATATTCCACGAACACGCCAGGTGCATTAGATACACCAAACGACATCACAGTGTACTCATGGTGACCGTACCTCATCCTGATAACTGTCTTCGGAATATCTTTAATTTCTTACTTCACTGCCAACGTGGCTATCTCCTTTATTCTTGATAGTCATCCCATTTATGTCCCAACAACATCATTAACAAATCACTACAATTGGACATTATAATCAACATCATGTTTATCCTCAATTAGCATGTCGTAACATAGCGACATCACTAAATAACCATCATACTCCTCATGTAACATACAACACAAGTTACAACAACATCCCAGCTTTACGAAACATAGTTATGCATAATTCCACTTAATTTCAATAATTAAAAAATTGAGGTTTTCAGTCCCAGGCCGAGCTAAGCGAGCCCCATCCGCGCTAAGCGCGCTCTGCGATTTTGGCAGAAAACCCTGTTATCTCATGGGAACACATCCAAAAGTCACACACCTTAGATAAATCACCAACCACTGCATTTCCTTATGCCTTCAAAGAAACCCACGTCGTAAACACTTTTGTACCATCCTTCACAAACTTATCCACTTGCTTAACGGAACAAACAACTCTTCGCCTTTGCCGAACTTAAATTCATGCTCTGGAGATAAGTCGTGGGTCTCTTCAGGAAAACATCAGGAATTACACACCACTGGCATATCACTAGCCGTCGCATTACTCTCTATGTCCCCGAGAAGCAAACATCAACAATTCCTGATCATTCAACCTCGAGACATTCCAACTTGACCGACAGACAAGAAACTCGAACTCTCTTCATCTTCAAGTATAATAATATGCATCGACTCATCAAAACCATCTGTAAGCACCCATCTCAACTCCAATCGATTTTTACCGCACACACCATCTAAGCTGGCAAGACACATCTATCCCATCCAAAATGATTCTGTCTACTATCGACAAGAGATTAAGGGTGATCAGTTCCTCAATTTGCCAATAGATAGCCGACAATCACGATGGGGCATAAACCATACCTCCCAAACTCCAATAGCGTTCCTTGCGTCTTGTGCACTAAACTACCTAATGCACAAATCCTTAGTTGACATAAGCCTTATCTCCGCATTCCCTCCGGAATCGAGAACAGCACCGTCCTAATAACATTTGCACTCTTGCAATCCAATACACACTGAGCCAACATTCCAAAACCAAAACATCTCAGAGAAGCAATAGCTTCTCCCCCACTTGTTTCAAGACAACACCTGGAGGCAAACGGTTAGAAAATAAACAAGTACCGACAGTGTTTCACACACATGTCGCGCACTAAGGAACAAACATCATTAGACAACCTGGCCGGATAGACCAACCTGCTCTGATACCACTCATGTAACATCCTTCTAACCCAACATAATATACGCAATAAGTATACTTAAATGAATCAGAGTACATCATAAAAAGGTGTCACATTTCTTCATAAAACATCAATTAAAACATCCTGCCCCTTAACACGGGCTTTCAAAACATTGTTAAAATAATAGTTTCTTTAGTAATATCCACAACTAAATTCAAACTTTGCAGCGGAATCATAAATTCAAATATCTTCTTATATTTCATCAAAACATCAAGATCCTTGGGTCATTGTTAACAATCATCATCAATTAAAATCGGTATATGGTAACTCATAAGAATCATTCTAACAAACAACATAATATCCACTTAAGCGTTTCCCCACCCGATGTTACATCTATCAGAGTAAGACACCATACAACTCTACGGAAATAAGCTAAACAACTCCAAGCTAGAACTTCACACGCCGAGAAGCTACTCCTGAATATCTGCATGTTACCCACGTAGAGGCAACATTCAAACAGGCTGGGTGAGTAATCATAATTCAATATAATTCATATAAAGAAAAGACATTAACGGGTCAACATTCGTCTTAAACAAACATCATGGCAACTCACCCAAAACATCATATAAATCACCAAGTCATCGACATCACAAACATGCAATCATATAATGCCACCAAGAATGAAATGCAACGTCATAAAATGCATGTGGTACCAAATCGTCATAATAATGGACACTAGGCCATCAACCCCCCACGAGGGAGCACGTCACAAAATACTCCAATCCGCACAATGGGATTGAAGCCACCACTGGACCGAAGTCCTAACATCGTCACTGGACCGAAGTCCTAAAACCTTCAATAGACCGAAGTCTAAATGCTCTGAATGCATGATGCACTATGTCACAATCATCAACATCAATAAAAGTCATTACGTGCATCATCATTCGTCAAAACCTCATGTTACTCATATCATCATTAATTCATCGAAACATCATATTATAGCATCACTACTTCGTTTCACACTACATCATCCCAATTCATTTGATCGTCATGCTCGTCACATTGCATGTATGAACATCAAAACATGCACATCATCTATTTATTCCGTCATAGCATCATTATAATAACATCATTCACATAACTCATACCCTTATAAGAAATTAATGCATAATCATCATATAAGTTCCCACATATAATTAACATCATAAAACAACAACACCCTATCCTTATACTCTAGATCAACATAAGCATCATATAGTCTTCAACACATCGCATCATATTTACAACAACAATACCCCACAACATTCGACTACATCACAAACAACCACTATTACCTTTACCGGTTAATTCACACCACATCATACCATAACCACTCAACAGCATCCTCACGTAAAATTATAAGCAAAAACTATCACAATTGCATGGTATGCCACAACAACTTAACAACAACATCATACAACCTCATAATTCACAATCACAACACACATTCATGCGACCGATGTCCACATTTCACGGTTCGACACATTGGAACATACAAGAAAACACACATGGCTCGTCGAATAGTCAGAAATCTATCATTGAAAACAATTTTAACATAAAGTACATAAAGTCAGCTTTCCAACGATTCGAACGGCGACTCAAACGGACTTACGAATCAAAAGTTACGAATTTTCGAAGTTTTGAAAACAAGCTGCCCGAGGGGACCGCGCTAAGCGCGCTAAACGGGGCTAAGCGCCTTCTGCAAATTGGTCAAAAATTTATGCGATGACAGCACTTCTCCCACCTCGATTTCATACCCTTAAACTGCATTTTTCACCCCTATTAACACAAATTAAGTCACTATAACCTATATCTAACACACATACATCATTCACAACAACCACAACACAACAAATCATCAAAATCATCACCTTTAACTCTAAACCCTAGGTTTTCCCCCCAAAACCCCAATCACCCACCAACACCTAATCTTTATATCAAAATATTGCAATGTGATACTCCCCATACCTTAGAGTCTTGATTCTTTCGATCTTCTCTTGGAGCCTCCTTCTCACTTGTTCTTCAGAGCACTTTTGCCTCTTCCTCAAAAATAATACGAATAATGAATTCCTTTCACTATTCTCTCTTTAAATACCCCTAAATATGCTCTTCCCATTATACCCTCACTTATCCATCCCTAATGACCAACATACCCTCAATACTCTCACTTCTATTATTTTAAATAATAAACAATAATTTGAATAATACTATATGATTATTCTTACTATTAATATTAAGATAGTTTAACCGGTGCTGCACTCAAATGGTACATGGGTTTAAACCGCACTAGGATCGTCACTTTTTGAGATCTTGGGGCAGCCTTCGTTCAACATTATAAGTATGAAGGTGTGAAAAACGCAAGAAAGGGGGGTTTGAATTGGTTTTTCAAAATAAAAATTGTTTCTTTAAAATAAACTCCTTTTATAAGACTCTTTCTTTTAACAATAATGACCTATGTTGAGAACAAAGAGATAAGCACGTTATATTTATACTAGTTCACTTGAGAAACACTCAAGTTAATCTAGTCCACCCGCCAAGGTGATTTTTCCTCTCTCAACGAGGTCTTAATCCACTATTCAATCAAATCAGTACAATGCACTAGCCAAAATGCTGGTGACTAACACAACCTCTAAAACTCTCAAGTTTTAGACTTCTCAAGTAATACAACCTCACAGGTCTTACTCAAGGAACAACCTCTAAGACTACGCATCCTAGACTTCTCAAGAAATACAACCACACGGTCTTTCTCAAGGAACACAAACCTAAGTTTGAATAAATTTCGTTTACAGACAAGTGCTTCTTAAACAAGCTGAAAATGTAAACACGTTTTGACCAGATTGACTTAAGAAAGATTTCAGTTAGAAAGAATATTGCAATAGCATTCGTGTGTATCTTTCTTCAAGTCTTTTGCTTCTTTTATAGTAGTGTAGAAAGAGCCGTTGAAAGATAATCATGATAGCTATCTAGGCTGGTGGCTAGAAGCGTGAGGACAGATAAAAACTTTTGCATGCTGCGCGTCCTATTTTTGTCAGAATATCTTTGATTGTACCGTTGCACTGTTACCAAGATATTTTTGCTTTGTATTGAGGTACAGCTGTACTACGTAGCTTTGTCTTCTTAGCTTCTCAACTTCATAGGCTTTTTACGAGCATGAGTAAGAAGGGAAAACATAGCTTGGTTCTTTAAGATTTTCAAGTCTTAGAATCCTCAGAGCAGCATCTTCAGAGTCTTCAGCACTTGGTCTTCAGAACCTTGTTCGCTTGGTGTGTTGTCTTCATATCTTCAGAGGCTTCTGATAGTATCTGGTTGAAGCATGAATAGATACTATGGTTAGGTCTTCAGAACCTTAATCAGAGAGCATAAGTCTTCAGCATCTGGACTTCGTTCTATCAGAACCTTTGTCTTCAGATCCTCAAAACTCGTTCTCTTTTCCTTTTGTATCAGAGTCTTGTGAGCTTCATATTAGCTTAAAAATGAGTTCTGCTTTTCAAGTTTATAGGCGAAGTATTTTCCTTTAAGCATTGTGTTCGCGCCAATTACGAAAGCATAACCTGTTTGTTAAGTTCTCACAAATAACACACATTAGTTGTACAAAATTGTTCATACAGAAATACTCATTTGATATCATCAAAACTTAGAGATAATATTGCAGAACCAAATCTTGTTCTCACAAAGTATAACCTGGACATGGCACCAGACAGAGATCAACTCAGAGCAATGTCGCAGAAGGACAAGGCAACTTTTAAGGAATATGCTCAGAGATGGCGTGAAATTGCTGCCCATGTTTATCCCCCTCTTAAGGAAAAAGAGATGACAAAGATCTTTTTGAAAACCTTGAGCTCATTCTGTTACGACCGAATGATCGCTAGTGCGCCTAACGACTTTACGGAGATGGTGAACATGGGAGTACGCCTTGAAGAGGCTGTCCAAGAAGGACGTTTAGTCAAAGATGCATGACCATCTAGCAGTACCAAAAGATACGGTAGTGCTTTCCCTAAGAAAAAAGAGCAAGATATTGGTAATATCTCTCTCATAAAGCAAAGGCGAATGTATTAACCAGTAGCAACAATAACTCCTGCTATCAACCCTGAGCCAGTTCCAACGTATCAACCTCAGGTTGCTCAGAGTCAACCGAATCAACAACAGTATCAGCAAAGGACACCATAGCCTCTTCAGCAGGCTCGTTCTCAGTAGAACAATAACCATCGTACGACACGACCATCAGGGTTCGACCCTATACCAATGTTGTACGTAGAACTGTTTCCGCTACTACTGGTCAAGGGGCACGTCCAAACCAGGTCTCCTCTTACAGTACCAAAAAATTCACCTTTTTGGTTCAAAGCAGATCAAACCGCCCCTTACCATCAAGGAGGACCGGGGCATAATATAGAAAACTGTCTCAGCTTCAAATCTGATATGCAGAATCTTGTCAGGAACGGGGTCCTATCTTTCAAGGATACAAATCCAAATGTTCAGACGAACTCATTGCCTCAACACGAGAAGGCTGCAGTAAATTTGATAGAGGAAGGATCTAACCACAACTATCAAATTCATGATGCACTCCTATTAGGAACCAATCTGGTCAAAATGCAATCAGCTCTACAAGAACAGATGGATCTCGGATAGATCCAAGATCACAGAACCCGTGAGGTCAATATGGCCCATGCAAATCCTAACATTGTCCAGAACCAAAACATTCTGGCAATGAATGTCAACTTGGTGGCAATGCACTCAAGGCAAAGTCAATACCATGACCTGCCACGACACGATTACAATTCCTGTCCGATCTGCTCAATAAACAATCAGGGATACTCTTTTGTACAAGAGGCCCTCCAGCATCAAATGGATCTCGAATGGTTTCAGGATTACCGTGATAGGAGTCATTATCAAGTTAATATGATTTAAATATTGGATATTCGCCTGATGAATACCAGCCTGATAGGTTTACATGCTAAGCAGGTCAGGCTCGGTTTTTTGGCTTCACATGATTATCAGAACTATAAAGTATGTCGTAAGGACGACTAAGGATGTGCACTTGTCCAAAGAACACTTCAACACTTGTTGAACCACTGGTGACTTCCGATCTACTTAGATGAAGACACACAACAAATCTGTATGACTGACGGGAATCCTACTAGGCATCAAACTCAGGGTGTTCGATCGATGGAAACAGATCTAGTGAGGTTGCACTGCATACAAAGCGGATGTGGTCGGGTGCCACCATACAACTATGAGCGTTGTAGAGTTTGCTCAGAGAACAACCAAGGATGTTATCTTGTACGGTCAACTTTTCAAAATCAGGTGGACCGAAAAGAGAATCGATCGTGTTTAAGTTCTGGGTCGACCAACATAATGTCAGACTATTTCCCTGATCAAAGTAAAGATGTCATCATAATCTCTGATCATAAGAGGACCAAAGACGTTTGCGCCATAATCCCGCTACATCCATGAATCAAGAGTTCCTCTCGATAGTAGAAAGATTCCTAACCTCGAACCAATTGAGGCCGGCTATGATGGTCAGAAAAATCAAAAGGCTCCTGTGGTTATCTATCTGTCAGGACCAATACCATACAAATCAGATAAGGTTATCCATTACAAATACAATGCAACAACCATCGAGAATGGAAAGGAAACTCCATTACCCTCCGTCGTAAACATTGCAGACGTCAGTCGAGTAACACGAAGCGGTCGGATCTTCAACAGAGGAGTTGGAGAACCCACCAGAGAAAAGAAACCTCAAAAAAAAGTTCCAAACCAACCAGTCGGGAAATCCAGTAATCCCGACCTTTCAAAGAACAATGATGAGATGCTGAAGCTCATCCAGAAGAGCGAGTATAACATTGTAGACCAACTATTGCAAACTCCTTCAAGAATCTCTGTGCTATCTCTCTTGCTCAGTTCCGAAGCTCACAGAGAAGCTCTACAGAAAGTCTTAGAGCAAGCCTTTGTGGAACAAGATGTGACGAAAAGACAATTTGACAGCATCATCTCCAACATCACTTCCTGCAAAAATTTAGGATTCTGTGATGAAGAACTGCCAGAAGAAGGCAAAAATCACAACATGGGCTTAACATTACAGTCAATTGCCAGGATGATGCTCTAGCCAGTGTACTGGTAGATACATGATCAGCTCTGAATGTTATACCAAAATCTACTCTAATGCGACTATCATTTCAAGGATCTCCGATGAGAGGCAGTGAGGTCATCGTCAAAGCCTTTGACGAATCCAGAAAAACAGTTATCGGTGAAGTCAACATTCCCATAACTATCGGTCCTCACACTTTTCAAGTTACTTTCCAGGTCATGGACATCCGGGCAGCATACAACTATTTATTAGGAAGACCTTGGATACATGAAGTTGGGGCAGTCACTTCGACACTTCACCAAAAGCTGAAGTTTGTCAAGAATGACAAGCTAGTCACGGTCTGTGGAGAGCAAGCCTTAATCGTGAGCAACTTATCATCATCCTGTGTAGAACTAGAGGAGGTTGTTGGAACCCAGTTCCAAGCACTTTCGGTGAGCAATGAGAATCGATCAGAGAAAGGGACATCGATTTCCTCATACAAGGATGCTCTCAAAGCAATCAAGAGTAACAACGCAAAAGGATGGGGACAGCTTGTCATTCCTGCGGATAACAAGACAAAGAAAGGTCTTGGTTTTTCCTCAACCTGTACCCAAACTGCTACTAACAATGAAAGTTTTCATCCCATTCAGGACTTCTTCCATAGTGGAGGTTTCCTTCACCCAGTGTCTCAAGAAGTACATACCATCAATGAGGGTGACTCCTCGGATACAGATGAAGAGTGGAAGTCATATCTCAACAAGGACGGTTATATGTCTCAGGAAGAAACGCATATGCCATTTTGTTTTCCCATACATAGTCCGAGATATATACCGAGATCAGATGTCAAGATGATATACGAAGATTGTGATCCGGAAGGATGCTGGGCTCCACCCAACTCATTAGAGGAAGACACTCTGATGAAAGACAACTTTGACTATGATTATTATGACCCAATGGATGACTTGCCTATCTGGCAGCCGTACCCAGAAGACTTAGGGCAAATGAGTCAGCCAAACGATACATATCAACTGAGCATCATTGAAAAGAATACCTGTGTCCCCACCAAATCATGGGATCATTACTCAGGGCATTCAGAAAATATCCAACACAAGGATGAATCTGCAAATATTGCAGGACAAGAGTTCATAAACTATACTTTTCCTGAGGTCAAAGTCATCGAGAAGGATGACTCCTCTAGTTCCACGGAAGTATGGGACACTTTAGGACAACCGAGTTGCAAATTCGACTTCTTGGTCAAGTACACCGCTCCTGAAAGCTCTCGTGTCAGGCTCGAAGACATCCAACCAACTGGATGGGGAGATCTTCCTGAGAGTGAAAATATTGTACAAGATACAATATAAGAGTTCGCCTATGACAACTCTTCCTGGGAGGAAGACTCCAACGATCCTTCTCCACCAGAAATTAGCGTCATTTCTGAAGACAAGCCAAGAAAGAAGGTACCAGACTTTGTGATTCACCGAGGAGTTTGCCATCAATGGGTGGCTGTCGATATCCCGAAAGTCGTTCATAAGTCTAAGTAATTGCCATCTTTGTTTTAACCTTTCACCCTGCCCAGGTGAAACGGATGTTTTGATAGGGCTCACTTTCTGTAAATGTCCCTCTTCGCTTTATCCGAAGCGACAAAGTTTTGTTTTATAGGGCTGTAGTTTCAAGAGTCGACCAAATCATAAATAAAATAATGTCGTTATGTAATTTCCGCATTTATTTCTGTTTTCACTTTTCGCTTTTTCAGAAAATGGTAATCCTAAAAACAACTAAAAAAAAACAAGCACTTTTCATAAAATACACTGCACGCACTCTTGCATTCTCTCTATCTCTTCTAAATAATAAATCATCACGTCATGCAGATTGCTTATTTTAAACCCCATTGAAACATATGATCCAATGCCTTCTCCCAACTTTGAATTCCCGATATTTGAAGCTGAAGAAGAAGAAGACGAAGAAATTCTAGAAGAGAACTCCCAATTACTCAGACAAGAGGAAACATCCATTGAACCTCACAAAGAGCCATTAGAAACAGTCAACTTGGGTTCAGAAGAAGAGAGAAAAGAAGTCAAGATTGGGGCACTGCTCAGTCCAACTATCAAAGAAGACTTAATAAAACTTCTCAAAGAGTTTCCCGATGTGTTTGCTTGTTCATATCAGGACATACCAGGGTTGGATACCAGCATTGTGGAACATCATCTACCATTAAGATCAGAATGTCCACCGGTGAAACAAAGGCTGAGAAGGACTCATCCAGACATGGCCATCAAAATCAAAGAGGAAGTACATAAATAGATTGACGCGGGTTTCCTTGCCACCTCAGAATATCCTCAATGGCTAGCCAACATAGTACCAGTTCCGAAAAAGGACTGAAAAGTCAGAATGTGCGTGGACTACAGGGATTTGAACAGAGCGAGTCCAAAGAATGACTTTCCCCTACCGCACATAGACATGCTGGTAGACAGTACAACAAAGTTCAAAGCCTTCTCCTTCATGGATGGATTCTCAAGCTATAATCAGATCAAAATGGCGCCGGAAGACATGGAGAAAATTTCCTTCATCACCCCATAGGGCATCTTTTGTTACAAGTTAATGTCGTTCGGTTTGAAGAACGCTGGGGCAACCTATCAAAGGGCCATGACTACTCTGTTTCATGACATGATACACAAAGAAATCGAAGTGTATGTCGATGACATGATTGCCAAATCTAAAATAGAAGAGGAGCATGTGACCCACCTGTCAAAATTATTCGAGCATCTGAGAAAATACAAACATTGCTTGAATCCCAATAAATGTACATTCGGTTTTCGCTCAGGAAATCTCTTGGGATTCATTGTTAGCCAGAAAGGAATTGAGGTTGATCCTGACAAGGTCAAGGCCATTCAAGAGATGCCTCCGCCAAAAACTTGAACAACAATATGATGAAAGAGTTATGTGCTGAGTTCAAAATTGAACACCATAATTCATCTCCCTACCGGCCTAAGATGAACGGAGCGGTAGAAGCGGCTAATAAGAACATCAAGAAGATCGTTCAAAAGATGGTTGTAACCTACAAAGACTGGCACGAGATGCTACCCTTTGCTCTTCATGGTTATCGCACATCTGTCCGCACTTCAACAGGGGCAACCCCTTTCTCTCTAGTATATGGCATGGAAGCAGTGCTTCCCATAGAAGTAGAGATCCCATCAATCCAGGTATTGATGGAAGCTAAGCTAACAGAAGCAGAATGGTTTCAAAGTCGATACGATGAACTGAGTCTGATCGAAGAAACACGAATAACGGATCTATGCCATGGTCAGTTGTATTAGCAAAGAATGAAGAAAGTGTTCGACAAAAAGGTCTGACCCCGTGTCTTCAGAAAAGGAGACCTCGTGCTTAAGAAGATACAATCATTTATCACTTATTCCTGGGGAAAATAGACTCCAAATTATGACGGGCCATATGTGGTCAAGAAAGCCTTTTCAGGCGGCGCCTTGAGACTTGCAACCATGGACGGAGAAGAGTTTGCCTACCCCATGAATGTTGATGTAGTCAAGAAATACTTCAGCTAAAACAAAAAATGTCTCGGTGGATTGAAAACCCAAAAGGGCGGTCCAGGCAAAAATTAAAGACATAAATAAAAATCATCCCGATGGATTGGAAATCTCAAAGTACAATCCAGGCAAAAGTTAGGGATTAATGGAAAGTAACTACGTCTGACGAGGTTAAATCCCCAGCAGTAATGCCATCCATCAGGAAAACTCTAGTCAAGGTCATCTTAGAGAGAAGCTCAGGATGTCTGGAATTCAAAGTTTGGTAGAAGGATAACGGTCGTTATGTTTTAATGTAGCCCTTTTCCCTTAAATTACCATTTTCTAACTTTGTAAATACTCTGTGGAATCATGCGCTTGGTTGATTTCCATCCTATCAATAAAATTTGAGCCCTAGTGCTTTTGTTTACAATTCTTATTTGTTTTAGCTTTACAGAATGACATTTTTAACATGATCAATGATTCTTGAAATAAAACAAAAATGAATTTACTTGTCAAAAACTTTTCTGCTTTTTTTAAAATAAAGATGGCAATTCTTTTGACTGTTGAACATCGAAAGAACATCGATCGCTTCTACGAAGGTGGTTGAACCTCAAAGTGCAGAATCAAAGTACTCCTTCTAAAACCAGAGCATCTGAATAGAGGATCAACTGTGTCAGAAACCATGTTTCATCTGACATCCCCGGCAGAGTACGTATCTCTTAAGACCGATTGAACAATTCTTTCTCCCTACAGGGATCGTCTCTCCTAAGCAAGGCAGGATTGCTATCTGGAACCATTGATACTTTTCATTCCCCGCAGTGGCCGAGTATCCAGTCGTATTCATCTATTAGTCTGTATGTCGCGTCAGTTTTGTCAGCATAAACATACATACATCTTGCATTATTGATTCACATTCATATTCATATTGCATCACTATCACTCTAGTCGGTCTAGTTTCCAAGTGATAAAGTCCTCTCAATCGAGTTGCCAGTCCTTTACTTGTTAGGAAATGCAGCGTCTGAGCAGTTTCTCCCCAGTTTATTTCTGGATTGGAGCCGGTCCTCGACCACTTTGATTACTTGAACCTCTGAGAAACAAGAAGACATTCGACAAACGTCACTCTTTACCATTGAAGAGGATGTTCTCGCTTTCCCGAATTAAGGAAAATCCCCAGAGAAAGCCTCGCAACTAAAGACTCTCACCAACACATTGGTTTTTCTCTTCAGAAAGTCAATGTTAATGAAGTCATCAGCACCTCAAAATTGGATTGCATCACATGGCATTTCTCCGAGAAGATCTCGAAGAAAAGTATGATGTAATATCCCCAAACAGGAAATAACCTCTCAAGAGACTCGTTTTCCCCAGTAGAGTCAACAAATGGTGTCTCCAATAGAGAAGTTTGAACACCTCTACAACTCAGACGAATGGGTTCCCCAGCAAGTCTGACATCAAAACTTTTTCCCATCAAATGGCATTACCCCAGGAAAATTCGGCGAGAAGTTTGATGAAAACCGCTACACATAGCATCCTTTGTCAAGGAAGGAACTTAAAAAAAATTGAGACCAGTTCTTTGGCTGAAGACCAGGATCGAGGGGAAGTTTATTGACAAAAGAAACTGAGACCAGTTCCTTGGCTGAAGACTAGGACCGAGGGGAAGTTTATTAACAAAAGAAACTGAGACCAGTTCCTTGGCTGAAGACCACAATCGAGGGGAAGTTTATTGACAAAAGAAACTGAGACCAGTTCCTTGGCTGAAGACCAAGATCGAGCAGAAGTTTAATGACAAAAGAAACTGAGACTAGTTCCTTGGCTAAAGACCAGGATAGAGGGGAAGTTTTTACCCTTTTCTAAGCACCGTTGCTTAGAAAAAGAAGATGGATGAGCAAACTGCCATTCATAACCACCATCAAAATTTCGAGTATTCCGATATTTAATCCTCTAGCACCCCGAATGCCCGAATACATTCGCCACTCACACCTTCGGGTCCAAGAAGATTAAATAGGGGCATCTGTCATACCCCAAATTTTGACCACCAAGATTTCCCATCATTGTGCAAGACATCATCACAATATGGATGTACCTCCATGCCTCATCAATCTCCTCAAAGATGGTTGAGTATTCACCACAATCAAGAATTAGGGTTTTAAGCCCTCTCAGAGCACTTAGACAAAGGATCAATCAAGAAATGACATGATATTAAACTTATCTAACCTCTCAAGAACCTAAAAAGGATCAATAGGACTCCCACATCAAGAATCAAGCACAACATTGCAACATTCCAAGTGGATCTAGCCTCAAGATCGCCAGTGTCACCAAATTAGGGTTTTGGTCAACTGAGGCCTCCAGATGAAAATTTTCATCTGAACATGAGCCAAGGCTTCAAAGAAAAACCCAAGATACTCTAAGGGACCCCAGGACCCAATCATCAAGTCAATTTAACCTCAGGGGATGCATTTACCAAAAATCGGGAATTAGGGTTTCTTGACCTAATTCACCCCTAAGTTGACTTTTGGGACAAAATCTGAGCCAAGACCTCAAGACATGATTTGAGGGTCTCAAATACACCACATTGATCTGTTTGCAACAATGAATTGATCCAAGAAGCTTGGTTCACAAGTTTCAATTTCATCTGGACCACATTTAGGGTTTTGAGGAAAAAAGTCAACTATATCTTTGACTTTTGACCAGGACATGCTTCCAAACCTTGGGACATGATTCAATATACCCTATAACACCTATGGAATTCATCCATTAGGTTTGATTTAGGTCAAAGACTTGATTTCACAAAGGATCGCACAGTTTGGATTTCATCCGATAAAAAGTCAACTGTGCACAAAATCAAGTTTGACTTTTTGGAATTTTTCACAAATATGGTTCCCCTCAGTCAAAAATAATGTTAATGTATGGTATTGATCATCATCCATCAATAAAAATCAAGAAAAGTGAGGTTTTTTGCAAAAGGGGAAACCTTGAGAAACCAAAATTTTTCTAAGTTATGGAACAAAAGTGATTTTGGTACCAACTTCCAAGGATCATAACTTGAGATCCAAGCAACCATTTTGGGTGATCCAAAGCTGGATTTGTAGGTCTTGCTACACTCTACAAAAGCTGCAACTACCTCAGAATCCAATTCTTTATGGATTTTGAGTTATGGATTAATCAAAATCACAAAAACATGAAAATGACACTTTTTCCAACACTTAGTGAAAATCTGCCTAAGTTACCAGCCTTGAAAATCAATGTTCATGAGGTTTTTTCAGTTGGATCCAAATAGTTTCAAAACAAACTATGATCACACATGTTTTGTATCATATGAGGGCTTTCTAAAAAGCACAAGAGCCTCCCATAACTCGACCTGAGCAGGGAGATATGACTCCCTCAAAATCACCATTTCCAACTGTTCCAAGCAAGGCAGATTTTGTGCATTTGCTGGATTTGGCAAATTTGTACAACTCCAAGCCTTGTCATCCATTTAAACACATATAAGGATAAAACAAAAGGAGAATGATCTGATCTCCAAGCCTCTCAAGTCCAAGGATCTACATATAGCCATGCCAAACCTAAAAGAGCTAAAAAGTGTCAAGACTCCAATTTTGTTTCAATGCATTCAATGGATGCATCAAGGTGGCATGTACTGAGGCAAGTTTAACTGAATGAGTCAAGCCTTATCTCTGAACCAGGTGACCATAGGCCTGTGCTCTAACCTCAAGTCAATGGCTAGAGGAGACTTGAGATTCCATTTGATCATCATTGGCCACAGACCTGCTGTAGTTGCCACACACTATTGCTGCCAAAACAAACTTGACACACTATAAATAGACCTCAATTGTGATCACTTTGAGTACACCAAAACACCCAAACTGATGTTTTCCTCAAAATCTCCCTTTCACTCCCATTTTGCCTTCTAACTCAAGTCACTATCGGGTTTTGAGTTTGAGAGCAATTCCAACCAAACCAATCACACACACACACACATACACACACCTCATAAACATCATATGTGAGTGATCCATAACACAAAATCACATCTGGAACATCAGATTCTCAAAATCACCAGCCAATTGCTCATGTTCTTGACAGAGTTGCAGTTGAGGTGCCACATCAAGTTCCAGCTCATTTGAATCCACTCCAAGCATTCAAACACACTCCATGGCACCTAAGGAAGCTGTCCAGATCATTGGAACCTAGTTGCAACACCTCCATCACCAAACTCGATCATCAGCTGCAAGAGGTAAGCATGAACCCTTCAAACTCTATATTCCATGCATCATAAATGAATTTTTGAGTTACCATCTTGTTCTTGCATGTATATATGTCATACCCCAAATTTTGGCCATTAAGATTTCCCATCATTGTGCAAATCCTCATCACAATATGGATGAACCATCAGTCTCCCCAAAGATGGGCGAGCACTCACTACAAACAATAATTAGGGTTTCAAGCCCTTTCAGAGCTCTTAGACAAAGGATCAATCAAGGAATGACATGATCTTCAACTTATCTAGCCTCTCAAACATCCACAATGGATCAAGAGGACTCCCACATCAAGAATCAAGCACAATGTTGTAGCATTCCAGGTGGATCAAGCCTCATGATCGCCAGTGTCACCAAATTAGGGTTTTGGTCGACCAGGGCCTCCAGATGGGAATTTTCCTCTAGGCATGAGCCAATGCTTCAAAGCATAACCCTAAATACTCTAAGGGACATCATGGACCCAATCATCAAGTCAATTTTGACCTCAGGGGATGCATTCATCAAAAATCAAGAATTAGGGTTTCTTGACCTAATTCACCCCCCAAGTTGACTTTTGGGACAAATCATGAGCCAAGACCTCAAGAGAGGATTTGAGGGTCTCTAGTAAACCACATTGATCCATTTGCAACAATGGATTGATCCAAGAAGCTTGGCTCCCAAGTTTCAGGTTCATTAGAACCACAATTAGGGTTTCGTGGAAAAAGTCAACTGTACCTTTTACTTTTGACCAGGACATACTCCCAAACCCTAGGACATGATTCAATACACTCTAGAACACCTATGAAATCAATTCATCAAGTTTGATTTAGGTCAAGGACTTGATTTCATAGAGGATCCCACAGTTTGGAATTCATCTGATAAAAACTCAACTGTGCCCAAAAGTCAAAGTTTGACTTTTTGATTTTTTGGCCAATTATGGTTCCTTAACCCTAAAATGATGTTAATGTGTGATTGGAATCATCATTCATCAAGAAAAATCAAGAAAAGTGGGATAACTTGTAAAAGGGGTAACCATAAAAACTTAGAAATTTTCTAAGTTATGGAACAAAATGGCTAGGGTACCAACTTTGGAGGATCATAACTCCTAAACCACAAGGCCATTTTTCCCCTTCCAAAGCTGGATTTGTAGCTCTCATGGCCCTCTACAAAAGCTTCAACTACAACTCATTCCAATTCCTCATGGATTATAAGTTGTGGAATGATCAAAATCACAAAAAGTGAAAATGTCACTTTTTTCCAACACTTAGTGAAATTTTCACTAAGTCAGAATCTGCCTTACTTTTTTCAAAATGTAAGGGCATTTTTCACTTGGATCCAAAAAGTATCAAAACCAATTATGATCATACAGTTGTTGTATCATATGAGGGCTTTCCAAAATGGCCAAGAACTCCACCAAAGTCCACTTGAGCCATGAGATATGACAATGCCAATATGCCTTGCTGCAAACTGTCATGGCAAGGCAAATTTGGGAGTTTTGCTCGATTTACTCAAATTTTGCAAAGGGCAAGCAACTCTATCCATTTGAACACCTCAAGGGGGGACCTAGGAGGAACCAACTCTGATCCCAAGCCTCCCAAGTCTTTGGAACCAAAAATAGCATGTCAAACCTAGAAATGCCTAAAAGAGGGACAAGACTCCAATTTTGTTTTGGAGCATTCAATGGAAGCACCAAGGTGGCATGGACTGAGCCATTTCCAACTGAATTCGGTCAAGACTTATCCAAGACCAAGGGGACCAGCAGCCTGTGCCCTAACCTCTAGTCAATGGCTAGAGGAGACTTGGATTCTCATTGGTCAACATTGGCCAAACCTCTGCTGCAGTTGCCATTCACTATTGCAGCTAAAACAAACTTGCTCTACTATAAATAGAGCTCAATTGTGGTCAGTTTGAGTACACCACACCTTCTTTAGCAAGGTAACTCTGAGTTCTGAGTTAGAAAGCAATTCCACCATAGCTTATGATCCAAACACATCTAATATATCATATATAAGCTGTCCAAACTCTTACAAGTGACCTGTAACACCAAAATCACAAAATCACCTCTCAAAACCTCAAAAATAGGCTTTTCTGCATTTTTCAAGCCATGTCTTGATTCAGTCACTTTCCAAACCAGATAAAACCTCAAACACACTCCAAATATCATCCTTGAACTGTCCCAAATGGTTCCCCCATCTGGAACACCATGTGAGAGAGTTGTTATTTTGGTCACTTTTGCCCCTTTTGCAAGAAAGAGCTAAAACTTGTTCCTGAGGTTTCCAGCTGATTCCAACCATCCTAAAAGCTTCTAAGAGATCATTTGAGGTTGTTCAAAGCAATAAATCATTTCTGGAACAAGTGGCTTGGCAGATTGCACAAAAGCTCCAAAAAGAGGTAAGCATCACAACTTGGATTCTTTGAATCATGCTTTCTTTTGATATCCACTGATCATGCATCTCTTATACATGTTATATGTGTTGTGTTTGCACCAATTTATCATGTAATTCATGCTTGTACCAAGAGATGGCATAGAAAATGCAAATCATAGCCTATTTCAAAACCACTATCGGGTTCTTTAATAGGAGCATGATCTGAAAAAAATACCACCACCATTGGATTCCTTGTGAAATTCTAGGCAGGATAGACCTAAATTTTGTCCCAATCCATGGAGAAATGAGAAAGTTATGGCCTTCACGTTTTCAACCAAAATCTTGCCTTGCCTTGCCTTGGGCCAGGCCAAAAATAAGGTAAGCCTTGTATATTTGTGGTTGTGTTTTTATCAACGCATGTATCACCACCCCAGTAGTAAGGCGCGTGCCCTATACACAAGAGGTCTGGGGTTCGAATCCCCCTCGCCCCAGATCCTCTTTTTGCTATTTTCTCCACTTTTTTATTGTTTTTTATTATTTTTAATGATTTGAAAAATTAATAACTCCCTCAATTTTAATTATTTTTTATTGGTTCTTTTTGTAAAAAATCAAAAAAATGTTGAAATATTTTATTCCACAAAAAAATTAAATTTATATTATTTCTTTAATATAATTAGTATTTTTGTGAGTGAATTCATTTTTTATTTGTTTTTAAACATTTAAAAGTGAATATTTACTTTGAAAATCAAAACCAAATGAGTTTTAATTTATCTTGTGCTTAAAACCTCATTTTTCAAACCCTCAACAAAAATCACAAGTGGTTTATTCAAACTTATTTGGTATTTTTATCATTTTTATTTGATTTTCTTTATATATTTACTTTTAAAAGAAAACAAATTTAGGGTTTCCTTGATTTTCACTCAAACAAAACTTTAAACACTTTGGGCCTCTAATAGAGTGTAAGACCCAATCCCCTATTAACCAAAACAATTTTGGGCCTCAGATATTGTATAAATCCCTCTGCGTTAAAAGAAAATCTCGGCGCAATCGCCAGTTCAAAATTCAAACCCTTTGGGCCTACCCTCGTGTTATAAGCCCCGTTCTTTAAAAATCATTGGGCCTCTAGTAGAGTTTAAGACCCAACCCTTTTTGAAAACCAAAATAATTTGGGCCTCACTTATTGTATAAGTCCCGATACCATCAAAAAGTTCGGCGCGATCGTCGCCTTTTAAAACAAAACTGTTGGGCCTCTCCTTGAGCTGTAAGCCCCACCACTTGTACAAAAATAAACCTTTGGGCCTTTTGAGAGAGTGTAAGACCCATCCCTTTGTACAGAAAACCTTTTTTGGGCCTCAGTCACTTGTATAAGTCCCTGTACAATTTCAAAACAACAGTGCAATCACTGATAAAACCTTGGGCCTCTCCTTGATCTGTAAGCCCCAAACAATCTTTTCAAAGCACTTTCTCCTTTGATTTTGAATATAGTATTGTTATCAAAGATTTCTTTGTTGAACAAACTAACCAAACAACATGGAAGCTCTACAACTGAGTAAGTGTTTACCCGCTTTCATATATATATAATTGTATTGTGGGGCTGCTCACTGTAAGTCTTCTATCACAAACTTTTATATACTTGTCAAATATCCACTGTGTAATACTAGTATCGTTATTTAGAGTTTTCCCCGACAACTACGTCTAGCACTAGGTAAAGCCCTGTTGGCCACTCTTAAATACAAACAAAACTAGATCCCCATAGGATTACCAGACACAGTCTTCCATCCTCTTGGGGTTAAACAATATGGAGACGTGAAAGGCAGCATTCTCGGTGAACCCTTTCTCAGACTGTCACCCTTAGAAATTGTCAAAGAGACTCTACTCCCCAGAGATGATCTTTTCTCCGTGAATGGCATCTCTTGAGTTTCTTCCAAATTCTCGGACTTTCCTGGCTTGATCTATTCTCGGTGAATGGCATGTCTTGAACTTCTCAGGGTTTGGGGACGCACAGGCTTCTTAAAAGCATCCCCGTCTCCTCTTGGGCGTTGTACAAGGACCCTTCGGCTTCTTAAAAGCTCGCATGCCTCCTCTTGGGCTTAGTACAAGGACCCAGAGACCTCTACAGGTATAAGAACAGAACCTAGTCATCAATTTGCTAGAGCTGTCTTTCTGAGTCAAGTGTCAGACCAATTAATGGGTTGACCTTCATCCCTTAACATACCAGCCTTCTCTTGGGCATTATACAAAGATCATTTACTACCCAAGAATCGATTTCTCCAAAACACCCGTAGACTTGGACAGTCTCCATACCTTTTGGGATTTCTCATTTCCTTAAAGAACAGGAAATAACCCTGATCCTCCGATCAATTCCTGAGCACAACATTACCCATATAAGAACTGATTTTCTCTTTATCCAACATACTGGACCGGTCACTAAACTGATACAGTCACCAGCACAATAGCCTTCTCTTGGGCTTTGTACAATGATTCTCCCCAGTGGAGCTAACCTTTTCAGACTCTCTTGTTGAGTCACTTCACCTTCAGCCTCCATCTCGGGCTTCGTACGAGGTACAAAGACTCTCTTGTTGAGTCAAACACTTTCAGCCTCCATCTCGGGCTTTGTACGAGATACAAAAACACTCTCTTGTTGAGTATAAAAGACTCTCATGTTGAGTCAAAACCTTTGAGCCTCCATCTTGGGCTTCGTACAAGACACATATAAAAGCACTCTCTTGTTGAGTCAGTCACTTGTTAGAACTCTCTTGTTGAGTCAACCCTTTTAGCCTCTCTCTCGGGTTTCGTACGAGACACATAAAAGCACCCTCTTGTTGGGTCAATAGTCTCCTCTTAGGCTTTGTATAAGAAAATCCTAATTGAGTCAATCAACCTTTTAGCATCAAAATCTGTGCCTTGCTCACAGTATACAAACATCAACAACTCATTTTCCTTCATCTAATTGCTGTAAGCGGCAAGCCTCTGGATTATTTACATCTACGCCACTGTCCCTCTTTTAGCATGAGAAATTCCTAAGGAAAGATGGCATTGCTCTACACTGAGTTAAAGTCTTCCCCTTCAGGTTAAAAATCCCCTATAAAGGAAATTATGGCATTGTTGGATTCACATATCCCAGTTAAAGTAATTCTCCTTTATAATCAGTCACCCAACAGTTGTGACAAACAGACCAAATATCCCCTTTAGAGATGAAAAAATCTCTCTAAAGTCAAAACCCTTTAGCTTCACATCTTGGGCTTCGAACAAGATACAAATAGACTCTTCAGCTTCACATCTTGGGCTTTGAACAAGATACAAACCACTTTTAGCTTCACGTCTTGGGCTTTGAACAAGACACCAAAACAACCTTTTTCCTCCCATAGAATAGGAGGAACTACGATCGCTCTGATTTCCCTGTTTCGTTAAACGGGAATACGTAGGCATAAGATTAAAAAATCTTAGCGAGCACACTAATCAAAAGAACCAAAATCCCGTACTTTCACACATCAATCGAAAAGCATCAGTCCTAACATCCTCACAAATAGTCCCATCATTTCATTCTTAACAAAATAAGCAGAGAGAGGCCCACAATCTAAACCCCATATGTAAACCAACAATCATCTGTTTAAACTCAGTATGCAAGCAGGGTTAATTGGAGACATCTATTTCCCTTCCTTCATCAGCTTCAATAGGATAAAAAATGAATTGACCTGTAGTACCCCAGAGCGACAGTGCTTAACAACCACGTCCAAAATCGCTCGCTACTATATAGAGTGATAACCCTCAATTAATTGCCATGTATCAATCGTTTATGGAATTTCATTATGTTCATGCTGAAATTAGGGTTTTTGAGATTTTCTGTTGATTTCTTTCTCCATACTTAATATAAATGCAATTAAACTATATGGTTGTGATCCTTGTTCAAAAACGAACAAGATTGGTACTTGAATCATGCAAAACCATTGAGAAGTTATGGAGAAAAGTGAGAAAACGCAAATCTGTAAAAACAGAGGACGCGGGCAAGAACCAAGTGTTCTTGGCGCCATAATTCAAAATTTTAAATTTTAGTTATTTTTGTTTAATTGATTCAAAAATTAATTTCTCTCTGAATATTTATGTTTTTTAATTGATTCTTTTTCTCAAAATTCACAAAAATGTTTAAATATTTTATTTAAAAAAAATCTAATTTATATTATTTATTTAATATAGTTAGAATTGTTGTAATTAATTTCATTTTTTATTATTTTAAACATTTTTAAAATGAAATTCCCACTTTGATCTTTCAAAATCAATTGAATTTTAAGCTTTCATATGATTAAACATGATTTTTCAAAATATTTTCCAAAGTGTACAACTTGTTTTTGAATATAATTGATATTTTATCATTTATTATTTAAATTACCTATTAAAAATAACATTTTAATTTAAAATTAGGGTTTCCTCTCGATTTTAAATTTTCAAACAAACTTTGGGCCTATAATAGAGTGTAAGACCCAACCCCCTCTTGTAAATAAACAATTTGGGCCTCAGTCATTGAATAAGTCCCGAAACGATTTTAAAATCTCGGTGCGGTCGTCGCCTTTTAAACAAAAATACCTGGGCCTCTCCTTGAGTTGTATGCCCCATCACTTGTATATAAAATAAACTTTGGGCCTCTAATAGGGTGTAAGACTCATTCCTTGTAAATAAAAACCTTTTTGGGCCTCAGTCATTGTATAAAACCCACTGTGTTTTCAAAATCTCGGCGCGATCGTCGCTTTTTCAAAACATTTTCATCTGGGTCTATCCTTGTGTTGTAAGTCCCATTTCTTTTCTTTTTCAAACCTTTGGGCCTCTCCTTGAGTTGTAAGACCCATCCCTCTGTAAAGAAAACCTTTTTAGGGCCTCAGTCATTGTATAAAGCCCCAGTACAGTTTACAAAACAACGGTACGATTACTGTTTTTCATATGGGCCTCTCCTTGAGTTTAAGCCCCAACAATCTTTTTAAAACAACTTCCCTCTTGATTTAGGTTCAAATCCATAGTTGTTGTCAAAACTTTCTTTAATTTCTTGAACAACTAACCATACAGCTATTACAACGAAAGCTTGCTCGCCTGTAAGTTTTATCAGCTTTCATTTACTCGCTTTCATATATATATATATATATAACTGAATTGCTGGAAGCTTGCTCACCTGTAAGTCCTTCTTTCATATCCTTTTAAATACTTGTCATATATCAATGGTATATATACTAGTATATTTGCTTAGAGTTTTCCCCGACAACTAGGTCTAGAACTAGGTAAAGCCAGTTGGTCACTCTTAAATACAGTCAAAACTAGATTCCCATAGGATTTCCAGATACAGTCGTGCCTTCTCTTAGGCATAAACAATATGGAACAAAGAGAAAGGAATTATTCCCGGTGAAACTTTTCTCAGACTGTCACTATTAGAAATTGTCAAAGACGTTCATTTCCCCAGAGAGGATTAATTCCCGGTGAAACCTCTCTTGAGTTTCTTCAAACCCTAGAACTGTTCATTAAAGAAAAGATTATTCCCGGTGAAACTTTTCTTGAACTCTTCTTAAGTTTGGACCCACAGGCTTCCTAAAAGCATCCCCGCCTCCTCTTGGGCTTTGTACAAGGACCCTCCGGCTTCTTAGAAGTTCTCATGCCTTCTCTTGGGCTTAATACAAGGACCCTGAAGACCTCTTAAAGGTATAGGACAGAATTTAGTCATCCTTTGATAGAGCAGTCTTTCTTGAGTCAAAACCTCAGACCAATTTAGGGTTGATTCTCATCCCTTAAAACACATGCCTCCTCTTGGGCATTATACAAAGATAAATTCTTTCATACCAGTAGACTTGGATAGTCTAATCCCCTCTCGGATCTCAAAGACATTCTCAAGTTCCTTACAAACATAGGAGAAATCCTGGTCATTTTTTATCAATCTCCAGCAGAGTTAAAACCCATGGGTTCTAAAATCCAGTCTTTCTCCTAAAAATCCCTTAGCCAGGGTCAGTTTATCATCAGTATAACACTATCCCAAATCAGAACCTCAAGGCATATGATATCTCAACCCTTCTGTAAACCCTCAGCAAGAGTTGATTTCCCATTTGGACCTGCCTCTGGATCTCAATAATCCTCAGCAGAAGACAGCCTCCTCTTAGGCTTTGTATAAAGATTTCTTTCTATGTTCTTCCCCGGCAAAGTTAGCCTCCTCTTAGGCTTTGTATAATGATCCTTCCTTTCCTCAGCATAGTCAGCCTCCTCTTGGGCTTTGTACAATGATTTTCCCCAGCTGAGCTAACCTCTTCAGACTCTCTTGTTGAGTCAATCACCTTTCCAAACTCTCTTGTTGAGTCAATGGTATAAAACAAAGGCACTCTCTTGTTGAGTCAACCATTTTAGCCTCAATCTTGGGCTTTGTACAAGACAGATAAAAACACTCTCTAGTTGAGTCAATCATTAACATTTCAGCCTCACTCTTGGGCTTCGTACAAGACACCATATAAGCACTCTCTTGTTGAGTCAGTCATCTTTTTAGCCTCAATCTTGGGCTTTGTACAAGACATATATAAGCTTTCTACAACAAAGTCAAAATCTTCGTAACCTTCTCTTAAGCTCTAGATAAATACCTTCCCCCAGCGGAGTTAATTTCTCCCAGCCTTCTTTTAGGCTTTGAGAAATAATATCCCTAAGCAGAGTCGACCCTCTTTTCAGTCTCAATCTTGGGCTTTGTATAAGACAGATAATACTCTCCAGCAGAGTCAAATTTCTTTACAGCCTCAATCTTGGGCTTTGTACAAGACACCTAAAATATCCTCAGTCGAGTCAATAAAGTCTCATTTTAGCCTCAATCTCGGGCTTTGTAGAAGACAGATAAAGATTTCTTTCCCACAGAGTCAGTCTTCTTTTCAGCCTCAATCTTGGGCTTTGCACAAGACACATACAAATCCTCCCCAGCGGAGTCAAAATCTCTTTTAGCCTCAATCCTGGGCTTTGTACAAGACAGACAAAATATTTCCCCAGAAAAGTCAAACCTTTAGCCTTCTCTTAGGCTTTGTATAATGATATCCCCAAAAGAGTCAGTCTCTTTTTTAGCCTCAATTTTGGGCTTTGTACAAGACAGATAAACACTCTCTTATTGAGTCAGTCGTTTTCTAGCCTCCTCTTAGGCTTGGTATAAGGACTTCCCCAGTGGAGTCAATCATTCTCTTAGCTTCAACCTTGGGCTTTGATCAAGGCACACAAAAATCAACATCCCTCAGAGGAAATCAAAATCTCTGTAGGAAAACATT
Source organism: Lathyrus tuberosus (assembly GCA_022829125.1). NCBI lineage: Eukaryota > Viridiplantae > Streptophyta > Magnoliopsida > Fabales > Fabaceae > Lathyrus > Lathyrus tuberosus. Next base: position 1,443,200 of record JALAZF010000379.1, on the reverse strand, counting down.
TCTCTGTGTTATCACATATCAAAATAGATAACTTAAAACAAACCTTAATCCCAGATAACTGCTGTAAATGGCACACTTGTTGATTCAAATATCCAAGTTGTCGTCCATCTCTTATCCTGGTAAAACCCTTTCTTCCATCTAATTGCTGTAAGTGGCAAGCCTCTGGATTATTTACATCCACGCCACTGTCCCTCTCTTAGCATGAGAAATTCCTAAGGAAAAATGGCATTGCTCTACACCGAGTTAAAGTTTTCCCCTTCAGGACAACACCCCTATAAAGGAAATTATGGCATTGCTAGATTCACATATCCCAGTTAAAGTAATTCTCCTTTATAAACGGTTACCCAACAAACTGCGATAAACAGACGAGATGTCTCCCTTTAGAGATAACAAATTCTCTCTCAATAAACCTTTTAGCTTCAATCTTGGGCTTTGAACAAGACATGAATATTCCTTTTAGCTTCAATCTTGGGCTTTGAAAAAGACACCAAATATCTTTTCCTCACATAGAATAGGAGGAACTACGATTGCTCTAATTTCTCTGTTTCTTTAAACGGGAATACGTAGGCATAAGATTGCGAAATCTTAGCGAGCATACCAAACAAAAACTTTAGGTCCAGTATCTTCACACATACTAATCAAAACTGAGGTCCAATACCTCACCAAAATCACCAAAAACTCTCTCTCTCTCTCTCAAACAAGAAACTTTCCCAACCCATCAACAGATAAACACCATCAAGTACAAAGCAGAACCTAAAACTAACAACCTGTGGATAACCACATATAGGATGGGTAATTGACAACTCCCCATTGTATAACCTGACCCCGAACTCCCCGAAACTCTCTTTAAGCATTTGTTCAGTTAAACATTCGCGTGGAAGGTTAGTTTTAGATAGCTTCCCTTTCCTTTCCAGCTTCACGGGATAAATAAGAAATCATAAAGTAGCACCTCTTCCTCCTACCATTGCGGTGAGGAGGAACCCACATTCTGCGATAAGGTGGTCGCGTCACCGACAAAAATCGCACGCTACACCATTTACCACTTAAGCAAGAAATTCACAGATTGTGAAACTCGGTACACTATGCTCGAGAAAACTTGTTGTGCTCTGGCTTGGGCAGCCAAACGTCTTCACCAATACATGATTTGTCACACTACTTGGTTAATCTCCGAAATGGATCCGATCAAGTACGTCTTTGAAAAGCCCGCTCTCATGGGAAGGATTGCCTGATGGCAGATGTTGTTATCGGAATAGAACATTGAGTACCATGCTCAGAAAGCCGTCAAAGGAAGTATTTTAGCCGATCATTTGGCTCATCAACCGATTGACGATCAGAAATCAGTCGGATTTGACTTCCTAGATGAGGATGTCATGTACTTGAAAATGAAAGATTACGATGAACCGCTACCAAGCGAAGGGCCAGAACCAGGTTCCCAATGGGGACTAATATTCGACGAAGCCTTCAACACTTATGGAAACACAATTGGGGAAATCATCGTAACACCTCAGGGTACTCATATTCCTTTCACTGCCAGACTGACATTCAAATGCACAAACAATGAGGCCGAATACGAAGCTTGTATCAAGGGTCTCGAAGAATCTATTGACTTAAGGATTAAGAATTTGGATGTGTATGGAGACTCAGCCCTGGTTATCAATCAGATCAAGGAGGGTGGAATACATACCAATCAGGATTAATTCCTTACAAAGACTACGCAAGAAGGTTGTTACCATTCTTCAACAGAATTGAGTTTCATCACATCCCTCGTGAAGAAAATTACATGGCTGATGCACTAGCCACTCTCTCTTCCATGATTGTTGTAAGTCAACGGAACGACGTACCTAAGATTGACATAATGAGCCTTGAAAGGCCCGCTTACATCTTTGCAATGGAAGCAGTCATTTATGACAAACCTTGGTATCTTGATATCAAGTGCTTCCTTCAAAAACAAGAGTACTCACCTGGGGCATCGAGAAAAGATAGGAAGACTCTCAGAAGACTGGTTGGCAACTTCTTCCTGAACGGTGATACACTCTACAAAAGAAACTTTGACATGGTTTTGCTCAGATGCGTAGACAGACAAGAAACAAACATGTTGATGAAAGAAATTCACGAAGGCTCCTTTGGACACACAATGGCGAGAAAAAATCTGAGAGCAGGATATTATTGGTTGACAATTGAATTCGATTGCTATAAGTACATGAGAAAGTGTCACAAGTGTTTGATATACGCTGACAAAATCCATGTACCGCCAACACATCTCAATGTTCTTTCTTCTCCATGGCCTTTTTCCAAATGGGGAATCGACATGATTGAACCCAGAGCTTCAAACGGACATCAGTTCATCCTGGTAGCCATTGACTACTTCACCAAGTGGGTCAAAGTAGTGTCATACACCAATGTAACCCGACAAGTGGTGGTTCGTTTTATCAAGAATAATCTTATATGTCGTTATGGTGTTCCAAGCCAGATCATTACGGATAATGGATCCAACTTGAACAATAAGATGATGAAGGAGTTGTGTGCTGAATTCAATATCGAACACCATAACTCATCTCCCTACCGGCCTAAGATGAATGGAGCGGTAGAAGCAGCTAACAAGAACATTAAGAAGATCGTTCAAAATATGGTTGTAACCTACAAAGACTGGCACAAGATGCTACCCTATGCTCTTCACGGTTATCGCACATATGTTCGCACCTCAACAGGGGCAACCCCTTTCTCTCTAGTATATGGCATGGAAGCAATGCTCCTCATAGAAGTAGAAATCCCATAAATCAGGGTATTGATGGAAGCCAACCTAACAGAGGTTGAATGGTGTCAAAATCGACACGATGAACTGAACCTAATCGAAGAAAAGAGAATGACAGCTTTATGTCACGGTCAGTTGAATCAGCAAAGAATGAAGAAAGCGTTCGAAAAAAAGGTCTGACCCCGTGTCTTTAGAAAAGGAGACCTCGTGCTTAAGAAGATACAATTATTTCTCACCGATTCTCGGGGCAAATGGACTCCGAATTATGACGGCCCTTATGTGGTTAAGAAAGCCTTCTCAGGCGGCGCCTTGAGACTTGCAACCATGGCTGGAGAGGAGTTTACCTACCCCACGAATGTTGATGTAGTCAAGAAATACTTCGCCTAAATAAACAAATAAAAAAAACGTCTCGGTGGATTGAAAACCCGAAAGGGCGATCCAGGCAAAAATTAGATACATAAGCGAAAATCATCCCGATAGATTGAAAACCTCAAAAGACAATCTAGGCAAAAATTAAGGATTCATGGCAAGTAACTACGTCCGACAAGGTTAAATCCCCAGTGGTAACACCATCCGTCAAAAGACTTCAGTCAAGGTCATCTTCGACAGAAGCTCGGGATGTCCATAATTCAAAGTTTGTAGAAGGATAACGGTCATTATGTTTCAATGTAGCCCTTTTCCGTTAAATTACCATTTTCTAAAACTTTGTAATGCTCTATGGGATCACGCGCTTGGTTGATTACCATTCTATCAATAAAATTTGAGCCCTAGTGCTTATGTTTGCAATTCTCATTTATTTTTCTTTACAGAATGACAATTTTAAGAAAAAATTAATTTACTTGTCAAATTTTCTTATGCTTTTAAAATAAAGATGGCAATTCGTTTTGACTACTTAACACAAAAAGGAACATCAATGGCTTCTACGGAATTGATTAAACCTAAAAATGCAGAATCAAAGTACTCCATCTAAACCGTTACGCCTGAATGAAGGATCAACTGTTTCAGATGCAATGTCCCATCTGATATCCCCGACAGAGTTCTTACCTCTGAAGACCAATTGATGGTTCTTTCTCCCCCAGAAGGGTCTACCCCTCATAAACAGGAAAGGATTGATATCACTGAACTAATGATACTTTTTATCCCCCACAGTGGCCGAGTATCCAGTCGTGTTCATTCACCAGTCTGTATGTTGCGTATGTTTTCTCAACATAAGCATACATACATCATGCATAATTGATTCATATTCATATTGCATTAATATCACTTTGGTCATATTCATCCCCAAGTGATAAACGTCCTCTCGCCAATAAAGTTGTCAGTTTTCCTTTCCACGTCAAATAGGACAAAATCCCGGTTTGAGTTTTTTCCTCGTCAGGAAATGTATCGTCTGAGCAATTTTTCCCCAGTTTATTTCTGGATTGGAGCCTGTCCTCGACCACTTTGATAACTTAAACCTCTGAAAGGCAAGAAGACATTTGACACACACTTTTGGAACATCATTATTCACCAGTGAAGATGATATTTTCGCTTTTCTGGATTAAGGAAAATCCCCAGAGAAAGCCTCTCCACCAAAAGACTCTTGGCAATACATCGGTTTTTCTCCCAAGAAATTCGATGTTAATGAAGTCATCAGCACCTCAAAATTGGATTACATCACAGGGCATTTCTCCGAAAAGGTCTCGAAGAAAAGTATGATGTAATATCCCCAAGCAAAAAGCAGTCTCTCAAGAGACTCGTTTTTCCCCCAGTAGGTCGACAAATGGCATCTCCCACAAAGAAGTTTGCACACCTCTGTAGTTCAGACGAATGGGTTTCTCTAGCAAGTCTAAAATTAAATCTTTCTCCATCAAATGGAGTCTCCCCAGTATAGCTCGGCGAGAAGTTTGATGAAGACCGCTACACATAGCGTTCCTTGTCGAGGAAGAAACTCGACAAGAAGAAACTGAGACCAGTTCCGTGGCTGAAGACCAGGATCAAATGGGGAAGTTTATTTCAAAAGAAAACTGAGACCAGTTCTGTGGCTGAAGACTAGGATCGAGGGGAAGTTTATTTCAAAAGAAAATTGAGACCAGTTCCGTGGCCGAAGACCAGGATCGAGGGGAAGTTTATTTTAAAAGAAAACTGAGATCAGTTCCATGGCTGAAGACCAGGATCGAGGGGAAGTTTTACCCTTTTCTAAGTAACATTACTTAGCAAAAGAAGATGGATGAGCAAACTGCTATTCATAACCGCAGTCAAAATTTCGAGTATTCCGATATTTAATCCTCTTGCACCCTGAATGTCCGAATATCTTCGTCATTCACACCTTCGGGTCCAAGAAGATTAAATAGGGGCATCTGTCATGCCCCATATTTTGACCACAAGATTTCCCATCATTGTGAAGAACATTACCTTAATATGGATGTACCATCATACCTCATCAATCTCCTCAAGGATTGTTGAGCATTCACTACAATCAATAATTAGGGTTTTTGAGCCCTCTCGGAACACTTAGACAAAAGATCAATCAAGAAATGACATGATCTTCAACTTGTCTAAACCTCTCAAACATCTATGAAGGATCAAGAGGTCTCCCATATCAAGAATCAAGCACAAGAGTGCAACATCTCAAGTTGATCAAGCCTCAAGATCGCCAGTGTCACCAAATTAGGGTTTTGGTCGCCCAAGGCCTCCTGATGAGAATTTTCATCTGGGAATGAGCCAACACTTAAAAACATGACCCAAAATGTTCAAAGGGACCTCATGGACCCAATCATAGAGTCAAAATAGCCTCAGGGGAAGCATTCATCAAAAATCAGGAATTAGGGTTTCTTGACCTAATTCACCCCTAAGTTGACTTTTGAGGCAAGACATGATCCAAGACCTCGATAAATGATTTGAGGGCCTCAAATACACCACATTGATCCATTTACAACAATAGGTTGATCCAAGAAGCTTGATTCACAAGTTTCAAATTCATCTAGACCACAATTAGGGTTTTGAAGAAAAAGTCAACTGTACCTTTGACTTTGGACCAAGACATGTTCCCAAACCTGGGGAAATGATTCAAGACACCCTAAAACACCTATGGAATCCATCCATTAGGTTTGAATTAGGTCAAGAACTTGATTACATAGAGGATCACACAATTTGGAATTCATCTGACAAAAAGTCAACTGTGCCCAAAATCAAGTTTGACTTTTTGAAATTTTTCACAAATGTGGTTGCCCTAAGTAAAAAAGAATGTTAATGTATGGTTTTGATCATCATCCATCAAGAAAAATCAATAAAAGTGAGGTTTCTTGCAAAAGGGGCAACCACAAGAAACTTAAATTTTTCTAAGTTATGGAACAAAATAGATTTGGTACCAACTTTGCAAGGTCATAACTCCCAAACCCTAAGGCCTTTTTCTTCCATCCAAAGCTCAAATGAAATTTCACATGACATACTTCAAAAGTGTCAACTACAAAAGATTCCAATTCCTCATGGATTTTGAGTTATGGATTGATCAAAATCACAAAAACATGAAAATGACCACTTTTTCCAACACTTGGAAAATATTTTAGACAAAATCTGTTTAAGTTTTTCACCAACTTTAGGGTCATTTTTCACCTTGATCCAAGCTAAACCAAGACCAATCTTTGACATCAAAGTTAAAGTATGTTATGAGAGCTTTCCAAAGAGCCCAAGAGCATGAGATAACTCCACTTGAGCAAGGAGTTATGGAGTGTCCAACATGCCTTGTTGCAAACTGTTTTGCAAGACAGTTTTGGTTATTACTTGCCACACAATATTTTTCTTGTCAAGAGCAATGATCAATGCCTCTGACATTCATTGCATAGCATAAGGAATCAAGACAAACCTGCAAATTTGAGTCAAGAAGTCAAGAAAGCTTCCAACTTGAAGTAATGGTTTTTGTCACATTATGCCTTGAATTCAAAGGCATTTATGTGCAATAGTGCACATTCAACAAAAGGACATCCCTCAATCAAGATGCTCACATAAACAACAATAAAAATGACTTAGGAATGTGGAATTGGTCAATTAGTAACTGATCTATTTGGGCACCTTGGTGTACCTTGCATTAGGGGTAATGATACCATTCCAAAACCATTGAAACAAGGCCTTATCTTCCAATCTGAAGTTGTTCATCCAAGACAAACCTCCTCAACTATAAATAGAGGTCACATTGCTTCATTCAGATCACAATAAAACAATCCCAACATTGTTTTCTCTGAATTCCCTCTTGTGCATCAAAACTCTAATTCTTAAGTAGTGACTATCGGGTTTTGAAATAGAAAGCAATACAGCTTGAACCAATGATCCAAACACATCATATATACCTTATAGAAGTGATTTAAACCTCTAAATCACTTCTGTAACACCAGAATCCACATCTTCATATCTCACTTGCTTCAATATGCAAATGGATTCGAGCCAAGAGTTCTAGGGAATTTCAAATCATTCCAAGGCTTGCAACACAATCCTTAACACCTAAGGAAGCTACCCAAATCATTGTTTCACTTCTGTAACACCTCTACAACAGAATTCGATTCCTTCTTGCAGAGGTAAGCCTTGAACCTTCAAAATCCATAAATCATGCATCATAAATGTTGCTTTAAGTTACCATTATGATTCTGGTTGCTTATAGATCTTTAACCCTCAATCAATTGTTATTTATCTTCCGTGTGTAAGATTTCATATAGTTCTTGCAATTTGTAGGGTTCCTTTGATTATAACATGATATCTCTTGATACACTTAATTTAAATAAAATTGAAAAGAGCCATCATGTTCCTTGTTAGAAACCAAACGAGTTTCATTTTTACATCTTCCAAAATGGTTGAGAAACGAAGAAGATAGCATGCTTTTTGCAAATCTGATGATGGTTCAAGGAAGAAGATGGCCATGGCGCCATTTTCAGGTTTTCAAAACCAAGTTTCCTATATATTTTTTCATTGCCATTATATGTTTGAATTGGCATTGCGCCCTAGTGGAAACACTAGTATTTGTGTGTGTGTAGCGAGCGAATGGGTCTGGGGTTCGAATCCCCCTCGCCCCAGACCTTTTGGTTTTATTTTTTAAACCATTTTCAAAGGATGTTTCATATATTATCTACTCTTTCCATAGCACTATCACCACACGCACCTAGGTCATTTGGTAAATTTTGAACCCTCCACCCCAAGGGCGTGGGTTTAAACCTTGGGAGGACCATCCCATCTTTTTTACCACTTAACTCCTTCATTTTTTTTACAATTTCTAAATAACTTCAAAAACTTAATTTCTCTTTCAATTTAAATCATTTTTGGATGATTCTTTTTTTTCAAAATTCACAAATATGTTAAAATGTTTTATTCCACAAAAAAATCAAAAATAATATTATTTATGTAATATATTTTGAATTTTTGTAAAGAATCCTTTTTAATTGTTTTTAAACATTTTAAATAAATTATTTCTCTTGATTTTTCAAATTCAAATGATTTTCAAGTCATCCTATGGATAAACATGATTTTTCAAACATTAATCCAAGATCACAACTTGTTTTTCCACATGCTTGATAATTTTGATCATTTTAATTGATTCTTATTTAAATTAAAATGCATTTTTAAATCAAATTAGGTTTTTATTGTCTTCACCCTCACAAACATTTTTCAAAACACTTTTGGGCCTCTTGATAGAAGTCACATCCCTTTGTAAATAAACCATTTTTGGCCTCAGTCATTGTACAAGTCTCGATACGATTTTAAAAATCTCGGCGCGATCGCCGTTTTCAAAACAATTTTCATCTGGGACTCCCCTTGTGTTGTAAGTCCCATTTTTCTTCTTTTTCAAACACTTTTGACCCTCTAATAGAGTGTAAGACCCAACCCCCTTTGTACATAAATAATTTGGGCCTCTGCTATAGTATAAGTCCCAGTACAATTTTCAAAATAAACGGTGCGATCACTTTTTTTTTCATCTGGGCCTCTCCTTGAGTTGTAAGCCTCATCTCTTGTATAATAACTCTGGGCCTTTAATAGAGTGTAAGACCCATCCTTTTTTTTTTGTAAAAAACAATAATTTGGGCCTCAGACATTGTATAAGTCCCTCTGTGGTTTTCAAAACTACGACGCGATCGTCGCCATTTCAAAAGAATTTATTTGGGCCTCTCCTTGAGTATGAGCCCCAAAATTCTTTTTAAAACAACTTTCCTCTTTGATTCAAAATCTAATTCAAAGTTTTTATCAAAACTTTCTTCAATTTCTTGAATAACTAACCATACAGTTGTGGTTACAATGCTTGGGCTTGCACAACTGTAAGTTCTTACTATTTCTTCTATACATACTTATATATATATATATATATATATATATACTTGTACATATTTGTTTAGAGTTTTCCCCATTAATTAGGTCAAGGTCTAGATCAAACCAGTGGTTACTCTTTTAACACAGTCAAAACTAGTTCCCCATAGGAAATTCTAGATACAGTCTTGCTTCCTCTTGGGCTTATACAATATGGAACAGAAAAATGCATTATTCCCGGTGAAACTTTTCTCAAGACTGTCACAACTTAGAAATATGTGTACAAGAAATTCATTTCTCCAAAGAGGATTAATTCCCAGTGAAACCTCTTTTGAATTTCTTCAAACCCTAGAACTGTTCTACAAAGAAATGACTTATTCCTGGTGAAACCTTTCTTAAACTTTTCGTTGGTTTGGTCCCACGGGCTTCCTAAAAGCATCCACAGCCTCCTCTTGGGCTTTGTACAAGGACCCACTGGCTTCCTAGAAGTTCTCAGCCTCCTCTTGGGCTTAGTACAAGGATCCAAATACCTCCTACAGGTATAGGACAGAACTTAGTCGTCTCTAATAGTTCAATCCTCCAGAGAGTCAAAATTCCAAAACATCATACCAGTTTAGGGTTTATTCTCATCCCTTAAAACCTCAGCCTCCTCTTAGGCATCACACAAAGATCATCCTCTAGCTAAGAGTTAACATTTTTATACCAGTAGACTTGGAAAGTTTCATCTCCTCTTGGATCTCAAAGAAACCATCAAGTTTCCTAAAAGCACAGGAAAAACCCTGATCACTTCATCAATCTCCAGCAGAGTTTGAAACCTCCATAGGTTTTCATACTTAAAGTTTAAACCTTTACCATCAATATAACCTTAACAGAATCAGAACCTCAGGGCATCTGATATTCTCAGCAAGAGTTGATTCTCCAATTTGGACCTGTCTCTGGATCTCAATAAATCCTCAGCAGAAGCCAGCCTCCTCTTAGGCTTTGTATAATGATTTTCTTTTTCCTCAGCAAAGTTAGCCTCAATCTTGGGCTTTGTACAAGATAGATCATATTCTCTAGCTGAGTCAATCAACCTTTTAGCCTCAATCTTGGGCTTTGTACAAGACAGATAAAACCTCTCCCCAATGGAGTCAATTCTTTTAGCCTTAATCTTGGGCTTAGTACAAGACATATAAAACTTTCCCCAGAAGAGTCAATCCCCTTTTAGCCTCAATCTTGGGCTTTATACAAGACATGTATAAAACTCCCTAGTAGAATCAACCTTTTAGCTTCAACCTTGGGCTTTGATCAAGGCACACAAAAATCAACATCCCCTAAGAGGAAATCAAGAGTCCTCTCTGTAGGAAGACATTTCACTGTATATCACATGTCAAAACAAATAATCAAGCAAACCCTAATCCCAGATAACTGCTGTAAGTGGCACACTTGTTGATTCAAAAATCCAAGTCGTGGTCCGTCTTTTATCTTGGTAAACTTCCTCTTTCATCTAATTGGTGTAAGTGGCAAGCCTCTAGATTATTTACATCCAAGCCAATGTCCCTCTCTTAGCATGAAAAGACTCCTAAGGAAAAATGGCATTATTCTACACTGAGTCAAAGTTTATTCCTTCAGGACATTTCTCTTATAAAGGAAATTATGGCATTGTTGGATTCCATACATTCCAGTTAAAGTAATTCTCCTTTATAATCAGTTACCCAACAACTGTGATAAACAGGTGAGATACCTCCCTTTAGAGATGACAAATTCTCTCTCAAATACCCCTTTAGCTTCAATCTTGGGGTTTGAACAAGACACAAATACCTTTTAGCTTCAATCTTGGGCTTTAAACAAGACACCAAACATCTTTTTCCTCCCATAGAATAGGAGGAACTACGATTGCTCTGATTTCCCGAGTACCTTTACCGGAATACGTAGGCATAAGATTGCGTAATCTTAGCGAGCACACATATCAAAAACATTAGGTCCAGTATCTTACCAAAAACAACAGAAAACCCGAAAACAACAAAAACACTCTCTCAACACTCCCAAAGGAGAAACTTTCTTAACCCATAACAGATAAACACCAAAAAGTATTTAAACATGCCAAAGAAGATCTATGGATAACCATATATACACTAGGTAATTGACAACTTCCCTTTGTATAACCTGACCCCGACCCCCCAATCTCTTAGTGATACGTTGTATTCGCAAGTGTACGAATCGCGTCAGAGTAATATAAAAAGTTATCGTATCCACAGAGACCAAATGTCGATCTAACGAATTCTGTTTGTTATAGTGCTTATCTAAGGCAGTTCAATTCAGGGTTTACTAATGCAGAGGAAAATAAATAAAAGTAAATGACGAGGTAATAAAATTCGAACAAAACAATAGGCTTGAATGTAATTCTCATAACCGATAATATTTCTATATTCATCAACAGAACTACTTACGGGCAATATCTTCTATTTTAAGAAAAGAATTCAATTTAACAGGAACTGTCGCTTTCACGTAGTCAGAACCAAGTTTACCCTCTAAACTAACCCCTTTATTGTCACTTATAAAAAGGCGCGCATTGCGTTAGAGTCATGGAAAACTTACTTTTAAGAAATGTAAATTCTAAACTAAACAGAAAAGTATTTTGACCTGAAATCTCTAAACTAAAGAGGTTCAAAATGAACCAGATTCTAATCCCACTAACGCGTCCGAAAATAGTTTTAAAATCTCTTTTCTAAAGTGTTAAAAATCCCTACTCAACTGAGCAAAGCGCTTTCGCTGTATTTGATCAGTTGAGAACTAAACAAGGTCACAAATGGTTGGACGGCTTTCGATCTTACCCAACATTGCTTTTAAGTACAGAAAACTTGTGTTAAAGATTAAAACAGCCCTTAAGTATTTCTATTAACATATAGACGTATTACGGTGATTATGGTCTTTACATTCTTACCTATCTAAAACTTAACCAACCATGGTAGTTATAACAGTCATATTAATTCTTATCATGTATGGAATTAAGTCTTTTGAAAAGTAAAGTTTTGAAAAGTAAGGCAAGACAATAAATAAACTAAATAAAGCAAGTGCAAGAAATAAATGCAAGTAAATGCGATTAAAATAAAACCTGCTCCAAAGCGGAGTCTTTAAATCTAGTACAATGTACGGAAAAGAAAATGCTGGCAGGATTACTTCTACCAAAGTGCTCCAACTTGATTACAGACACTCCAAGACTTGATTACAAACTCGATCACACACAGTACAATAACTCCTCGATGTGAGAAGATTACCGCTTTACAAGAGTGAAATTTATGCCTAGGGTGAAGTAAACTAAGATTGGATGACCCTAAAATTCGAGTTCTGAGAGTATTTATAGGCAAAGTTGGCATGGTGCAAAGACAAAAGTGACCTTGGCTTGAAAAATGGGCGGGAACAAATTTTGCCTTGTCGCGCCCGAGACAGGCCTACCGCGCCCGCGACAAGAAGAAAACGGCAAAAGTGAGTGCTGATCGTGGGAACGTGGCAGTTGAGTTGTGGAGATCATGGGACACGTCGTCGCGTACCCTGGGGCGCCCGCGACAAGAGAAGCGACCTGAGTAAATTGCTGCCAAACTTGAATTCTAGCTCCTTTTGCATCCTTTTTCGTCTGGGACCTCGATTTTATTAAAAACCTGAAAAAAAAGGAAAACATAACAATAACAAGGCATAAAAAAACAAAAAAAAAAAAACTAATATGCATGTGAAATCAGAGTCGAAAATACAGTATAATTTAGTGTCATCAAATTCTCCCACACTTAGACATTTGCTTGTCCTCAAGCAAAACATTTAAAGCTCATAGAAAAGTCAGTGTCGATCGATGATTTTTGGGCGAAAAGGGCTTCTAAGTCCGAGTCTGGATGCAGTGGTCGGTACTAACTGAGTGAACCAAGGGCATCGTGGTGACACTAATCCGCAAATATGGACATAAACTTCGCTCCTATACTAATCAACCCATTATATCCCACAATACTTAGGCCTTCCTTTTCCATCTCTTTTGAGTCCTTTTCATTCAAGCGCAATCACATTAAGCCCATTTTCCGCACATGCTTCATGGTAGAGTGACCTGTTAGTGATTCTGATCTTTTCATACCGGATTTCTGGCACAAGGAACTGCGTAAAATCCTTTTATTCCTCTCAAGTGCAGTTGTGGGGGATCGGATCGTAATCCGCCCTACCGAGTTCAGCGCCAGATACCTCTGAACCAACAGAAATGAGCAAGCTAAACATCTTATTACTTTTTTTTAAATGAACAAAATAAAGCAACGGTGCAGATAAAAAATAAATTTTTTTCTTTTTGCTTTTTTCTTGCACTCAGATCAGTCACTTATATTCGTCGGTCTCCTACTTAGAACATGTTTAGGCCGGAGCTGATTGCTGAAATAAACTACTAAGGATGATTTTGAAATGAAATTAGGGCCATGGTACATGGGGGTTCAGGTGTGTTTCTTATATTTACGAAGTTCATGGTGTAAGGACGATACTGATGTTTCGAAGGTTCTCCCAAGTCACCGCATCCTAACCCGAACCTGTCTTAAAGTCCATAAATTTTTCAGAACAACACTTTTTTTCTAAAAAAAAATTTTTATTTTTATTTTTTATTTTTTTTTTATTTTTTTTTTATTTTTTTTTTTTTTTGTTATTGGGGTTAAAATATGTGGGAAAAAATGAAGGTGAACCAAAAAATATACTTATACTAATGACTCTTCAAACACATGCATTTTCTAAAACAGAAACAAAAGTAAATAACTGAAGAAAAAACAAACTACTAAAACGACAGAAATAAAAACGATAAAATCTCCTCCCACACTTAAATCAAACATTGTCCCCAATGTTTCGAAGTAAGCTAAGGAGAAAGGAACCTGGCAAAACTAGTGAGGACCGTTGGTGCCCTCGCCGCACTGTGCTGAACGCTCGGAACGACGGGATCTGCTACGGTGATGGTCTCGCTGGTCCATCCTAGCCTGCAATTCTGTCTGAGCAGCTTTCACCTCATGAAGGTTACCTAAGATGGAACCCTGAGTGGCCTCCATAAGCTGAAAGTGCTGATGGTTATATTGCTGTTGATGGGACTGCTCAGTGGTGATCGCAAGCAGAGTACGGGAGATGGTCTCGTAAGATTGGTCCGCTCTCTGCTGCGACTCTTGCATAAAGCTCATCTGGTCCGCCATCTGTTGCTGAATGGAAGAGAGCATGTCTTCATGCCGTGCTTTTCTAGCCATATGGTCTCGCCACATCTCCTCCGTAATATAAAATTCGGGAGCAGCTCCTGCAAAAGTGTTAGAAGAAGATGGTGCGGTGTGTGATTGTGTAGGACGAGGGGGGGACACACGCTCTCTATGGTCATACTCATCATCTGTGTCGGGCCCCTCATTGTCATGGACATTAGGAGGAATTGGACCTAGAAAAGGTGGGGCAGTAAGGTCATAGATCCAGTTCCTCTCGAATCGTACATCCGTACGTCTACTGCACGGCATAACAATTGATTCGACGGCTACCCCGTGAATAATCAACTCATAACCAATAGCCCTCCTCGATCGGCACAATTTCATGTCTTTCAGAAATTTTAAATTAATTGTACTAGGGGGCAGTGGTTCTAAAGTAGCTATCTCATCATTCAAATTTAGTGCCCGAGCAATAGACGTAATCAATCCGCCAAAAACTATCGGTCCACCCTTATTTACCGTTAAGCACATGTGGGCGATCATAAATGGAACCGGATTGATTCTTACATTTGTGAGGCATCCTTGCAAGAACAAAAGTTCTTTGCTATTAACTTTGTTTTGATTCTCCCGGCCAAAAATAGAGCATGCCAAAAGATATCTGAAAATTCTTATGGCCGGGTTATGAATGGTCGAGGCGAGTATTCCCTTAAAGGAATCAACAATAGTATCTGACTGACCATTTAGCATCTGAAGGAGCCTCACAAACAGCACCCTCCCCATGAGGGAATCCCAATAGACCTGCTAGTTCATCGGTACTGAACTGATACTCAACAGCAAACAGTCTAAAATGCACGGTACCGGGACGAACGGTATAAACCAATGAACTCAAAAACTCAACCGTCATCCTCTCATAGGTGGGTTCTTTTGTGGTGAAAACAGTGCCTAAACCTACAAAGTCTAACATATGGAAAACGCTATGATGAACCCCTAAAGCGTGCAAGCAAGTATCGTCGACATACCTCGTCGAGAGAATTTCTCGATCCTGAAGCTTTTGAAGTTGTCGCCTCTGCCTATTCCTGGATTATCCTTCCCGAAGAATAACTCCATTAAACTCCATTGATGAAGACGGTGAAGAGGGTGGAAGAAAAGTGGTATGATAAAGGTTGGATTTTTAAGGTTTTTGTTGATGGAAATTGAAATGGAAAGTTAAGAGACGATTGGTGAATGCTAGAGATATGAATTTCAATGGGGTTTTATAGGGATTTTTCGGAGGGAAAAAATGGGTTTGAAAAGGTTGGAGTTTCAAAAAATGGTGGAAATGGAGGTTCTGTCCCGATTTTACAAGGACGCTGCCGCAGGCGCGACAGGTGTGTCGCGGGCGTGAAGAGAGCAAATCCGCGGATGGGCTTCAATTTGTCTTTTTGAATGGGCTTTTTGTCCTTCATTTGGCCTTGGGGGGTCTTTTTAGCATTCCATATGTCCTAAAAATGTAGTTTTGCACAAAATTTTCACAAGCATGTATATCTTTTATAATAATTTTTTCTTAAATATTTTACCAAAATAAAATAAAAGAAAAAATTAGCATATAAACATAAAAAACTCAAACCTTAATATAAATCGGAAATATATCAAATGCAAATAGTAGGAAATATGTCTGGGTGATACTGGAAGTAAATTAATGCATAAGAAATATAGTAAATAATACGAAAATGGAAATCAAGATGTCTGGTCATCAGTCTGGTCATCTCCACGGAGTCTTGCTATCTCACGACGGAGCTCCGCCATGTCTTCATACAGCACATCGTACTCAGTAGCGTGGGTCAGCTCTGACACTTCCATCCCCAGGTGTAGGTCAACAAGAGTCTGTCGGAGATCTGCTATCTCTTGGCGCATCATCGCCATCTGGGTCTGCATATCTGGAGTACCTAATGAATGATTATTTGACCACACCGTGGTCCTGTCAGGTGGTGGAGCTGGAACGTACTCTGGCTCTGGGCAGGGTCGTGGTGCGTCCACCGTCTCACCGTGTCCTTCTAAGGCATATGTCCAGTTTGCTGGGTCATGGACACTGGTCATAACAGGATCTGGCAAAGTGAAATGATGTATGGTCTCACCGTCGATCAGGAGTCTGAACTGAGAGGGATTAAAGGAGTTCCTTCTCATCAGCCCCCGATCTAAACAAAAACCAATATCCATGGTGGTATGGCTGCAGTAGGGAGTCAAATGAAATAGCTTTCGGCCAAGGCCTAGAGCAGCAGCAATCTCAGTCACATTACCTCCTACATGTATAGGTCCTCCTGCCCAGGTGGCAACACCACTAAAAGAATACAGCATAAAGTTACCACAAGCTAAACGACGCGACTGATTCGCACAAAACATGAAAAATATGTCGTCCTCAGTAACGTGGTCATCAGCATCTGCTCTCCCAAAGAATGTATGGGCAATGATCATTTGAAAGTATCGGAGAGCTGGGTTATGGATAACCTGCGAAATGTAAGTATCAGGGTCAGGGCCTCCACCTCCAGAGATGTCACTCCAGAATTTCTCCACGTCTCTACTCATGAAGTAACCCATGGGCAGCTCAGGGATAGCGCCAACTCCAGTCTCAAATCCAAGAAGATCACCGAACTCAGTATGGGTGAACGAATACTTTGTGCCAAATAACCTGAAGCTGGTGTGGCCATCTGGTCCCAAGTACGGATCATAGGAGAAAGAGTTGAGGAACTCCAGAGTGAGGTTCCTATAGGTGGGATGCAAATCATCAGCGTACTGGTCCCATTTGAGCTGGTGGGTCAAGTATCGGACACTGGGCTCTATACCCAAAGTTTCTATGCAATCACTGTCTGGGTAGCGAGTGGGTGCCATAGGTCTGAGTGAAAGCATCGCATAACGCTCTCTCTGGGCGTCGTCTCTAAAGGTCACGTGCATGTCATCGACTGGTGGCATCCTGAAAGAAAAGGTTAGGAAAAAAAAAGGCCCTGAAATCAAACACACCAAACGAGTTAGACATATATGTACAAACAAACAAACAAACGTAAATCAAAATAAACGGAAAAAAAATAAATACGAAAAGGAAAAGAACCATGGGTTGCCTCTCATGCAGCGCTTGCTTAACGTCGTAAGCTCGACGAGTTCAAGTCATGTATCTGGTGCGAGGATAGGTGGGTCTGTTAACGTGAACCTGGAGTAGTATGCTGGAATGTCACCTCCTTCATAATGCTTAAGCCTTTGTCCATTTACAACGAACGGACTGCAAGATTTGTTCTTAATTTCCACTGCCCCGGATTTTAGGACTTTGGAAACTTCGAACGGGCCCGTCCATCTAGATCGAAGCTTACCTGGAAAAAGTCGCAGTCTTGAATTGTATAGAAGAACAGGGTCACCTATGTTGAAGTCTTTCTCGACGATCTTCTTGTCATGCCATGCTTTGGTTCTCTCTTTATATATGATGGCATTTTCATAGGCTGATTGTCGGAGCTCTTCTAACTTATGTATGTCTAAGATGCGTTTCTCACCAGCTGCTAAGTAATCAAAATTTAAGGTTCTGATGGCCCAATATGCTTTGTGTTCCAATTCAAAGGGTAAGTGACATGATTTTTCGTAAACTAGTTGGTAACGGGTTGTTCCAATGGGAGTCTTATAGGCTGTCCTGTAGGCCCACAGTGCTTCTGAAAGCTTTTGTGACCAATCCTTTCTGGATATCGTGACAGTTTTTTCTAAGATATGCTTGATCTCTATATTGGATACTTCTACTTGCCCACTGGTTTGTGGGTGGTAAGGTGTGGCTACTCTATGTTTAACTCCATACTTCCTCAACAGTTTGTCAAAAATCCTAGATATAAAATGTGATCCTCCATCACTTATGACTAGCCTGGGAACTCTGAATCTAGGGAATATATTCTGCTTGAACATCTTAATCACCACTCGGGTGTCGTTTGTGGGTGCAGCTATAGCTTCAATCCATTTGGACACGTAATCGACAGCGACTAAAATATATTTGTTTCCTAAGGATGATGGAAAAGGTCCCATAAAGTCGATTCCCCAAACATCAAAAAGTTCTACTTCTTGAATGTTTCTTAATGGCATTTCATTTCTCCTCGAGATGTTTCCGGAGCGTTGACATGGGTCACACTTGGTTATATATGTATGAACATCACGCCATATAGTTGGCCAATAAAGACCAGCTTGTAAGATCTTAGCGTGAGTCTTAGATGTGCTTGCGTGTCCTCCGTAGGGTGCTGAGTGACAATGTTCTATGATATGGTGCACTTCTTCCTCTGGAACACACCGGCGAAAGATTCCGTCAGTGCCTCTCTTAAAAAGGAGTGGTTCATCCCAATAGAAATGTTTAACGTCATTGAAGAACTTCTTTTTCTGCTGATAGCTGAGGTCAGGAGGTATTATATCTGCAGCAAGATAGTTAACAAAATCTGCATACCAAGGTACATTATTTACCGCTAAGGATTTTTCATAATCTTCTAAGGTTTCTAAACTTACATCTCCAATGGCATCTAGCTTAGCGATTAACCTGTCATAAGCAAAGTCATCATTTATGGGTACTACATCAGGTTTCAAGAACTCAAGCCTGGAAAGGTGATCGGCAACTACATTCTCGGTGCCTTTCTTATCTCTGATAACAAGGTCAAATTCTTGCAATAAAAGTATCCACCGGAGTAATCTAGGTTTAGCATCCTTTTTATTCAAAAGGTATCGGATGGCGGCATGATCAGTGTAAACAATTATTTTGGCTCCCACCAAATAGGATCTAAATTTGTCTATGGCGAAAACTACGGCTAGGAGTTCTTTTTCTGTGGTTGCATAGTTTAGCTGAGCGGCATCTAGAGTTCTACTGGCGTAGTAAATCACATGTAACTTCTTATCAAATCTTTGCCCTAGCACTGCTCCTACAGTGTAATCACTAGCATCACACATGATTTCAAAAGGTTTTGTCCAATCTGGTGGTTGCATAATGGGTGCTGAGATTAAAGCTTGTTTTAAAAGGTTGAATGCTTCGTTGCATTTTTCATCAAAAATGAACTCAGCATCTTTCATCAGAAGACCTGTCAAAGGTTTAGTGATCTTAGAGAAGTTTTTAATGAAACGCCGGTAAAATCCAGCATGTCCAAGAAAACTTCGAACTTCTCTAATTGTTTTGGGTGGTTTAAGATTCTCTATCACCTCGATCTTGGCTTTATCAACTTCAATGCCTTTTTTAGAAATGATATGTCCTAGAACTATACCTTCAGTGACCATGAAGTGACAATACTCCCAATTTAATACCAGGTTTACTTCGACACATCTCTTCAAGATCTTTTCAAGGTTGACTAGACAGTTATTGAAATCAAATCCGCATACTGAGAAATCATCCATGAATACTTCCATAATTCCATCAAGATAATCAGCGAAGATTGACATCATGCAACGCTGGAAAGTTGCTGGGGCATTACAGAGTCCGAAAGGCATACTTCTATAGGCAAAAGTTCCATATGGGCATGTGAAGGTTGTTTTCTCTTGGTCATCAGGGTGTATAGGAGTTTGGAAAAAATATGAATATCCGTCGAGGTAACAGAAGTAGGAATGTCTAGCTAGACGTTCCAACATCTGATCTATAAAAGGCAATGGGAAATGGTCTTTCCTAGTGGCTTTGTTTAACTTTCTGTAATCTATGCACATACGCCAACCTCCTTCTATCCGTTTTGTAACGTGCTCACCTTTTTCGTTCTGTACCACGGTGATGCCTCCCTTTTTAGGTACTACATGCACAGGGCTTACCCATTTAGTGTCCGAGATCTGATATATTATCCTGTCATACCCCAAATTTGTCCTACCGGTATATATTTTCATCTGTGCATCCACCCACTAACTATTATTCAGAAAAATCCAAAAATATGTTTTTTATTTGTTACCCATTTTTATCCACTTTTTAACCTTCTTTATCCATCCAATCTAATATCCATTTTTCAAATTCCAATTACCCAAATTCATGCCTATTTTCATTTCAATTTCACCTCATTCCAAATTACCATTTTTAATGTTTTAGTTTTATCCAATTAAATCTAAATTCATTTTTTCCTCTTTATTTTATCCAATTTCATTATCCATTCACATATCCATTTTCATGTCCAAATTATCCATAAGCCACTTTCCATAATTCTTTTTTATTCAAAATCAAACCATCTCCATTCTTTAAACTCATTTTACAAATTTATTCAAAATCCATATCCATATCCATTTCTGTTTTTCTTATTTTATCCATCTTTTCCTTATTTAGATATCCATTCTATCCATATTTTTATATCCATTCCAAAATTCAAGGTTACAAATTAGGTTCTAAGTTATCCATCACCATCTTGTTTTTCTAAAGCCCATCATATTCACCAAAAATCACAAAAAAAATAGAAAATTGTTTTTCTGTTACAAAGCCCACAAAATTCAAAGATCTTTTATGTTCAAGTCTAAGAATTTGTTGTAGAGGACATTACACCCAAATCCACAAGAAGCCAAAATCCTGCGCATCAACAACAACAACACAATGACACACTCCACTGCCCAACCTGCTTTAAACCGTACCGGCTGCTGCTACCACCAACAAGACAACGACCCAACAACAAGCAACACTCTGCAATCAACCATCCTGCCACAACAGCCAAAACACTGCTACACCAAAGACAAAATTCTGCAACAAAGCCTGCCATGAAAGAGACAATACCAAAAAATTCAAAAAAAAATAAGTATAGAAGTTCAATGGTTATAAGGGAGAGCAAAGAACAGCAATGGAAGAAAGGGGGGAGCTCACACAAGAAAATCGTTTTTCTTTTCACGAACCCGACTCTCATTTGAATAGATACCACAGCTCCTTTAAAAAAAAACCAAAAAAACTTTCTTCCATCACAAAGCTTTCAACCATCAAGAATATCAAAACTACAACCTCCACAAATCCTCAACCAATCCCTTTCTTCAACCTCACAAAATTCCGCCATCCCACTTTCAACAGCAACACTTTTCAATCTTAGCACTGCCTTTATTCTTCTTCACTTCAACTCTAGTACACCTACATTTCCAAGTGACTACCCACCTCATTCTGCTTATCCACACTACAAACTTTGAACAACAACTTTAAAAACAATCCATTCCCAGCCTAACAACCTTATTTCAACCAAACCGTAACAACACACCACCGATTCAACTTCCATTCTTTTTTCCAACCACAAAACCATAAATCAACAACCGCGGCTCAGCTCACCATCAAAAACCATAACAGCGGACAACCTGTTTCCACCGCCCTCCTTCGTTCACCATCACCTTCGATCAACAACACCGCCAACTCAAACCACCGTTACGCACCACCACAACACTTCCACCGATCCGCAACTCACCATCCTTCACCCTTCCCGTTTCCAGCCGAAAACCTTGAAGCAACAACCTTCTCCCATCTTCCTCTCAAATTCCTCCCCAAACCTTCATTCAACCTTTCAAACCCAAATCAGAAACAAAATAGATGAAGTAGAGATTGAGATGAAGAGAGATCCAATAACACAAACCAAAACGTAAAACGGACAGGATCAAACTCGCGAACCTGGAAATAGGGTTGAGTCGCGAGAGAGATGAGAGGAGACCGGGAAGTTGCGAGTTTCGTTCGAATCACGAACGGAGGAACCGATTGAAAAAAGCATAAGGCCGTGAGAGAGCGGATCGCGAGTTACGGAAGGTTGGAGTGAATTGATTTCATTTTCCTCCATGTCCTATTTTTTTTGTTTTTCTATGGGATGCGTTTGTTTCATTTCAGAGAAAAAATCATGTTGAAACGGCTGCTAGGGTTTCCAAGAGTTTTTTACTCTGTTGATTAAAACCGGGTCAGTTCGACCCATGACAAGCCTTTGACCCGTGACCCATTCTGATGGGTTTTGTTCTTTTTTTCTAAGTTTTTTTTAAAAACAGGATCTCAGGCCAACACTTTGGGCCTCATTAGCCCGGGTGCTAGTTGCACCCCCCTTTTTATTATTCAATCAATTTTTTTTTAGATTTTAATTCATTTAGTTTTTTAGATTTCAATTAGAATTTACAAAAATAATAAAATATTTATCTTAGGATTGTTAATTTTATTTTTAGTAATCGAGTTTTTTAAATTTTTGGAATTGGAAATTTCAATTTAGATTCTTTGTTAATTTTTTATTAAACTTTTCTTTAAAATTATTTTGTTAGAAAATTTTTGTTAATTATTAATACTATTTTGAAAATCTTTTAGTAATAATTTTGTTATTTGTTTTTGGTTAATCTTTGTTAATATAATTTTGTTAAAAAGAAATTTTTTGATAATATTTTTGTAAATATTTCATTAGATATTTTGTTTAACATTATTTTGTTTTCTCATTACATTTTGGGTCATCACTTTGTTGAGATTTATTTCTTTTCATTTCTACCTTGACTCTCATGTTCGATTTTCTTTGGGCCTATGACATTAACAAAATCATGATTTTGATTTATCTTAAAATCACTTAAAAGTCTTGACAAGTATGAGGCCACATTTTTTTGTTTATTTTATCGGTCAATGAAAGTCAAAAATCATAGCTTATCGATCTAAGATTAAAGATCTTGATTAAGACGAGGCCGATTTTATTCTTTTATTTACTTTTCATTTTTTATGAGTCGATGAACATCTAAGACCAAATTTTGTCGGTTAAGATGAGACTTCTCTTCGATTTCGATTTTATTTCACATTTTACTTTGCACTATATTCTTTTCATTTCCGATCAATGAAGGTCTTAAAACATCATGGAACCTTTTTTAGAGTTCTTGATTAAGACGAGGTCGTCACCTTTTATTTTCAATCAAACTTTCGAAAGGAGGAGATTCTTGGAATCTAGCATTCCTTGGGTCTTCGAATGGATGGCTCTCGAGGCACGCCCCTTGGGTTGTCATTCATTCAATCTTTCGACCTTTTCAACTAAACCATTTTCAAACTAGTCCTCGATTCGCCATCGAGCCCAATCGTAAGTCGAGCGCCTTTTGCCTCGCCATCACCCGCACACTTGCACATCTCGAGGTTTCGTTACTAGGAGCACCCCTAGGGACTAGTATCGATCCTCACTTCTTTTCGTAACCAATCCGATTCAACCTAGTTCAAGCACTTTCTTAATCAACTAACGAAAGGAGGAGATTTTCGGAGTCTAGCATTCCTTGGATTTTCGAATGAATGGCTCTTGAGGCACGCCCTTGGGTTGTTGTTCATTCAACCTTTCGTCTTAAAACACTTAATCATTATCAAACAATTTCATAATTAATAGAATGAAAAAGGTGTCGTTGAGATTTAGCATCTCAGTAATGCCCCGATTAATTAGTTGCGAGGCCGACGTCTCGTTTATCGAATAGTCGTCATTCTTCCCCTAAAATACTTAACAAACTAAACACCTCTCACGCAACCGAAACCCTAATACACTTAATCCACAACTTAAACACCTTTCCTAAAGAACATTGTTTAAGTCATTCTTCCGCGCATATGAACTCGTGCTTCAGCCTCCCCTAGCGAGCAGACAAGCCAACGTTTAGCAGTTAGAATGCAACCTAAACTCTCGTTCGCCTAAAACATGTCCAAATCCAACTCTTTTTCTTAATCAAATCTTAACATACTTAATTCATACTCAAACAACTTTCACAAAAAGAACATTGTTTAATCCATTCTTCCGCGCATATGAACTAGTGCTTCAGCCTCCCATGACGAGCCGGCAAGCCAACGTTTAGCAGTTAGAATGCGAATTAAACTCTCGTTTTCCTAAAAAACACAAACCAACAAACCGTAGTCCCACGAACTACGAATGCTCTGACTTTCCCATTGCACGAGCGAATACGTAGGCCCAAGGGTTCTCAATCCTTGCCGAGCATACTAATAAAAAACCACCCCATTTCCCCCTTAGAAGCAAACCCTTTAGAAGATAAACAAGCAAACCTTATCTAACTATCTCTCAAATCGAATCAAGAGGTTCCCGTTGAGTACAACGGACGTAGAGGGTGCTAATACCTTCCCTCTGCGTAATCGACTCCCGAACCCGAATTTGGTTGCGACGAGCATGTTCTTATATCCCTTTCAAAGGTTTTATCGATATTTTCCTATTCCTTCATTGGAATGAATAAAATTCGGTGGCGACTCTGTTTCGAACAGTTTATTCCGCGTCCATCGCGAGGATCGTATTTTTTGAGGTACGACATATCCCTGCTTCCAACAACTTAAGAACTTCCTTCTTAACTACCTCACTCATTATAGGGTTAATCCTTCTTTGGTGTTCCCTCGAAGGTTTAGCATCTTCTTCAAGTGAAATCCGGTGCATGTACACGGATGGACTTATTCCTTTAAGATCTGAGATGTCGTACCCTAGTGTTGAGGGATATCTTCGCAAGACATCTAAGAGTTGGTTTGTTTCATTTTGATTCAGAACGGCACTAACTATAACTGGTCTGTCCATTTCTTTGTCTAAAAACTCATATCTTAGATTCTTGGGTAATTCTTTTAATTCTAAGGTTGGTTTTCTGGGGTTTTGTATAGGATCTGGAGTTAAGGATAAACATTCAAAAAGGCTATCATCTATGTAGGGTTCCATACTGTCATCATCTTTCTCAATGGGCGTTGAAGGTAGTTTTATTCTTTCTATTGGCTCTTCCTGGTTAAGTTCACGGACACATTCATCAATGACATCAACTGCATAACATGCATCTCCTATTAGTGGTGCCGCGAGAAACTTTGCTAGGACAAACTCTATTTTTTCGTTACCTACCTCAAAAGTCAATTTTCCTTTCTTGACATCTATTATGGCTCCTGCAGTTGATAGGAAGGGTCTACCTAGGAGGATTGGGACATCTTTATCTTCTTTGATGTCCATTACGACGAAGTCGGTGGGAATGAACAACTTGCCTATTAGAACTGGGATGTCTTCTAATACGCCTACAGGGTATTTTATAGATCTGTCAGCTAATTGGAGAGACATCTTAGTAGGTTGCAAATCTCCTAGTTTCAATCGATCACAAACTGCGAGGGGCATTAAGCTTACACTGGCTCCTAAGTCCAGAAAGGATTTATCTATGACATGATTCCCCAAAATACAAGGTATGGAGAAATTCCCCGGATCTTTGTCTTTTTTGGCAAGTTTGTTCTCGGAAATGGAATTACACTCCACTGGTTTTGTATCGTCAAGTCTACGTTTATTGGTGAGGATGTCCTTCAGGAATTTAGTATAAGATGGTATTTGGGTGATGGCTTCTGTAAAAGGAATCTCTACATGGAGTTTTTCTATAACTTTAACAAACTTCTGGAATTGGTCATTGATCTTAGTTTGTTTAAGTCTTTGTGGATAGGGAATTGGTGGTTTGTATGGCTGAGGGGGTGTTGAAGTTTCGTCCGTAACTTCTCCTTTATCTTTGTCTTTTGGTTTCTCAATTTCTATGGGTTTCTCACCTTCGGGGGTAGCATCCTTTCTGGAAATTTTGGAGTTACTCAATGTCGGGTTTTTAGGCCCTTCATAAGTGGTTCCACTTCGTAAGGTAACAGCGTTAGCTTGCCCTCGAGGGTTCTGTTGAGGTTGTCCAGGAAATTGTCCTCCAAGGGTAGTTTGGGGTGCTTGCTTTAAGGCTACCTGAGAGATCTGGGTTTCAAGCATCTTGCTGTGGGTGGCCATTTGGTCCATTTTGGTTCCTAGTTGGGTAAGCAGCTCATTCACATGAATATTCTGATTTAGGAATTCTTTGTTTTGCTGGGCTTGTGCTGTCATAAAATCATTTAGCACTTTCTCAATATTTGGCTTAGGTGGCACTGCTTGCATAGGTTGGTTTTGTCTAGGTGCTTGATTGTTGGTTGATCTCGGAGGTGCTTGGTTTTGGATAGGGTTATTGTTTTTGTAGGAAAAATTAGGGTGATTCCTCCATCCAGGGTTGTAAGTATTTGAGAACGGGTTTCCTTGGGAATAGTTGACTGGGTCTGGGTTTGTCTCGTTTAACAGATGGCAGTCAGCTGATTGATGACCTTTAGTACCACAAAGTTCGCAATCCGATACTACTGCTGCTGCAGCGGTTGGTTGTGCGTACATTTGATCGATCTTGAGGGCCATAGTGTAATGCCCCGATTCCAATTATTCCCATTTTGTTGAGTCTTTTATTTAAATTGAGTGATAAATTATTTTATTTGTGAAATTAGCGTGTTAATATGCTATGTGACATGTTATGATGTTTTACCGTTTTGAGAGTTTTCGGGGAAATTAGAATGGAGGGTATTTTAGACATTTCTCAATTATTGGTAGGTTAGAAATTTAGTAAAATTGTTAGAAAAATGATTAAGTGTAGAATTTTGTGAGAAAATGAATTAATTGAATTTGAGTGGAAAATAGAAAAGAAAGAAAAAGAGATAAGAAAAGAAATAGAGAGAAAAAGAAAGAAAAGAGAAATAGAGAGAAAAAGGAGAGAAAGAAAGAGGAAGAAGAGAAAGGAGAAGAATTTGGGAAAACTTAGCAAATCATCAAGAACAATCATCTAGTAAGCTTGGAATCCGGGTAAGGGTGTGAAATCTTATCATCTCATCAATGTATATCATTATGTATGTGTGTTTGCATGTGGTATTGGATTGTTCGATAGTTTTTCGGTTATAGGGCGAAAACGCGTAAACGAGTAGAAATCGATGTTTTCGCGGATGGAAATCGATATAATTTGTGTTGTATGATCTCTATATGTTTATGAACCATTGCTATTAACTGTTTTGCTGATGGAAGTGATTTGGGGAAGAAAAATGGAATTTTTGGGGTTTGGAACAGTGCAAAAACGAAGCAGAAATTCTGCTTCTGGTGTGAAGCGCCGGGCGGTGTGATTGTTTCGCCGGGCGGTTCGTCCTTTCGCCGGGCGGTTTTGAGAGGCGCAGAGGTTCCAAGTTTCTGACTCTTTGAGTCATTTTGGGGGAATTAGTGTCGCCTGTGCTTCGCCGGGCGAAGTAGAGGCAGAGAGCGTTTCGCCGGGCGGTTGGCGCGTTTCACCGGGCGGTTGGGAGTTTTTTTTTCAAATAATACTTTTCTCTAAAAATTCATAACTCTCAAACCGTATTTCCGATTTAAGCGTTATTTATACCGTTGGAAAGCCTATAAACTGTTCTTGCTTGTTATGATGATTTGGAAATGGTTAGCCGATTAAATAAGTCAGAAAAGTCGAGAATAGTGTTATTTAGCGATTTTTACCGTTTTGAATGTGAGTTTGGATGTGAATCATACAATAGTGCATTGATGTGAATGTATATAAATTGTATGTGATTGAAGGAGATGAATGCATGATTATATTGTGAATATGTATGCATTTCAAGAATGTCTTGAGTCATTTGCATGTGAAGCATAATGATGTGCATTCTTGTGTTGAGGGATTCTAAGGAGAACCCGATATAACATCGTGTGCCTTAAAAATAAGAGGTGTGAGCGATCGGATGGATCGTGTGCCTCAAAAATAAGAGGTGTGAGCGATGGGTATAGACGATCGTATGCCTTATAAAAGAGGTGTGAGCGATCGGGTCGTGTGCCTTATACAAAGAGGTGTGAACGATCCATAAACGTCGTGTGCCTTAAAAATAAGAGGTGTGAGCGATCAGATCGGATCGTGTGCCTTAAAAATAAGAGGTGTGAGCGATGGGGAACATCGTATGCCCGACGGGGAGTTACAGTGATGTAACGAGCGATGGTTCCAGCAGAGTTCCTGAGTGAACTTGAGATGATTGAGTCGGTACCGCATTGCATTTGCATAGAGTCGTGAGTCAGCCTCTATGATTTGCATTTATCATCTTTATAATGGTGCATTGATGAATAAACATAAATATGTATGTTTATGTGGAATGATAAGAATTGTGAAAGTATGCATGATGTATATGCTTGGTTTTGAATATATATATATATATACATTGTGATGTATATGAGTGAGTTGTGATGAATTGTGGTGAGAATGTGAGATATGTGTATTTTCATGCTAAGATATATAATTATATGCATTGTTATTATGATAATATTTCTCACCCTTCTGCTGTTTTATGATGCTCTATGAGGCATGGCAGAGTAGGTATGCTGGTGGTCTTTTGTGAAGCGCGTCTTCATTCTTTTGGTCGGTCGGCTCTGATATGTAGCACCGGGTAGCTAGGATGGCTATGATTCTTTTGTGATACATTTGTACATGTATCTTGTTGATGAATGTTTATGTAAACATGAATTATGTTGGTGGATAATACTTGATGATGTATATATATGTCTATGTATATATATGTTAGTTGTTATTCAATGTTTAGATTTTCCGCTTTTATTCTAAATATTGAGATGTGGGTGTAAGGACTAAGTTCCTCTGATGCAAAGTTACCCCACTGTTGCATATCAATTGTTGAGCAGGTGTTGAATGTTGTAATCTAATGTATAATGTGACATACCTCTTTTATACCATGTTTATAATTATACTCTGACGAAATTTTGAATATGTGCCAAAGTGATTATGTGATTATTTGGGGGTATAGAAAGGGGGTGTTACATTAAGTGGTATCAGAGCCAGAGTTGAGTCAGTTGTGTCTGTCTTGTTGTTGTGTTAGTTGAACTGTTGTTTAACTTTATTGTCATTTTTGGGAATGATCAGAATATGGCTGGTAGGAACGACAATGCGATGGCTGCTGCTTTGGAAGCAATGGCTAGGGCGGTGCAAGGTGTGCCGAATGTGAATGCTAATGACGAGTTCAAGAAGAATCAACCACCGGTCTTCAAAGGAAGATTTGATCCCGATGGTGCTCAACTTTATTTGAAAGAGATTGAAAGAATCTTCAGAGTCATGGACTATGCGGAGGAGAATAAGGTGAGGCTTGGGTCTCACATGCTGAAGGAAGAAGCCGACGATTGGTGGGTCGGTATGCGTCAAGTTCTTGTGGTGGATGATGAAGAGATAACTTGGGATTTATTTCGTACTGAGTTCTTGAGGAAGTATTACCCTGAAAGTGTGAAAGGGAAGAAGGAGATGGAGATCCTTGAACTGAAACAAGGTAATATGTCCGTGGTGGACTATACGGCTAAGTTTGTGGAGTTGGTTCAATTCCATCCTCACTATGCTGCGATTACTGCTGAGTTCTCAAAGTGTATTAAGTATGAGAATGGTCTGCGTCCTGAGATTAAACAAGCTGTGGGATATCAAAGGATAAGAAGGTTTTCGGATTTGACGGAATGTTGTAGAATCTTCAAGGAAGATAGCAAGGCTCGTTCTACACATTACAAAAGTTTGAATGAGAGGAAGGGAAAGCAACAAGCTAGAAGTGGACCTTATGTGACACCCGCTGATAAGGGCAAGCATAGGGGAAACTTTGAGAAGAGGTCTGGAGGAGGAGGTTCCAGTTCCATTAAGTGTTACAAGTGTGGTGAAATGGGTCATAAATCATTTGAGTGTGGGAAGACAGTGGCGAAATGTTCTAACTGTGGAGGCCTTGGGCATGCTACGACCGATTGTAGGAGGAATGTGGTGAAATGTTTTAATTGTGGGGAACCTGGTCACATTAGCACAAAGTGTTCGAATCCGAAGAAAGCTCCAACTGGTGGGAAGGTATTTTCTTTGGCAGGAACTCAGACTGCAAGTGCAGATCATCTGATTAAAGGTACTTGCTTTATTAATAGTACGCCTTTAGTTGCTATTATTGATACGGGAGCGACTCATTCGTTTATTTCGTCTGAGTGCGAGAAGCGTTTGAATCTTGTGTTGTCTCTGATGGATGGTAAGATGGTTATTGATACTCCAGCAATGGGGTCAGTAACTACTTCTTTGGTTTGTTTGAGTTGTCCTTTAACCATTTATGGTAAAGACTTTGAGATGGACTTAGTGTGTTTGCCGTTGGAAGGTTTTGATGTGTTTTGGGAATGAATTGGTTGCAATTTAATAGGGTTCATATTGATTGCTATCACAAGTTAGTGAGTTTTCCTTCTTTGGAAGAGGACGAAGACTCGAGTTTCTTATCTACTAAAGAGTTGAAGAGACTTTTAGCGGACGAAGCTCAATTGTTCGGTTTGTTTGCATCTTTAACTGTGGATAGTCAAGTGTCACTTGATGTGTTTCCTGTTGTGTGTGATTTTCCTGAAGTGTTTCCTGAGGATATTACAGAGGTACCGCCGGAAAGAGAAGTTGAGTTTTCTATTAATCTAGTTCCGGGTACTAGACCGATTTTGATGGCACCGTATTGTATGTCGGCATCGGAGTTGGTAGAATTGAAGAAGCAATTGAATGACTTGTTGGACAAGAAATTTGTAAGACCGAGTGTTTCTCCTTGGGGTGCTCCGGTATTGTTGGTAAAGAAAAAGGTTGGGAGTATGCGGTTATGCATTGATTATCGACAATTGAACAAGGTGACAATTAAGAACAAGTATCTGCTTCCAAGGATCGATGATTTGTTGGACCAATTAGTTAGTGCGCGTGTTTTTAGCAAGATTGATTTGAGATCGGGATATCACCTGATTCGTGTGAAAGAAGAGGATATTCAAAAGACGGCCTTTAGGACACGGTATGGCCATTACGAATATTCCGTGATGCCATTCGGGGTTTCTAATGCGCCGGGTGTGTTTATGGAATACATGAATCGTATTTTTCATGAACAGTTGGATCATTTTGTGATTGTGTTCATCGACGATATTTTGATTTACTCTAAGTCTCAAGAGGAGCATGAAGAGCATTTGAGGATTGTGTTACAAATTTTGAAAGAGAAACAATTGTATGCTAAGTTGTCGAAATGTGAGTTTTGGTTGTCGGAAGTAAGTTTTCTTGGACATGTTATTTCCGGTAGAGGTATTAGTGTTGATCCATCAAAGATTGATGCGGTGATGCAATGGGGGGCTCATAGATCGGTTACGGAGATTCGAAGCTTTCTAGGCTTGGCGGGTTATTATCGGAGGTTTATTGAGGGATTTTCGAAGTTGGCACTTCCGTTAACGCAATTGACTTGTAAAGGAAAGGCTTTCATTTGGGATATTCATTGTGAAGAGAGCTTCAATGAGCTAAAAAGAAGGTTGACAACGGCTCTGATCTTGATTTTGCCAAATCCGACGGAACCATTTGTTGTGTATTGTGATGCTTCATTGGTTGGTTTAGGTGGTGTTTTGATGCAAGGTGGAAAATTTGTGGCTTATGCTTCAAGACAATTGAGAGTGCATGAAAAGAATTATCCTACACATGATTTGGAGTTAGCGGCCGTGGTGTTTGTTTTAAAAATTTGGAGGCACTATCTTTATGGTGCAAGATTTGAAGTTTTTAGTGATCACAAAAGCTTGAAATATTTATTTGATCAAAAAGAATTAAACATGAGACAAAGAAGGTGGTTAGAGCTTTTGAAGGATTATGATTTTGGTTTGAATTACCATCCGGGTAAGGCAAACGTGGTGGCCGATGCTTTGAGTCGGAAGTCGTTACATATGTCCGTCCGCATTGATGATGAGAGAATGGGAACTTTTGGAGAATTTTAGAGACTTGAGTTTGGTTTGTGAAATGACGCCGAGAAGTGTGAGACTTGGTATGCTACATGTTACGAATGATTTTCTTGCAACCGTGTGTGAAAGGCAAAAGTTGGATTTGAAGTTCGTTGATTTGATGATGAATGAGAATGAGGATTTCAAGGTTGATAATTTTGGAGTTTTGAGATTCCGTGGTCGTGTTTGTATTCCCGATGATGCGGAGTTGAAAAAGATGATATTGGAAGAAGGACACCGAAGTAACTTAAGTATTCATCCGGGAGCGAATAAAATGTAACAAGATTTGAAGAAAATCTTTTGGTGGCCCGGGTTAAAGAGAGATGTGGCTCAATTTGTGTATGCGTGCTTAACTTGTCAAAAGTCTAAAGTGGAACATCAAAAGCCTAGTGGATTGATGCAACCGTTAGACATTCCGGAGTGGAAATGGGATAGTATATCGATGGATTTTGTTACGGGATTGCCGAATACGCAAAGAGGCCATAATGCTATTTGGGTAATCGTTGATAGGCTTACTAAATCTGCTCACTTCATTTCAATTGATATTAGCTATCCTTTGGAGAGGTTAGCCGAGATTTATATTCTTGCGGTTGTGAAGTTACATGGAGTTCCTAAGAGTATTGTATCGGATAGAGATCCTAGGTTCACATCGAGGTTTTGGGAGAGTTTACAAAAGGCTTTGGGTTCTAAGTTAAGATTGAGTTCGACTTATCATCCGCAAACGGATGGTCAAACCGAGAGGACAATTCAATCGTTGGAGGATTTATTGCGTGCTTGTGTGCTCGAGCAAGGTGGTGCTTGGGATAGTTATTTGGCGTTGATTGAGTTCACCTACAATAATAGTTTTCATTCAAGTATAAGTATTGCACCATTTGAGGCTTTGTATGGTCGGAGATGTCGAACACCTTTGTGTTGGCATGAAACCGGTGAGAGGACGATAGTTGGACCGGAGATGGTACAACAAACGACGGAGAAAGTGAAGTTTATTCGTAAAAAGATGAAAGCTTCTCAAAGTAGGCAAAAGAGCTATCATGACAAGAGAAGAAAAGATCTTGAGTTTCAAGAAGGCGACCATGTGTTTTTGAGAGTTACGCCGGTTACGGGTGTGGGTCGTGCTTTGAAGTCGGAGAAGTTGACTTCTCGTTTTATTGGTCCGTATCAGATTTCTGCACGAGTTGGTGTTGTGGCTTACCGTGTGGCGTTGCCTACGAATTTTTCGAATTTGCATGATGTATTCCATGTTTCGCAACTTCGGAAGTATGTTTCGGATCCGTCACATGTTATTCCTATGGACGAGGTTGAAGTGAGAGATAACCTTACGGTTGAAACTTTACCGAATAGGATTTTGGACCGTGAAGTTAAGAAGCTAAGAGGCAAGGATATTGCACTTGTGAAAGTAGCGTGGGGAGGCGTTGCGGAAGGCGATATGACTTGGGAACTAGAGAGTGGGATGCGAGAGTCGTATCCGGAGTTGTTTGAATCAGGTATTATTTTCGAGGACGAAAATTTCTAAAGTGGGGGAGAGTTGTAATGCCCCGATTCCAATTATTCCCATTTTGTTGAGTCTTTTATTTAAATTGAGTGATAAATTATTTTATTTGTGAAATTGGCGTGTTAATATGCTATGTGACATGTTATGATATTTTACCGTTTTGAGAGTTTTCGGGGAAATTAGAATGGAGGGTATTTTAGACATTTCTCAATTATTGGTAGGTTAGAAATTTAGTAAAATTGTTAGAAAAATGATTAAGTGTAGAATTTTGTGAGAAAATGAATTAATTGAATTTGAGTGGAAAATAGAAAAGAAAGAAAAAGAGATAAGAAAAGAAATAGAGAGAAAAAGAAAGAAAAGAGAAATAGAGAGAAAAAGGAGAGAAAGAAAGAGGAAGAAGAGAAAGGAGAAGAATTTGGGAAAACTTAGCAAATCATCAAGAACAATCATCTAGTAAGCTTGGAATCCGGGTAAGGGTGTGAAATCTTATCATCTCATCAATGTATATCATTATGTATGTGTGTTTGCATGTGGTATTGGCTTGTTCGATAGTTTTTCGGTTATAGGGCGAAAACGCGTAAACGAGTAGAAATCGATGTTTTCGCGGATGGAAATCGATATAATTTGTGCTGTATGATCTCTATATGTTTATGAACCATTGCTATTAACTGTTTTGCTGATGGAAGTGATTTGGGGAAGAAAAATGGAATTTTTGGGGTTTGGAACAGTGCAAAAACGAAGCAGAAATTCTGCTTCTGGTGTGAAGCGCCGGGCGGTGTGATTGTTTCGCCGGGCGGTTCGTCCTTTCGCCGGGCGGTTTTGAGAGGCGCAGAGGTTCCAAGTTTCTGACTCTTTGAGTCATTTTGGGGGAATTAGTGTCGCCTGTGCTTCGCCGGGCGAAGTAGAGGCGGAGAGCGTTTCGCCGGGCGGTTGGCGCGTTTCACCGGGCGGTTGGGAGTTTTTTTTTCAAATAATACTTTTCTCTAAAAATTCATAACTCTCAAACCGTATTTCCGATTTAAGCGTTATTTATACCGTTGGAAAGCCTATAAACTGTTCTTGCTTGTTATGATGATTTGGAAATGGTTAGCCGATTAAATAAGTCGGAAAAGTTGGGAATAGTGTTATTTAGCGATTTTTACCATTTTGAATGTGAGTTTGGATGTGAATCATACAATAGTGCATTGATGTGAATGTATATAAATTGTATGTGATTGAAGGAGATGAATGCATGATTATATTGTGAATATGTATGCATTTCAAGAATGTCTTGAGTCATTTGCATGTGAAGCATAATGATGTGCATTCTTGTGTTGATGGATTCTAAGGAGAACCCGATATAACATCGTGTAGCTTAAAAATAAGAGGTGTGAGCGGTCGGATAGATCGTGTGCCTTAAAAATAAGAGGTGTGAGCGATGGGTATAGACGATCGTGTGCCTTATACAAAGAGGTGTGAGCGATCGGGTCGTGTGCCTTATTCAAAGAGGTGTGAGCGATCCATAAACGTCGTGTGCCTTAAAAATAAGAGGTGTGAGCGATCAGATCGGATCGTGTGCCTTAAAAATAAGAGGTGTGAGCGATGGGGAACATCGTATGCCCGACGGGGAGTTAGAGTGATGTAACGAGCGATGGTTCCAGCAGAGTTCCTGAGTGAACTTGAGATGATTGAGTCGGTACCGCATTGCATTTGCATAGAGTCGTGAGTCGGCCTCTATGATTTGCATTTATCATCTTTATAATGGTGCATTGATGAATAAACATAAATATGTATGTTTATGTGGAATGATAAGAATTGTGAAAGTATGCATGATGTATATGCTTGGTTTTGAATATATATATATATATACATTGTGATGTATATGAGTGAGTTGTGATGAATTGTGGTGAGAATGTGAGATATGTGTATTTTCATGCTAAGATATATAATTATATGCATTGTTATTATGATAATATTTCTCACCCTTCTGCTGTTTTATGATGCTCTATGAGGCATGGCAGAGTAGGTATGCTGGTGGTCTTTTGTGAAGCGCGTCTTCATTCTTTTGGTCGGTCGGCTCTGATATGTAGCACCGGGTAGCTAGGATGGCTATGATTCTTTTGTGATACATTTGTACATGTATCTTGTTGATGAATTTTTATGTAAACATGAATTATGTTGGTGGATAATACTTGATGATGTATATATATGTCTATGTATATATATGTTAGTTGTTATTCAATGTTTAGATTTTCCGCTTTTATTCTAAATATTGAGATGTGGGTGTAAGGACTAAGTTCCTCTGATGCAAAGTTACCCCACTGTTGCATATCAATTGTTGAGCAGGTGTTGAATGTTGTAATCTAATGTATAATGTGACATACCTCTTTTATACCATGTTTATAATTATACTCTGACGAAATTTTGAATATGTGCCAAAGTGATTATGTGATTATTTGGGGGTATAGAAAGGGGGTGTTACATTAAGTGGTATCAGAGCCAGAGTTGAGTCAGTTGTGTCTGTCTTGTTGTTGTGTTAGTTGAACTGTTGTTTAACTTTATTGTCATTTTTGGGAATGATCAGAATATGGCTGGTAGGAACGACAATGCGATGGCTGCTGCTTTGGAAGCAATGGCTAGGGCGGTGCAAGGTGTGCCGAATGTGAATGCTAATAACGAGTTCAAGAAGAATCAACCACCGGTCTTCAAAGGAAGATTTGATCCCGATGGTGCACAACTTTGGTTGAAAGATATTGAAAGAATCTTCAGAGTCATGGACTGTGCGGAGGAGAATAAGGTGAGGCTTGGGTCTCACATGCTGAAGGAAGAAGCCGACGATTGGTGGGTCGGTATGCGTCAAGTTCTTAAGGTGGATGATGAAGAGATAACTTGGGATTTATTTCGTACTGAGTTCTTGAGGAAGTATTACCCTGAAAGTGTGAAAGGGAAGAAGGAGATGGAGTTCCTTGAACTGAAACAAGGTAATATGTCCGTGGTGGACTATACTGCTAAGTTTGTGGAGTTGGTTCAATTCCATCCTCACTATGCTGCGATTACTGCTGAGTTCTCAAAGTGTATTAAGTATGAGAATGGTCTGCGTCCTGAGATTAAACAAGCTGTGGGATATCAAAGGATAAGAAGGTTTTCGGATTTGACGGAATGTTGTAGAATCTTCGAGGAAGATAGCAAGGCTCGTTCTACACATTACAAAAGTTTGAATGAGAGGAAGGGAAAGCAACAAGCTAGAAGTGGACCTTATGTGACACCCGCTGATAAGGGCAAGCATAGGGGAAACTTTGAGAAGAGGTCTGGAGGAGGAGGTTCCAGTTCCATTAAGTGTTACAAGTGTGGTGAAATGGGTCATAAATCATTTGAGTGTGGGAAGACAGTGGCGAAATGGTCTAACTGTGGAGGCCTTGGGCATGCTACGACCGATTGTAGGAGGAATGTGGTGAAATGTTTTAATTGTGGGGAACCTGGTCACATTAGCACAAAGTGTTCGAATCCGAAGAAAGCTCCAACTGGTGGGAAGGTATTTTCTTTGGCAGGAACTCAGACTTCAAGTGCAGATCGTCTGATTAAAGGTACTTGCTTTATTAATAGTACGCCTTTAGTTGCTATTATTGATACGGGAGCGACTCATTCGTTTATTTCGTCTGAGTGCGCGAAGCGTTTGAATCTTGTGTTGTCTCTGATGGATGGTAAGATGGTTATTAATACTCCAGCAATGGGGTCAGTAACTACTTCTTTGGTTTGTTTGAGTTGTCCTTTAACCATTTATGGTAAAGACTTTGAGATGGACTTAGTATGTTTGCCGTTGGAAGGTTTTGATGTGGTTTTGGGAATGAATTGGTTGCAATTTAATAGGGTTCATATTGATTGCTATCACAAGTTAGTGAGTTTTCCTTCTTTGGAAGAGGACGAAGACTCGAGTTTCTTATCTACTAAAGAGTTGAAGAGACTTTTAGCAGACGAAGCTCAATTGTTCGGTTTGTTTGCATCTTTAACTGTGGATAGTCAAGTGTCACTTGATGTGTTTCCTGTTGTGTGTGATTTTCCTGAAGTGTTTCCTGAGGATATTACAGAGGTACCGCCGGAAAGAGAAGTTGAGTTTTCTATTAATCTAGTTCCGGGTACTAGACCGATTTTGATGGCACCGTATCGTATGTCGGCATCGGAGTTGGTAGAATTGAAGAAGCAATTGAATGACTTGTTGGACAAGAAATTTGTAAGACCGAGTGTTTTTCCTTGGGGTGCTCCGGTATTGTTGGTAAAGAAAAAGGATGGGAGTATGCGGTTATGCATTGATTATCGACAATTGAACAAGGTGACAATTAAGAACAAGTATCCGCTTCCAAGGATCGATGATTTGTTGGACCAATTGGTTGGTGCGCGTGTTTTTAGCAAGATTGATTTGAGATCGGGATATCACCAGATTCGTGTGAAAGAAGAGGATATTCAAAAGACGGCCTTTAGGACACGGTATGGCCATTACGAATATTCCGTGATGCCATTCGGGGTTTCTAATGCGCCGGGTGTGTTTATGGAATACATGAATCGTATTTTTCATGAACAGTTGGATCATTTTGTGATTGTGTTCATCGACGATATTTTGATTTACTCTAAGTCTCAAGAGGAGCATGAAGAGCATTTGAGGATTGTGTTACAAATTTTGAAAGAGAAACAATTGTATGCTAAGTTGTCGAAATGTGAGTTTTGGTTGTCGGAAGTAAGTTTTCTTGGACATGTTATTTCCGGTAGAGGTATTAGTGTTGAGCCATCAAAGATTGATGCGGTGATGCAATGGGAGGCTCCTAGATCGGTTACGGAGATTCGAAGCTTTCTAGGCTTGGCGGGTTATTATCGGAGGTTTATTGAGGGATTTTCGAAGTTGGCACTTCCGTTAACGCAATTGACTTGTAAAGGAAAGGCTTTCATTTGGGATATTCATTGTGAAGAGAGCTTCAATGAGCTAAAAAGAAGGTTGACAACGGCTCCGATCTTGATTTTGCCAAATCCGACGGAACCATTTGTTGTGTATTGTGATGCTTCATTGGTTGGTTTGGGTGGTGTTTTGATGCAAGGTGGAAAACTTGTGGCTTATGCTTCAAGACAATTGAGAGTGCATGAAAAGAATTATCCTACACATGATTTAGAGTTAGCGGCCGTGGTGTTTGTTTTAAAAATTTGGAGGCACTATCTTTATGGTGCAAGATTTGAAGTTTTTAGTGATCACAAAAGCTTGAAATATTTATTTGATCAAAAAGAATTAAACATGAGACAAAGAAGGTGGTTAGAGCTTTTGAAGGATTATGATTTTGGTTTGAATTACCATCCGGGTAAGGCAAACGTGGTGGCCGATGCTTTGAGTCGGAAGTCGTTACATATGTCCGTCCGCATTGATGATGAGAGAATGGGAACTTTTGGAGAATTTTAGAGACTTGAGTTTGGTTTGTGAAATGACGCCGAGAAGTGTGAGACTTGGTATGCTACATGTTACGAATGATTTTCTTGCAACCGTGTGTGAAAGGAAAAAGTTGAATTTGAAGTTCGTTGATTTGATGATGAATGAGAATGAGGATTTCAAGGTTGATAATTTTGGAGTTTTGAGATTCCGTGGTCGTGTTTGTATTCCCGATGATGCGGAGTTGAAAAAGATGATATTGGAAGAAGGACACCGAAGTAACTTAAGTATTCATCCGGGAGCGAATAAAATGTAACAAGATTTGAAGAAAATCTTTTGGTGGCCCGGGTTAAAGAGAGATGTGGCTCAATTTGTGTATGCGTGCTTAACTTGTCAAAAGTCTAAAGTGGAACATCAAAAGCCTAGTGGATTGATGCAACCGTTAGACATTCCGGAGTGGAAATGGGATAGTATATCGATGGATTTTGTTACGGGATTGCCGAATACGCAAAGAGGCCATAATGCTATTTGGGTAATCGTTGATAGGCTTACTAAATCTGCTCACTTCATTTCAATTGATATTAGCTATCCTTTGGAGAGGTTAGCCGAGATTTATATTCTTGCGGTTGTGAAGTTACATGGAGTTCCTAAGAGTATTGTATCGGATAGAGATCCTAGGTTCACATCGAGGTTTTGGGAGAGTTTACAAAAGGCTTTGGGTTCTAAGTTAAGATTGAGTTCGACTTATCATCCGCAAACGGATGGTCAAACCGAGAGGACAATTCAATCGTTGGAGGATTTATTGTGTGCTTGTGTGCTCGAGCAAGGTGGTGCTTGGGATAGTTATTTGGCGTTGATTGAGTTCACCTACAATAATAGTTTTCATTCAAGTATAAGTATTGCACCATTTGAGGCTTTGTATGGTCGGAGATGTCGAACACCTTTGTGTTGGCATGAAACCGGTGAGAGGACGATAGTTGGACCGGAGATGGTACAACAAACGACGGAGAAAGTGAAGTTTATTCGTAAAAAGATGAAAGCTTCTCAAAGTAGGCAAAAGAGCTATCATGACAAGAGAAGAAAAGATCTTGAGTTTCAAGAAGGCGACCATGTGTTTTTGAGAGTTACGTCGGTTACGGGTGTGGGTCGTGCTTTGAAGTCGGAGAAGTTGACTTCTCGTTTTATTGGTCCGTATCAGATTTCTGCACGAGTTGGTGTTGTGGCTTACCGTGTGGCGTTGCCTACGAATCTTTCGAATTTGCATGATGTATTCCATGTTTCGCAACTTCGGAAGTATGTTTCGGATCCGTCACATGTTATTCCTATGGACGAGGTTGAAGTGAGAGATAACCTTACGGTTGAAACTTTACCGAATAGGATTTTGGACCGTGAAGTTAAGAAGCTAAGAGGCAAGGATATTGCACTTGTGAAAGTAGCGTGGGGAGGCGTTGCGGAAGGCGATATGACTTGGGAACTAGAGAGTGGGATGCGAGAGTCGTATCCGGAGTTGTTTGAATCAGGTATTATTTTCGAGGACGAAAATTTCTAAAGTGGGGGAGAGTTGTAATGCCCCGATTCCAATTATTCCCATTTTGTTGAGTCTTTTATTTAAATTGAGTGATAAATTATTTTATTTGTGAAATTGGCGTGTTAATATGCTATGTGACATGTTATGATATTTTACCGTTTTGAGAGTTTTCGGGGAAATTAGAATGGAGGGTATTTTAGACATTTCTCAATTATTGGTAGGTTAGAAATTTAGTAAAATTGTTAGAAAAATGATTAAGTGTAGAATTTTGTGAGAAAATGAATTAATTGAATTTGAGTGGAAAATAGAAAAGAAAGAAAAAGAGATAAGAAAAGAAATAGAGAGAAAAAGAAAGAAAAGAGAAATAGAGAGAAAAAGGAGAGAAAGAAAGAGGAAGAAGAGAAAGGAGAAGAATTTGGGAAAACTTAGCAAATCATCAAGAACAATCATCTAGTAAGCTTGGAATTCGGGTAAGGGTGTGAAATCTTATCATCTCATCAATGTATATCATTATGTATGTGTGTTTGCATGTGGTATTGGCTTGTTCGATAGTTTTTCGGTTATAGGGCGAAAACGCGTAAACGAGTAGAAATCGATGTTTTCGCGGATGGAAATCGATATAATTTGTGCTGTATGATCTCTATATGTTTATGAACCATTGCTATTAACTGTTTTGCTGATGGAAGTGATTTGGGGAAGAAAAATGGAATTTTTGGGGTTTGGAACAGTGCAAAAACGAAGCAGAAATTCTGCTTCTGGTGTGAAGCGCCGGGCGGTGTGATTGTTTCGCCGGGCGGTTCGTCCTTTCGCCGGGCGGTTTTGAGAGGCGCAGAGGTTCCAAGTTTCTGACTCTTTGAGTCATTTTGGGGGAATTAGTGTCGCCTGTGCTTCGCCGGGCGAAGTAGAGGCGGAGAGCGTTTCGCCGGGCGGTTGGCGCGTTTCACCGGGCGGTTGGGAGTGTTTTTTTCAAATAATACTTTTCTCTAAAAATTCATAACTCTCAAACCGTATTTCCGATTTAAGCGTTATTTATACCGTTGGAAAGCCTATAAACTGTTCTTGCTTGTTATGATGATTTGGAAATGGTTAGCCGATTAAATAAGTCGGAAAAGTTGGGAATAGTGTTATTTAGCGATTTTTACCGTTTTGAATGTGAGTTTGGATGTGAATCATACAATAGTGCATTGATGTGAATGTATATAAATTGTATGTGATTGAAGGAGATGAATGCATGATTATATTGTGAATATGTATGCATTTCAAGAATGTCTTGAGTCATTTGCATGTGAAGCATAATGATGTGCATTCTTGTGTTGATGGATTCTAAGGAGAACCCGATATAACATCGTGTGCCTTAAAAATAAGAGGTGTGAGCGATCGGATGGATCGTGTACCTCAAAAATAAGAGGTGTGAGCGATGGGTATAGACGATCGTATGCCTTATACAAAGAGGTGTGAGCGATCGGGTCGTGTGCCTTATACAAAGAGGTGTGAGCGATCCATAAACGTCGTGTGCCTTAAAAATAAGAGGTGTGAGCGATCAGATCGGATTGTGTGCCTTAAAAATAAGAGGTGTGAGCGATGGGGAACATCGTATGCCCGACGGGGAGTTACAGTGATGTAACGAGCGATGGTTCCAGCAGAGTTCCTGAGTGAACATGATTGAGTCGGTACCGCATTGCATTTGCATAGAGTCGTGAGTCAGCCTCTATGATTTGCATTTATCATCTTTATAATGGTGCATTGATGAATAAACATAAATATGTATGTTTATGTGGAATGATAAGAATTGTGAAAGTATGCATGATGTATATGCTTGGTTTTGAATATATATATATATACATTGTGATGTATATGAGTGAGTTGTGATGAATTGTGGTGAGAATGTGAGATATGTGTATTTTCATGCTAAGATATATAATTATATGCATTGTTATTATGATAATATTTCTCACCCTTCTGCTGTTTTATGATGCTCTATGAGGCATGGCAGAGTAGGTATGCTGGTGGTCTTTTGTGAAGCGCGTCTTCATTCTTTTGGTCGGTCGGCTCTGATATGTAGCACCGGGTAGCTAGGATGGCTATGATTCTTTTGTGATACATTTGTACATGTATCTTGTTGATGAATGTTTATGTAAACATGAATTATGTTGGTGGATAATACTTGATGATGTATATATATGTCTATGTATATATATGTTAGTTGTTATTCAATGTTTAGATTTTCCGCTTTTATTCTAAATATTGAGATGTGGGTGTAAGGACTAAGTTCCTCTGATGCAAAGTTACCCCACTGTTGCATATCAATTGTTGAGCAGGTGTTGAATGTTGTAATCTAATGTATAATGTGACATACCTCTTTTATACCATGTTTATAATTATACTCTGACGAAATTTTGAATATGTGCCAAAGTGATTATGTGATTATTTGGGGGTATAGAAAGGGGGTGTTACATTAAGTGGTATCAGAGCCAGAGTTGAGTCAGTTGTGCTGTCTTGTTGTTGTGTTAGTTGAACTGTTGTTTAACTTTATTGTCATTTTTGGGAATGATCAGAATATGGCTGGTAGGAACGACAATGCGATGGCTGCTGCTTTGGAAGCAATGGCTAGGGCGGTGCAAGGTGTGCCGAATGTGAATACTAATGACGAGTTCAAGAAGAATCAACCACCGGTCTTCAAAGGAAGATTTGATCCCGATGATGCTCAACTTTATTTGAAAGAGATTGAAAGAATCTTCAGAGTCATGGACTATGCGGAGGAGAATAAGGTGAGGCTTGGGTCTCACTTGCTGAAGGAAGAAGCCGACGATTGGTGGGTCGGTATGCGTCAAGTTCTTGAGGTGGATGATGAAGAGATAACTTGGGATTTATTTCGTACTGAGTTCTTGAGGAAGTATTACCCTG
This sequence comes from Lathyrus tuberosus, assembly GCA_022829125.1. NCBI lineage: Eukaryota > Viridiplantae > Streptophyta > Magnoliopsida > Fabales > Fabaceae > Lathyrus > Lathyrus tuberosus. The sequence continues at coordinate 1,400,235 of JALAZF010000379.1, read as the reverse complement.
AAAGTGTGAAAGGGAAGAAGGAGATGGAGATCCTTGAACTGAAACAAGGTAATATGTCCGTGGTGGACTATACGGCTAAGTTTGTGGAGTTGGTTCAATTCCATCCTCACTATGCTGCGATTACTGCTGAGTTCTCAAAGTGTATTAAGTATGAGAATGGTCTGCGTCCTGAGATTAAACAAGCTGTGGGATATCAAAGGATAAGAAGGTTTTCGGATTTGACGGAATGTTGTAGAATCTTCGAGGAAGATAGCAAGGCTCGTTCTACACATTACAAAAGTTTGAATGAGAGGAAGGGAAAGCAACAAGCTAGAAGTGGACCTTATGTGACACCCGCTGATAAGGGCAAGCATAGGGGAAACTTTGAGAAGAGGTCTGGAGGAGGAGGTTCCAGTTCCATTAAGTGTTACAAGTGTGGTGAAATGGGTCATAAATCATTTGAGTGTGGGAAGACAGTGGCGAAATGTTCTAACTGTGGAGGCCTTGGGCATGCTACGACCGATTGTAGGAGGAATGTGGTGAAATGTTTTAATTGTGGGGAACCTGGTCACATTAGCACAAAGTGTTCGAATCCGAAGAAAGCTCCAACTGGTGGGAAGGTATTTTCTTTGGCAGGAACTCAGACTGCAAGTGCAGATCATCTGATTAAAGGTACTTGCTTTATTAATAGTACGCCTTTAGTTGCTATTATTGATACGGGAGCGACTCATTCATTTATTTCGTCTGAGTGCGCGAAGCGTTTGAATCTTGTGTTGTCTCTGATGGATGGTAAGATGGTTATTGATACTCCAGCAATGGGGTCAGTAACTACTTCTTTGGTTTGTTTGAGTTGTCCTTTAACCATTTATGGTAAAGACTTTGAGATGGACTTAGTGTGTTTGCCGTTGGAAGGTTTTGATGTGTTTTGGGAATGAATTGGTTGCAATTTAATAGGGTTCATATTGATTGCTATCACAAGTTAGTGAGTTTTCCTTCTTTGGAAGAGGACGAAGACTCGAGTTTCTTATCTACTAAAGAGTTGAAGAGACTTTTAGCGGACGAAGCTCAATTGTTCGGTTTGTTTGCATCTTTAACTGTGGATAGTCAAGTGTCACTTGATGTGTTTCCTGTTGTGTGTGATTTTCCTGAAGTGTTTCCTGAGGATATTACAGAGGTACCGCCGAAAAGAGAAGTTGAGTTTTCTGTTAATCTAGTTCCGGGTACTAGACCGATTTTGATGGCACCGTATCGTATGTCGGCATCGGAGTTGGTAGAATTGAAGAAGCAATTGAATGACTTGTTGGACAAGAAATTTGTAAGACCGAGTGTTTTTCCTTGGGGTGCTCCGGTATTGTTGGTAAAGAAAAAGGATGGGAGTATGCGGTTATGCATTGATTATCGACAATTGAACAAGGTGACAATTAAGAACAAGTATCCGCTTCCAAGGATCGATGATTTGTTGGACCAATTGGTTGGTGCGCGTGTTTTTAGCAAGATTGATTTGAGATCGGGATATCACCAGATTCGTGTGAAAGAAGAGGATATTCAAAAGACGGCCTTTAGGACACGGTATGGCCATTACGAATATTCCGTGATGCCATTCGGGGTTTCTAATGCGCCGGGTGTGTTTATGGAATACATGAATCGTATTTTTCATGAACAGTTGGATCATTTTGTGATTGTGTTCATCGACGATATTTTGATTTACTCTAAGTCTCAAGAGGAGCATGAAGAGCATTTGAGGATTGTGTTACAAATTTTGAAAGAGAAACAATTGTATGCTAAGTTGTCGAAATGTGAGTTTTGGTTGTCGGAAGTAAGTTTTCTTGGACATGTTATTTCCGGTAGAGGTATTAGTGTTGAGCCATCAAAGATTGATGCGGTGATGCAATGGGAGGCTCCTAGATCGGTTACGGAGATTCGAAGCTTTCTAGGCTTGGCGGGTTATTATCGGAGGTTTATTGAGGGATTTTCGAAGTTGGCACTTCCGTTAACGCAATTGACTTGTAAAGGAAAGGCTTTCATTTGGGATATTCATTGTGAAGAGAGCTTCAATGAGCTAAAAAGAAGGTTGACAACGGCTCCGATCTTGATTTTGCCAAATCCGACGGAACCATTTGTTGTGTATTGTGATGCTTCATTGGTTGGTTTGGGTGGTGTTTTGATGCAAGGTGGAAAACTTGTGGCTTATGCTTCAAGACAATTGAGAGTGCATGAAAAGAATTATCCTACACATGATTTGGAGTTAGCGGCCGTGGTGTTTGTTTTAAAAATTTGGAGGCACTATCTTTATGGTGCAAGATTTGAAGTTTTTAGTGATCACAAAAGCTTGAAATATTTATTTGATCAAAAAGAATTAAACATGAGACAAAGAAGGTGGTTAGAGCTTTTGAAGGATTATGATTTTGGTTTGAATTACCATCCGGGTAAGGCAAACGTGGTGGCCGATGCTTTGAGTCGGAAGTCGTTACATATGTCCGTCCGCATTGATGATGAGAGAATGGGAACTTTTGGAGAATTTTAGAGACTTGAGTTTGGTTTGTGAAATGACGCCGAGAAGTGTGAGACTTGGTATGCTACATGTTACGAATGATTTTCTTGCAACCGTGTGTGAAAGGCAAAAGTTGAATTTGAAGTTCGTTGATTTGATGATGAATGAGAATGAGGATTTCAAGGTTGATAATTTTGGAGTTTTGAGATTCCGTGGTCGTGTTTGTATTCCCGATGATGCGGAGTTGAAAAAGATGATATTGGAAGAAGGACACCGAAGTAACTTAAGTATTCATCCGGGAGCGAATAAAATGTAACAAGATTTGAAGAAAATCTTTTGGTGGCCCGGGTTAAAGAGAGATGTGGCTCAATTTGTGTATGCGTGCTTAACTTGTCAAAAGTCTAAAGTGGAACATCAAAAGCCTAGTGGATTGATGCAACCGTTAGACATTCCGGAGTGGAAATGGGATAGTATATCGATGGATTTTGTTACGGGATTGCCGAATACGCAAAGAGGACATAATGCTATTTGGGTAATCGTTGATAGGCTTACTAAATCTGCTCACTTCATTTCAATTGATATTAGCTATCCTTTGGAGAGGTTAGCCGAGATTTATATTCTTGCGGTTGTGAAGTTACATGGAGTTCCTAAGAGTATTGTATCGGATAGAGATCCTAGGTTCACATCGAGGTTTTGGGAGAGTTTACAAAAGGCTTTGGGTTCTAAGTTAAGATTGAGTTCGACTTATCATCCGCAAACGGATGGTCAAACCGAGAGGACAATTCAATCGTTGGAGGATTTATTGCGTGCTTGTGTGCTCGAGCAAGGTGGTGCTTGGGATAGTTATTTGGCGTTGATTGAGTTCACCTACAATAATAGTTTTCATTCAAGTATAAGTATTGCACCATTTGAGGCTTTGTATGGTCGGAGATGTCGAACACCTTTGTGTTGGCATGAAACCGGTGAGAGGACGATAGTTGGACCGGAGATGGTACAACAAACGACGGAGAAAGTGAAGTTTATTCGTAAAAAGATGAAAGCTTCTCAAAGTAGGCAAAAGAGCTATCATGACAAGAGAAGAAAAGATCTTGAGTTTCAAGAAGGCGACCATGTGTTTTTGAGAGTTACGCCGGTTACGGGTGTGGGTCGTGCTTTGAAGTCGGAGAAGTTGACTTCTCGTTTTATTGGTCCGTATCAGATTTCTGCACGAGTTGGTGTTGTGGCTTACCGTGTGGCGTTGCCTACGAATCTTTCGAATTTGCATGATGTATTCCATGTTTCGCAACTTCGGAAGTATGTTTCGGATCCGTCACATGTTATTCCTATGGACGAGGTTGAAGTGAGAGATAACCTTACGGTTGAAACTTTACCGAATAGGATTTTGGACCGTGAAGTTAAGAAGCTAAGAGGCAAGGATATTGCACTTGTGAAAGTAGCGTGGGGAGGCGTTGCGGAAGGCGATATGACTTGGGAACTAGAGAGTGGGATGCGAGAGTCGTATCCGGAGTTGTTTGAATCAGGTATTATTTTCGAGGACGAAAATTTCTAAAGTGGGGGAGAGTTGTAATGCCCCGATTCCAATTATTCCCATTTTGTTGAGTCTTTTATTTAAATTGAGTGATAAATTATTTTATTTGTGAAATTGGCGTGTTAATATGCTATGTGACATGTTATGATATTTTACCGTTTTGAGAGTTTTCGGGGAAATTAGAATGGAGGGTATTTTAGACATTTCTCAATTATTGGTAGGTTAGAAATTTAGTAAAATTGTTAGAAAAATGATTAAGTGTAGAATTTTGTGAGAAAATGAATTAATTGAATTTGAGTGGAAAATAGAAAAGAAAGAAAAAGAGATAAGAAAAGAAATAGAGAGAAAAAGAAAGAAAAGAGAAATAGAGAGAAAAAGGAGAGAAAGAAAGAGGAAGAAGAGAAAGGAGAAGAATTTGGGAAAACTTAGCAAATCATCAAGAACAATCATCTAGTAAGCTTGGAATCCGGGTAAGAGTGTGAAATCTTATCATCTCATCAATGTATATCATTATGTATGTGTGTTTGCATGTGGTATTGGCTTGTTCGATAGTTTTTCGGTTATAGGGCGAAAACGCGTAAACGAGTAGAAATCGATGTTTTCGCGGATGGAAATCGATATAATTTGTGCTGTATGATCTCTATATGTTTATGAACCATTGCTATTAACTGTTTTGCTGATGGAAGTGATTTGGGGAAGAAAAATGGAATTTTTGGGGTTTGGAACAGTGCAAAAACGAAGCAGAAATTCTGCTTCTGGTGTGAAGCGCCGGGCGGTGTGATTGTTTCGCCGGGCGGTTCGTCCTTTCGCCGGGCGGTTTTGAGAGGCGCAGAGGTTCCAAGTTTCTGACTCTTTGAGTCATTTTGGGGGAATTAGTGTCGCCTGTGCTTCGCCGGGCGAAGTAGAGGCGGAGAGCGTTTCGCCGGGCGGTTGGGAGTTTTTTTTTCAAATAATACTTTTCTCTAAAAATTCATAACTCTCAAACCGTATTTCCGATTTAAGCGTTATTTATACCGTTGGAAAGCCTATAAACTGTTCTTGCTTGTTATGATGATTTGGAAATGGTTAGCCGATTAAATAAGTCGGAAAAGTTAGGAATAGTGTTATTTAGCGATTTTTACCGTTTTGAATGTGAGTTTGGATGTGAATCATACAATAGTGCATTGATGTGAATGTATATAAATTGTATGTGATTGAAGGAGATGAATGCATGATTATATTGTGAATATGTATGCATTTCAAGAATGTCTTGAGTCATTTGCATGTGAAGCATAATGATGTGCATTCTTGTGTTGATGGATTCTAAGGAGAACCCGATATAACATCGTGTGCCTTAAAAATAAGAGGTGTGAGCGGTCGGATGGATCGTGTGCCTTAAAAATAAGAGGTGTGAGCGATGGGTATAGACGATCGTGTGCCTTATACAAAGAGGTGTGAGCGATCGGGTCGTGTGCCTTATTCAAAGAGGTGTGAGCGTTCCATAAACGTCGTGTGCCTTAAAAATAAGAGGTGTGAGCGATCAGATCGGATCGTGTGCCTTAAAAATAAGAGGTGTGAGCGATGGGGAACATCGTATGCCCGACGGGGAGTTACAGTGATGTAACGAGCGATGGTTCCAGCAGAGTTCCTGAGTGAACTTGAGATGATTGAGTCGGTACCGCATTGCATTTGCATAGAGTCGTGAGTCGGCCTCTATGATTTGCATTTATCATCTTTATAATGGTGCATTGATGAATAAACATAAATATGTATGTTTATGTGGAATGATAAGAATTGTGAAAGTATGCATGATGTATATGCTTGGTTTTGAATATATATATATATATATACATTGTGATGTATATGAGTGAGTTGTGATGAATTGTGGTGAGAATGTGAGATATGTGTATTTTCATGCTAAGATATATAATTATATGCATTGTTATTATGATAATATTTCTCACCCTTCTGCTGTTTTATGATGCTCTATGAGGCATTGCAGAGTAGGTATGCTGGTGGTCTTTTGTGAAGCGCGTCTTCATTCTTTTGGTCGGTCGGCTCTGATATGTAGCACCGGGTAGCTAGGATGGCTATGATTCTTTTGTGATACATTTGTACATGTATCTTGTTGATGAATGTTTATGTAAACATAAATTATGTTGGTGGATAATACTTGATGATGTATATATATGTCTATGTATATATATGTTAGTTGTTATTCAATGTTTAGGTTTTCCGCTTTTATTCTAAATATTGAGATGTGGGTGTAAGGACTAAGTTCCTCTGATGCAAAGTTACCCCACTGTTGCATATCAATTGTTGAGCAGGACTTGAATGTTGTAATCTAATGTATAATGTGACATACCTCTTTTATACCATGTTTATAATTATACTCTGACGAAATTTTGAATATGTGCCAAAGTGATTATGTGATTATTTGGGGGTATAGAAATGGGGTGTTACACATAGCATCCATTTTGGCTTGCATCATGTCTATAGAGCTTACCTCATGTTTACCTCCTTGGGCTTCTTTCTTTTCCACTGTTGCTCTTTCGTTTCCCCATTGATGATGGTTTTGAGCCATATCTTCAATGAGACCACAAGCGTCAGGATAGGGTTTGTTCATCAGGGCACCGCCAGCGGCAGCGTCGATGGACATCTTTGTGTTATAATGAAGTCCGTGGTAAAAGGTATGTATAATCAACCATTGCTCCAAACCGTGGTGTGGACAAGCCCTTAGAAGGTCTTTATACCTCTCCCAAGCTTCAAATAGCGATTCTCCTTGGTTTTGGGTAAATCTTATTATTTGGTTTCGGAGAACGGCTGTTTTGCTTGGGGGAAAGTATCTAGCAAGGAATGTTCTCCTAAGGTCTTCCCATGTTGTTATAGAATTGGCTGGAAGGGAATCTAACCAAGTTAGGGCTTTGTCTCTAAGGGAAAAGGGAAATAGTCTTAAACGAATCGCCTCAGGACTAGCACCATTGGTCTTAAAGGTGTTTGACAACTGGATAAAGACTTTTAGATGTTGGTTTGGGTTTTCAGATGGTAGTCCTGCGAATTGGTTTTGTTGAACTAGTTGTAATAGGGACGGTTTTAGTTCAAAATTATTGGCAGGTATGGTAGGGTTAACTATACTAGAGCTCGGTTCTTCGTCAGCAGGCTGAGCGAATTCCTTAAGGGGTCTTTGGTTACGATCTTTGGCCATAGCTTGCTTAATTCGACGAAGCCAAAGTCGTGCGCGAGCGTAACGTTCTGGTTCCACTAAAGGATCTATTACACTACTGGAGCTGCGAGATCTTCGCATCGACCAGTTCGTGCGGCCCTAGTCTAAACGGTGATAACAAACGAAATTCGAAATTCGGCGAAATTGGTCCCCGGCAACGGCGCCAAAAAATTGATGTGTTGTATTCGCAAGTGTACGAATCGCGTCAGAGTAATATAAAAGTTATCGTATCCACAGAGACCAAATGTCGATCTAACGAATTCTGTTTGTTACAGTGCTTATCTAAGGCAGTTCAATTCAGGGTTTACTAATGCAGAGGAAAATAAATAAAAGTAAATGACGAGGTAATAAAATTTGGACAAAACAATAGGCTTGAATGTAATTCTCATAACCGATAATATTTCTATATTCATCAACAGAACTACTTACGGGCAATATCTTCTATTTTAAGAAAAGAATTCAATTTAACAGGAACTGTCGCTTTCGCGTAGTCAGAACCAAGTTTACCCTCTAAACTAACCCCTTTATTGTCACTTATAAAAAGGCGCGCATTGCGTTAGAGTCATGGAAAACTTACTTTTAAGAAATGTAAATTCTAAACTAAACAGAAAAGTATTTTGACCTGAAATCTCTAAACTAAAGAGGTTCAAAATGAACCAGATTCTAATCCCACTAATGCGTCCGAAAATAGTTTTAAAATCTCTTTTCTAAAGTGTTAAAAATCCCTACTCAACTGAGCAAAGCGCTTTCGCTGTATTTGATCAGTTGAGAACTAAACAAGTTCACAAATGGTTGGACGGCTTTCGATCTTACCCAACATTGCTTTTAAGTACAGAAAACTTGTGTTAAAGATTAAAACAGCCCTTAAGTATTTCTATTAACATATAGACGTATTACGGTGATTATGGTCTTTACATTCTTACCTATCTAAAACTTAACCAGCCATGGTAGTTATAACAGTCATATTAATTCTTATCATGTATGGAATTAAGTCTTTTGAAAAGTAAAGTTTTGAAAAGTAAGGCAAGACAATAAATAAACAAAATAAAGCAAGTGCAAGAAATAAATGAAAGTAAATGCGATTAAAATAAAACCTGCTCCAAAGCGGAGTCTTTAAATCTGGTACAATGTACGGAAAAGAAAATGCTGGCAGGATTACTTCTACCAAAGTGCTCCAACTTGATTACAGACACTCCAAGACTTGATTACAAACTCGATCACACACAGTGCAATAACTCCTCGATGTGAGAAGATTACCGCTTTACAAGAGTGAAATTTATGCCTAGGGTGAAGTAAACTAAGATTGGATGACCCTAAAATTCGAGTTCTGAGAGTATTTATAGGCAAAGTTGGCATGGTGCAAAGACAAAAGTGACCTTGGCTTGAAAAATGGGCGGGAACAAATTTTGCTCTACCGCGCCCACAACAAGAAGAAAACGGCAAAGGTGAGTGCTGATCGTGGGAACGTGGCAGTTGAGTTGTGGAGATCATGGGACACGCCGTCGCCTACCCTAGGGCGCCCGCGACAAGAGAAGCGACCAGAGTAAATTGCTGCCAAACTTGAATTCTAGCTCCTTTTGCATCCTTTTTCGTCTGGGACCTCGATTTTATTAAAAACCTGAAAAAAAAGGAAAACATAACAATAACAAGGCATAAAAAAATTAAAAAAAAACTAATATGCATGTGAAATCAGAGTCGAAAATACAGTATAATTTAGTGTCATCACTTAGCATTTGTTAAAGAAAACATTTGCATGCAAGGTTAGTTTTAGATAACTTCCCTTTCCTTTCCAGCTTCATAGGATAAATAAGAAATCAGAAAGTAGCACACAATTCCAACCATTGTGGTAAGGTAGTCGTGTCACCGACAAAAGTCGCACGCTACACTTGGCATGTTAGCTTAGGCTTGAAAAGTTTCAGTGAATTGTGTTGTGAAGCTTCACGTGGATCATGGTGTGACATAGTTTTATTGTGGCGTGGATGGTGTTTTCACATGTTGTAACAGTTTGTGGATTGATTGTAGCAACATCTTGGTGTAGTATCATACGAATTCGGCTGCGAATATTGTTTTGTAATAGCATGGTGGTCTTGTGTAGCAGCTTTTGTTGGCACATGAAGAAAAATGGTTTGGAAATGCGTGGAGAATCATGAAGGATGTGGGGCCTTGTTGTGGTGTAATGTAAATCATGGTTGAAGCGTGAGAATGCTCATGGCTAGTTGCTATTATTATTTTTTTGTCTTTTGTGTGTAATATGGACTTTTAAATTGTAACATGGGCATTTTATGGAATTTTTGTTAGTATGGATATGAACTTTTCTTGTGATTGAATTGTAATGGACCAAAAGAGATGAATTTAAATTTTGTTTGTGGAAAATGAATTGAATGAAAAAAATAGTTAAGGGTTTATATGGATAATGGTAAAAGGGTTAAAGAAAAAGATAATAATGAAGAAAAAATGGGTAATGGAAATGGTTTACATGGATAAATGGATGAGAGATAAGAAAAATGGTTAGCCGAGAAATTAATGTGAATGAATTACCCTTAAGAAACCATGAACTGATCTTAGCCTCGAAAGTTCGAATCATAAATCAACCCTGATGAACTTCAATGTGAAAATCCTAATTGAAACACGAATCATTCATTGATGATCCTTAGTCATTAACGCATTTGACGTTGCACAACCTGATAACCTGACCTTAATCATGAAACCAAATCCCTGCTTGACCAAGACTAGGTTAGATCCACTGAACTTCAATCAACATTGCACACACCACTGCCCTGATAGTCTCAATGAATCCCCAACAACAAGCGGTAAGCAACTGAGCGAGCAACAATGTCTTGATTACCATATGGGTCCACAACTGAATATCTTGTACCATGAATACCAAGATGTCTTTGACATGAAACCCTAAACACCTCCTTCAATTGATGAACATCAACCAACTCATACAAAAGATAAGAAACCCTGAACCACTTGCATTGGGTCTTCACTGATACTCTTGAGAATTCTTGAAGAGGATAGACTTGATACTTGATGAACTTTGGCAGAAGAAAGCCTTGTAGCTGGATGAACTTTGATATAAATATGCTCATGATGTTGAGAAATTAACCCTTGTTTCAAACTTGAATGGAAGAACCTCAAAGCAAATAGGAAACCCTGATTCAAAGAAACGCTTGATCCATGTCTTAGGAGCTTAAAGCATATGAATGAATGCAAAGTTATGACCTAATGGAATGCATAGATGATGAAAATGATATGATATGCAAGGCCAATGTTAGGGTGAAAATGAGGGTGTGACAGACGCCCCTATTTAATCTTCTTGGACCTAAAGGGGAGAGTAACAGAGGTTCTCTTGGAGTTAAGGTACAAGGGGATTAAATATAAGAATACCCAGAATTTTCAGCCGGAAAAGGAGTGGAATGAAAGGTGATGAATCAGTGGGATGGCTTGAAAAAGGCATCTGTCAGTGGGAAAAAGTAATTGGTTATGAGGGATATGATGACATGCTTGAGATGCAATGCGGAATAAACATGAGTGCTTTGCCAGTCTTGAAAGCGGAGACATCCCTGTAGCATCCTGGTGACACACAAAAGATTGCGAGATATTCCTTCTACAAAAGGTAGAGAGGACTCAAGAATAAAGAGATACGAGAGATATTCCTTCTACGAAATGTAGAGAGGACTCTAGAAGTTGGTTGGTGAGATACTCCTTCCACAAAAGGTAGAGAGGACTCAAGAATAAAGAGTTACGAGAGATATTCCTTCCACTAAAGGTAGAGAGGACTCAAGAATAAAGAGTTACGAGAGATATTCCTTCTACGAAAGGTAGAGAGGACTCTAGAAAAAGGAGTGAGATATTCCTTCTATGAAAGGTAGAGAGGACTCTAGAAAAAGGATGAGATAGAAATTGGTTATCCTCTTGCAAAAGGCAAGGAGGACCCTTATTGAAGGTTAGTAGAAAAAGTTTCCTTCTACAAAAGGTAGAGAGGACCCCATAACAAAAGGTTTGGAGAAATACTCCTTCTACAACAAGTAGAGGAGACTCCCTCGTGAGAAGACGATCGTACTTTCTTCTGCAAAAGCAGAAAGGACTACAGAACAAAAGGTTAGGAGAATAATTCCTTCTTCAAAAGGTAGAGAAGACTCCGAAATAAAGAGTTACGAGAGATATTCCTTCAATGAAAGGTAGAGAAGACTCTAAAAATAGGAGTGAGATATTCCTTCAACGAAAAGCAGAAAGGACTCCAGAACAAAAGGTTAGGAGAATAATTCCTTCTACAAAAGGTAGACAGGACAGAACAAAAGGCTTGGAGAATAATTCCTTCTACAAAAGGTAGAGAGGACCCCTGAACAAAAGGCTCAGAGACAATTCCTTCTACAAAAGGTAGAAAGGACCCCAGAACAAAAGGTTTGGAGAGAAAATGATTCCTCCTGCAAAAGGTAAGCTGAAAAGAAACTATGCAAAAGGCACGGGAGGACTCTTACTAAAGGTAAGCTAAATCCACTGCGAAAGGCAAGGAGGAGATACTCCGTGAAAAAGATACGGAAAAACTCACAAAAGGTAAGTTGAGGGCAATAACCATCTTCCTGCAAAAGGCAGAGGAAACTTGCATAGGATATCAGAACATCATTTGACCTCACAAGCACAACGGTGGAGATGACATTCTGTGAGTATGGCGACCATTCAGTTCCTGGCCACACAGACATCAATCGTCCTAATTGATCGAAGATACCCAATACAAAGTTCTTTTGTGTGCGAAAGGCAGCGAGAACGCTTACAAAAGGAAAGCGAAGGGATAAGATTTCACGCAAAAGGAAACAAAATCCCTTACGAAAGGTAAGGAGACACGGAAAGGACTTACAAAAGGTAAGGGAAGAGATCTGTGCAAAATGCATGGAAATGCTTACAACAATTGAGTGAAGGGGTAATAACCATTATCATGCAAAAGGCAGAGGAAATTTGTACAGGGTATTAGAACATCATTTGACCTCACAGGCACAATGGCGGAGATGACATTCTTTGGGCATGACGACCATTCAGTTCTTGGACACACAGGCATCAAGCGTCCAAATTGATCAAAAATACCCAATACAAAGTTCTTTCACGTGTAAAAGACAGCGAGAATGCTTACGAAAGGGAAACGAAAGGATGAGATTTCACGCGAAAGGCAGTGAAATTCCTTACAAGGAGAAAAGAACATGTGCAAAAAGGCACGGAAGGAGTTAGAAGTAGTAAGTGATGGGCCGAGATAATGTCCACAGGAATGCCCTACCCTCCATAAGAACTGGTTAAATAAGCGTGCAAATGATGCAGAAGTGTATGCAAAATGCTGGGGATATGAGGATATGAAAATCTGGAGAGACGGTCGTGCCAAGTATGGTTGGCCTTTGGTTTGGGTGCCAAGAATGGCTGGGTTTTGGTTTGGGGTTCCAAGGAAGGTCTGGCTTAGGTTTCGGGGTGCCAAGGAAGGTTGGGCTTTAGTTTTTGGGTGCAAAGGAAGGTTGGGCTTATGGTTGGAAGTGCCAAGGAATGGTTGGGCTTATGGTTGAAATACTTGCTGGGGGAAGGAAATATGTAAGGTGAAGGGTACCGACCGAATGTGGCTTTTAAAAGAGTCACCAGACGAGAACTGGTTTTAAAGGGGTAGACTACCAGACGAGAACTGGTGGCAAAAGGTTAAGTGGTCAGACGAGAACTGACTTTACGGTTTGCCAGACGAGAACTGGACTTTGAAATGGGCTAAAGAATGGTTGACCAGACGGGAATTGGCTCAAAAGTTGTCTACCAGACGAGAACTGGTATCTTGAGGTGATTTACCAGACGAGAACTGGTTTTAAAGTTATGCCGGCAGGGTGGATTTTGTATTTGGTTAAGGGTGCCAAGTATGGTTAGGCTTTGGGTTGGACGTGCCAAGTATGGTTAGGCTTTGGGTTGGATGGGGAATGAGCTTAACTTCCCGACACTCGAAATCTGACAATGCTACGATGGTACGGAAAATGTTGATGCTCCTGATGCTCCAAGTTTGGTCCTTTGAAGAAGTTAAGCTTGCTCCTAAGAGAACCTCACTTCTAACTGAGATGCCATAATGGCTTTGTAAATGACAGTATGAGCGTAGCGACGTGACTAGTGCATGTTGGTTGTGCTTTTGCTCTTCCCCAAGGCTTTGTAACACTTGTTGTGAACTCAACATTTTCTAGTGTCCGACAAGGTCTTCTTGACCAATCTTGAAAACATAGAGGGAAACTTCCCCTTTGCAATTTATTTGTCCCAGTCTGTAGGGTTTTTGAATGAGTCCTTCTCGATTGGAAACTTTGGGGTGATTATACCATGACATGTCTTGAGATGATTTGCCCCAGTGTTCGAATCTGCAATGGTCAGTCTTCGCTTGAATCTCCTGAAGGACTTCCCCTTTAATGAGCATTGAAGCAACTTAACTTCCGCTGATTGAGCCTTGGAGTGATTTGCCCTTAATCACAAGAATCTCTGGGTGGCATACCCTTGGCTGGTGGAGTCTTGAGATGATTCTCTGCTCAACTGACTCTAGACTGATTGATTCCATACTCATTGGATGTCAATGCCCCAGATCCATAGGGCTACAAAGTATTCTTGATTCTGATCCACTTTGATGAATGGTCAGTCCTCTTTGATTGCTCCTTGTTGGAATCTTTTTTATGTCAAGTACTTGCTTGCAGTTAAAATTGTTCGCTTAGAAATGATAATTTTAATGCGGCGTTCATGCAGATTTTGAAGGAAATTGCTTATTGCTGGGATGATGTGATAGTGTGTAATGAGTGGACCATTAGTCCAAATGTTGTGCTGATTCACCGGTGTATGAAAGATATAGCAAGAAGAATGACACCAATGCTGAAGATTACCAAATATGTGGGGAGTCAGTTTACACAATCTTGCTATAGTATGCTTTCAGAATAAATTCCGCCTCAATTAGGTCTTTCGAGGGTTGTAACATGGTCTTTTTCTATGTATCATGCAGAAAGTTAAAAATGTTTTCGAAAATATATTTTTATAAATTTTTTCAAAAATATATTTTTGGAATTTTTTTTGGAGATCTATTTTCAAAATAAATATATTTATAAAATTGAAGTCGGAGTTAAAAACGAATTAAATATATATATTAAATTACATTCCAAAGATATATTTTCAAAAATTTAGAACATTTTGCATGGTACCTAAAAAAAACACGGATGCAATAATAAAAAATGCTCATATATTATTCATTTTTGATAGTGCTCAAATAAAAGTATCAGTCCAACAAACAATTGCTTTCTTTTTATACTTGTCTACGATTCACAACTTGCATTCTATCCCAGAATTCGAACCCTTTAAAATGATTTTAAAAACACGAAGGAAAAAAAAAACTATGAACTTAAATTTTGGATCGTGCTTTGTCAATAAGCTCTCTTCTCAGAATTTTTCCTGATGCTGTTTTCGGAACAGTGTTGATGAATGTAACCCTTCGCAATCTTTTGAAAGGTGCTACCTGCAAATAAATGTGACACCAGAAAAAATGCAGACACAAGTAGATCAGAAATAACTCATAACAAATGTTACATTCAGGTTTCATCAGTGTTAAGCCTGCAAACAAGATTACTATTAAGATAAAAAGGCTTATGTATAATATCAATAACTCTAATGATTTGGACTATATGATATATTCGGTCGAAGATCTCATAATTTCATGAATGGTCAGAGACCAAGGTTGTTCGTTATCATACCTGATTAGCAATCAATTTTTTAATATCTTCCTCTGTCAATGAACTATTCGGTGATCGCACAACATAGGCAACCGGAACTTCACCAGCTTCGGCATCAGGATATCTACAAAATGGAAGAAGTTCAACTAAGAGTTCCAATTACTGGCGATATAAGATTTTTTTTGTTGACAGTAGAAAGGAATAAAGATGCCATTTGTGAAACTTACGGAATGACGACAGCGTCAAGTATTTCAGGATGAGAAATAAGAAGCCCTTCAAGTTCTGCTGGTGCGACCTAAAATAGAAGGAGGAAGAATATAGCAAACAATTCATACAGAAGACATGCGCAGATCAAAAATAATCTTCATCAAGTATAAACAGAAGGTTATAAACAAAAGTTAATGACAATGAATTACATACCTGGAAACCTTTATACTTGATCAGTTCTTTGATGCGGTCAACGACAAAAAGATGGCCATCTTCGTCAAAATATCCAAGATCTCCTGTATGTACCCACCCCTTTTGATCTATAGTCAATCTTGTGGCCTGTGGATTGTTATGATAACCTGAAAAATTATGCAATAGTTTCAATAATTTGCATTTTGGAAAAGAGCCTACAGAATATAAATTAACAACAAATTACATGTGAAGTAAAGGAAGGAATTCAACTATACTTTAAAAAATGTAGAGTATAAGAAACAGCACCATGTCTTCTAAAGCCATTCGGATGCATGTCCATACATCGAGAAGAAATCTCCTTCCAGTAACCGTGGTGACATACTTTTGATTTATTTTTCGAATTTGGTGTTTGCTATGCGGTGTTTAAAAGAAAATTACTTGAAAATATAAAACGAGTCTCATAAAAGACAGCACTTAAATTACTTGTAAGCAGAAGTGTTGTTCAAATATCTGATGCTTAATCTTGCCAATACAATTCATAACATTTTTGTTAGACCTCTTATATATTTTTTTCGGTTTGGTAGCCTAATAGACAGAATGTCATCTCTTAAGGATGAATTAGTGAGATATCGCGGGTCGGAACCCACGTCTGCAATCGCTAGACCTCTTATTAGGCAACAATCCACAGTTCAACCTGTCTTGCCTAAGGCAATTCAGTTATCATTTCCTCATTTGCAATGCACTAAACAAAATAACCATTTCTTATCAATAATGTGGAAGTTTTATGCCTAAATGCTACATTGCAGCTTACCTCGCATCATATTCGGACCCCGTACCCATATCTCCCCAAGCTGTCCAGGAGGGAGTGGCTTCAAAGTATCCACACTGACAATTTGAGCTTCCACTCCAGCAACAAGCATTCCAGTTGAGCCAGTGTGCCTAATCCCCATCCTCGTATTCTCCACAGAAACAATCCCAGTCGTTTCCGTCATACCATAGCCCTGAAACCACAAAAACAGAAAAAAACAACAACACATAAAATCACTTATAACCAGCTTATTTCATGTTCAAACTTCAAACCACTTCCTGTCATATACTCATAATCAAAATATCAAACACAAATGGACCTGAGAAATAATCGCGCGAGGGAATCGCTTCGCGCACTCTTGCATCAACTCTCTCCCAAGAGGAGCAGCACCAGAACCAACATACTTCAAACAAGAAAGATCATACTTATCAACCAAACTATGCTTAGCAAGAGCAAGTATAATAGGAGGCACAACCCATAACTTCGTAACCCTAAACTTCTCAATCGTTTTCAAAACAACTTCAAAATCAAATCTCTTCAACGAAACCACCGCATTACCTCTCTGAAGCTGCGAGTAAGTAATCACCGCAAGTCCAAAAACATGAAACATCGGAAGAACAACGAGATACACATCGTTTATTTCCCCATTCAGTTCATCATCCATTGTTATCATCATCGCAGAAGCAATGAAATTCGCGTGAGTCAGAATCACGCCTTTGCTTAAACCAGTTGTTCCAGAGGAATACAAAAGCGCCGCGGTATCGCTTTGTTTCACGTCAACTTTCGGAAACTCTGTTCCGGATTCTCCGAGTTTGACTAACGATTCGAAATTCGTGACGTTCGATATCGGCGTCATGATAGTCCCAGCATCGAGAAAAACGGCAGGGAGGCGGAGGTGTTTTACTTTCTCCCATAGTTCAGCTACGGTGACGATGAATTTAGGATTTGAATCTTTAGCTTGTTTGGAGACTTCGGCGGTGGTGTAAGCGGGATTGACGGTGGAAGCGATTGCGCCGATGGAAGTGACGGCGAGGAAGAAAATGGGGTAGAGGAAACTATTTGGAGCGAGGAAGAGAACGACATCGGTTTTTTTTACACCGATGTGGATTAGAGCGTGTGAGAGTTTAACAGTTAGCGATTTTAATTGACCGAAGGAAAGTGATTGATTAGAATCAGCATCTATAAGAGCGGTTTTGGTTGGGGAAGAAGCGACGTTGTTGAAAAGATGTGTAACGAGAGAGAGGTTCGGGTTTTTTGGTAAGGTAAGGGAAGGTCTTAGAGAGCGGTAAATTCCATCCGAACCGTAACCTGATCTCTGCATTGGAAAATTTACAAAAAATGAAAAATTTTGGTTTTGATGAAACAGAAAATTTCCAGTTTCTTTGGGTAATGATTGTGTCTCTGTTCTATTGATGAGATAATTACTTTTTCAGACAAACTGAAATTGAGGCAGAGATATATAAGGATTTGTTTTTTTTTTGTTTCTCAAACATTTAAAATTAAACGATTTTTTATTTTTTGTTTCTTTTTAAGTAAATGCTGACTATTTTAAATTACTATTAAAGTTTAGGATAAGTATTAAGACTTTATGGATAAAAAATTTATTATTTGCTTTGACATTTTCAAATTCATAATATCAGTCATTATTATAAATAGAAATATTTTTTATAAATTTATTAAATAATTAATTCGTTGAATAATTTAAAATATATCCATTAATTAATAAATTTATTGATAATAATATTTAAAAAGTACTATGTCAGTTTCATTTTCTTTTTTTGTAATTTTTTATGATTATTATATTAATTATTTACTTTTACTATAAACTTTATATTATATGAATATATAGAAATTTACTATAATATAATGATGACAAGTATTTTGAAGCAAAATAGGTTGCAGTTAGGTGTAAAATGCAGGTGAGACATGTTTGGACAAGAAAAAAAGTGAGGGATGATGATAGTAGTGTATTAGGATGGTCCTGTCTTTATTGCTTGTCCTGTTGTGATTTTTGATTAAAAGTCAAAACTTTAATAAAATCGTCACTCTGTATTAATTATGTTTGGGAGTGGTTTTTAGTTTTAGAATGAAGTTGTGATGGCGTCGTGTTTTGATTTTTTATTACGTGTTTGTAATTGTTAATGTCAAGTGGAGAAACGTGTATTGGATAATGACGCAACTCATGCTCTACCATTGTTCTAATAATGATGTGACTTTGTCAATATGAAATGAAACAAATTGCAAGAAAATCTCTTAAAATTTAGTTTCAACTTCAGAAAATATCTATTTTTGTAATTTAATCAATGATATTTAACTAAGTAATCAATCTAAATGATTTTACATTATCATATTATAAGTTAACATAACACATTATTAGGGCTTTCCTCTAAAAAACTAGAGTACGAAAACAAAAAAAATAAAAAAAAATTATAACACATTATTATTTTATTTTAAAATAAAATATGAGGAAGAGACTGAAACGGATTGGTTTTAAAATAAATAATTAATTTCGTAAACGAATGCAATTATAGGAACAAACAAATGACTTCATTTAAATTTTTGTTTTTTTTGGAAATAAACAAAACTTTATTAAACCAAAAATAGAATAACAAACAAGGTACCACTATGGTCCAACCACAACCCCAGACAAAAAAAAAGACAAACCAAAACCCAACACTAATCCACAATTAGATTAGTTATATTCTTCCTAATCATAGAATTACACCAACCTCTATAAGTAAAAGTATTAATTATTGATCGTGAAGGCTGAATCAGATCCTGTAAAATCAAGCCGCCAAGTGCGTCAGGGGTGCTGGTCGTATGGAGAGAAGGGGGTGTACCTGCAAGGCACTCCGACGCTCAAGTAAGAAAGGGTCAGAGAAAAGGGACAAGTACAAAGTATGAATTCTTAGGGTGACTATTGGATACCTGACCCTCTCAAGCGAGAGGGTTTATATAGAGCCCCCAGCGCGTGGCCAACGGTCCTATTTTCGGGGCGAAATAACCGTTTTCCCCAAAGAATAGGTAACCGCCTGATCGGTAAAATAGCAAGTGTACTATTTTATCGATGTAGTGATAAATGGGGTAAACCCCAGTGTCGGTCTCTTGAGGACTGCACAGTGAATTGAGTTTTTCGAAGAGATTTCAATTAAACAAAATTCCTTGATAGTTTGTTTTGAGTAAAAGGAAACTATTACTATAAGAATTATAAAAATGACGATAAAGGATTCACAAAAATGAGAGTAATGCTATGGATGGTGTATAACTTGTATTGCAATGACTTTACGTATTCTTGCTCTAAAGATACATGTGTTAACCATATCTTTCCTATAGTCTGTATTGTTTTTCCAAAATTCCTTTAAAGAAAAACCTTTGATATTCCTCCTTGACCCTGATTCCTCAAAGGTCAAGAAAGCATATCAAGCAATAGTTTTGACATATAAAATTGGTTTGCATAGGGTATCCAAATTCCTTGGCAATACCGGCAGTGAGAAAATTCATGCAACAATGTTAGGATGGTTGTTCAGGCCAAATCCTAACTACGATCAATTATCAGATTTCCCAAAAAGATAAAGCATTTAGCACGTTGCAAGAATTAAAGAAAATGGTTCAAACGCACATCCATAGATTGGAATTCAAAAAGTCATTACAATAATCAAATTAGGGATACCCCCTAGCATTGGGGGGTTTAGCCACTCATGTTCATAACAGAAATAAAAACGATAAAGAGAATGGATGAAAACATTACAATAAGGATCCGATTCTTGGATCGTCAATCGCTTCCGCTTTTGATCGATCCTTTTTCTCCGGAATTCTCCTCACGCTAAAACTCAATAATCCGATCAAAGAAAAAAAGATCCCTTTCATCTATCCTAGACCTCACTTAAATAACATCAGATTCTAAAATTACAGGGTAAAATACCAAAAGTGCCCCTCGGGTAAGTGAATCAGAGCCAACTAAAAAGAATATAAAATCCAAGCTACAGCACTCCTGACACGGGCCGTGTTGGGCTAACACGGGGGCCGTGTCAAGCCTTCATTAAGCCTCCACAACCTTCAAGTGCCAGGGGTGCTGACACGGGCCGTGTCGGCTGACACGGGGGCCGTGTCCGCCCTCTGGAATCCTTTCCATTTCGCCCAATGTTCTCCCTTCCTGACACGGGCTGTGTCAGGCCTCTGATCTTCACCAAACTCTTGATTTTTCTTGTGTTCTGAGGCTCCGTTCTTCCGTCGGCCTTCCGGGTACTTAACCTACAACCTGAAATCACTAACCAAATACCACACGCGTAAAATGTGACAAATAACTTAAAAATTTCAACAACTAAATTGAAACAGCAACAATTACGAAAAGCAGAAATAGTAGGAAAAATAGAACAAAAACCACTTACTATGCTACCAGTATTGCTACAAAATGCCGACCGAATGACTGAAAAACTCAGAAGAATGGTGACCGATCACAACCCCAAACTTATCTCATTACTTGTCCTCAAGTGATGTTAGAGAAACAAGTTGGTCACCCCTCGAATCAGAACTTACCACAACACTGCTAAGGCTTTTCACAAATCTCGTCCCACCTTCCTTTCAGCGATTTCCTTTGCACCCGACTCTAACAGTCCACCACACTTCCACGTCTTAAATCCTATTCCACTGCCAGTGTTCTCTCACTCTCACTGCATCTCTCGGGGTCACGTGTTTTGCTCTCAAAATCAAAGTATGAAAATGTCGACTCACAAATTCGAATACCATCTATGTTCAATTCCACAACACGCACAACACACTTTATGAGGACTTTCGGGCTGTAATGGGGCTAAGGGACCAGGTGGGATAAACAAAACGGAGGGAGAACAAGGGGTTTTGGCTCGACTTTTGCGCTATCTCTTTCATCTCTACGCATTCCTATTTATTCATGAACCGGGGGGTTCGCACACTTCTACCGATTTTTCAGTTTTCTTTCCTCATATAACTTGATGTTTCCTTCCTTACTTTTCCACTGGATTACCGCTTAGTGAGTACATTCTCTTTATTCTCTTTTTTTTTCTTTTCGACATTTTTTTTTTACTTTTTCTTTTCTTACTCTTTTTTTTTTCAATGTACTCACTCTACTTTTCATCTGTATGTGATAACCCCAAACTTAGAAATTTGCATATTTCCGAAGTCGATAGCACTCAGTCAAGCAGGGTAGGAAGTGTTTTGGGCTTATGGTTAACATATGGTGGTTAAATAATACAAACAAAAAGGAACGAAAAACTCAAAATGGGGTAACGAGGGGTAAATATGCAAGGGTAGGCTAGAAAGGCTCTGGGTTAATACAAACAAGTGCCTCAGTGTGTACATGCGCGAATAGATAATCCCACAGACAGATACGCGAACTCAGAGTGACACAAACATACCTGATACTCTCTCTGTGCAAAAGTATTTGGCAATGAAGCTCACATGGTTGGTCTACTAGCAGCTTCCAAGTCTTCTCAGTGTGGTGTGGCATCATTTCTGTCTCGGGCGCTCAGTATTCTCGAATCTGTCCCGTGTTGGAGAACTTATGTCCAGCCATTCTTTTAGCATTGTCCACTTCTCGGGATTCCCTTGAAACTTTGCTCGGTTCGCATCTTTTCAACCACTCACTCTGAGTCTTCACATTCGTCGGGCATATCTATAACAATCCTGAAGCATCAAACCAGAAAATTCAAAAACAACCAAATAAAGACAGATAAAGATAAACCAACAATAACTGAAAATAAATACTGAATAACTAAATAAACTAAAAACCCCCCACACTTGAACTGAATAGTGACCTCACTGTTACAAATCAAATGTAAAGGGGACTCACAGTGCCTCACTGAGGAGGAGCCGGAAAATGCAGCATCATTTGCTGCATCATGTTGGTCAGGTTATCCAACTTCCCACCCTGGCTGCTCTGCTCCGCCCGGATCTCTCCTATCTGAGTCTGGATCCAAGTCCATTGGTCCGGTGCCATGGAGAATGAGCCTGAACCTGTGCTTGAAGCACCAGCATACGGAGGAACCGTCTGATGCGGCTCCGGCTCTGCTCTGAATCCTTGCTGCTCCTGCTCTCTTGTAAACAAATCCTCCTCTTGCTCGTCCCCAAGATCGAGGACGGCATTATTATAACACCAGTTTTCCTCATTTTGAATTCCAATTCTATCGGGGTTAGGTAAATACATCATAAAATGCCCAGAACAAAGTAATGAATAACAGTTACCTGCTTCCGCAATCATACCTTGCTGGATCAATGCCTGAAGATCCAATTTCGACTTCCCCGAGACCGGTGTCTCGTTTCGCAGAACATGTTCATAGCCCAGGTTGTCGGCTATCTGTGAAATCATTCCTCCAATGGAAATACCCCCAGAAGTTGCTCGTGCAACTCTCCCCAGATAATCTGCTGCAAAGGCTGCTATGCTTACCGCGGTCCAGTTTGCCATAGAATGCAGCAGGAACAGTTCCCTCTGAGTCGCTACACCATTGCTGTCTCCCCTACCAAAAAGTGTGTACGCCAGAGCCTTCTGGGCGAACCTGAAACAAGGGTTCTGGATACCCGATGCCTTCGCTCCCTTGGCCACATAGTCCTCCTAGCCTGTGATAGCGTTCCAGAATGCATGTGCATCAAAGGATTCTGGGACCAAGCCAGGACCATCAATCGGAAGGTTCAGCACATCCCCCAATTTTTCCACCGTCATCTCATGGTCTGTGTTAAACAACCTGAAAGACATGGTACCAAAAAAATAATAAGTAGCACCAGTCCATTTCTTTTTAAGCTGAAATTGCAGTGTACTCAAAAATTCAAGCGTAATGCGCTCGAATGTGGGGGCCTCGTAGTGCATAAATTCAAGCATACCTATAGTGTGGAACATTCGTTCCATCTCAATTTTCATTCCTAAACGACTGAGAGTATCAGAACACATATACCTGGTGGGGATGATTTTTCGCCTCAAGTGTATCGCATACCCCCGTTCTTGGTCCTCACTGTCGAAGACAATGTCGTGGGCGTTGGCCCGCCTGGTGGGCCTTTTCCGGGCGCGGGATGCCTCCGCCGCCGGTCTCTTTCCGGTGTCTGCGCGCTTGGGGGGCATTTTGGGGTTCTGCAAAAATCACATGAAAATAAACGGGAAGGTTAGAGAAAAAAATTACCGTCACTATGTAGAGGATGGTGTGTAGAGCAACTTTTGTGAAGGCTCTACAACGTTTCAGTGGATGAATCGGCGGGAAAATGAAGCTTTTGATGATGGAGGCTATGGAGTTTTTGAGAGAAGAGGGAATGAAAAAGGGTTAGTGAAGAGAGATAGTGAAAAGAATGGAAATAAATGAAAATAAAAACAATTAAAGTGATTAAAATCAGGTGGGGTCCACGCAATTAATTCAAAATTCAAAATTTTAAGAGAGAAAAATTCTTGCCGTGCTGCCTGACACGGCCGTGTCCGGCTGACACGGGGCCCGTGTCCGGCATCTGTCATTGCCCCCATTTTCGTTACAACTCCCAGACCTTCTGACACGGCCCGTGTTGGGCAACACGGGTACCGTGTCAGGCTATTGTCCATCCCATTTTTTTTTTTTTAACATTCCCAGATCTCCTGACACGGCCCGTGTTGGGCAACACGGGGCCCGTGTCAGGCCACTGCAATTTTATTTTTTTTCTCCGTTTTTTCATACATTTGACCCCAAGCTCTCTACCGCACTACCTCTTCATACATATGCACTGTGAACACCTACAAAACATAATATAAGACACAAACATACAGAATTAGCATAAAAATCGTGGGTTGCCTCCCACGCAGCGCTGCGTTTAACGTCGCATGGCTCGACGGTTGATCGTCCTACCCAGTGAGACGAGCAACATCAACCAGTCCATTTGGTTGTCCTTGGAAATAGGGAACCTCTGCCCATTCACTTTGAAAATATCTCCATTGGACTGATTCTTGATTTCAACCGCTCCATGCGGGAATACTCTATGCACCACGAAAGGTCCTGACCACTTAGATTTTAATTTCCCGGGGAACAGTTTCAGCCTTGAATTATACAGGAGGACCAGTTGTCCTTCCCAAAACTCTTTTCTTTGAATTCTCCTGTCATGCCACTTTTTTGTTTGATCTTTGTAAACCTTAGCATTCTCATACGCCCGGTTTCTGAATTCCTCTAACTCGTGAAGTTGAAGAATCCGAGAACTCCCAGCCTTTGACAAGTCCATGTTCAGATACTTAGAGGCCCAGAAGGCCTTGTTTTCAAGTTCCAATGGCAAGTGACATGCTTTTCCGTAAACAAGCTGGTATGGTGACATGCCGATGGGTGTTTTGAAAGCTGTTCGATACGCCCATAGAGCATCATCCAACTTAATAGACCAATCTTTTCGAGATGAACTCACCGTTTTTTACAGAATTTGTTTGAGTTGTCTATTTGACACCTCTACTTGCCCACTTGTTTGCGGATGGTAGGGCGTAGCTATCCGGTGTTTCACATTATATTTCTGCAGAAGCTTCTCCATGAGATGATTCAGAAAGTGCGTCCCTTCATCACTAATCAATGCTCTCGGAACACCAAACCTAGCAAATATATTCTCTTTCAGGAATCTCACCACAACTTTCGCATCGTTGGTAGGCAATGCCACCGCTTCCACCCATTTGGAAACATAATCCACCGCAACCAAAATGTAGTTATTTCCGAATGATGGTGGAAACGGCCCCATGAAGTCTATTCCCCATACATCAAATAACTCAACCTCTAGCATAGAGTTCTGGGGCATCTGATTTCTTTTTGATATATTTCTAGTTCTCTGACATCTGTCACACTCCTTCACTAACTCTTGAGCATCCTTGAATAAAGAGGGCCAGTATAACCCTGACTGAAGGACTTTAGCTGCTGTCCTATCACCACTGAAGTGTCCTCCATACTCGGAATCGTGACATGCTTTCAACACATCTTTCTGCTCTTCCTCAGGTACACATCTTCTGACCAGACCATCCACTCCTCTTTTATAGAGAAACAGATTATCCCATAAGTAAAACCTGCAGTCATGAACAAACTTTTTCTTACGGTTAGAGTCGAAATCATCTGGTATGATACCACCCACTAGATAGTTTGTATAGTCTGCGAACCAAGGCACTCCAATAACAGCTAGGATGTGTTCATCAGCAAACTCATCCTTTATTGGACGCTTATCTTCTGTCTCCTCAATTGGTGACATCCGTGAAAGATGATCAGCAACAGTGTTTTCACACCCTTTCTTATCGCGAATCTCTACATCGAACTCTTGGAGAAGTAAAATCCACCTCAGGAGCCTGGGCTTCGAAACCTGCTTAGCAAAAAGATATTTCAAAGCAGCATGGTCAGTGTAAACAATCACTTTTGAACCCAACAGATATTGCCTGAATTTATCGAAGGCATACACAACAGCTAACAACTCCTTCTCGGTAGTTGCATAATTCATCTGTGCAGGGTTCAAAATGTGACTAGCATAATAAATAACATGAAGCAGTTTATCTCTTCGCTATCCAAGAACAGCCCCTACCGCAATGTCACTAGCATCGCACATGATCTCAAAGGGGAGAGACCAATCGGGGGCGATCACAATGGGTGCCGACACTAGTTTATTTTTCAGTGTATCAAATGCATCGGCACACTCTTTATCAAAAAAAAAAGCCTTGTCTTTAACCAACAAGGTAGTCAAAGGTTTAGCTATCTTGGAGAAATCCCTTATGAACCTACGGTAGAAACCCGCATGGCCTAAGAAACTCCGAATACCTTTCTCATTCACAGGTGGTGGTAATTTTGAGATAACCTCCACTTTGGCTTGATCGACTTCGATCCCATTATGGGAAATCTTGTGGCCAAGAACAATGCCTTCTCGTACCATAAAATGGCACTTTTCCCAGTTTAGGATCAGATTACTTTCTTGACACCGCTGCAAAACAAGTGAAAGGTTAGCCAGACAATTATCAAATGAGGAACCAAAAACAGAGAAGTCATCCATGAAGACTTCCATATGCTTCTCAAGCATATCAGCAAAAATGGATGTCATGCATCTTTGAAATGTTGCTGGGGCGTTACACAACCCGAATGGCATCCTTCTATAGGCAAAGACACCGTACGGGCAAGTAAAGGCCGTCTTCTCTTGATCCTCCGGTGCAACCGCAATTTGATTGTACCCGGAGTATCCATCCAGAAAGCAATAGTAGTCATGCCCAGCTAGCCTCTCCAACATTTGATCAATAAACGGCAATGGAAAATGATCTTTTCGGGTGGCTAAGTTTAGCCTCCTATAGTCAATACACACTCGCCATCCAGTGACCGTCCTTGTAGGAATCAACTCATTCTTTTCATTTGCGATCACAGTTGTACCTCCTTTCTTGGGCACCACATGAACAGGACTTACCCATGAACTGTCTGATATAGGGTAGATAAGTCCTGCATCTAACAGCTTCACGACTTCCTTTCTCACCACCTCCTTCATAACCGGGTTCAATCTCCTTTGGGGCTGCACCACCGGTTTGTGATATTCTTCCATGAGAATTTTGTGCATGCAAACCGTAGGACTTATACCCTTGAGGTCTTCAATTTTCCACCCAATAGCACCCTTAAACTTTTTCAGAACTTCAATCAACTTGTCCTCTTGCACACTTTTTAAGCTAGAGCTAATGATAGCGGAACATTTTTCTTCAGTGTCGAGGAAAACGTATTTGAGATTCTCAGGAAGTTGTTTCAACTCTGAACTTTTCTGCTTGTCTTCATTACCGCTCAACGCTATAGGTTGCCTTAGATCTTCCCACCTATGTGTTCGAGATCCTTTTAGAACAGGTTGAGTTTCCAACATTGCTACTACTTCCATATCACTATCTTCAACTTCTTTATCTTCCTCAAAAATAGACATGCTCAAAACTCTTTCTAGAGGCAATTTGGACACACTCTCCACATGATCACTTTCTACCACTTGTTCTAGCACTTGTATGTTACTACTTGTGCCAAAATCCTCTTTATGCTTCATAGTATTCCTAACGTCGATTTTTAACTCCTCATCATAAACCTTCAGAGTAAGTGTACCTCCTTCCATATCTATCATGACTCTCCCGGTCTCTAAGAATGGTCGGCCCAAAATTAAAGGAATTTCTTCATCTTCCGGCATTTCAAGGATCACAAAATCTACCGGGAACACAAACTTATCAACTTTTACAAGAACATCTTGGACAACTCCGTAAGGTCGCTTAACCGAGTGATCCGCAAACTGAAGTGTCATCCGGGTGTCTTGAACTTTACCTATACCTAACTTTTTGTAGATGGATAAAGGTATGAGGCTTATGCTTGCCCCTAAGTCAATAAGAGCTCTTTTGAATGATCGGTCTCCAATTGTGCACGGAATGGTAACCGCTCCTCGGTCCTTTTTTTTCACCGGAATCTTGAGTCCCTGCAAAATAGCACTACAAGTTTCTGTTAGAATAATCGGTTCCGTATCGGTGGTCCTCTTCTTTGATATGATATCCTTCATAAACTTAGCATAAGTAGGCATTTGCTCCATTGCCTCCAAGAATGGGATGTTCAACTCAAGTTTTTTAAACATCTCAAGGAACTTCTCAAAATTCTTCTCTTGCTGCCCCTTTTTCTTGTTTCTTTGGGGATAGGGGAGCTTGATAACCGGTTTTGAATCCGCCGATGTTTCCTTGACAACCGGCTTTGGCACCACCAATTCTTTTTCGACCACCTCATTTTCTTTAATTTCCAACTCTACTTCAAGCATTTGGTCATCCAGTTTAGAATTTTTCTCAAACTCTTCTTTGGATTTCCCTCTTCGTGTGGTGACTGCATTAACTTTATGGTTGTCTTTGGGGTTAGTCACGGTTGCGCTCGGAAGGGCTCCCGGCGTTTGAGGGATTGCAAGATGCTGAGCGATTTGACTCATTTGCACCTCAAGATTCTTAATCGAGGCTCCGGTATTCCTTAGGTTGCTTCTTGTTTCTTCTTAGAATTGGGAACTTTGAGCGGCCATCTTTTCAATAGCGATTTCCCAATCCGCTTTTCTTGGACCCTGTGGTTGGTATTGTTGCTGAGGATGTTGGTGTGGTTGTTGTTGTTGAACCAGTTTCTGAACGTTTCCTTGTTGATCTTTCCATGAGAAATTGGGGTGATTTTTCCACCCCGGATTATATGTGTGGGCATAAGGATTGTTCTGCCTCAACATATTAATCTGTTCAACCTGTTCTTGAGTTGCTACACAATGCATCGCAAAGTGCGGTCCACCACATATTTCACAAATTACAGCTTGAGATGGTTCAACCTGTGCCACTGTCTGAGTTCCAATGTTCATCTTCTTTAACCTTCTCTCTACCTCAGCGGCAATTTGAGCCTCCATTTTGGCAACCTGATCCGTCAGCTTCAAATCAATCTTCCCTTCTGGTTGATTCACAGTTCGATCATACAACTCGATATGCTCATTCGCGGCAATTGCTTCTATGATCCTTTTGATACCAGTGGCTGTTGCGAAATTAGTTGAGCCACCAGCAGCAGTATCTATAAGCTGTTTTGTTTTGAGTCGTAAACCATTCACAAAATTTTGCATCTGCTTGGTAGCATCCATGTTATGAGTTGGACATGTTGCCAGACACCTTTTAAACCTCTTATATGCATCTCCAAGAGACTCCCCTTCTTTTTGTTTGAAATTGACAATGTCGTATCTTTTCCGAATGAACTCTGAAGCAGGAAAATACTCGTTGAGGAATGCTGTTTCCATTTCTTGCCAATTTGTGATACTCCCAGCTGGAAGTGAGTAGAACCACTCTTCAGCATCATCAGTCAGTGTGAACGGAAACATAACAAGTCTCTTGGCCTCTTCTGAATGACCTTCTATCTTCAAAGATGTTGTGGTAGTAAGGAATCTCTGTAAATGCTTATTTGCATCTTCGTTGATTCTTCCAGAAAAAGGCTTGCTCTCCAACTGGCGAATAGTGGATGGATGCAACTGAAAGTGTGCCACAGTCACCGGTTGATTCACAATAGTCATCCGATTTGGTTGAGCATTTGCCCCTCCATAGTCTCCCAATAATCTCTCTACAGGAGGTTGATTACCTGCCATGTTACCGAATTCCTGATTTGTCTCCCTGTCAGAGTCAGAGTCACTGTGCTCAGAATGCACAGATACTTTGTCTTCCGTTTCCTGAATCAGAACACTCGGACTTGCACTTGACGCGGCCAGTCTTCCAATTCTTGCCTTGCGGCGTCTCTCGTGCAATGCTCTTCCCGGTTCCGTGTCAAAGGAAAATTTAGCTGAGGTCTGACCTCGTATAAACAGTTAGACAAGAGTTAGAACGGATAACAAAAATTGTAATAATAAAAATTAAAATAGCAGAAAAATAAAATTTTGGTTGCAGAGCAACAAAATTTCAATTGAAATAGTTCGAATAACCTTAAATCTATGGCAGTCCCCGGCAACGGCGCCAAAAACTTGATCGGTAAAATAGCAAGTGTACTATTTTATCGATGTAGTGATAAATGGGGTAAACCCCAGTGTCGGTCTCTTGAGGACTGCACAGTGAATTGAGTTTTTCGAAGAGATTTCAATTAAACAAAATTCCTTGATAGTTTGTTTTGAGTAAAAGGAAACTATTACTATAAGAATTATAAAAATGACGATAAAGGATTCACAAAAATGAGAGTAATGCTAGGGATGGTGTATAACTTGTACTGCAATGACTTTACGTATTCTTGCTCTAAAGATACATGTGTTAACCATATCTTTCCTATAGTCTGTATTGTTTTTCCAAAATTCCTTTAAAGAAAAACCTTTGATATTCCTCCTTGACCCTGATTCCTCAAAGGTCAAGAAAGCATATCAAGCAATAGTTTTGACATATAAAATTGGTTTGCACAGGGTATCCCAATTCCTTGGCAATACCGGCAGTGAGAAAATTCATGCAACAATGTTAGGATGGTTGTTCAGGCCAAATCCTAACTACGATCAATTATCAGATTTCCCAAAAAGATAAAGCATTTAGCACGTTGCAAGAATTAAAGAAAATGGTTCAAACGCACATCCATAGATTGGAATTCAAAAAGTCATTACAATAATCAAATTAGGGATACCCCCTATCATTGGGGGGTTTAGCCACTCATGTTCATAACAGAAATAAAAACGATAAAGAGAATGGATGAAAACATTACAATAAGGATCCGATTCTTGGATCGTCAATCGCTTCCGCTTTTGATCGATCCTTTTTCTCCGGAATTCTCCTCACGCTAAAACTCAATAATCCGATCAAAGAAAAAAAGATCCCTTTCATCTATCCTATACCTCACTTAAATAACATCAGATTCTAAAATTACAGGGTAAAATACCAAAAGTGCCCCTCGGGTAAGTGAATCAGAGCCAACTAAAAAGAATATAAAATCCAAGCTACATCACTCCTGACACGGGCCGTGTTGGGCTAACACGGGGGCCGTGTCAAGCCTTCATTAAGCCTCCACAACCTTCAAGTGTCAGGGGTGCTGACACGGGCCGTGTCGCCTGACACGGGGGCCGTGTCCGCCCTCTAGAATCCTTTCCATTTCGCCCAATGTTCTCCCTTCCTGACACGGGCCGTGTTGGGCAACACGGGGGCCGTGTCAGGCCTCTGATCTTCACCAAACTCTTGATTTTTCTTGTGTTCTGAGGCTCCGTTCTTCCGTCGGCCTTCCGGGTACTTAACCTGCAACCTGAAATCACTAACCAAATACCACACGCGTAAAATGCGACAAATAACTTAAAAATTTCAACAACTAAATTGAAACAGCAACAATTACGAAAAGCGAAAATAGTAGGAAAAATAGAACGAAAACCACTTACTATGCTACCAGTATTGTTACAAAATGCCGACCGAATGACTAAAAAACTCAGAAGAATGGTGACCGATCACCGCCCAAACTAGCCGTTATGCCGGGCAGGGTGCCCGAAACTAGCCGTCATGTCGGGCATAAACGCAGTTCCGGGCACCTGTCCTTTGCTGTTCGGGCAGCGAGGAAGCCGTGCGTATCAACGTCGGGGAGGAACGTTGCGTTCCTTGCCCGGTTGGAGGGGCAGAAAGGTCATTTTTTCCCCTCTGTGGATTGGACTTATGCAATTTAGGCCGCTCTGGAGCAGAGGCGGATTGGGCCGATTCTAGCCATTGGTCCAGTCCAGAACAGGAGCTCCCCAAGTCGTTGCTCCCGAGCATGGGAGTGATGACTTAAGGACTGCTCGTTGCTCCGGGGAGCCAGCATGGAGTCGTCATTTGTGGACGAGGAAGATTGTCTCAAAGTGCTCGTGGCCCCAGGTGTTCGTGAGATTCGTGGTCGTGACCTTGTTGCCCGGTGTACGGGGAGACTAATGGTCAGACAGAATTTGAAACGTTGGGGCGCCACGTGTACCTAGAGCTCCGTGTAGCAGTTAATAGGCAATGATGGCTAGCGGATAGTCATAATGGCCTACGGGCACATGGTTGCATGTGCCCCTTTGTATAAAAGGGGTTAAAACCGTTTCATTTGAAACTTTCCCTTTCTGATTTCTCTTCGTCTCTTTCAGTTCTTGCCCGTCACCGTCTCCAGGCTTTCCGACCACCGTCACCAGCTTCGAGCAGCTTCTACCTTCTTCCAAAATCAAGTAAGTTTTTCGATCTGTAACTTGTTTTACTCCCTTTTGTTGTTAGTGGTAATTGTATGCGGTTATGGTTAGCTTTAGATGACAAAATAGGTGGATTTCTGGCGAGTGTTGGTGGTGGACGGTGGTTGTGCCACTTTGCTGCCTCCAGCACTTCGCCGGAGTATGTAGTATGTTCAGCTAGGAGGGTGGTCCACGGCGTGGTTGCAGTAGTTGTGCATGCGTGACCACCGTGTTTGTTCATCTTCTGATATAGCGATGAGTTTTTTGGTAGAACGTTTCCAGATTCCGGTGAAGCTTTGCGGTTTCCGGTGGAGCTTCAAACGGAATCTGGGCATGAGTGCCGGGAGGCTCCTCGCATGAGGATGATATGTTTCGAGCATCTCCTCGCGGGGAGGTTTTAGCTTTTCTTTCGATGTTAGGGCTTAGGCCGGGGACGTTGTCCTCAATCCTTTCGCGCCCTTTCACTTGACTTAGCAGTGGAAGGGTGGATTTTATTTGCTGTCGAATTCACTGTCTTCTCTGCTTTTCAGGTGATCGTAATGGCGACGGGGCCAGACAGAGAAGTTATTCTAGATACGTCCGAGGAGGAAACTGGCTCCGAGGAAAATAGTAGCTCGACGGCTTCGCGCTCGGCGACCTCAAGTTCCTCCAGCAATGTCGGGGAGGAAGAAGAGTTGAACGTTATGGAGGAAGACACCGAAGGGTTCTCCGCGGAGGAGTGGGAGGTGGCCGAACCTTCCGAGCACATTTCTACGTTCGCAAAGTCTTTGGCGGACGTCTTTACGGAAGTAGGACCAGAAGGGGAATGGAAGGTGCACTTTCCTTCTTTAAATGAGCGGGTTTGCACGGACTTCGGGGACCGATTCACAATGTATGAGTACGCCTTCAAGGAGCTGGGCTTGAGGCTGTCGTTCACCGATTTCCAGCAGTCAGTGTTCGAGCATTTGAGGTTGGCCCCCACACAACTGCATCCTAACTCGCTGGCCTTCATCCGGGCTTTCGAGTTGGTGTGCGAGCATCTTTCCTTAGGGGCTACTCTCCCTCTGTTCTTCATTGTTTTCCATCTACAAAGACAGCTGGCGGGGAAGAAGTACGGCTGGGTTTCTCTGAAGCAGCCTCGCAAGCTATTCAAACCATTTTTGGAGTCGATCCGGACATTCAAGGAGCGGTACTTCGTCATTGAGCCCGTGTCCGAGGTTGCCCAGGACAGTACGTATGTCTGGGAGATAGGGGTTGAAGAAGATGGAAACGAGCTGCATAATGAGGAGGGGAAGTACATTGGGCGGAGACTTTACAAGTTCCCTATTCATTGGTCACCTGATCACTTCACCAGAGAGCCCAGTGATTACGTTTTTCAGCCGAGCGAACTACGCGGGCAAGATACCATGGCTTACGAGGCGCTGGAGAAGTGGGTTAACTCCTTCAGCCTTACTGAGTGTTTCAGGAGCAAGGGCAATCCGATCTTCGAGGAAGATGGGAGTCAGAGGGTCGAACGCCGGTTTATTAATGTTAAGGCACTGTTGGAGTGCAAAACTCCTGCGGACGCTGAGAAACTGCTTGGTAGTCTTTAATTATTTAGACTTTGTTCATGTTATTTCTTTTCTTCGTATCTAACATGCTCGTGTTTTGTTTGTGCAGGTGAGATGCCTCAGGCTCATGATCGGGTTGTGAGGAATGCTCTTGCGAGGAACAAAGCTGGAACGGCTCCTCCGAAATCTCGGTTCGCTGGTACCCGTGCTCCTCCTCCCGTTCAAGATGCTGTGGGGGCCTCCACTTCTCTGACTCCTGCTCCCCGGGGATCTTCTCTGCCTTTGGCCGGGCGACCAAAGCGGCCAAGGATTACTGATGCCGTGGACCTTACTCGGGTAGCGGAGAAAGGGAAGTTCGAGCTTCCTCCCTGCATCATTGATAGGAGGTTCTTCGAAGGCAACTCTTTAGTTGTTCCCCGGGCGGAATCTCTTCGCTTGGAAGGCATGAACCGCCAGAACAAGAGGGCGATGGTGGCCCAAGACGCTTCAGCCTTGGTCCGGATGCTGGAGATGGCGGCAGTTTATGCTGAAGGGGACTCTGCAACTGAGTCTGAACTCAACGCTGCCCATGCTTCCGTGGCATCCCTCAAGGAAGAAGTCAAGGGTGCCGGTGAGGCTCAGAAGAAGGCGGAAGAGGAAGCGGCCAGGTTAAAAGAGGAGAACTCTAGGTTGTCGGCGGAGAAGAAAGCTGTCGAGGAGCTGATCAGGGAGCTGAGGGCGGCCAATGCCCCAGGTGCTGACGAGCCGGACGATGTGAGAAATTTGAAGACTAGATCCGAGCTGGTCGCTCGTATATTGCTGGCCGAAGATGATGGCATCGCCGTTGAAGAGGAATCCTTCGGAAACGATGTGGCTTAGCTGCGCGTGGTGAACCTTGGGCTTGAAATCTCTGCCGAGGGCACTCACTATCTTGCGCGTGTTGATGATGGTCGCATTGTCTTGCCCGAAGGTCTCCTTGCCGTTACCCCCGAGGATCAGCCCGCAGAGGAGCAGGGACCCGAGCCAGAGTCAACCGAGCATGCTGATGAATGAGGAATTTGTTATTTTGTTGATGTCGTTGTAATTTGTTCGGCCTGCGTGCCGTTGTACTCACTGTAATTTATTTATGGGGGGCATGGCCCCCGTTTTATGTAACAATGTACAATTGTGGTCTTTGCGGCCACTTGTTAAATTATCGCATATTTAGTTCTGTTGTTTGCATGACTTTACTTGCTTTTATTTTTGCTAAGTGTTGTATGCATGCTCGCTGTAAATGTATGTCCACCCGTGATAAGGGGTATTTGACTTGTGTGAATATTTTTTTGGGAGATTGCTCGTAATGGATGTGTTCGACAGTGAGGGGAACTGGTCGAACTGCCGGGGAATGTCCTGGCGGGGAGCGGAGCTCAGGTCGCGTTTGAGGCCTGAGTTCACGGCATGAACGTCCCATCGCGAGCTAGGGTTCTGCCAATCATGGTACTTTGACGACGGCGATGCTCGATCGAGGACCGCTGTCGAGCACTTACCGGGCTCGTTACTGAGCGGGGTTATGCTTCAGTCGTATGCGACGCTTGTACCTAGACGCGCATAGTGGTCGGTAGCTGACGTTCGTCGTTGCGACGAGTCGAACCGAGGATCTAGTTGTAGTATTGTTTTAGCTTCTCAGCATTCCATGGTCGAGCGAGTTCTTCCCTAGTGAGATGTTCTAGGTAGTAGGCCCCATTTTCCGTTTTTGCCCGGACGCGATAGGGTCCCTCCCAATTGGCTGCTAGTTTTCCTTCGCGAGAGTCTTTGTGGTTTCTTTTTAGAACAAGGCTTCCCACGTCGAATTCTCGTCGTATCACTTTGGCGTTGTGCCTGATGGTGATCTTTTGTTTCAGTGAGGCTTCGCGGAGAGCTGCCCCGATTCTGATTTCCTCGACGAGGTCGAGCTCTTCCCTTAAAGATTCGTCGTTCATCTCCTCGTCTAGGGGTGGCTATGTCTGCCTAGAGGGCACATGAACTTCGACTGGAATTACAGCCTCGGTTCCGTATGCTAAACGGAAAGGTGTTTCCCCAGTTGTTGAATGTGGAGTTGTACGGTATGCCCAGAGCACGCTGTGTAGCTCCTCGACCCATGCCTTCTTTGTTTCGTCTAGCCTTCACTTGAGGCCTTGAAGGATGACTCGGTTAGCTGCCTCAGCCTGCCCGTTTATTTGAGGGTGTTCGACGAACGCGAAGTGTTGCTTCGTGCCTAGTTGGGCGACGAAGTCCTGAAACTTCCTGTCCGTGAACTGCGTCCTGTTGTCCGTTACTATCGCTTGGGGAATACCGAAACGTCCAAGGATGTTTCGTTTATAGAAACGCAGGATGTTGAGGGCAGTTATTTTGGCTAGAGCTTCTGCTTCTATCCACTTTGTGAAATAATCTACGCCCACTATGAGGTACTTGTTCTGACTTGATCCTACCACGAAGGGTCCTAGGATGTCTAGGCCCCGCCAGGCGAATGGCCACGGGGAGGACATAGCCTTGAGCTCGTTAGGCAGAGCCAGGTGCATGTCCTCGTGCCGTTGGCATTTGTCGCATTTCTTCACGTGTTCTTTCGCGTTGTTTTGCATGGTCGGCCAATAGTACCCTGCTCGGAGAGCCTTGCGAGCAAGGGACCTTCCTTCGAGATGTTGGGCATTGATTCCCTCGTGGATTTCACGCAGGATATGTGCGACTATTTCCTCCTCGACACATTTGAGCAGCGGAATGGAGAATCCCTGCCTGTATAGTTTACCTTCGACCAGGACATACGAGCAGGCTCTTCGCCTGATCGTGCTGGCCTCCTTTGCGTCGGACGGGAGTTCGTCTTTGGCGAGGTAGTTGTAGACTGGGGTCATCCAGCAGTTGTTGTCGCCGATCACCTGCACGTCGAGCGTCGGGGAGGTCTTTTCGATGCTGGGAGGAAGCACTTCCTGTATGACAGATTTGTTTCCGCCTTTCTTCTTTGTGCTGGCCAATTTAGACAGCACGTATGCTCGTACGTTATGTTTGCGGGGAACGTGTTTCACTTCCACT
This sequence comes from Lathyrus tuberosus, assembly GCA_022829125.1. Lineage (NCBI taxonomy): Eukaryota > Viridiplantae > Streptophyta > Magnoliopsida > Fabales > Fabaceae > Lathyrus > Lathyrus tuberosus. The sequence continues at coordinate 1,363,963 of JALAZF010000379.1, read as the reverse complement.
GTTGTGAATTTCGCCATTTCCTTCTTTACTAGGGCCAAGTATTCAGCCAGGTTGTCGTTTTTGGCTTGGTATTCACCTCGGACTTTGAGGGCCACGAGCTGTGAGTCTGTGCAAATGACGACTTCTTGTGCGCCCATGTCCTCGGCAAGGCGTAGCCCAGCGAGGAAGGCTTCGTATTCTACCTGGTTATTGGAGGTTGGGAAAGACAGCGTGAGTGATACCTCGACGATAATTCCTTCGTCGCTCTCCAGTATGATGCCCGCGCCTCTTCCTGCCAAGCTTGAGGCATCGTCGACGAAGATGGTCCACTTGCGCGCTTCGCTCGTGGGGGAGTTTGCGAATGTCATCTCCGTGACGAAGTCGGCCAAAGCTTGGGCCTTGAGGGCTTTTCTGCCTTCGTATTGGATGTCAAATTCGGACAGCTCCAGCGACCATTTGAGCATTCGGCCGGCCATATCTGGTCGTCTGAGCAGCTGCTTTATGGGCTGATCTGTTTGAACCATGATCGTGTGAGCCAGGAAGTAGTGTCTTAATCTTCTGGCTGCGTGCTTCTAGATCGTCGCTGGTTCCTCCGCGTAGGAGGGGATCTTTGACGACGAGACTCTTCCAGTGCCCCGATCCTCTCGTTTTGCTGCAGGATCAGGGTGTTGGTTTTGTTGAGGGCCTCCAGGAGGGCTGCCGCGGCCGGGTCGACGCTGGGCGGAATAGGAACGGGCTGGACGTCGAGAGACGGTTGATCGTTGTTGCGATCAGCAGGGGTAGGGGAAGGAGAAGCAGTGGCTCCATCCCTAAGGAAACGGGCATCTCGGAGGAGAGATGATTGGCCGTCAACGTCAGATTTGTTGACGGGGAGGATGGTTAATTGGAGAGCATCCTTGGAGCGATCTTGGGAAGCCATGATCGTGATGATGTTTGAGAATTGTTTTGATCTTCGATTAAAGAAAGATGGGGAGAACAAAAGTTCCCACAGGCGGCGCCACTAATCGTGAAGGCTGGATCAGATCCTGTAGAATCAAGCCGCCAAGTGTGTCAGGGATGCTGGTCGTATGGAGAGAATGGGGGTGTACCTGCAAGGCACTCCGATGCTCAAGTAAGAAAGGGTCAGAGAAAAGGGGCAAGTACAAAGTATGAATTCTTAGGGTGAATATTGGATACCTGACCCTCTCAAGCGAGAGGGTTTATATAGAGCCCCCAGCGCGTGGCCAACGGTCCTATTTTTGGGGCGAAATAATCGTTTTCCCCAAAGAATAGGTAACCGATTAAACTAGCCGTTATGTCGGGCAGGGTGCCCGAAACTAGCCGTTATGTCAGGCATAAATGCAGTTCCGGGCACCTGTCCTTTACTGTTCGGGCAGCGAGGAAGCCGTGCGTAACGGGCATCAACGTCGGGGAGGAACGTTGCATTCCTTGCCCGGTTGGAGGGGCAGAAAGGTCATTTTTGCCCCTCTGTGGATTGGACTTAGGCAATTTGGGCCGCTCTGGAGCAGAGGCGGATTGGGCCGATTCTAGCCATTGGTCCAGTCCAGAACAATCATTATACACCAATGTCTATATTATTCACATTGTTGGCAAAACTAGTATTGTTTCTATGTCTCCAAATCTTATATACCATCGCCGACGCTGCATTACGGATCAAACAAGCCTTCCAGCCCTTACCATTATAAGTCTTGATGATCCACTGAAATTCCTCTTACCAACCACTAGGATCATGCTCAATCCTCAACCATATAAGAACCCGCTACCAAATTTTCTTCAACTGAGGGCATATGAAAAACAAATGCTCAATTGTTTCCACCTGCAGACAGAAGTTAGAGGTATCATCCATCAATATTCCAAACTGCTTAAGACGTTCCCTAGTAGCCAATCTGTTATAGAAAGCCAGCCAGAGAATAAACAACCCTCTAGGCCTTGCTAGAGTTTTATTAATCAGGCTCTGTTATCCCAAATCTGATAAGATTTTTATAAGTCTTAGATTCAAGGGGAGCTTGATAAAGGGAAGTTATTTCTAAACTTATCTCTGTCATTACCTATTGATTATTTTGTACAAAATTGTTTCATCAAAATACCTTGTTTTGTCATTATAAAAAAGGGGGAGATTGTTAGAACAAGATTTGGTTCTGCTGGATATCTCTAAGTTTTGATAATAACATAGTAGTATTTGTGTGAGAACAGTTTTGGCACTCGGACGTTTGTTTTTCTAAAGGATTAACAAACAGGCTCTGACTCTGATAGAGAAAGCTCTAACTCTGATAGAGACCATGTGCAGCGTCCCTCTGATTTGACCTAAAGTCGCTTCTGCGCAAAAGAAGCAAGGCTGCTTCTGATCTACTCACATTCAGAAAGATTCTAAGAAGACTATATGTTGCTGCTGCAATGCTCTCTTGGATTCTACCTCTGAGCGTGACTCGAATGATTTACTTATAAAGACTTTCTAGCTTCTGAAGTTGTTATCTTCTGAAGACTAAGTGTTGAAGATTCTGAAGATAAGGTTCTGCTTAACAAAGTTCTGAAGATTCTGAAGACTTGAGTTTCTGAAGACTAAGTGCTGAAAACTCTGAAGATAAGGTTCTGCTGAACAACGTTTTGAAGACTCTGAAGACTTAAGTTTCTGAAGATCAATGGTTCTGAAGACTGAGTGCTAAAGACTCTGAAGATAAGGTTCTGGTGAACAAGTTTTGAAGACTCTGAAGACTCAAGACTCTGAAGACTTAGTGATCAACTCTTTTACTCATGCTTCAAATCATATCTTTTCAGAAGCCTCTGATGTATAGAAGATAAGATCAAAAGTTTACGAGGGAAAATAGTACATAGTACGTATAAAAATGTTCCATTCCACTACCCTAATTTGGTGGTACAAAGGACAACTTTTGTGTACGATTTTCATCCCTGTGTAACGACATTATTTCAAGTCGCCATCTCTCTCAAGGATATTCCATATCTGCCCTCCAACGGATCTTTTACTGGCTATATAAGGACTTGACATCTTGAAGAAAATTGTAAGAATTGAGTAATAATCAAGCTAAACTTGAGAGACAATGAAGCAAGAACAGTAAAGCACTACAATACAACGCAAGAACATTGTTCATACTGTGTAAATTTTGTTTAAGTTATTTTTGTTATTCATAGTGTTTATATCTGCTTGTGTAGAAGCATCTCTTTGTAAACATCTATTTTTCAAACAGTTGTTTGTAATTCCTTAAGGGACCAGTTAGGTCAGAATCCTTAAGAAGAGACATTTAGTCTTTGTGGTTGTTAGTCACTAGCAGTTGCTAGTGCAAATTGTAATCAGTTTGATTATAGTGGATTAAGTCCTTATGTATAAGGCGAAATCACCATGGCAGGTGGACTGGATTAGCTTGATAGTTTTCAAGTGAACCAGGATATATCGTGTGTCTTTCTCTCTTATTAGTATCTTTCTGATCTTTGTGATCTTTGTTTGAGTTTTACAAAAAGCTTTCATTTTTTAAAACCCAATTCAAGCCCCCATTTCTTGTGTTTTCTCACACCTTCATTAATTCCCTGGATAATTTTGGGCACTTTATGTGCTTGTTGTGTACCTTAATCCTTTATGTTATTGCTTGGTTATTTAGTTAGTTTATCTGGCTTTGTCATATTATGGATAAAAAGGGGGAGTAATACTAACTTTACAAACCACTTCTAACCACTGACTGTTGCTGCCATTGAGGAGGAGTGTTCTAATCTATTGCATGCAGAAGACAGATCTGATTGAGGGGGAGGCTTTAGTTTTTCTGCTGCTGATGTTCTGACTTTTGGCTTCAAACCTTGTTTTTCTACCTACAAGCTTTATTTAGTTAGTTTTGGACAAAATCTGCCAAAGGGGGAGATTAATGAGTCCAAGCCTTTAAGGTTGGCATCAATTTTGGTAAAACTAACTTGACAACAAGATGTTGGACAAGATGTCCTAACATGAAGAACTAACTGAAGATCAAGATGTTGGACAAGATGCCCTATCATGATGATTCGTCATCTTTGTCTGTTACTTTTCAGTTTTTAATTATGTTATTTTTTAATTCCAGATTTCAGATTATTCTGGGACTATTTGTTTTTCCTAGGTGGCGTACAAGATTGAGGAATCAGAGATTCTGATTATAATTTGAAGATGTTGTTTCTAAGTGTGAAGACATTTTAGGAAACTTAGGATTGAAAAAACTATTCTAGAGGAGAATTAGTTGCAGATTTTGTGAAACAGAATTGCTGCGTTTTGAAGCCTAAATCCAGTCTTGTTTATGGTTATAAATAGGATGGATTTAACCTAGGAAAAGTGTGGAAAATACATTGTTTCCTAGTGAGTTTAGGGATTGTATTTGTGAGCCTCTCTTGTGTCGTGTTGATACTAGAGCTGGACTCTTTACATTGAGTTGTAATTTCTGTCACTGCTGTGATTGAAAGGGAATTGAGAAGGGTCTCATACTTAGGAATTGTCTTAGGTAGAAATTAAGCACGGGCAGTGATTAAGTGATTAGTTGTAAATCAGAGGTGTTTAGCTTAGAATTAATACTATCTAGTGGATTTCATTCCTGGCTTGGTAGCCCCCATACGTAGGTGTTGTTGTTCACCGAACGGGGTTAACAATCATTGTATGTTTGTTTATTTTCTGCAATTTGTATTCTGCTCCTTATTCTCATTGTGTTTGAAGTAGAGATCAAGTGTCTTGACATCTCTCAGGACATTTGAGATCTGCTACCATAATTTCACTTGCCATCTATATTTTTTCGGTTATCTTGGGTTACAACAATTCGCAATTTGAATTCGATTGAGTGAAGGCTTTGAAGGGTTGCAGTTCTTGCAAAGAAGTAGCATGAGATAGTGAATCGAATTGGCATTGTTGGGTGAATTGATCAAGCTCAGATCAAGGGAAGAGAAATTGCTAGGATCAACAACAAACATAGGGTTTGTAGAGCTGCATTGCTACATTTCTCGTGTAAATAATTATTTGCAGAGTAAGGTTAATTTCACTATCTCAATTCAAGTTTGAATTGAGGGAAGACATACACATAGCTAGGCAGATTGGGGAACTGCCTAAACAAATCCTTGTGTACTCTCTCTCTCCCCCCCCCCCCTCTCTCTCTCTCTCTCTCTCTCTCTCTCCCCTTTATATTTTGTTTGCAAATTGTTGTGTTCATCACGTATGTAATTAATTTGTTTGGTAAACTCTTTTGAAAATCGTTTGCTAAACGTTTTGTTGAATTGATCACGATTATTTTGATTATGGTTGGATTTTAAGATCAACAAAACTATACAAATTTCCAAACAAAGTTGATTTCACACAAGGTGTTCAATAAGTTCTCTCTGTTGATTTTTTTATGAGTGCATTCTTTCATATAGTCATGTTTTGAATGATGTCAAAACTAGGAGTAATTTAGCATTTTTGTATATTGGACGATATCAACCCAATCTTAGATGTGCATTGATCATCTTAGCATTAGGATGCATATAAATATGTTTGAAAATGATTGGAAACAACTGAGGCATGTTTCATGCATCAAAAATGAGTTTTTGGTATAAAACAAGTTGCATAGGCCAACACACGATCTCAGGTCGACCTATAGAAGCCTTTACTTCAGCATAGGTTAACACATATCCACCTTAGGTCGACCTCCATGCTCAAATAATAAAGCATGTGGCCATAGCCTTCAAGTCACCTTAGATAGGCATGCCTAAGACCTTATAGGTCGAACAGTTGCTTTCATAGGCCGGCCTATTGACCTTTACAGGCCGACCTCTTGCTTTCTTAGGCCGATCTATTGCCTTCCAAAATCAATATTTTGTTTTTCCTTTCAATTTTTTTGCATTATTTTTGCCTATTTCCTCTCATATATATATATATATATATATATATATATATATATATATATATATATATATATATATATATATATATATATATATATATATATATATATATACTCATGCATGCATCATATTCTATCAAGGTACTAGTGTAAAACCTAAACGAAACCAGAATTACAAAGAAAACCCATCATCTTGAACCTCTCTTCTATGCATACACACAATCAAACTATACATAATCATTTTTTTGATTTGGTGATCATCTAGATTAGGATTGATAACGTCCAATTAGGTTAGTGTAACCGAGAATATTGGGTTGGGTTCTTTGTGTGTTTCAAATAAGAAAACCAAGTTGGAGTTTTCCTTCAAGATCATTGAGATTTGAAGGTTTTGGACAAGATCATGCAAATACGGATTAGATCTAGTGAAGAGGCCTTGGGACAAGGTAAGGTGTACCTTGCAAGGGAGTAGCGTGAAACAGTGAATCGTGTTCGTGAATCTTGGGTTCAACAAGTGCGTGTTAGGGATTAATCCGACCGAGCGAAAACCTTGAAGACAAGGAGGTCTTGCAACCTAGTAACAAGAATCGGTGGATTGTAGCAGCATTGTTGGTTACTTTATCAATCTTTGATCAATGGTTTTGGAGGTGTTAAAATCAACAATAAACCATAGGGTTTGTGGAGTTAGAGTTCTTTATCTCTTATATATACATTGTTTGCAAAGTAAGGTTAAATTGCAACTATCTCAATTCAAATTCAAATTCAAATTGAGGGCAGACGTACCCATAGTGAGGCCGATTGGGGAACTACCTAAACAAATCTTTGTGTTCGTCTCTCTCTCTCTCTCTCTCTCTATATATATATATATATATATATCTTTAATTGTTGTACTTGCAAATTTTCAAATCTTTGTTGCTTGAATCAATTCGTTTGGAAATTAAATTTTTTATTACGTTTTGAATTAAGATTTTTTTATATAATCATAATCACTTTGATTATGATTGGTTTTAACATCAATAAATCAAATTAAATTTTCAAGCGTTATTAATTGCATGCAAGATGTTCGATAAATTGTTTCAATTGCTTTTAATTGAAATTTTTACAATTGGAAATAAGCTCTATGTGTAGCTTAGCATTTAATTTATTTTTGAATTAATCGTAGTTGAAAATTTTGTGTTCATTATCATCCAATTGGTTTACGTTACGCATATCCAAGCTTTTCGATAGTAGGTTCGGTTAGACGATTCAATTAGGGTTATTTTCGTTGTGCCATAAAATTTTTGAAAACCATTTTTTCCAAAAGTTAAAATTTTAATTTGTGATCTATTCACCCCCCTTCTATATCGAAGCCTATCGTCTAACAAGTGGTATCACTAGCTCCAATTAATTTTGTGCTTAAGATTTACTTTTTAGAAGAATGGCTACCGAACCTAAGGGAGTGTACAATAGAGCACAAATTTTCACCGGCAAAAATTATGGAGCTTGTATGCATATCCATGTAAACTCCGTTGACAAGGGTATATGGGACGCCTTCAAATATGGTCCAAATGAAATAACCATGACCAATGATGATTACCCGAACCGGAAGCACAATGGGATGATAATGATTGGATATTATGGTCACATGATTGGAAGCAAAAAATATTCTCACAACCGCTTTAGGTGTTGACGAGTATTATCATGTTTCTCATTGTGAGACCGCCAAGACTATGTGGGACGCATTAGAGGTTGCCAACGAGGGTACTAATGATGTCAAACAAGCTAGTATCAGCATATTACATCAAGAGTTTGAATTGTTTCGTATTGAGCATAGTTAAACCGTTGCGGATATGCGAAAAAAGTTCACACATCTTATAAATCGATTAAATGCGCTGAGTAAGCCTATTTCCAATGAGATTTTTACCGACAAAGTTTTGAGATGTTTAAGTAGGGAATGGCAGCCCGAGGTCACCGCCATCAAGGAGGTAAATGTTCTTAAAGTGCTTGATATCATGGCTTTTTTTTAGTAAATTAGAAGAGCACGAGCAAGAACTCACTTGCTTAGCAAAATATGGAAAAGAGTAAGAAAAGAAAGTGAAGAAGGAGAAAGGAAAAGAAAAGGAAGAAGACGTGGATGTCCATAAATCTAAAGACTTCAAGCTCAAAGTCTTCACATTATAAGCTTAGAGATTATGAATCTAAAGATGACAATGAGTCGGATGAAGAAGATATGGGACGGTTTATAAAGAGGTTCAACATATACATGTGGAAACATGGTGACAAATATCCCAACAAGAACCATTGAAAATCAAGAACTATGTTCACATACATTTGGCAAATTAGTTGAATGCATGTAAAAAGGGTTAAGCGTATGTACGTATTCTGATCATGGCGTTTTATATGAAGCAATCATTTATCTGATATGGGTGTCATCTTTGTTTACTTGTTTATCTTTGATTTAAACCGCTATAGACATATACTCTTCAGATCTGGATCTAGGATGAATATCAATTAGGTTTCAAACTCTAAACATAGATTTAGGCTTAACATTTGCGTGAGTATTAGTTCTTAATGCTCTATGTTGTTGAGTTGCATGAGACATCACCAATGAGACAATAAGGTTGTTCTCTCGACGTTGCGTTAGACATAACCTCTGTTGTGGGTGATACGTGAGGGTATTAGACGAATGATTGATTTGTATTTAACTGGTTAGAAGAATGCATGTGTTATCAATTGATGAGATCCAATCCCAACAAGGCTCCGTTTATTTTAAGTCTTTACTTTATATTTTCCGTCTTTATATTTTCCACTTTCACCTATTGTACCTTGAATCTTTCAACCAACTTTTTCATAATAAGCTTAGAAACATAGAGACTGTTGAACGACATTTTTTCCCCTGCACTGGTCCTTGTGGAGACAATATAAATCCCCGAGGGAATCCTTCCAAAACTTAACTTTTGCTTCTTGCCGCTTTACTGCAGTGCAAACAAAATGACGTCGTTGTCGGCGATTGATGCTTAGATATTGAATCCCATTGCAATAGTTTATATATTTTTGAGCTTTGTGCAGTTGTTTATATTGTATATATGCTTGTTTACTTTCACATTTTCGTAAGTGTTGATTAGGGATGAATGATGATAACTTCTTCTAGATTGGTTTCTATTTGAATAAAAGTATCCAATGAAGATTCTCCCAAGTTTGGATGGTGATGATAGGATATTGAACATGTGAATGCAAGCAAGGTAAATTGTACCACTTCTTAGAATGTTAAAATGAATCATGAATTTTTTGCTTTGTGAAAATTTGTATTTTTGTTTCATTTTGCAACTTTGTTTGAATGCTTGTTTCACTTAGGTCCAATAGTCACAATTTGTGAAAAACCTCCATTGTTTACTATATGTTAGGATGACTGATAAATTTTGTTTAATTCATTTGATTCATGCTTAATATTTTGATTATTGTGATTTTGTAGAAGCATTAGAAATGATCAAGGTATTTGTTGATATTGAGCACAACCATATCCCAAAAAAAGTAACTTACCTGTGAGTAGTGAAAATTTGTTAACCTCTTTGAGCCTAAACAGTTTAGATCTCAATTTTAGTGATGAACTTGTTGTTTGTACATAATTTAAAAGTTTAGTTCATTATTGAATTTTGTGAGATTCTAAAAAAAATTCTTGAAACCTTTGAACATTATTTTAAATTGTCTTCCTTGCCATAAAAACCAAGGCGCATTCACTTAAGGTTTGGTTGAATTCAAGTTGGGGAGAGTGAAATGAAAAGTGGTAAGTTACTCAAAATTTAGAAAAAAATTCAAACAATCATAGAAAAGAAAATTGTGAATATGATTGTGAAAAAGAAAAATAAAAAGCATGCTTATTTAAAAAAAATATAGAATGAAATAATGTGCAATAAGGAAGTTTGAGAAGGTTTGCACTAGGGAAGAAAATGGTGAAAAGAAGTTGTGATGTGTAAATAGCATGTATAGTGAATGTTTCTTTTGCATTGGCAATTTCGATTTAATGGCCTTTAGAAATGACCATTTGTTTTGAACCTGGCCAAGCTACAACCTTAAAAGCCCTTAGTGATCTCTTGCTTCCATGATTTCATTTTTGATTGATTAGATGAATGTATAAATTGGATTGTTATTTGCATTGTTTGTCAGGCGAGTGAAATTACCCCGCAGTTGCAAACACGTTAATTTCTTCATTCTTATTTTGAAGAGGAGTGTTAGAGTGATTCAAGCATAAGAACTTAGTTGTTATTTAAAACATTGCATGATATTTATTTAAGAACTAAATTCTTAATCATTGTTCTATTCTATTAAGTGGGGAACATTGCTTGTGCGCATTCTCATGCTTGAGTAAATCCTCTTGTTTGAGCAAATCTCTCTTGTTTGAATTTGAAACGTTAATCCTTTCTTGGTTGAATCTTATGCTTGATCAAATCCTCTTGTTTTCATGAGGGGCATACTTTGCTTGAGGACAAACAAAGATCTAGTTTGGGGAGTTTGTTGAATGTCAAATATGATTATTTTGAACCATCTTTCTTGCCATTTTTCAACTCATTTCTCATGTTTTAATGGATTTATTTCTTGTTCTTGTATGATTCTTCAATTATATTGCAAATACCTTTGGATTATTTGATATAAGTGTTATTGTGTAGGATATATGCATAAAACATCAATGATTAAGACACAAAGGAGTGGACAATGAAGCCAAAGAAATGAAGAAGAATCAGCAAGTTCGCAGTGCGAACATCAGCGAGGTCAAAGCGAATGTTCATTGTACAAGGTCAAAGCGAAGTCCAGGCGAGCTGAAAAACTTTGGATGGAAGTAGGAAAAGGATCCAAAGTTCATTGTGCGAAGCTGTAGCAAAGACGTTCACATTGCGAAGAATGAGTTTACACTGCGAACTTAGATATTTTGAATGGTGGTTTAACTATTCCTTGTCATACCCCAAATTTTGACCACTAAGATTTCCCATCATTGTGCAAATCATCATCACCATATGGATGAACCATTAGTCTCCCCAAAGATGGGTGAGCATCCACTACAATCAGGCTTAGGGTTTCAAGCCCTCTCAGAGCTCTTAGATAAAGGATCAATCAAGAAATGACATGATCTTCAACTTGTCTAGCCTCTCAAACATCCACAAAGGATCAAGAGGACTCCCACTTCATGGATTAAGCACAAGGCTTCTCCCTTCTAGGTGGATCAAGCCTTAAGATTGCTAGTGTCACCAAATTAGGGTTTGGTCGACCAGGGCCTCCAGATGGAAATTTTCCTCTAGGCATAAGCCAATGCTTCAAAGCATAACCTATGATGCTCCAAGGGATATCATGAACCCAATCATCAAGTCAATTTAGCCTCAGGGGATGCATTCATAAAAAAAATCAGGAATAAGGGTTTCTTGACCTAATTCACCCCTAAGTTGACTTTTGGGACAAATCATGAGCCAAGACCTCAAGAGATGATTTGAGGGTCCGTAACACACCACATTGGTCCATTTGTAACAATGGATTGAGCCAAGAAGCTTGAGCAACAAGTTTCAATTTCATCTGAACCACAGTTAGGGTTTCGCGAGAAAAGTCAACTGTATCTTTGACTTTTGACCAGGACATGCTCCCAACCCCTAGGAAATGATTCAATACACCCTATAACACCTATGAAATCAATCCATCAAGTTTGTTTTAGGTCAAGGACTTGATTTCATAGAGGATTGTACAGTTTGGAATTCATTTGACAAAAAGTCAACTGTGCACAAAAGTCAAACTTTGACTTTTTGAGATTTTTTATAATTATGGTTCTTTGACCCCAAAATGATGTTAATGTATGATTGGAATCATCATTCATCAAGAAAAATCAAGAAAAGTGGGATAACTTGTAAAAGGGGTAACCATAAAAAACTTAGAAATTTTTCTAAGTTATGGAACAAAGTGGCTAGGGTACCAACTTTGGAGGATCATAACTCCTAAACCACAAGGCCATTTTTTCCCATCCAAAGCTAGATTTGTAACTCTCATTACCCTCAACAAAAGCTTCAACTACACCTCATTCCAATTCATCATGGATTTTAAGTTATGGAATGATCAAAATCACAAAAAGTGAAAATGTCACTTTTTTCCAACACTTAGTGAAATTTTCACTAAGTCAGAATCTGCCTTCACTTTTTCCAAATGTAAGGGCATTTTTCACTTGGATCCAAAAAGTATCAAAACCAATTATGATCAAACAGTTATTGTATCATATGAGGGCTTTCCAAAATGGGCAAGAACTTCATCAAATTCCACTTGAGCCATGAGATATGACAATGGCAACATGCCTTGCTGAAAACTGCCAAGGCTAGGCAGAATTTTGCACTTTTGCTCGATTTGGCAAAATCAGATAATTCCAAGCCTTGTCATCACTTTGGACACATTTGAGGATCAAATCTAAAGGGAACAAACACTGATCCAAGCCTCCAAAGTCTTTGGAACAAGAAGTAGCATGCCAAACCTAGAAATCCCTAAAAGAGGGACAAGACTCCAATTTTGGATTGGAGCATTTAATGGATGCACCAAGGTGGGATGGACTGACACATTTGCAACTGAATTCAGTCAAGAATGATCCAACAACTAGGGAACCACAACTCTGTGCTCTAACCTCTAGTCAATGGCTAAAGGAGACTTGGATTCTCATTGATCAACATTGGCCAAACCTCTGCTGCAGTTGCCATTCACTATTGATCCCAAAACAAACTTGCTTTACTATAAATAGAGCTCATTTGTGCTCAGTTTGAGTACACCAAAGCCATCAAACAGATGTTTTCCTCAAAATCACCTTCTCACTTCCAAATTTGCCTTCCAAAGCAAGTCACTATCGGGTTTTGAGTTTGAGAGCTATTCCAACCAAACCAATCACACACACGCACCTTATAAACATCATATAGAAGTGATCCAAACACTCACATAACATCTGGAACACCAAAATCAAAAAATCACTAGCCTATTGCTCAAGCCTTTGACAGATTTGCAGTTGGGGTGCCATCTCAAGTTCCAAATCATTTTAATCCATTCCAAGCATCCAGACACACTCCATGGCACCTAGGGAAGCTATCCAGATCATTGGAACCTAGATGTAACACCCCTAACCCAAAACACGATCACCAGCTGCAAGAGGTGAGCATGAGCTCTTTTAACTCTATGATCCATGCAATTTTTGCTGCACAATAGTTTGGCCATATGTTCATAATCATGCATAGAGTGTTTACCCTCAATCAATTGCTTTGTATGAATCGTGTATGAAATTTCTGAACCTTCATGCAGAATTTAGGGTTCTTGAGGTTTCTCTTTGATTTCTTATTCCATGCTTAAAATAAATGAAATTAAAGACCATAGACATGATCGTGAGGTTGAAACGAGTAGATTGATATGTAGATTGCATGATATAATCAAGTATTCAGTGAGATTGGATAGAAAATGCAAATATGCAGAAACAGAGGAAGGGCGCGTGTTCTTGCCATGTTCTTGGCGCCCTTTTTCAAATATTTGAATATTTGAATTTTGTGATTTTATTTAATTGATTCAAAAATTAATTTCTCTCTGAGTTTTAATGATTTTGAGTTGATTCTTTTTTTAATAATTCACAAAAATGTTAAAATATTTTATTTTACCAAAAAATCCCAAAAATATTATTTATTTCATATAACTGATATTTTTTCCAAGAATTAATATTTTAATTATTTTTGTCATTTAAAATATTTTTTCCTTCTTGATTTTGCAAATTTTAATGATTTCTAATCATTTTGTAGGTCAAAATATGATTTTTGAAACATTAATCCAAGATCACAATTTGTTTTCCACATGTTAAACAATTTTGATAATTTTAATTGAATTTTTTATTCAATTAAAATACAATTTGGAAACAAATTAGGGTTTTGATTAATTCAACCCTCATCAAACCTTTTAAAACATTTTTGGGCCTCTAATAGAGTGTAAGACCCAATCCTTTGTAAATACAACCCCATTTTGGGCCTCAAATGTTGTATAAGTCCCGTTGTATTTCAAAAGTTCGGCGCGATCATCGGCCGTTTAAAACAAACCATCTGGGCCTCTCCTCGAGCTATAAGACCCATTCAAAATCATTTTGGGCCTCTAATAGAGTGTAAGACCCAATCCCCTTTTGAAACCAAAAACGTTGGGGCCTCAGTCGTTGTAAAAGACCCACGGTGTTTTCAAAACCTCGGTGCGATCGTCGCCCTTTTCAAGATAAACCTTGGGCTTCTCCTTGAGCTATAAGACCCATCTTTGTTCACTTTTAATCATTTTGGGCCTCTTGAGAGAGTGTAAGATACACCCCCTTGTACAGAAAACCTTTCTCGGGCCTCAGTCACTTATATAAGTCCCTGTACAAAACGGCAGTGCGATCACTGATAAAACCTCGGGCCTCTCCTTAAGCTGTAAGCCCCAACAATCTTTTCAAAAGCACTTTATCCTTTGATTTTGAATATAATATTGTTATCAAAGCTTTCTTTGTTGAACAAACTAACCAAACAGTATGAAAGCTCTACAATCGAGTAAGTGTTTAACCACTTTTATTTACCGCTTTCATATGTATATAACTGTATTGTGGGGTTGTTTCACTGTAAGTCTTCTTTCATAAACTCATATCGACTGTGTAATACTAGTATAGATATTTAGAGTTTCCCCGGCAACTATGTCTAGGACTAGACAAAACCTCGTCTCCTTACATCCGACGTTCTCCCGGATATTTCAACATAATCTAAACCATGAGAATTTTCTTTTACAACAATTTTAGATAACTAGATCTAAGAAATCTCCCCCTTGAACAGTTGATATACAGAAGGCCAATGTTCCAAGTGAAACCCCTTCTGGAACTGTTCATCAGCCTCCTCTTGGGATTAGTGCAAGGACCCACAGGCTTCCTAAAAGCATCCCCGCCTCCTCTTGGGCATTGTACAAGGACCCGTCAGCTTCTTAGAAGTTTTCACAGTCTCCTCTTAGGCTTCGTATAATGATTTTTCCTCCGGAAAGATAGCCTCCTCTTAGGCTTAGTACAAATTGTCCCTTCGGCTTCTTAAAAGTTTTTCTCGCCTCCTCTTGGGCTTCGTACAAATTGTCCCGACGACCTCTTAAAGGTATAGGAACAGAAATTAGTCATCTTAATATAATAGTCTTTCAAAGAGTCTAGATCTTCCTACGACGAAAATACTGTCTCTTGATCTATCTTAAGCATAGTACAAAAGATAAAACTCTAGACTTGGACAGTCTAATCTCCTTGAGTCTCGAAGACATTCTCAAGTTCCTCTCAAAAATAGGAAAAAACACCCGTAGACTTGGGCAGTCTCAATACCCTTCGGATTCCCCGTTTCCTTAAAGAACAGGAAATAATCCCGGTCCTCAGATCAAATCCATGAGTACAACATTACCCATATAAGAACTGATTTATCTTTTAAACAACATACTGGACCTGTCACTCAACTGAAACAGTAACCCCAGCCTCCTCTTGGGCTTTGTACGATGATTCTCCCCAGCAGAGTTAACATTTTTCAGCCTCCATCTCGGGCTTCGTACGAGATACAAAATCACTCTCTTGTTGAGTATAAAAGACTCTCTTGTTGAGTATAAAAGACTCTCTTGTTGAGTCAAACACTTTTAGGCTTCATCTCGGGCTTTGTACGAGATACAAAACACCCTCTTGTTGAGTATAAAAGACTCTCTTGTTGAGTCAATCCTCTTTTAGCCTTCATCTCAGGCTTTGTACGAGATACAAAACACTCTCTTGTTGAGTCGATCACCTTTAGCCTCCATCTTGGGCTTCGTACGAGATACAAATCACTCTCTTGGTGAGTATAAAAGACTCTCTTGTTGAGTCAAACCCTTTTAGCCTCCGTCTTGGGCTTCGTACAAGACACATACAAAAGCAATCTCTTGTTGAGTCAACCCCTTTTAGCCTCTCTCTCGGGCTTCGTACAAGACACATAAAAACATCCTCTTGTTGGGTCAGTAGCCTCCTCTTAGGCTTTGTATAAGAAAATCCTGGTTGAGTCAATCAACCTTTTAGCATCAAAATTTGTGCCTTGCTCACAGTATACAAACATCAACAACTCCTTTTCCCCCCATCTAATTGCTGTAAGCGGCAAGCCTCTGGATTATTTACATCCACGCCACTGTCCCTCTTTTAGCATGAGAAATTCCTAAGGAAAGATGGCATTGCTCTAAACTGAGTTAAAGTCTTCTCCTTCAGGTTAAAAATCCCCTATAAAGGAAATTATGGCATTGCTAGATTCACATGTCCAGTTAAAGTAATTCTCCTTTATAATCAGTCACCCAACAGTTGTGACAAACTGACCAAATACCCCCTTTAGAGATGACAAACTCTCTCTAAAGTCAAAACCCTTTAGCTTCACATCTTGGGCTTCGAATAAGATACAAATAGACCATTCAGCTTCACATCTTGGGCTTTGAACAAGATATAAACCACCTTTAGCTTCACGTCTTGGGCTTTGAACAAGACACCAAAACGACCTTTTTCCTCCCATAGAATAGGAGGAACTACGATCGCTCTGATTTCCCTATCCTGGGAATACATAGGCATAAGATTGAAAAAAAATCTTAGCGAGCACACTAATAAAAAAACCCCAAAGTCCCCTAGGCGCAGGATCCCAACAAATTCCCCATGAACAATCCCGGTATTTCGTTCTGAACAAAATAAGCAGAGAGAGACCCATGAACTAAAGCCGCATCTGTAAACCAACAGTTTTGACTGTTTAACCTCAGTTTGCAAGCAGGGTTAGTTGGATACATCTATTTCCCTTCCTTCATCAGCTTCAATAGGTTAAAAAATGAATCGAAATGTAGTACCAAAGCGATAGTGATTCGAAACCACAAAAACCGCGCTACATTCCTGAGGCACTTGAAGTGCCTAAAAGCGGTATTCGCAATGCGAAGACGGAGTTCGCAATGCGAACAGGACAGTTTTTGTAATACTATTTAAGTACTTTTTCTTGATTTTTAGAATATAACATATATTTTCAATATCAAAACTTTATCTTTCTTCATTCCAAACATATTCTAGAGAGAGAAACACAAACCCTAAGAGGGAGAAGCACAAATCGAAGCAACTCGGAGCTTGATCTTCGAGTAAGTGCTTCGACTCTTGTTGGGTTTGGATGTAATCTATTGATACCTTATGTATTTCATCTAATCTATGTATTGTGAACTAGTTTTGATTCAATATTGATGTTGTCTTTGATTTCTTATTTGTGGGATTGACAAAACCTTTTGAATATTCATCTATCAATGAGCAAAATTTTGACATAGTCTTGTAAGTCGATATTCACTAGTATCAGTTTTATTTTATTATGTTGATTATTAGCATGAGTAGCAATCAATATGGTAAAGACCACGATAATGTTTTTGACACAAACGATATTGTGAGAATGTGTGATAATATAGATGAAGAACTATGTTCACATACATTTGGCAAATTAGTTGAATGCATGTAAAAAGGGTTAAGCATATGTACGTATTCTGATCATGGCATTTTATATGAAGCAATCATTTATCTGATATGGGTTTCATCTTTGCTTACTTGTTTATCTTTGATTTGAACCGATATAGACATATACTCTTCAGATCTGGATCTAAGATGAATATCAATTAGGTTCTAAACCCTAGACATAGATTTAGGCTTAACATTTGCGTGAATATCATATCTTAATGCTCTGTGTTGTTGAGTTGCGTGAGATATTACCAATAAGACAATACGGTTATTCTCTCGACGTTGCGTTAGACTTAACCTCTATTGTGGGTGATACGTGAGGATATTAGACGAATGATTGATTTGTGTTTAACTGGTTAGAAGAATGCATGTGTTATCAATTGAGGAGATCCAATCCCAACAAGGCTCCGTTTATTTTAAGTCTTTACTTTATATTTTTCGTCTTTATATTTTCCGCTTTCACCCATTGTACCTTGAATATTTCAACCAACTTTTTCACAATAAGCTTAGAAACATAGAGACCGTTGAACATCATTCTTTCCCTCGCATCGATCCATGTGGAGATTATATAAATCCCGGAGGAAATCCTTTCAAAACTTAATTTTTGATTCTTTCCGCTTTACTGCAGTGCGAACAAGTAGCTTTCAAGAGATTGTGATTGAAACTTATTGATTGGATAACTTATCATTATCCTCGATTTGTTTTCACATAGGCATATCCGATCTTTTCGATAGCCGCCCGATTTAGACGAATCGATCCAAGTTACTTCCGCTAGCCATTGTTTTTGAAAAACAATTTTTGTCAATCAAATTTTTTTGGAGGAGTCTATTCACCCCCTCTAGATAAGTCGCTTTCGTCTAACAATTATTTATCTGACAAAGTGCAGCCTAACATCGATGTGCTTGGTTCTCTCATGATAGGATGAATTCATTGACAGGTGTATTGCACTTTGACTATCACATTTAACAGTGATAACTCGACCTTAAAGTTCTAGCTCCTTAGTAAAACCTTCAAGCCACAATGCTTCTTTCACAGCTTCTGTGAGGGCGATATACTCCGCTTCAGTGGTTGATAAGGCAACAAACTTCTAAATTGTTGCTTTCATTGTTGTGCCAAACATAGTGAACATATATCCAAAAATAGATTTTCTGGAATCCATACAACCTGCATAATCAGAGACGATAAATCCTTCGAGTTCGACTTTGCTATCATCACCACAGGCTCCACCATAAATCAGGACTCTGCTCCGAGACCCATTGATGTACCTAAGAATACACTTTAATGCTTACTAGTGCGCCTTCCCAGGATTGGCCATATACCTGCTTACAAGGCTAACTCCGTAATCTATGTATGCCCTCGTACAAACCATAGCATACATCAAAGAACCTACTATACTAGCATATAGAATGTAATTCATATAGGCTTTTTCAACTTCAGTACTAGGAATTTGAGTTATACTCAGCTTCTACTGAGGATTAGTCAGTGTTATAACAGGATTTGAGTTCTACATACCAAACTCATTAAGAATCTTCTTCAGGTATGTCTCTTGAGATAATCATAATTTTGAATGCTTTCTATCTCTCCAGATGTCAATCCCAAATTTTAGAGGCAACTCCCAAATTCTTCATGTCGAACTCCTTATCGAGTTCAGCCTTCACCATCATAACTTCGACGTTGTTGCTTACTATGAGGATGTCTTCCACATAAAGCAACAAAATAACAAGTAAATTTTCAAGTTGAAAGCTGAAGTAAACACACTGGTTGAACTGGCTCCTAGTGATATCAATGTGTGCCATGAACTTGTCAAATCTCATATTCCATTGTCGAGGAGATTGTTTCAAGCCATACAAAGACCTATTCAGCTTACACACATAATCTTCCTTTCCCTTTTCTACATACCCTTCAGGTTGCCTCATCAGGTTTGTTTCATCTAGATCAACATACAAGAAGGCTATCTTCACATCCATCTGTTCAAGTTCTAGGTCGAACTTCGCCACCATAGCAAGAAGCATTCGAATGGATCTATTCTTTACAACTGGTGAAAACACATCATTGAAGTCGACACCTTCTTTCTGAGTGAACCCCCTAAAAACCAACCTTACCTTAAATCACTTCAACATCACTCCTTCTATTCCTTCCTTAACCTTGAAAATCCACTTACAGCTAACTAACTTGGCTCAAACAAGTTTCTCAATCAGCTCCCAAGTGTTATTTTAATGAAGAGATTTCATCTCATCATCCATGGCTTTCAGCTATTTAGTCTTGTCTCGACTCCTCATAACTTCCTTATAGTCTCTAGGTTCTTCGTCCAGAACCTCACTTGCAGAGACTAAGGCATAAGCTATGAAATCTGCATAACCTAGTCATGGAGGTGTGGCTTGATGACTCTTCTCAACCTTTTTCTTGCTAGCAGCTAGTCATTATCAATTTCCTTAGCTTCGACAACAAATTATGTTTCTCCTTTGACTTTATCTAGGTCATGCAATTCAGCATCACTATGCTCTACCTCAATTGGAATCTCTTCTTGTTTCAACTCTTATTTAGAGATCTTCAAACTTTGACCAATGTCATCAGTTTTATTGAAATTCATCTCAGCTTCATTGAAAACTACATCTCGACTTGTGATACACCTCTTGTGACCTGGCTCTAGGCACCACATCCTATAAGCTTTGACTCCTTCAAGGTATCTAAAGAACATACATTTCAGAGCTCTAGGTTTGACCTTGTTTTGCCTAA
The DNA here is from genome assembly GCA_022829125.1 of Lathyrus tuberosus. Lineage (NCBI taxonomy): Eukaryota > Viridiplantae > Streptophyta > Magnoliopsida > Fabales > Fabaceae > Lathyrus > Lathyrus tuberosus. Next base: position 1,343,935 of record JALAZF010000379.1, on the reverse strand, counting down.
TGTGAGCATAGGCTAAGCAGCCAAATACTCTACGTCTTTCGAGATAGGTGGATGTTTCGACCAAACTTCTTTAGGTGTCTTTATTCCCAAAGCTGTCGAGGGACACCTATTTATCAGGTATGCTACAGTCACAACAACTTCTGTCCAAAACACCTTCTTTAATCCCGCACTTATTAACATGCACCTCACCCTTTCCATAATGGTTCGATTAAACCTTTTAGCTAAACCATTTTGTTGGGGAGTACTTGTAATAGTTTTATGCCATGCAATACCATACGCAACATAATATCTGTCGAAAGCCTAATTGAAAAATTCAAGACCATTGTCGGTCCTCAACCTCTTGACCTTCCTGCCAGTTTGGTTTTCGACCAGAGTCTTCCAACTTTTGAAATTTTCAAAAGTTTCATCCTTAGTCTTCTGGATAAATACTTATAACTTTCTGGAGTAATCATCAACTATGGATAGAAAATACTTTGCACCCGAGTGTGAAGGATTTTTTGCAGGCCCCCAAAGATCAGCATGAATGTAATCAAGGGATCCATGTGTTCTTTATTTACCTTTGTTAAATTTAATTCTACAGGATTTACCAAAAACCCAAGGTTCAAAAAACACCAATTTTTTGACCTTGTCACCATATAGCAGATTTTGTTTCGACAATTCAACCAAGTCTCTTTCATTGACATGGCTAAGTCTCTTGTGCCATAGCTCAGTCTTCGACACAGGTTTCGTAGATGCCACATCTGCTGAACCACTTGCAACCCCAGCCTCAAGGGTATACAAGCCTTGTTTCTTCACGTCTCTCAAGACTTCCTGCGACTCATTCATTACCCTTAGGATACTTTACCCTCCTTTGAAAACATATCCTTTATTGTCGAATTCACCAAGAGAAATCAAATTCCTCATAAGATCAGGGAAAATTCTTTGAAGATGTCCAATCTGCCTTGTTGGGGAGTACAATCTGCCTTGTTGCTCCTTTCGTTCGTTCAATTCCTTAGAGTACAAGGCAGATTGGACATCTTCAAAGGTTAATGAATTCCTTCCATACAAGAGATTTTCTTTGAAATAAGCGTGAGACTTATGTAAAGAACACAACAACAACAACGCTTAATCTTCATCATCAATCTTGACCTCGATATTCTCAAGATCAAGAATCAACTTGTTGAACATATCCAGCTGCTCATCCAAGGCTTTTTCTTCACTCATCATGAATGAATACAAAGCTTACTTCAGGTAGAGACGATTAACTAATGATTTTGTCATGTACAAACCTTCAAGTTTCGTTCACACACCAATTGCAGTTTTCTCCTTTGAAACCTGTCGGAGAACCTTATCACCAAGGCTCAATACAATGGGATTGTGGGCTTTTTCGACCATCGTTGTCTTATCCTTCTCCGATAGGGCAGCGTCCATTTTCTCCGATCCTTTCAACGCTTCTAACAAACCCTGCCGAACAAGAAGGGCTTACATCTTCAAACGTCACAAACTGAAATCATTCACACCGGTGAATTTCTCAATCTCATACTTTGTTGACGACATCTTCTCCTCCACGATCACCGCACCAGTTTGTTGTGAAACGATTTCGTCAATAACAGAACAAAGTTATGAGATAAAGTTTGAGTTTCTTGAACAAACACAAGAAACCCTATTAGGTTTTACGAAAGAGGGCGAAGAAAAGAAAAGAAGAATAGAATTAGTTGAAACTGTTTTACTATTCACTTTCTCAATAAGGTTCAAAGATTACAAGTGAATACTAACAATTAACCTCTCTCAACAACCTGAGAGAACTAGTGTATTTATAGACTACTAAGCTAACTTAGGCTACAAGCTAACTTAACTATTGGGCTTACAAGTAAGGCCCAATTCGACATGCTAACTTAAACACAAAGCTAACATATTTCGACAAAACACTTGAACAGACTTCGACCACGGTATGCACAACTCCTGTCGAACCATAAAGCTACATTTGTCGACACTAGAGTTCGATCTAAAAACCACACACATCAATTTTCGAAAACACTGTTCCGAATTCTCCGAGTTTGACAAAAGATTCGAAACTCGTAACGTTGATATCAGCATTATAATAGTCCCAACGTAAGAATTGAGAAAAACAGCATGGAGGTGGAGGTATTTTAAAAATTAAAGGATTTTTTTTATCTTTATTGTTTTTTATTTTTTTAATATGTTTTTTTTTCCTTTTTAAGTAAATGCTGACTATTTTAAATTACTATTAAAGTTTAGGATAAGTATTAAAGACTATGGATAAAACATTTATTATTTGCTTTCACTTTTTCCAATTCAAAATATCAGTCATTATTATAAATAAAATACATCAATTAATTAATTTATTTATTTAGAATAATATTTAATAAGTATCTCTTTTTTTTTTTTTGTCATCTTTAATGATTATTATATTTAGTATTTACTTTTACTATACATTTTATACTATATATTCTTAATATAGAAATTTACTAATATATATAATGTCTTAGGATGTTTCTGTCTTTATTGCTTGTCTTGTTGTGACTTTTAATTAAAAGTCAAAAATTTTAATAAAACAGTCACCCTGTTTTAATTATATATAGGAATGGTTTTTAGTTTTAGAATGAAGTTGTGATGGCGTTATGTTTTGATTTTAAATTACGTGTTTGTAATTGTTAATGTCAAGTGGAGAAATGTGTATTGGATAATGACACAATTCACGCTCTACCATTGTTCTAATAATGATGTGAATTTATTAATATGAAATGAAACAAATTGCAAGAAAATATCTTTAAATTTAGTTTCAACTTCAAAAAATATCTATTTTTGTAATTTTTGTTGATAATTATTATTTTGATTTTTGTTGATAATAGCAATAATAATAATAATAATAATAATAATAATAATAATAATAATAATAATAATAATAATAAAGCTTTGAAATAATGGCTTTTCATAATGATGGACCTATATTTTTAATATTTTTCTATTGTTACGAGTATAATTTGTTTAAATGCTAGACTCCACTTATTGTAGTAACTTAAGTTTCTTTCAATTTTAAAAAATATAATTTAGACTAATGTTGCTTTTATTTTGGTGGCTGACAAATAGCAAAGTATGTTAAGTGCAAGTGTCCTAAAAATTTGTCTCAAGATGATTAAAAATATTTTTGTGTGCTAATCATCTTGTTTAGTCTTATTGATTAGGTAATAGAACTTCTCATTTTGTTCCTTCACGCGGTCATTTAAGATTATGTACTTAGGCATTTACACTTGTGGAACTCAATGAATCAGATGATTAGAATTCTCATGTCCATCCTTTATTTGATTATCTAATATTATGCAAATTGAGGAATTATATCTGTGAAACTAGATAAGACAAAACTAAATACTTTTACCTAATAATAATAAGAAACAAAATAGCTTTTAAAAGACCTAAAATTAAAGTCCCTATTATTCCAAGACATGGGACTACTCAAACTTAATCAAAAGAAATTTAAATAATATATGATAACATAATGCAAAGAAAGAATAGAAAAATAAACTTAAACTTAAGCTTCTAAAATGTTAATACAAAGAAAAATTAAGATATATAGATGATTATTTAAGGATTTTAAAATCCTATTTATAATAGAAAGTCACATAAATTTGCATTAAGTCATGATAATAGTAATTGTTTCAGAAGTTAAAGGGTAACACAATAGTAATCGTTTTGAAGAGGTTTGGTCCAATCAAAAGAATTGCGGGGAGATAATCAGACAGCTTTGGAATCGGAACACTCGTTCATTTCAACAAAGGATCAGATCAATGCAAGACTTCCAACATTATTTCAAAGATCTGCGAACAAACAAGATCAGGAAAGAAATTGTCAGACTCCAAGAATTCCTAAAGGAGGACATAAGATGATCTGAGGATGGGAGTGAGATCCAAAAGTACAAGGAAGCTGACAGACAGAGGGATTCTTTGCTCAAAATTGAAGAAACCCTTTGGAGGCAAAGAAGTCGTGCAGTGTGGCTAATGGATGGGGACAGAAACACAAAATTCTTCCACCAAAAAGCAGACCAAAGAAGAAGGAATAACGCGATTAAGAGGTTGAAGGATGTTAACGGTGTGTGGAGAGGAGGGCACCAAAATTGTGAAAAGATCCTTACTGATTATTTCAAGAATATGTTCACTTTCACTCATCCAGAGAATCAACAGGTAATTTGGAGTTCCTTACTTGGAAAACTTTCTGGTAGCCATAAACAGATCTGTTCAGTTCAGTTTTCTAAGGAAGAGGTGTACGAAGCGATCTTTCAGATGTACTCTACTAAGTCCCCAGGTCCAGACGGTCTCCCAGCACTTTTCTACCAAAAATACTGGCCTATTGTGGGAGAGGATGTCACTCAGTTTTCCCTTGACATTTTGAATAATAACAAGGACCCTAGCGCAATCAATAACACCTTCATCACCCTCATCCCTAAGAAGAAGCAACCGTCGACCCCGTTGGACTTCAGACCAATTAGCCTATGTAACGTTGTAATGAAAGCTGTTACCAAAGCAGTTGCAAATAGAATCAAGGTAATTCTTCCTTATATTATCAACGAAGAGCAGAGCGCGTTTATTCGAGGAAGACTGATTACTGACAATGCCCTCATTGCGATGGAATGCTTTCACTGGATGAAGCATAAGAAGAAGGGTAGGAAAGGAACTATGGCGTTGAAACTTGACATGTCAAAAGCCTATGACAGATTAGAGTGGAGCTTTGTGTTGGAGACATTGAAAAGATTGAAGTTTCCTCAATCTATGATTTCTATGATCCAAAATTGCACCACAACCGTTAGCTATCAAGTTTTGATTAATGGCCAGCCCTCTAGTCGCTTTGTTCCTGAAAGGCGGAGACCCTCTCTCACCTTATTTATTTATGATTTGTGCAGATGTTCTATCTGGTTTGCTGAAGCAGGAGGTAGCAACAAGGAGAATCCATGGTATCAAAGTAGCGAGGCGTTCCCCAATCATTTCTCACTTATTTTTTGCATATGATAGTCTTCTCTTCGCAAAAGCTAGCGAGGAGGAAGCTGAAAGAATTCTTTGTGTTCTCAACGCTTATTAGAGAGCTTCGGGGCAAGTCGTGAACATTGAGAAGTCGGAAGTCTCGTTCAGCAGCAACGTCTCGCAGGAGGTGAAAGATAGAATCAAAGTGAAGCTAGGTTTTCGTTTTGTTATTAACCACTCGAGATACCTTGGTCTGCCAGTTGTCTTTGGCAGGTCAAAAAAAGAGGTGTTCAAGCTGGTGATTGAGAGAGTATGGAAGAAGGTCAAAGGATGGAAAGAGTTTTTTTTGTCAAGAGCTGGGAAAGAGATTCTGATAAAAGTTGTGGCTCAAGCCATACCCACGTACATCATGAAATGCTATCGTCTTCCGGAGAGTTGTTGCAAGGAAATTGAAGCATTGCTGGCAAAATTCTGGCGGGGATCGAATGAGGGAGAAAGAAAAATTCACTGGTTAAGATGGGAAAGGTTATCTCAATCCAAAGGGGATGGAGGGTTAGGCTTCCGTGGCATACAAGATTTCAATACCAGTCTGTTAGGTAAACAGTTCTGGCGCTTAATGCAGGAACGTGGATCCCTATTCGAGAGATTCTTCAAAGGCCGGTACTACCCAAGATGCACTATCGCGAAGGCTCCTAGTGGTTTTAGGCCAAGTTAGGCTTGGTGAAGTATCCTTAGTTCTAAGGATTTGGTTCTTCGTGGATCCCGTTGGCGAGTAGGAAATGGTTCGAAAATAAGCATTGGCTCTGATAATTGGATCCCTTCCCTTCCTGAATTTTGGCCTACTTCAGTGGCCCACAGGCTAGCTCCTGATGCAAGAGTTGATAAGCTCATTGACAAGGAAGGTGCTTGTTGGAACCTGGATAAACTGATTGAAAACTTTGAAGACCAGAACATCTTGCACATCAGAAGTATCCCAATTTCATCAAGCCTGCCTCAAGACCAGTTGTTGTGGCACTATGAAAAGGATGGTTTCTATTCGGTTAAATCAGCTTACCACTGCCTTGGAAATCTAAGAAGGAAATTCCTTCCTGGCGCGTCCGACAACAAGTCTAATAAGTATTGGAAATATATTTGGAAGCTGAATGTACAGCCCAGAACTAAGAACCTGGTTTGGCGAATCTCAAAGAACATTCTTCCAACCAAAGATAATTTACGGCAGAAAGGTACGCTCATTGACGACGCTTGCCCTTTATGTAACTCAGACTCTGAATCCACCTCCCATCTTTTCCTCCGTTGTATTTTTGCTAAGAAAACCATGTTCTCCTCTCCCCTTGGTATTCACATTCCCGAATCTGGTAGCATAATGGATTGGTTGAGTGATGTTCTCTCCAGGAAGGATTTCCAGCTTGGACAGTTAATTGCAGTCTTTCTTTGTAAAATTTGGAATGTTCGCAACTGTGTCATCTTCAAGAACGCCAAACCAGACCCAGGTAAGGTGGCTTTGGAGATTTGGGACGCTTTTATTGAAGGTGGAGGGTACAAGTCGGTTTGTAACGCTAATGGTGTGCAGAAGGGGAGAAACATGGAAGATTATAAGGGATGGGTAGTTCAGACAGATGCGGGTTGTTTTGAGGATGGAATTGTTGCTCTTGGTTGTGTCATCAGGGACACTACCCCAAACATTTTTCTTGCAGCTTCCAAGAGGTTAAGTAGTGTAGTTGATCCCGCAAACGCAGAATTATTGGCTATACGGTGGGCTTTGCAAACGGCAGTCGAGTTGGGTCTTAGTAACTTTATAATTCAGTCAGATGCTTTATCTGTTGTTGACTGTATTAATGGTATGAATTTCATCGCTGACTTTCACCCTATCATATGTGATTGCATACAGTTAATGGCTAGGTGTTCTAAAGTTGTTGTTTTGTATGTTAACAGATGTTGTAACATGGAGGCACATAGAATGGTTGGTATTGGCAGGATCTCAGGATCTAGAACTTGGACTTGCCACTTACTAAACCAGGATATTGTTTCTGGTATTTCCTCTGTTTCTCTTTAATGAAATGAGCTGTTATAAAAAAATAATAATTGTTTCGGAAGTTAAAAGGTAACACAATTGTGTTGCTTAACATGGATTGGTCGTGTTACTTGTTGGTTTTGTTATTTTTTTTTTGGATTCTTCGTATTTTCTTGCTCGGCAATATAATCATGTTGTATCAACAGATTTTTTTTTTAATATAACCATAATTTTCAAAAAAAAAATCCAAAAAAATCAACTTTTCAGGATAATTACAGAAATGGCTGGGTTTGAAAACCCAATACAAGGGTGGCGCCATATGAAATAGCGCATCAGTTAGAGGCCACAAGTCATTTCATATGGCGCCTCAGGCCATATATTTTCCCTAAAAAAATTCCCTGAGGAGTAGCCATATGAAATGGCGTCTCAGGCCATTTCTTTTTTAAGTTTAATTTATATTTTTTTAATATACTAAAAATTATATTATTTTATAGGTTATTTTTAGCCTATAAATAAAGGCTCTCCCTCACTTGTTTTTGCACAACAACTCAGCAACACAAACCCTAATTGCGTCCCTTCCCTCACCAATTTCCCAAAGTCTTTCTTTCTCACCACCATGTCTTCATCCTCAAATAGCCGACCGTCGTCGTCATCAGCAGCGGAGGAGGAAAAGTGGCCAGAGTTTCCATTGAGGAGGAAAAGTGTCCATTGAATAGTCACTAAACAGCTGTCTAGATTGTAAGACGGAACCCCACTTAGTACGTCTGGTGTCAAAAAGCACGACACTACACTCTGCTTCTACTGTTCGTAAGCATGCTTATGCACTAAATTAAAAAAAAAAACTTTTTTTTATTTCAGATTAAAAATAAAATTATAAAAAAAAAAAAGAAAATGCCCTGAGGCGCCATTTCATTTGGCTCCTCCTCAGGGAATTTTTTTAGGGAAAATATATGGTCTGAGGCGCCATATGAAATGGCTTGTGGCCTCTAACTGAGGCGCCATATGAAATGGTTTGTGGTCTCTAACTGAGGCGCCATTTCATATGGCGCCACCCTTGTATTGGATTTTCAAACCCAGTCATTTCTGTAATTATCTTGAAAAATTGATTTTTTTGAATTTTTTTTTAAAATTATGGTTATATTAAAAAAAAAATTCGTATCAACACAACCTAATCGCGTTTCTTGTTTTTCATTTACTTTTTCCAACTTTTCTTAACCAACTTGAACTTTTTGACTCAATAGTTTATCCATAGACTTCCTAATGACAATTTTTTTTACTTCAAAACAGTCTCGACTTGTTTCTGAAACATAAAATCAAACTAAAAGTAGTATAAAAATCATAAAATTAAACTCAATTCATTAATTTATCATAAAATTCATGGGCTAAAAAGATGTTATTTGTTTAAAGAAAGATTGTGAATACTTAGTGAAACATTTAAAACGATAATCTTGAGTGCAATTATTTCTTTTTGGTGCATATTTTGTTTTAACCTTATTTGGAGGTGGACACATTAAAGTTATTGACCAAATTTTTATTTCATATGTGCCGTCATTTTATAGCCAAACAACGTGAATAAGGCATGTAGTGCATAAACATATGTTATAGTTATGGATATTTCTTAACACACCAGCCAACCTTCTTAGGTATCATGCGCGCTGACGAAAATACTCCTGCGTTTCGGATGTGCAAATTCGGAAGTACCCTATTTTTAAAAAATTTCAGTTTTTTCGGATGTGTACATCCGGAAGAAATTCGTATTTGCAAATCCGAAATAAATCCTGATACAGAACACCAAAAATCCAACAATGTTTCTCACATTCATAAAATAAAATTGGGATTACATTCAGAAAATCGTCATTACATCGACAAAAATTTAAATATTACAAGATCAATAGCCTGGTGGACGCTTGCACATCTCTAAGATGTCATCGACCGTTCTTCGAATTTTGACGGTCGCCTCAAACTTGAGCGGGAATCGTTCTTCGCAACCGAAAAAAGTTTGCCACATCGCTCTAACATCCTCTTGATTCTTGAGCTCAACAAGGCTGTAAGCGACGTTCCCTTCGTTGTCAACCGAATGTGAACGATACTGAAGCTTCCCAACCTTCCGTTTGTCTCCGTAAAGTAGGAGATGTTCGATGTCATCAATGATCTCGCCGATGGAGATGTCCCTCATTACCTTAAATGTGTGACCGTGTGTTTTGCCGTCGGTGTAGGAGACACTTGCGACATACCAACGAAACTTGATATCATACAATTGATACATTTAGGGTTTGTGTGAATGATATCAAATGAAACCCCTAATTTATAGAAAAGTTAGGGTAAAGTTATTTTTGCCTAAGTTTGTTCCGGATGTGCAGATCCGGACAAATCCTACAAATATTGGTTCCGGATGTGCACATCCAGAAATTTCCCGGATCTGCAAATCAGAATATTTTACTGATACATTTCTCAAACAAAATTGACTATGTTATGCAACCAATTGGAATGCTTTCATTGCAATAAAATTCATAAGTGTATTAAAAAGGCATATGAATAAAAATTCAATATATTTCACTTCAAAAATGTACATTTTATCGTACGATTATACAAAAGAGTTAAAACAAAAATCTCCGTCTAAATCTATCGGAGCTTGACCTTTCGACTTTTCCGCATTTTATGCCTTTTCAATTGAGTTTAATCTTTCGAATTCAGGCATCCTTTCAACAAAACTATCCGGCCACGACTCGGTAATTGCGGTTGCATGCGTTGCCCATTGCGGTGATTTAGGTGGTATGGGGCATCCGGGTTTCAAGATAACTTGTACAAAATGTCTTGATTTCGCAAGCCATCCGATACACATGATGCGATCATTTGGATTGGATGGTGGTACGGTGCGGAGTGGAAAAAAGGTTTCCGAAAAATCGTATCGCGTCAAGTCAATACACACCATATCGTAGGCGCATGCGATAAGATGGCCCATCTCGGGGAAGCTCATCCATTTCGATACCGGGGCCTGACCACTAAACCACGGAACAAGTGACTCGTAAACCTTGTCGTATTTTTCTTGATTTTCATAGAGACGCGAGTATGCTTCTTTATGCGTCTCCAACTCTAGGATAAGTTGATGACGGACAAGTGCATGACCTTCCTCTCCTTTATCGAGTAGAGCCGACATGGCTCGATAACCGCAATTACCATCCCCTACAACATCAATGATATCGTCGATATGCTTGTGCATAAACATCGACATCTCGCCGATAAAGGAAATTATACATGGAGTCGGTGTCGGAAGCGGTGCATTCGGAGTCGGAACCGGTGTCGGAGCCAGTTTGGTAATGCGAGCTCCTTTCATGACACTTTGTAGAGATTTAGGAATCGGTGAGTCTGAAAAGAGTTTGTCAACATGCTCATAATATGAAGGAGACCGAGTTGTCGAGTTGTCGTTCGGCGTAGGCTTCAACTTCTTCGGAGCATCCTTTGTCTTAACCGGTTGAGACGAGGGTATCATTGCGGTTGTTTCGGGGAAGGCAATCTTCCTCAACTCTTCTTTGATGTGTAGCTTCATGTTGTCATCGGCCTCCGAGAATCTCGCTTGAATCGTTTCCAATTCGACCAAAATAGAGATATCCGGTTTATCTCCTTCCATACAACCATCATCATCAAAAATAAGTCTCATCCAATGAGGGCAAACTTTATCAATTTGTATTGGCTCACCTAGTTTCAACTTTGTCGCAATAGCATAAGCACACGGAAGACCGTAGGTTTTCACAATAGTGCAACCACACTTTGCGCTATCGGAACCTACCATTTCGGCTCGGTTGGCCTCGTGAAAAATATAGCCCAACCCCGCCCGAGACATGTTGTAACACCCGGTTATTTAATTAATTATTTAATTAAATATATTCATATTATTTGTGTTAATTTGTGGTGATTTTCGAAATATCGGAATGTTGTGTTAAGTGGCTATGTTGGTTTTAGTTGGATTAATTTAACTAAGTTGATTTAAGTGGTAGAAATAATATAGTATTAACTTACTAGAATTATAATAAGTTAGTGGGCTTATAAGATGGGTAGTAGTGGTAAAAGGTGAGGTGTGGAATTGAGCCCAATAAGAGTTAGTAAGAATTATAAGGGTTAAGTTGAATAGAATTAGGGTAATTAGAAGTGGAGGAAAGATCAAGTACGTGGAAGTTGCAAAGTTGTTGAAAAATGAATAGAACAGTAGAACGTGAAGTTCCAGAGAGGAGAAAACAAGGGTTGCGAGAGATCGCGTATAGGCTGCGAGAGAGCGAGAATTCGATCGGAGATTTTAGAGCGAGCTTCAATCCATGGTAAGGGTGGGGTTCTGACTCTATAATGGGATAGTTGATGAGTAATATGTGGGGTTGGTTTTATAGAATTCTCCTCTGTTTTTGTGTAATCGATGTCGTGAATATTGAATTTGGTTTTTTGTTGATGAATTGTTTGTAGAATTTCTTATGTCTGTGTCGAAATGATTGTCGTAGAAATGTTGAAATGCATTGCGATTGATGAATTGGTTGTGAGAAACTGGTATACGTTACTTTAGGGTGTAATTCTGTTGTAGTTCTGTTTCACTGTCTTGGACAAATTGAAATTGATATGAATCTGAGGAAAGGTTGTGAATTTGGAAAGAAACTGGAACGAACGAATTCCGAGACGAAGGGTTTTGGGGTCGTGACGACCGTGATGGTGTTGTGACGACCGTGATGGTGTTGTGACGACCGTCACGCATGCTGCTGTGTGTTTCTTTTCCTGTTTCTGTTATGTTCTAATGTGGTGTGTTTGTTCTGTCCATTTTAATTGAGAAGTTGTTATATAATTCAATAGCATTAGACATAGAATTATGATGGAACCAATTAACCAATTTTTTTAGTCGAAAACTACCGATTGATTAAATGATGGATTGTGATATATTTTAGATGATGCATAATTATATATCCCAGTTGCTGTGATATTATTGTTGGAAATTATCAAGCTGTGAACGATGTTGAATTGCCTCTAATTATTGGCAAGAATTAAGTTGTGGGCCTATGGCCAATGTTGAGCTGTTGTTGTGCTGATTGATAAGTATTAGTGCTGTGATTATGATGTTCATATTTGAGTCACATGGCATAACATACTAAGCTGGCCTGGATTGGCAAAACATTAAGCTGGCCTGGATTGGCAAAATATTAAGCGGAAGGCTTATGCCTTGTTGAAGTCAATATTAATTAGCAAATTTTTAAGCTGGGAGTTCTGCTCCTTTGGTACCACATGCATGTGCATTTCGAGTCGCATTTCATGTTGCATAGTTGTTGTTGTGTTGTTGATTAATGATGAAGTAAAAGTTGTTGTTGTGCTGCTGTTTTACGTTGATTGGGATGTTGTGAAGTAGTGATTGTATAATCTGATCTAATATATTACTTATCATATATCTGATTATATTTTTCGATATCTCACCCCTTCGGTTTGAATGTTGTCCCTATGTTGGCAACGTGCAGGTAATCAAGAGGAATAGTTGGTTACCTTAGTTCGAGTCGGTGATTGTCGCTCTGATACGTAGCACTCGGGGGGGATGACGCGTGTCTTATTTTGTTTATTTGTTTACATGCGGAATTTTTAAGTTAAATTGTCAAAGAACACCTTGTTGCTTATTTTAAACTTGTTTATGTTGGATAAAAATGCTATTACTTTGATTATGAATCCGCTGCGTCGTATTTTATAAAGTTGAGTTATTTTGGAGGCTATTTGTTAATTTATGAGTTTTTTTCCTTGAACTTGCAATGTATCTTTCATGATTATCTATCATGTTATTGATTTTAAAGTTGAAAAATGTGACATCCTGTTTTATGTTGAAATTTTATCACTCTGATTTCTTTATAAATGTCGGGTAGAAATGGGGTGTTACATAAGTGGTATCAGAGCAAGTTGGTCCGTCCGGCCAAGTTGTCGAGTCGTAGTTGTTTAACAATCGAGTATTGTTAACTAGTCCTAACTTTTGTTTATGTTGAAGTGACAAGTTGAGATGGCTGGAAGGAACGATGTTGCGATGGCTGCTGCTATGCAAGCAATGGCCCAAGCTGTGCAGAACCTTCCGAACGCTGATGAGAATGCTGGATCTCATAGTTTGGAGACCTTTCAGAGGGAGAATCCACCTACCTTCAAGGGAAAGTATGATCCTGATGGAGCGTTGGATTGGTTGAAAGAGATGGGGAGAATTTTCCGTGTGATGGACTGCACTCCAGCGCAGAAGGTTCGATATGGGACTCATATGCTAGCATTCGAGGCTGATGACTGGTGGCTAGAGACTCGTCAGAGGTTGGAAGCTGGAGATGAAGGTATCACTTGGACTGTGTTCCGAAGAGAGTTCCTGAGGAAATATTACCCAGAGGATGTTCGTGGTAAGAAGCAAATCGAGTTTCTTGAGCTGAAGCAAGGAAACACGTCGGTTACCGATTATGCTGCAAAGTTTGTTGAGTAGGCTAAGTTTTATCCGCACTATAACGGAGATGATGCTGAATTTTCTAAGTGCATCAAGTTTGAGAGTGGGTTGCGCCCGGAGATTAAGAAGGCAGTTGGATATCAGAAGATTCATGTTTTTGCGGATTTGATTGATAGTTGCAGGATTTTTGAAGAAGATAACAATGCTCATTATAAGATCATTAATGAGAGGAAGGGCAAGCACCAACAGAATCGTGGCAAGCCTTATGATGCTCCGGCGGGAAAAGGTAAGCAGAAAGTAGCTGATGGCAAGAGGACTAGTGGGGGAGATGCTCCTGCTGGCATAACTTGTTTCAAATATGGGAAACCTGGTCATAAGAGTAATGTGTGTACTCCTGAGGTGAAGAGGTGTTTTCGTTGTGGTAAGACTGGGCATGCCATATCTGAGTGCAAGCATAAAGAGAGGATTTGCTTCAACTGTGGTGAGGAAGGACACATTGGTAGTCAGTGTCAGAAACCAAAGAAGGCACAAACCGGTGGGAAAGTGTTCGCGTTGGCTGGGACTCAGACAACTAGCGAGGACAGACTCATCAGAGGTCATGTTTCATTAATAGTACTCCTTTAATCGCTATGATTGATACTGGTGCTACTCATTGCTTTATTACTGCTGATTGTGTTAAGAGATTGTGTTTTATGTTGTCCTCTATGAATGGAGAGATGGTCGTCGAGATTCCGGCTAAGGGATCGGTGACTACTTCTCTTGTGTGTTTAAAGTGCCCTTTGTCAATCTTTGACAAAGACTTTAATGTTGATTTGGTGTGTTTGCCGTTAACTGGGATGGATGTAATCTTGGGTATGAACTGGTTAGAATATAACTATGTTCATATTAATTGTTATAACAAGACTTTGAGGTTTTCTACTCCTGAAGAGGAAACTGGTTTGTTGTCTGCTAGACAGTTGCAACGGTTGATGCAAGAAGAAGCTCAGGTGTTCTCGTTGATGGCAACATTATCTATTGAGAACCAAGCTATAATTGATGAGTTGCAGGTGGTACGCGAATTTCCCAAAGTTTTCCCTGACGAAATTCCTGAAGTACCTCCAGAAAGAGAAGTTGAATTTGCAATTGACCTTGTACCTGGTACCAGACCTGTTTCTATGGCACCATACATGATGTCTGCATCTGAATTGTCAGAATTAAAGAAACAATTGGAGGATTTGATTGAAAAGAAGTTTGTGAGGCCAAATGTATCGCTGTGGGGAGCTCTAGTGTTGTTGGTGAAGAAGAAAGATGGGAGTATGAGGCTCTGTGTTGACTATAGACAGTTGAACAAAGTGACGATTAAGAACAAGTATCCACTTCCGAGAATAGATGACCTGATGGATCAGTTGGTAGGTGCTTGTGTGTTTAGCAAGATTGATTTGAGGTCGGGCTATCACCAGATTAAAGTGAAAGATGATGATATTCAGAAGACGGCTTTTAGAACGCGTTATGGACATTATGAGTATTTGGTGATACCGTTCAGTGTTACTAATGCGCCGGGGGTATTCATGGAATACATGAATCATATCTTTCATACGTATTTGGATCGGTTTGTAGTGGTGTTTATTGATGACATATTGATTTACTCCAAATCAGAAGAAGAGCATGCAGAACACTTAAGACTGGTATTGCAAGTTTTGAGAGAGAAGAAGCTATATGCAAAGTTATCAAAATGTGAATTTTGGTTAAAGGAAGTTAGTTTTCTTAGTCATGTCATTTCAAGTAGTGGCATTGCTGTGGATCCATCTAAAGTAGACGCTGTGCTGCAATGGGAGACTCCAAGGTCGGCTACCGAGATAAGAAGCTTTTTGGGATTAGCTGGTTACTATAGAAGGTTTATCGAAGGTTTTTCTAAGTTGGCACTTCCGTTAACTAAGTTGACGTGTAAAGGTGAGGCGTTTGTGTGGGATGTTCAATGTGAAGAAAGCTTCACGGAATTGAAGAAGAGATTGACGTCGGCTCCGGTTTTGGCATTACCTAACCCAGGAGAGCCTTTTGTGGTATATTGTGATGCTTCTAAAATGGGTTTAGGAGGTGTACTTATGCAGAATGGTAAGGTAGTTGCTTATGCGTCGAGGCAATTAAGGACTCATGAGAAGAACTATCCTACACATGATTTAGAACTTGTTGCAGTTGTTTTTGTGCTGAAGATTTGGAGGCATTATCTTTATGGTTCTAGATTTGAAGTATTTAGTGACCATAAAAGTTTAAAGTACTTATTTGACCAGAAGGAGTTGAATATGAGACAGCGAAGGTGGCTGGAGTTATTAAAAGATTATGATTTTGGTTTGAATTATCATCCAGGTAAAGCTAATGTTGTGGCCGATGCTCTGAGTCGGAAGACTTTGCATATGTCGGCAATGATGGTTAAAGAATTGGAGCTAATTGAGCAGTTCAGAGATATGAATTTGGTTTGCGAAGTGACACCGCATAGTGTGATGTTAGGAATGTTGAAGATTAACAATGATTTTCTGGATAGTATCAGAGAAGCTCAGAAGTTAGATGTGAAACTAGTAGATTCGATGGTTGGAATCGATCAGCCTGAGAATAGCGATTTTAAGATGGACGCGCATGGTGTGTTAAGATTCCGTGATCGAATTTGTATTCCTGATGATGCGGAAATGAAGAAAGTGATTCTTGAAAAAGGTCATAAAAGTAAATTGAGTATTCATCCGGAGACTACAAAGATGTATCAAGATTTGAAGAATTTGTTTTGGTGGCCTGGGATGAAGCGTGATGTAGCGCAGTTTGTGTATGCATGTTTAACTTGTCAGAAGTCGAAGGTTGAAAATCAGAAGCCTGCGGGGTTGATGTAACCGTTAGAAGTCCCAGAATGGAAATGGGATAGCATTTCAATGGACGTTGTAACGGGATTACCAAACACTTCAAGAGGATATGATTCGATTTGGGTGATTGTTGATAGGCTTACGAAGTCGGCTCATTTTATTCCTATTAACATCACTTTTCCGGTATCGAAGTTGGCAGAGATTTATATTCGGGTAATTGTGAAGCTGCACGATGTTCCTTTGTGTATTGTGTCGGATAGAGATCCGAGGTTTACTTCTAATTTTTGGGAGAGTTTGCAAGAGGCGTTGGGATCTAGGTTGAGGTTGAGTTCGGCGTATCACCCTCAGACGGATGGTCAAATGGAGAGGACTATTCAGTCGTTGGAGGATTTGTTGAGAGCTTGTGTTCTTGAGCAAGGAGGTTCGTGGGATACTTATCTTCCTTTGATAGAATTCACTTATAATAACAGTTACCATTCGAGTATTGGAATGGCACCTTTTGAAGCTTTGTACGGTTGGAGATGTAGGACTCCTTTATGTTGGCATGAATCTGGGGAAAGTGTAGTACTTAGACCTGAAATTGTTCGAGAGACTACTGAGAAGGTGAAGTTAATTCAAGCGAAGATGAAAACTTCTCAAAGTAGACAGAAGAGTTATCATGACAAGCGAAGGAAAGACTTAGAATTTCAAGCAGGTGACCATGTGTTTTTAAGAGTTACACCTGTGACCGGTGTTGGGCGTGCATTGAAGTCTAAGAAGCTCACTCCTCGTTTTATTGGTCCGTATCAGATTTTGGACAGAATTGGGAATGTTGCTTATAGAGTGGCTTTACCACCTAATCTTTCGAATTTGCACGATGTGTTTCATGTCTCACAACTTCGGTAGTACATTTCAGATCCATCTCATGTGATTCATATGGATGATGTGCAAGTACGGGATAATCTTACTATTGAGACGATGCTTGTGCGAATTGCGGATCATGAAATGAAGACCTTGAGAGGCAAGGAGATTGCGTTGGTGAAAGTTGTCTGGTTAGGAGCTGCCGGAGAAAGTATGACGTGGGAGATGGAGAGCAAGATGCGGGAATCCTATCCCGAGTTGTTCGAACAAGGTAAATTTTCGAGGACGAAAATATCCTAAGTGGGGGAGAGTTGTAACGCCCGGTTATTTAATTAATTATTTAATTAAATATATTCATATTATTTGTGTTGATTTGTGGTGATTTTCGAAATATCGGAATGTTGTGTTAAGTGGCTATGTTGGTTTTATTTGGATTAATTTAACTAAGTTGATTTAAGTGGTAGAAATAATATAGTATTAGCTTACTAGAATTATAATAAGTTAGTGGGCTTATAAGATGGGTAGTAGTGGTAAAAGGTGAGGTATGGAATTGAGCCCAATAAGAGTTAGTAAGAATTATAAGGGTTAAGTTGAATAGAATTAGGGTAATTAGAAGTGGAGGAAAGATCAAGTACGTGGAAGTTGCAAAGTTGCTGAAAAAGGAATAGAACATTAGAACGTGAAGTTGCAGAGAGGAGAAAACAAGGGTTGCGAGAGATCGCGTAGAGGCTGCGAGAGTGCGAGAATTTGATCGGAGATTTTAGAGCGACCTTCAATCTAAGGTAAGGGTGGGGTTCTGACTCTATAATGGGATAGTTGATGAGTAATATGTGGGGTTGGTTTTATAGAATTCTCCTCTATTTTTGTGTAATCGATGTCGTGAATATTGAATTTGGTTTTCTGTTGATGAATTGTTTGTAGAATTTCTTATGTCTGTGTCGAAATGATTGTCGTAGAAATGTTGAAATGCATTGCGATTGATGAATTGGTTATGAGAAACTGGTATATGTTACTTTAGGGTGTAATTCTATTGTAGTTCTGTTTCACTGTCTTGGACAAATTGAAATTGATATGATTCTGAGGAAAGGTTGTGAATTTGGAAAGAAACTGGAACGAACGAATTCCGAGACGAAGGGTTTTGGGGTCGTGAGGACCGTGATGGTGTTGTGAGGACCGTGATGGTGTCAGGACGGCCGTGATGGTGTTGTGACGACCGTCACGCATGCTGCTGTGTGTTTCTTTTCCTGTTTCTGTTATGTTCTGATGTGGTGTGTTTGTTCTGTCCATTTTAATTGAGAAGTTGTTATATAATTCAATAGCATTGGACATAGAATTATGAAGAAACCAATTAACCGATTTTTTTAGTCGAAAACTACCGATTGATTAAATGATGGATTGTGATATATTTTAGATGATGTATAATTATATATCCTAGTTGCTGTGATATTATTGTTGGAAATTATCAAGTTGTGAACGATGTTGAATTGCCTCTAATTATTGGCAAGAATTAAGCTGTGGGCCTATGGCCAATGTTGAGCTGTTGTTGTGCGGATTAATAAGTATTAGTGCCGTGATTATGATGTTCATATTTGAGTCACATGGTATAACATACTAAGCTGGTCTGGATTGGCAAAACATTAAGTTGGCCTGGATTGGCAAAATATTAAGCGGAAGGCTCATGCCTTGTTGAAGTCAATATTAATTGACAAATTTTTAAGCTGGGAGTTCTGCTCCAATGGTACCACTTACATGTGCATTTTGAGTCGCATTTCATGTTGCATAGTTGTTGTTGTGTTGTTGATTAATGATGAAGTAAAAGTTGTTGTTGTGCTGCTGTTTTACGTTGATTGGGATGTTGTGAAGTGGTGATTGTATAATCTGATCTAATATATTACTTATCATATATCTGATTATATTGTTCGATATCTCACCCCTTCTGTTTGAATGTTGTCCCTATGTTGGCAACGTGCAGGTAATCAAGAGGAATAGCCGGTTACCTTAGTTCGAGTCGGTGATTGTCGCTCTGATACGTAGCACTCGGGGGGGATGACGCGTGTCTTATTTTGTTTATTTGTTTACATGCGGAATTTTTAAGTTAAATTGTCAAAGAACATCTTGTTGCTTATTTTAAAGTTGTTTATGTTGGATAAAGATGCTATTACTTTGATTATGAATCCGCTGCGTCGTATTTTATAAAGTTGAGTTATTTTGGAGGCTATTTGTTAATTTATGAGTTTTTTTCCTTAAACTTGCTATGTATCTTTCATGATTATCTATCATGCTATTGATTTTAAAGTTGAAAAATGTGACATTCTGTTTTATGTTGAAATTTTATCACTCTGATTTCTTTATAAATGTCGGGTAGAAATGGGGTGTTACACATGTTGCCGATCAATTGAGCGTAAAGAAAGTTACCTTTAAACCGGTGTTCCAAAACCGTAATGCTCCGACCAAAAGTGGTTTGTATGTCGTTGTGTTGGTTTTTAATTATGAGATGCACGGAGTCCCAATCTCGACATAAATCCCCCTTGCTATTACCCAACCAATTCTTCAAAGTAGCATGTGCTGACTCAACTCTATTGGTGGTAGTGTTTTCAAGATGTCGTACATTATCGGTCCACGCACAAACAATCTTTTCTTTCACTTGATCAAGAATGGTGGATTCAACATATTTCAACAAAGCGGGGTACTTTTTGCACAGTTTCTGGAATTTCATGACCGAATCGGCATATAATTCCTTTGTAGAAGAATTTAGAATATGAGTCCATGCATCCATTATTTTTTCTACAATGACACCCGACTTGACCACTTTTCCATCTTCCGACTCCACTTGTTTCGCACCCACCGGGGTCTTAACCCAACTTTACACATTCTTTGTTATGTGAAATCGACAAAGCAGTGCATTGGAAGAAGGAAAGACCTTTACAACCGCATTCATTAAAGCGTTATCGCGGACCGTAACAATTGCTTTTGGCATTTGAACATGTTTTTTCAAAAGTGACCGACACGTCTCCAATGCCCATGTAAAATTGTCCTCTTTTTAGCACTCCAAAAAGGCAAAACCAACGGCATATGTCTTATCCGTAGACGTAACACCAACCATCTCAAATAATGGAAGTCGATACTTGTTCGTCTTGTAGGTACTATCGAGAATGAGCATTGTCGAGAACGTGTTGAACAACTTTATGGAATTCGGATGAGTCCAAAAAATATCTCGGACCGTAATTTCATCATCGCGATATCTGTACCGAGACACGTAATCATTATCATCCAACAATTTCAACGGTTGTTGCATCTCACTTCTATATCCCTTAATTGCCTTGTTCGTCTAATACCGAATGTTATACACTTGCTTTATATTTGCTACATTGTCGGGTTCCTTCCATTTCAACGTGGCAAGTATATTTTTCGGTTGGACAAGATTCAAGGTCATGTCGGCAATACATGTCTTCTCTTCCGCCTTGAGCCGACTTACACTTGGATGGCCTTGAAACTTTGAGCACATTTCGTGATTATGTATACAACAACGAACGCTAAATCTCCATTTCTTGGAAGCTAACATGTAACCACCAATCTTAAAAGGGCACTCACATTTTCTAGTACCGGTCTCGTCTTTTTTTTAACTTCCGTAGAGGTACTTGATATTTGCCGCTTCTTTCGCACCTCAAAATTACAAAAGCCTTTCTTCTTTCCGATCTTCCGATATTTACACCGAAGCCAAGCTCAATAGCTGTCCTACGAATGTATGCGAGCATGCTTACACGATCATCAAACTCTTGCTTGTTATTAAAGTCACCGCCGACATCAACCGACTTAAAGATAATCCCTTCATCTTTCGGGAAAATCGGCGAAACTAATTCTTTTGACATGTTATCGGGGTGCACCATATCTATTTATAAACAATAATAGAACAATAAGCATGTATAAATAAAACAAATTAAAAATTGCTCAAAATTAAAATTAATTAGTTCCAGACACTTTTTCGGATGTGCACATTCGAAATTGTTCATGCTCAATTCGTTCTGGATGTGCACATCCGGAAGTAGCACAACTTGTTTTTTTCAAAAAAATAGATTGATAATGTGAGCAATGTAGTGGATGAAGTTGAATATTTACCTGAAATTCAATCTTCTCTTACTCTCTTTGATTTGTTGCACCAAAAAGTTGAAGTTTTTGAGTGAGAAATGGTATTGATAAGGTAGGGTTTTTTGAGTTGGTGAGGGTGAGTATGAAAGAAGAAAGGTTGAGAATGGGAAGGGGGAGTAATTATGCACATCCGGAACAATTTTTTTTTAAGGTCACGGTGCGTCCGGATGTGCACATCCAGAATCAGAGAGCATAAGAGAAATTTCACACAGTGTTTAAGAAAGTTGGATGGTACATTAAAAAACTCTCTATAATTATTAAGAAAACTAACAAAACTACGTTCTTTTATGTTCCTGTTATATTTGAGTTCTATAATCTAAACGTGTAAATTTTAAAATTTTATAAGTTCGACTTAGAAAATTTGAGGGAGTTTTTTTATTTTACACAATCAAAATCTTGAATCTAAAATTTATAAGTAAATACAATCAAGTATGTCATCAGAGTACAAGTGACACTGTTAAACTCAAGTAACGGTAGATTGTATTTGTTAGTTTTATAAGTAGAATCCATCATCCACATAGTCCGAAAAGTGTTAAAAATATTTATCAAAATCTAAACAGACCCAGGAAAATATCTATGAGACTATGACAGTTTTAGAATCAACAATCAATTTTTATATGTACACATGCTTATCTTCAACCAAGAATTTCATCAAATGTTGCATTTTAAATTGTGATTCCTAGATAGACGGTTTAAATCAGTGACATGAATTATTAATATGTTTGATAATAGTTGCACTACGATCATTTCTTTTTTTCAACGTCATCAAAATATTTCTTGGAAGGACCATATTATTTGTTATATCACTAACAAGCTTCTTATTTTTTGATTTAATACGTTATTCAAGTTTATTACCTTTAAATACAGTCACCTTATGATTTGTATTGTTAGTGCGCAATGTTAAGATTTAATAGACCATTGTTAAAAAAAAAAACTTCATCTAACTGGACACTCACGTTTCAAGAATTTTATGTCTTAACATTTTACCTTTTTTTGTAATGTTTATATTCACTACTCTTTTAGCACCCAAATACAACAAATGTAATCGAAAATATTCATTGATCGATTATATAAAATTAGAACATCAATACCCGTTGAAGTTATGATTCGGGTTCTCGAAAAGATGAATGACTGGATCTTTCTCTTTATCTCACACTACGTTCGCAACTCTCAACAAGGCAAGTTGTGGAGTCGTCATTTATGTTTCTGATTCTTGTGATTACAGAGGGGACCTAGCCATATAATACATATAACCCTAGTCCTTACCCATTAAGGGCCCAGGGTTAAAGCCCACACTTTTTCCACACCAATTAGGTTTTAGATACTCAGCCTTTAATTAAAAGAGATTACTTAACCAATAAAAGGGCTTATATATGCACCCCCATCAGAATCACGATTAACCTATTTTTCACAAACTAAACAACAATTGATTCTATCCCATAAAAAGTTAGATAAATCTAACATTCTCCAACTTGGGCAAAATCAATTGCGTGATTTTTATTTTAAAATACATTTTGAAAACGACTCTCGGGTTAATGACTAATTCCCATGATTCTAGGTGCAATGTCTTAATATGACTCCATCCAATAAAAGTCAAGTAGTATTGAATCACAGCGATTATTATATCCTTCATTGACATAAAATCTTTACAAATACTACGGACTCCGCCAACTAGTCATCAGTGTGGAGTATGGCAAGAAAATAGCATGCTAATGTGATCCAACAACCAACTAGTATTTTCTTTGTCAGTCCTTAACAATTTATCTCAAATGCATTAAAGCCAAAGAAACTGCATGTTTTTACAAACCGTGATGCCTCAGCTCCAATATGGCGTCGACCACCGGCACAATGGTTCAGACAACGCCGAGCTTAAAATCACACCTCAGCTCCAATATGGCATCGATCACTGGTATAGTGATCCCGAAGACACCGAGCTCAAAGTTATAACCATGCCTCGAACTCCAAACTAGTGTCGACCGTAGGCACGGTGGTCTCAATGACACTAAGTCCTAATTTTAACAATTGACATATAAATAAACAATGACAAATAATAATAATAACAATATTCATTGTAATATCAATTGCTCAAATTATAAAGTACTTGACAATCCAACACTTAAAGTGTCCAAAATAAAATACAACATGATAAGAAAATGGCATAAAGAACAAACTCTCACTAACCAAGTACATCAAAAGAACTCAAATGTCCATGATCTCAACATCGTTTTTGAACAAAATGGGCCTAAGTCCCTTAGTTATGGGAATCAGCTAGCATGAAATCAATACCAATGTACTCAACAACAATGTCACTTTTCTTTATAAGATATCTGACTATCAAATACTTCAATTCCAAATGCTTAGAATCGCTAGAAGTTTTATTATTCTTAGAGTATAACACAGTTGCATTGTTATCACAGTAAAACTTTAGTGGTTTAGCAATGGAATCAACAATACGAAGTTCAGTCACTAAATTTATCAACCAAACAACATGAGTGGCAACAACATAATAAGCAACAAACTATGTTTGCATAGTAGAAGAGGCGAGAAGAGTTTGATTTTTACTCTTCCATGATATCTCACCTCCTGCCAACATAAAAGAAGTAGATTTCCTATCATCAACGCACCCAGCAAGATCATAGTCGGTATACCCAACTATTTTCAAGTTGTCAACTCTCCTAAAAACAAGCATATACTCTTTAATTCTCTGCAAATATCCCATCACTTTCTTAGCATCAATCCAATGATCATTCCCAAGATTAGTCTGGTGTCGTCCCAAGACGCCAACTATGAAAGCAATATCAGGCGTAGTGCATTCTTGAACATGCATCAGGCTTCCCAATGCATTGTAAAAAGGTTTTCGCTTCATCTCTACTCGCTCAATCTTATTTTTAGGACATTGATCTTTACTGAATTTTTCTCCTTTAGTAATTAGAACATCCCTTGGCTTACAATTCGGCATATTGAACCTCTCTAAAACTCTATCGATATAAGCCCTCTGTGACAAGCCAAGTACACCACGTGATCTATCTCTGTGTATTTCAATTCCCAACACAAAGTATGATTCACCA
Source organism: Lathyrus tuberosus (assembly GCA_022829125.1). Taxonomy (NCBI): domain Eukaryota; kingdom Viridiplantae; phylum Streptophyta; class Magnoliopsida; order Fabales; family Fabaceae; genus Lathyrus; species Lathyrus tuberosus. The sequence continues at coordinate 1,319,669 of JALAZF010000379.1, read as the reverse complement.
AGATCTTTCATATCAAAGAACTTGGTAAGCATAAGTTTGGTATCATGAAGTAGACCAAGATCACTAATGGCAAGTAAAATATCATCAATATACAACACGAGAAAGATGAATTTGCTTCTACTGACCTTAAGATAGATTCACTGATCAACTTTATTTTCTTCAAAACCCAATGAAGTCACCACCTCATCAAATTTCAAGTTCCATTATCTAGAAGCTTGTTTCAAACCATAAATAGATTTTCTTAGTTTACAAACCAAATTCTCATTACCACTTAACACAAAACCCTCAGTTTGTTGCATGTACACCTCCTCATTAAGATCATCATTCAGAAAAGTTGTCTTAACATCTATCTGGTGCAACTCTAAGTCAAAATGTTCTACAAGTGTCATAACGATTCTAAAAGAGTCTTTAGTGGAAGCAGGAGAAAAAGTTTCATTAAAATAAATCCCCTCATTTTGTGTGAATCCCTTAGCCACAAGTCTTGCCTTAAACCTCTCAATTTTACCTTTTGAGTCCTTCTTTGTTTTGAATATCCACTTGTAGCCAATCACTTACAGTTTCTTGGTAGTTCCACTAGTTCCCAAACATCATAAGCATCCTCTCTATGATAAACTACAAAATCATCAGAGACAGTAGGTCGTTTTTGTCTTACTAACCTTCTAACATGAATTTTCTCAACTGGCTCATTAGGTTGGGCAACCTCAACTATAATAGGAGGATCAACTACATTTTCAACAAGTGGTTCAACCACATCTTCACTTGGATGTTCAGCCACATTCTCATTTGGAGAAAAACCTCCATGAGAAGTGGATGATCTAGCATTATCAAAATTAGGCAGTGACAAAGTAACAACATCAGGCATAACATAATCAATATTATTAGATGCAATGATAGGCTCAGCAATATCAAGCTCAAGGAATTTTGCATGCATGGACTCCACTATTTAATTACCTCTACTAGGACAGAAGAATATGTATCCTTTAGCTCTATATGGATATCCAATGAAAAAACAAGGACTTGTTTTTAGGTCAAGCTTTTTCTCAAAGGGATTATATATTTTAACCTCTACGGGGCAACCTCAAACACAGAGATGGTTTAAACTGGGTTTTCTACCTGTCCAAAGTTCAAAAGGTGTTTTTGGAACTGATTTACTAGGAACTCTGTTTAGTATATAGAGACATGTTTTCAAAGTGTCATCATGCTTCTCATCATATCCTTATGAGTGCGGTTTCGCCTTTTGGCTACACCGTTTTTTTCAGGAGTACCAGGAATGGTGTATTGTGGAACAATTTCACAATCATGCAAGTATTTTGCAAAAGGCCCCATGTGTTGCCTAGTAGAATGTACCATAATACTCTCCACCACGGTCAGAACGTACCACCTTTATCACTTTTCCTAGTTATTTTTCAACCTCAGTTTTAAAGATTTTAAACTTTTCAAGTGCTTCTGATTTTTCCTTAATTAAGTAGACACAACCATACTGGGAAAAATCATCAATGAAAGTGATGCAAGATTTATTACCACAAATAGTGGAAGAAAGGGGTCCGCTAATGTCTGTATGAATAATTTCCAAAAGGTATGAACTTCTAGTTGAACCTTTTATATTCTTCTTAGTAAATTTTTCTCTAATACAATCCCACAAGTCCCTAAATCATTGAAATCTAAGGAAGGTAAAATATTATCTATAATTAACCTTTCAACTCTTTATTTAGAGATATGGCCTAAACGCTTGTGCCACATCAAAGATGATTTTTTTCTCTAATTTTAGACTTTTTAGAAATGGAGCTTTCAACCTTCAAGAATGAGGAAATCATATCACAATCCAAAGATAACTTATACAAACTATCCAATAAGATACCATTACCATCAACTTGAGAATTCAACATCAAATTTATTTTTCCATCATCACTTCTTTCCTTCTTGAGTTTCTCTTCTTCAGCTACACACTTTGTAATGAGGTTATTGACAATCCACTTATCACCAAAGGTATTATAGGCAATTTTGATTTGAGTGAACTCAGCAGGTAGGCAGTTTAAGGCATGAGACACAATGAAATTCTCATTCAGGTCAATGTCATGGGATTTCAATTTGGTTTGGACATGAACTATCTCAAGAATGAACTCCATGACACCCCATTGTTATCATATTTCATGTCTGTGAGCTATTTCATCCAGGTTCAGCATTATCAGATACCTAGAACCTCTCTCGAATAGCGTTAAGATATTCTTTAGCATTCTCTTTCACATGCAATCCACTTATCAGATGTTCAGAAATGGTTCTCTTCATAGCACACAAGCTAAGTCAGTCACTCTTCTCCTATTTAGCTCATTTTTCTTTCTCTTCAGGTGTACTCTAATCATTGATCACAGGTTTGGTTTCACGCAATGCCATGTCAAGGTCAGCAACCCGTAATGGAAACTCTAAGTCTTTCTTTCATTTCTTAAAATTAGACTCATTAAGGATCTCAATAGAAGCAAAACAATTGTTAATAGAGAAGGTCATTGTTGTGACAAAACATGAATGCATTAGAACAAATAATAAAGGCAAGATATAGCTTTAATGAATATAAGTTATCATGAAGAGGCCACCATTATCACGCAATCCCCTTTGGGTGGAATACGCAAAACTGAGGTTACAACCAAGGTCAGAACCTCAGATGAGTTACTCAATGAGCATACATTAGGTTCGAAAATTTATCTCCTTTGGGTAGATAAATTCTCTAAACAAAAACACCTCAAACAATTTCATCTACAAATTTCAAGAATAAGCTACTCAGTGAGCATACATTGAGATTATAAATTTATCTCCTTTGGATAAATAAATCTCTTAGACTCAAGCATCTCCAATAGCTATATTCTTAATCAACCACAATCTCTACATACACTTGTCCACCTTTGGGAAGAAAATCACAGTAATGACTTAAAATCATTTCTCAAACTACAAAGAGACTTTTATAAATGAAAATGAGTCATCTCACTTTGGTGGTAATCACACACAATTATTTATAACTTTTCTTGCATAGAAATCAAATTTCTCTTGCCAAAATAATCATGAACCAATCATGAATTTAAACAATATAGAATTTGCAATAAATTTTATCTTCAACTATATCAATCTCAATATCATAATGATATTACATAGTATTTCAAAATATTTGAAAAAACAAATATATCACAAATTTATATATAAATTAATATTTATTTAATAAAATGTCCAAGACAATACATTTAAAAATAATAGAAATTTAGTGATATACATTACATATTCTTTGTCGTTAATATGGATTCGGATTATTTTGATTCAATCCTAAACAAATTTTATCGTGATGTTCAAATTGAGTTTTAGAAAATTATATTCTTAAAATTTTGGCTCTTCGAGTATGTATGTGTCACAATGAAGAAAACACCGCTGCATGTACGTCTTAAAGCTACCATATGTATGTAACTTCTCTATAGCCACACCCAAATGAATTCAGTGCACCAGAAATTGAAGAGCAAGATCTTCAATTAAAATAAAATCAATCCCCATCAATACATGACTGTTGGGCTAAAATCTCAATTTATGACATCTTAATTAGTCACAAATTTCTGAAAATTTTATCCCATATCCCTACATTTATCTCTATATTCCTATAAATTTTCAAAAATTCCAATTTTATCCTTTTATTTTTTATTTAATTTTTTTTACTTTTTACCGTGCAGTCAGATGAGTTCAAAAGTAATTTTTGTCAGTATTCGACGAGAACCGAAAAACTCAGGGTAAGGATTTCCGGAATGTCTTTTTTCAAACCGGAAAACTTTGTATTATGAAATCCGGTTAAGTATTTTTCTAAACCGGAAAACACAGCATAGAGATTTCCGGTTTGCGTTGTGAATGCCAGACATAAAATCGGATAACTTGTCTCCAAGTTATCCGGTTGGTATACCTTTCAACACCGGAATACTTGTTGTTAAGTTATCCAGTTTGGGCTTTTTTGTCAAACAGATAACTTGGTGCATAGTTATCCGGAGCGTTTTTTTTAATTTTTTTTATTTATTTTTTAATTTATGTTTGTTTATGAGACATGTACATTCCTTTGATGATATGCGACAAAGACCAGACAAGTGTAGATACAACGGAGATATTCTATACTGTAGAAAAATTTCCTACAAGAGAAGAGACGACTAGGTTGATTAAGGAGGTTGGACTTAGGAATAGAGTCACTGTTATAATAACCCGGTTGGACACCAATACTGGAAAGAGAGGAAGAAGTGACAAAGTTATATTTGGCTGTGATAGAGGTGGAAAATACAAAGAAGGGGATAGCGAAACACAAAGTGCTACCAAAAAATGTAACTGTCCTTTCAAAGTAAGATCAACACCTTCAAAAGATGGTTCTAGTTGGAAAATTGATGTAAAATGTGGGGTTCACAACCATGGTTTACCTGATAGATTTGAAGGTCGTGCGTTTGTAAGTCGACTCAATGATGATGACCAACAACATATTGTTAATTTTTCAAAACGTCATGTTCCTCCAAGACACATATTATTGTCATTGAAAGAACGAGATCAGAAGAATGTGACTCGAATCACCCAAATATATAAACATAAGAGTAAGATTCAAAAAAACATCAGGGGACCTAGAACGGAAACACAACAGTTGTTTAAGTTGATAGAGGAATCTGATTATGTTTATTGGAGTAGGAAAAAAGATGAGTTAGAAGTTGTGAGAGATATCTTCTGGGCCCATCCAGACTTTGTGAAGTTGTTGAATATGTTTCCTATTGTGTTGATTATGGATAGTAATTACAAAACCAATAAGTATAGGCAACCTTTGTTTGAAATAGTTGGTGTGACATCAACTGAGTTAACATTTGTTGTTGCATTTGCCTATATGGAATCTAAGTAAACAGAGACTTTGTGTTGGATACTAGATAAATTGAAATAGTTATTCACCAAACAAGGGTTATGGCCACAAGTAATTTTAACTGATAGAGATCTTGCTTTGATGAAAGCAATTGAAACAGTATTTCCTGCGACAGTTAATTTGCTTTGCCGATTTCACATAAACAAGAATGTGAAAGCGAAGTGCAAGGAGTATGTTGTGAATGATATGTGAAAATCGATAGAGGAGCTTTGGTATGAACTTGTAAAAGCTAGTGATGAGGTGGAATACCATTAAAAGTTGAAATTGCTTGAGCATGCCTGTTTGGAATATGGACATTTTCTGGATTATGTGAAAGACACATGGTTGACACCTCATAGGCATAGATTTGTTAAAGCTTGGATCAATAAAGTGTTGCATTTAGGCAACATCACGACTAACAGGTAATGTGTCTGTTTTATAGCCATAGTTTGTTTATGGTAATATTAATGATACTAATACTGAACTTCTGATTTTTTTGTTAGGGTCAAATCTACGCATTGGAAGCTGAAGCTGATGTTGGAGAACAGTTTAGGTGATATGTGTAACACCCCCTTTCCCATCGCGAATAAATAATACATAATTAAATCAGAGTAAATAAAAATTTATTTTTCCGACAGAAACAAGGATGTCACATTTTAAAGAAAGAAAACACAAACCCTGCTCAATTATTTGATACATAACACAAAATGGAATAACCTCAAAGGGAAACTTTTTCCATACAAAAGGAAAGGTCAATTATGGAATAAAGCGGACAGATCCATAACTGCCTTGTTTTATAAAATAAATCATTTTATAACGTCAAAAATATACATACAAAAGTAATACAAAATATACTCAACAAATGTATACATATATAACTAAAGTGTTCCCCGACTCCCGTGCTACGTATCAGAGCAGACTGACTGACAAACGGATGGAGAACTAATCTTCACAAAAGCCTTCAAGACTACTAATCTGCAATTGCCTCATAGAGCAACAAACCACAGCAGAAGGGTGAGAAATAACAACTAAATCAAAATTGCATAATAATATGCAAAACATATAAATTCACATGCATAATTATTCTCACCACAACATTACATACAATACATATAGCATATATCAATTATACCAACACAATAACACATTCACACATAATGCACACCAAAGTTATGACATATGAAAACTCATCACCACATCACATAGCATATGCCTATACATAAAACATATTATCCACAACCAATGCATTTATCACATATGCACATCAATTCACCAATCCAATCATAAATCTCAACACATACTCAACCAATTCACAATTCCACACATAATCACATAATCAATCCATTCATGATTTTCCACACATAATCACATAATCAATCCATTCATGATTTTCCACACATAATCACATAATCAATCCATTCATGATTCATGCAAATGCACAGAGACCGACACAACGACTCTATGCAATGCACATGCGGTACCATCCATCCATCATTCTCAACACCAGTTCACTCAGGAACTATTGGAATCATCGCTCGTTACTTAATGTAACTCCCCGTCGGGCATACGATGTTCCCCGTCGCTCACACCCCACACGGGCACACGACGTTTATGGATCGCTCACACCCCACACGGGCACATGACCCGATCGCTCACACCCCACACGGGCACATGACCCGATCGCTCACACCCCCACACGGGCACACGATCATATATAATCATCGCTCACACCCCACACGGGCACACGACATTATAGCGGATTCCCTCTGGAATCGATTCGTCGCTCACACCCCACACGGGCACACGACATCACAAGATGCATATCATGATGCTTGACACACAAGAACTCATGACAATCAAATGCATCTTCACAATTCAACCATATGAATTATCTCATCATCATTATTCATGCATTGAAAACACTTCAAACAATGCATTTCAAACCATAAAGGCCACCAAACAACATACATTGAATTTCACATAAACAATGCCTTTCATCATAATCCACAAACCACAACAATTAGCACTTTAGCACATACACTCATATCAATTCGCATCAAGAATTACTCACCATCAACCACAACAATCACAACAACTTATCACATGCTTCAACATCATACAAACTACAACAATCCCACAAAACATCATAACAACATACATTGATATTTAATCAAACAATGTATTTTACCACCCCACAACATAATTATCACATCCATCAACATCATATAAACCATATAAAAGCTCCACGTTACACAACAATAGCACAACACACAGTAAAACACCAACCGCACGCATTTAACGCGATAAAAAGCCGACAACCCGACTATTCTTCAAAAACACGAATTAATTAAATCATCTTTTACCCTCCAAACCATTTTTAACAGAAAGAATATTTCATTAGCTTTCCAACGCTTCGAACGAGGACCAAAACGGACTTACGGATAATAAGTTATGAATTTTTGAAGTTTTGAAAATTTTCATTTTTGCCCAGACCGCGCTGAGCGCGCTACCTGCTGAAAATCAGCCTTAAAAACACCATTTTTAGACTTCCGGACATCCGTTTTCGATCCCGTAAAAAGCTGCGATCTCAGAATTCGACGTACTACAATATTTTCACCATTAAAAAGCCATCCAATACATTTTCCACGGTCGAAATATTTTGAAACATAATTTTATCAATTTAACTCAATTCCAAACTCGATCAAAATCACTCGAAAACACACAAACAACCATTCCCGATTAAATATCAACCTATACCAATGTTATCAGACATATCCAAACACTTTTACTCGATCACAACATCAATTTGCACAAAAACATCGATATATATCAAAAACGCAAAAGTTACAAATTCAACACAATTCAATCAAACGATCGTACTAAATCACGACCCAACATCACTCGACTCTACCACGCGAGTTATTCCGACTTTCGTCCTTGAAAACATCGATTTCTATTCATTTCTACCATTTCGACCTAAAATGAAAACTAGAAGAAAATCACCAAAACAACCCAAGAAAACATACACATATACATATACAAGCAAGATATAATCGAAACTTCTCACCCTTACCCGATTAATCGCGAGTGAAACGAAGAATCTTCGATTTTCCCCTCTTTTCTTCTTCTCCCTTTCTTTCCTCTCTTTTCTCTTCTTTTCCTTTTCTTTCTCTTCTTTCTCTTTTTCTTTCTATTTCTCTCTCTCTCTCTCTCTATTTCTATTTATAACAAAATATCTAACTACCCAAAATGACCATTTTGCCCTTACGCTCAAATATCTCCCAAACGCTCTCAAAATGCGATAAAACATAAACAACGATGAAATATATTTTCGGGAAATAAAAGTTGAAAAGAAATTATAATTTATTGAAAATATTTTACCTATCAGAGAAATTAACCAATTAACTCAATTAGCAGGTAAAATACAATAAATTCACACATTTCACAAAATTCAAATAAATGAAATAAATAAATAGAATTAAACGAATCGGGGCGTTACAACTCTCCCCCACTTAGACATTTTCGTCCTCGAAAATATAACTGATACAAACAACTCGGGATAAGACTCTCGCATCCGACTAACCAACTAACATGCCAACACTAGGCATACCACGAATAACACAAACTGACAAACCACCTCGCTAACAACAACGACACGGTAACGACGACCACTACAGCAACAAGATGCAAAGCCCATACAATGCACTTGACGACTAACCCACGACTCAAAGAAAACCATGTTACCAAACTCCCACATAAGGATTAACCACACGCACTTGAACCAGCACCATGGAAACGAGGCAACAACACAAACAAGAACATAAAGTTCCACAACACCACATCGTTCAACAACCACTACATAACCACAATACCAACCTTCTTGTCACACAACCTTAGTACAACAATGCTACGATTCACCAATCGAACATATAACCAAAACATCCATCTACATAGTATCCCATGGATAACATTTAAACCTTTCACCTAACACTTCCATTCTGAAACGTCCAAAGATCTCATCATTCCTACATGTTTTCAATGTCCAACCTATGAACTCTTACAAGTCAAACACGCATATACGAATTGTGTCATATCGCGCTTCCGCTGCGCACTCTGATTACTCGTAACCATCAAAACCACCAATCTCACGTCCAAAGTCTAACTCTTTCTCATATTCGCCAAAAATCACTGTTTACTTTTAATATACCCAACCTCACACTCTACTGTGTTAGCTTACACACCAGACACAAGTCTATGAACTGCTCAAATAATTCTAACTCCCTGACCATCAAAACAGACATGTATAAAACTTTCGAATTTACTCATCACGCACGACATTAACTTTACCAATAGGATAATTCCAGTTAAAGTCATAACTCACCACAAATTCCAACCATCCTCGCTGTCTCGTACTATATTCCTTCCGATCAAACAGGTACTCAACATTCTCGTGATTACTAAACACTTCGAACCCAGAACCATAAAGATAATACCTCCAAATTTTCCAACACAATACAACCGCAACCAATTCCAAATCATGAATAGTATAGATCCTCTTATGAATCCTCAATTGTCGTAAAGCATAAGTCACGACTTTACCCTCTTGCATTAACACACTGACTAAACTCATCAAGGACACATCACAATACCTCACAAACGGTTTATTAGGATCACACAGAATCAAAACTGGAGCCGTAGACAATTTCTACTTTAACCCTCTCAAACTTCCCCCACAATGAACATCCAAAGCAAACAACTTACCCTTTGCAAGTCAACCGAAGTAACGAAAATGCTAACTTGGAAAAACCTTCCATAACCTCCGGTAATAATCAACTGAAGTCCACAAAGATTCTATTCTCCGTAACCAACTTCGGAGCCTCTCATTGTAGAACTGCATCTACTTCCAATGGATCCATAAAAATACCATCATCAGAAATCACATATCCAAGAAACTAACCTTTTTCAACCGAAATTCCTACTTGAATAATTTAGCATAACACTCTGTCTCCTTTCAATACTTGTAAGTCAACTCTCAAACACTCTACCTTTTCTTCCTCTGAGTTTATAACAGATCCGAATATTCTCAATTAAAACCACCACGAACTTATCCAAATTCACGACACAATCAAATCGGCCACTAAATCTCAACACCATTTTTACAAGAAAGAACACCTCAATCCGAGTTACGAATCAAAAGTTATGGATTTAGAAAAAACTTAAGTTTCAATTTTGCTCAAAGTCGCGCTAAGCGGGCTCCGTCCCGCGCTGAGCGCGCTGCTCTAGGGTTGGAGAGGTTCAAAATCCTGCAGACCGCGCTAAGCGGGCATCTGCGCGCTGAGCGGGCACTGCGATTTTCAGAAAAATAAACCCTTCGTCAGTCCTTCCCAAAACTCACCATTTCCATCTCAAATCAGTTCCAACCAGCATAACAAGTATCAACAACCCACCAAAAGGAACTCTTAATATCAGTATTACATCCACACATAAGGTTTTTCTCAAGATTTCCATTAATGCTCTAAAACTCCAAAGACTCCAAACCGCACCAGAACTCTAAGTTTCGCTTTCCAAAGTCTCAATACCATTTTACCCATCATGCTTGTTATTCTGTTCAATCATCCTTCCTTTTTGTTACCAACAATACTGGAGCTCTCCAAGACGACACACTTGACCTCACAATTCTCCTTTCCAGTAAATCTTCCAACTGCTCTTTCAGTCCGGGTACTTCTAATGCTAACATTCAATATTCCATCCGGAAATACATCTGAAAATCACGCACAACTGGCATCCCATCACTGTGGCCTTTCTGCCAATCTCTAGAAAACTATCATCACAAACATGATAACATCTTAGTCTTATCTCCTAAGAGTTTTCTACTTACTTAGCATATATAAACCTCAAATCCTCACCTTCGTCCAATTTGAGTTCACACTTTACTCTCTGAGAACAACCATTAATAATACCCAATCATTCTCCCTCAGAGACATTCCAACTTGACCAACATACAAAAACCTCGAATCCACCTCACCTTCAGATATAAGAATCTTCATCGACTCAACAAAATAATCCGTAATCATTTCCTTAATTCCAAAAATTCATAGCGCACACTATCAAAGCCGGAAAGACACGTCTATTCCATCCAACATAATTTCGTCTACTATCAACAAGAGATTAAGGGTGATCAGTTCCTCAATTTGTCAATAGACAGCCGACAATCATGATGGGGCATAAACCGTCTTCACCAAACTATAATAGCCTTTCTTGCATCTCGTGCACAAAACTACCTAAGGCACAAATCCTTAGTTGACAAAAACCTTACCTCCGTATTCCATCCGAAACCAGGAACAATACTATCCAAACAACACTTACACTCTTGCAACCAACGACACACTGAGCCAACACTCCACCACAGAAGCAACTTGGAGAAGTACAAGCTTCTACCCCACTTATCTCATTCTCAATCCTGAAGACAAAGGATTAGAAAACCGGAAAGCACTGATAGTGTTTCACACACATATCACGTACTAAGGAACAAACAACATCGACAGTATTCAACTGTCACACCAACTGACTCAACAACTTGGCCGGACGGACCGACCTGCTCTGATACCACTAATGTAACACCCCTTTTCCCATCGCGAATAAATAATACATAATTAAATCAGAGTAAATAAAAATTTATTTTCCCGACAGAAAAAAGGATGCCACATTTTAAAGAAAGAAAACACAAACCCTGCTCAATTATTTGATACATAACACAAAATGGAATAACCTCAAAGGGAAACTTTTTCCATACAAAAGGAAAGGTCAATTATGGAATAAAGTGGACAGATCCATAACTGCCTTGTTTTACAAAATAAATCATTTTATAACGTCATAAATATACATACAAAAGTAATACAAAATATACTCAACAAATGTATACATATATAACTAAAGCGTTCCCCAACTCCCGTGCTATGTATCAGAGCAGACAGACTGACAAACGGATGGAGAACTAATCTTCACAAAAGCCTCCAAGACTACTAATCTGCAATTGCCTCATAGAGAAAAAACCACAGCTGAAGGGTGAGAAATAACAACTAAATCAAGATTGCATAATAATATGCAAAACATACAAATTCACATGCATAATTATTCTCACCACAACATCACATACAATACATATAGCATATATCAATTATACCAACACAATAACACATTCACACATAATGCACACCAAAGTTATGACATATGGAAACACATCACCACATCACATAGCATATGCCTATACATAAAACATATTATCCACAACCATTGCATTTATCACATATGCACATCAATTCACCAATCCAATCATAAATCTCAACACATACTCAACCAATTCACAATTCCACACATAATCACATAATCAATCCATTCATGGTTTTCCACACATAATCACATAATCAATCTATTCATGATTTTCCACACATAATCACATAATCAATCCATTCATGATTCATGCAAATGCACAGAGACCGACACAACGACTCTATGCAATGCACATGCGGTACCATCCATTATTCTCAACACTAGTTCATTTAGGAACTATTGGAATCATCGCTCGTTACTTAATGTAACTCCCCGTCGGGCATACGATGTTCCCCGTCGCTCACACCCCACATGGGCACACGACGTTTATGGATCGCTCATACCCCACACGGGCACACGACCCGATCGCTCACACCCCACACGGGTACACGATCGTCTATAATCATCGTTCACACCCCAAACGGGCACACGATATTATAGCGGATTCCCTCTAGAATCGATTCGTCGCTCACACCCCACACGGGCACACGACATCACAAGATGCATATCATGATGCTTGACACACAAGAACTCATGACAATCAAATGCATCTTCACAATTCAACCATATGAATTATCTCATCATCATTTTTCATGCATTGAAAACACTTCAAACAATGCATTTCAAACCATAAAGGCCACCAAACAACATACATTGAATTTCACATAAACAATGCCTTTCATCATAATCCACAAACCATAACAATTAGCACTTTAGCACATACACTCATATCAATTCGCATCGAGAATTACTCACCATCAACCACAACAATAACAACAACTTATCACATGCTTCAACATCATACAAACTACAACAATCCCACAAAACATCATAACAACATACATTGATATTTAATCAAACAATGTATTTTACCACCCCACAACATAATTATAACATCCATCAATATCATATAAACCTATAAAAGCTCCACGTTACACAACAATAGCATAGCACACAGTAAAACACCAACCGTACGCATTTAACGCGATAAAAACTCGACAACCCGACTATTCTTCAAAAACACGAATTAATTAAATCATCTTTTACCCTCCAAACCATTTTTAACAGAAAGAATATTTCATTAGCTTTCCAACGCTTCGAACGGGGACCAAAACAGACTTACAGATCAAAAGTTATGAATTTTTAAAGTTTTGAAATTTTTCATTTTTGCCCAGACCGCGCTGAGCGCGCTACCTGCTGAAACTCAGCCTTAAGAACACCATTTTTAGACTTCCGAACATCCGTTTTCGATACCGTAAAAAACTGCGATCTCAGAATTCGACGTACTACAATATTTTCACCATTAAAAAGCCATCCAACACATTTTCCACGGTTGAAATATTTTGAAACATAATTTTATCAATTTAACCCAATTCCAAACTCGATCAAAATCACTCGAAAACACACAAACAACCATTCTCGATTAAATATCAATCTATATCAATGTTACCAGACATATCCAAGCACTTTTACTCGATCACAACATCAATTTGCACAAAAACATCGATATATATCAAAAACGCAAAAGTTACAAATTCAACACAATTCAATCAAACGATCATACTAAATCACGACCCAACATCACTCGACTCTACCACGCGAGTTATTCCGACTTTCGTCCTTGAAAACATCGATTTCTATTCATTTCTACCATTTCGACCTAAAATGAAAACTAGAAGAAAATCACCAAAACAATCCAAGAAAACATACACATATACATATACAAGCAAGATATAATCGAAACTTCTCACCCTTACCCGATTAATCGCGAGTGAAACGAAGAATCTTCGATTTTCCCCTCTTTTCTTCTTCTCCCTTTCTTTCCTCTCTTTTCTCTTCTTTTCCTTTTCTTTCTCTTCTTTCTCTTTTTCTTTCTATTTCTCTCTCTCTCTCTCTCTCTCTCTCTATTTCTATTTATAACAAAATATCTAACTACCCAAAATGACCATTTTGCCCTTACGCTCAAATATCTCCCAAACGCTCTCAAAATGCGATAAAACATAAACAACGATGAAATATATTTTCGGGAAATAAAAGTTGAAAAGAAATTATAATTTATTGAAAATATTTTACCTATCAGAGAAATTAACCAATTAACTCAATTAGCAGGTAAAATACAATAAATTCACACATTTCACAAAATTCAAATAAATGAAATAAATAAATAGAATTAAACGAATCGAGGCGTTACAACTCTCCCCCACTTAGACATTTTCGTCCTCGAAAATATAACTGATACAAACAACTCGGGATAAGACTCTCACATCCGACTAACCAACTAACATGCCAACACTAGGCACACCACGAATAACACAAACTGACAAACCACCTCGCTAACAACAACGACACGGTAACGACGACCACTACAGCGACAAGATGCAAAGCCCATACAATGCACTTGACGACTAACCCACGACTCAAAGAAAACCATGTTACCAAACTCCCACATAAGGATTAACCACACGCACTTGAACCAGCACCATGGAAACGAGGCAACAACACAAACAAGAACATAAAGTTCCATAACACCACATCGTTCAACAACCACTACATAACCACAATACCAACCTTCTTGTCACACAACCTTAGTACAACAATGCTACGATTCACCAATCGAACATATAACCAAAACATCCATCTACATAGTATCCCATGGATAACATTTAAACCTTTCACCTAACACTTCCATTCTGAAACGTCCAAAGATCTCATCATTCCTACATGTTTTCAATGTCCAACCTATGAACTCTTACAAGTCAAACACGCATATACGAATTGTGCCATATCGCGATTCCGCTGCGCACTCTGATTACTCGTAACCATCAAAACCACCAATCTCACGTCCAAAGTCTAACTCTTTCTCATATTCGCCAAAAATCACTGTTCACCTTTAATATACCCAACCTCACACTCTACTGTGTTAGCTTACACACCAGACACAAGTCTATGAACTGCTCAAATAATTCTAACTCCCTGACCATCAAAACAGACATGTATAAAACTTTCGAATTTACTCATCACGCACGACATTAAGTTTACCAATAGGATAATTCCAGTTAAAGTCATAACTCACCACAAATTCCAACCATCCTCGCTGTCTCGTACTATATTCCTTCCGATCAAACAGGTACTCAACATTCTCGTGATTACTAAACACTTCGAACCCAGAACCATAAAGATAATACCTCCAAATTTTCCAACACAATACAACCGCAACCAATTCCAAATCATGAATAGTATAGATCCTCTTATGAATCCTCAATTGTCGTAAAGCATAAGTCACGACTTTACCCTCTTGCATTAACACACTGACTAAACTCATCAAGGACACATCACAATACCTCACAAACGGTTTATTAGGATCACACAGAATCAAAACTGGAGCCGTAGACAATTTCTGCTTTAACCCTCTCAAACTTCCCCCACAATGAACATCCAAAGCAAACAACTTACCCTTTGCAAGTCAACCGAAGTAACGAAAATGCTAACTTGGAAAAACCTTCCATAACCTCCGGTAATAATCAACTGAAGTCCACAAAGATTCTATTCTCCGTAACCAACTTCGGAGCCTCTCATTGTAGAACTGCATCTACTTCCAATGGATCCATAAAAATACCATCATCAGAAATCACATATCCAAGAAACTAACCTTTTTCAACTGAAATTCCTACTTGAATAATTTAGCATAACACTCTGTCTCCTTTCAATACTTGTAAGTCAACTCTCAAACACTCTACCTTTTCTTCCTCTGAGTTTATAACAGATCCGAATATTCTCAATTAAAACCACCACGAACTTATCCAAATTCACGACACAATCAAATCGGCCACTAAATTTCAACACCATTTTTACAAGAAAGAACACCTCAATCCGAGTTACGAATCAAAAGTTATGGATTTAGAAAAAACTTAAGTTTCAATTTTGCTCCAAGTCGCGCTAAGCGGGCTCCGTCCCGCGCTGAGCGCGCTGCTCTCGGGTTGGAGAGGTTCAAAATCCTGCAGACCGCGCTAAGCGGGCATCTGCGCGCTGAGCAGGCACTGCGATTTTCAGAAAAATAAACCCTTCGTCAGTCCTTCCCAAAACTCACCATTTCCATCTCAAATCAGTTCCAACCAGCATAACAAGTATCAACAACCCACCAAAAGGAACTCTTAATATCAGTATTACATCCACACATAAGGTTTTTCTCAAGATTTCCATTAATGCTCTAAAACTCCAAAGACTCCAAACCGCACCAGAACTCTAAGTTTCGCTTTCCAAAGTCTCAATACCATTTTACCCATCATGCTTGTTATTCTGTTCAATCATCCTTCCTTTTTGTTACCAACAATACTGGAGCTCTCCAAGACGACACACTTGACCTCACAATTCTCCTTTCCAGTAAATCTTCCAACTGCTCTTTCAGTCCGGGTACTTCTAATGCTAACATTCAATATTCCATCCGGAAATACATCTGAAAATCACGCACAACTGGCATCCCATCACTGTGGCCTTTCTTCCAATCTCTAGAAAACTATCATCACAAACATGATAACATCTTAGTCTTATCTCCTAAGAGTTTTCTACTTACTTAGCATATATAAACCTCAAATCCTCACCTTCGTCCAATTTGAGTTCACACTTTACTCTCTGAGAACAACCATTAATAATACCCAATCATTCTCCCTCAGAGACATTCCAACTTGACCAACATACAAAAACCTCGAATCCACCTCACCTTCAGATATAAGAATCTTCATCGACTCATCAAAATAATCCGTAATCATTTCCTTAATTCCAAAAATTCATAGCGCACACTATCAAAGCCGGAAAGACACGTCTATTCCATCCAACATAATTTCGTCTACTATCAACAAGAGATTAAGGGTGATCAGTTCCTCAATTTGTCAATAGACAGCCGACAATCATGATGGGGCATAAACCGTCTTCACCAAACTATAATAGCCTTTCTTGCATCTCGTGCACAAAACTACCTAAGGCACAAATCCTTAGTTGACAAAAACCTTACCTCCGCATTCCATCCGAAACCAGGAACAATACTATCCAAACAACACTTACACTCTTGCAACCAACGACACACTGAGCCAACACTCCACCACAGAAGCAACTTGGAGAAGTACAAGCTTCTACCCCACTTATCTCATTCTCAATCCTGAAGACAAAGGATTAGAAAACCGGAAAGCACTGACAGTGTTTCACACACATATCACGTACTAAGGAACAAACAACATCGACAGTATTCAACTGTCACACCAACTGACTCAACAACCTGGCCGGACAGACCGACCTGCTCTGATACCACTAATGTAACACCCCTTTTCCCATCGCGAATAAATAATACATAATTAAATCAGAGTAAATAAAAATTTATTTTCCCGACAGAAACAAGGATGCCACATTTTAAAGAAAGAAAACACAAACCCTGCTCAATTATTTGATACATAACACAAAATGGAATAACCTCAAAGGGAAACTTTTTTCATACAAAAGGAAAGGTCAATTATGGAATAAAGTGGACAGATCCATAACTGCCTTGTTTTACAAAATAAATCATTTTATAACGTCATAAATATACATACAAAAGTAATACAAAATATACTCAACAAATGTATACATATATAACTAAAGCGTTCCCCGACCCCCGTGCTATGTATCAGAGCAGACAGACTGACAAACGGATGGAGAACTAATCTTCACAAAAGCCTCCAAGACTACTAATCTGCAATTGCCTCATAGAGCAAAAACCACAGCAGAAGGGTGAGAAATAACAACTAAATCAAGATTGCATAATAATATGCAAAACATACAAATTCACATGCATAATTATTCTCACCACAACATCACATACAATACATATAGCATATATCAATTATACCAACACAATAACACATTCACACATAATGCACACCAAAGTTATGACATATGGAAACACATCACCACATCACATAGCATATGCCTATACATAAAACATATTATCCACAACCAATGCATTTATCACATATGCATATCAATTCACCAATCCAATCATAAATCTCAACACATACTCAACCAATTCACAATTCCACACATAATCACATAATCAATCCATTCATGATTTTCCACACATAATCACATAATCAATCTATTCATGATTTTCCACACATAATCACATAATCAATCCATTCATGATTCATGCAAATGCACAGAGACTGACACAACGACTCTATGCAATGCACATGCGGTACCATCCATCCATTATTCTCAACACTAGTTCACTTAGGAACTATTGGAATCATCGCTCGTTACTTAATGTAACTCCCCGTCGGGCATACGATGTTCCCCGTCGCTCACACCCCACATGGGCACACGACGTTTATGGATCGCTCATACCCCACACGGGCTCACGACCCGATCGCTCACACCCCACACGGGTACACGATCGTCTATAATCATCGCTCACACCCCAAACGGGCACACGATATTATAGCGGATTCCCTCTAGAATCGATTCGTCGCTCACACCCCACACGGGCACACGACATCACAAGATGCATATCATGATGCTTGACACACAAGAACTCATGACAATCAAATGCATCTTCACAATTCAACCGTATGAATTATCTCATCATCATTATTCATGCATTGAAAACACTTCAAACAATGCATTTCAAACCATAAAGGCCACCAAACAACATACATTGAATTTCACATAAATAATGCCTTTCATCATAATCCACAAACCATAACAATTAGCACTTTAGCACATACACTCATATCAATTCGCATCGAGAATTACTCACCAACAACCACAACAATCACAACAACTTATCACATGCTTCAACATCATACAAACTACAACAATCCCACAAAACATCATAACAACATACATTGATATTTAATCAAACAATGTATTTTACCACCCCACAACATAATTATAACATCCATCAACATCATATAAACCTATAAAAGCTCCACGTTACACAACAATAGCACAGCACACAGTAAAACACCAACCGTACGCATTTAACGCGATAAAAAGCCGACAACCCGACTATTCTTCAAAAACACGAATTAATTAAATCATCTTTTACCCTCCAAACCATTTTTAACAGAAAGAATATTTCATTAGCTTTCCAACGCTTCGAACGGGGACCAAAACGGACTTACAGATCAAAAGTTATGAATTTTTAAAGTTTTGAAATTTTTCATTTTTGCCCAGACCGCGCTGAGCGCTCTACCTGCTGAAACTCAGCCTTAAGAACACCATTTTTAGACTTCTGAACATCCGTTTTCGATACCGTAAAAAACTGCGATCTCAGAATTCGACGTACTACAATATTTTCACCATTAAAAAGCCATCCAACACATTTTCCACGGTTGAAATATTTTGAAACATAATTTTATCAATTTAACCCAATTCCAAACTCGATCAAAATCACTCGAAAACACACAAACAACCATTCTCGATTAAATATCAATCTATATCAATGTTACCAGACATATCCAAACACTTTTACTCGATCACAACATCAATTTGCACAAAAACATCGATATATATCAAAAACGCAAAAGTTACAAATTCAACACAATTCAATCAAACGATCATACTAAATCACGACCCAACATCACTCGACTCTACCACGCGAGTTATTCCGACTTTCGTCCTTGAAAACATCGATTTCTATTCATTTCTACCATTTCGACCTAAAATGAAAACTAGAAGAAAATCACCAAAACAATCCAAGAAAACATACACATATACATATACAAGCAAGATATAATCGAAACTTCTCACCCTTACCCGATTAATCGCGAGTGAAACGAAGAATCTTCGATTTTCCCCTCTTTTCTTCTTCTCCCTTTCTTTCCTCTCTTTTCTCTTCTTTTCCTTTTCTTTCTCTTCTTTCTCTTTTTCTTTCTATTTCTCTCTCTCTCTCTCTCTCTATTTCTATTTATAACAAAATATCTAACTACCCAAAATGACCATTTTGCCCTTACGCTCAAATATCTCCCAAACGCTCTCAAAATGCGATAAAACATAAACAACGATGAAATATATTTTCGGGATATAAAAGTTGAAAAGAAATTATAATTTATTGAAAATATTTTACCTATCAGAGAAATTAACCAATTAACTCAATTAGCAGGTAAAATACAATAAATTCACACATTTCACAAAATTCAAATAAATGAAATAAATAAATAAAATTAAACGAATCGAGGCGTTACAACTCTCCCCCACTTAGACATTTTCGTCCTCGAAAATATAACTGATACAAACAACTCGGGATAAGACTCTCACATCCGACTAACCAACTAACATGCCAACACTAGGCACACCACGAATAACACAAACTGACAAACCACCTCGCTAACAACAACGACACGGTAACGACGACCACTACAGCGACAAGATGCAAAGCCCATACTATGCACTTGACGACTAACCCACGACTCAAAGAAAACCATGTTACCAAACTCCCACATAAGGATTAACCACACGCACTTGAACCAGCACCATGGAAACGAGGCAACAACACAAACAAGAACATAAAGTTCCACAACACCACATCGTTCAACAACCACTACATAACCACAATACCAACCTTCTTGTCACACAACCTTAGTACAACAATGCTACGATTCACCAATCGAACATATAACCAAAACATCCATCTACATAGTATCCCATGGATAACATTTAAACCTTTCACCTAACACTTCCATTCTGAAACGTCCAAAGATCTCATCATTCCTACATGTTTTCAATGTCCAACCTATGAACTCTTACAAGTCAAACACGCATATACGAATTGTGTCATATCGCGCTTCCGCTGCGCACTCTGATTACTCGTAACCATCAAAACCACCAATCTCACGTCCAAAGTCTAACTCTTTCTCATATTCGCCAAAAATCATTGTTCACTTTTAATATACCCAACCTCACACTCTACTGTGTTAGCTTACACACCAGACACAAGTCTATGAACTGCTCAAATAATTCTAACTCCCTGACCATCAAAACAGACATGTATAAAACTTTCGACTTTACTCATCACGCACGACATTAACTTTACCAATAGGATAATTCCAGTTAAAGTCATAACTCACCACAAATTCCAACCATCCTCGCTGTCTCGTACTATATTCCTTCCGATCAAACAGGTACTCAACATTCTCGTGATTACTAAACACTTCGAACCCATAACCATAAAGATAATACCTCCAAATTTTCCAACACAATACAACCGCAACCAATTCCAAATCATGAATAGTATAGATCCTCTTATGAATCCTCAATTGTCGTAAAGCATAAGTCACGACTTTACCCTCTTGCATTAACACACTGACTAAACTCATCAAGGACACATCACAATACCTCACAAACGGTTTATTAGGATCACACAGAATCAAAACTGGAGCCGTAGACAATTTCTACTTTAACCCTCTCAAACTTCCCCCACAATGAACATCCAAAGCAAACAACTTACCCTTTGCAAGTCAACCGAAGTAACGAAAATGCTAACTTGGAAAAACCTTCCATAACCTCCGGTAATAATCAACTGAAGTCCACAAAGATTCTATTCTCCGTAACCAACTTCGGAGCCTCTCATTGTAGAACTGCATCTACTTCCAATGGATCCATAAAAATACCATCATCAGAAATCACATATCCAAGAAACTAACCTTTTTCAACCGAAATTCCTACTTGAATAATTTAGCATAACACTCTGTCTCCTTTCAATACTTGTAAGTCAACTCTCAAACACTCTACCTTTTCTTCCTCTGAGTTTATAACAGATCCGAATATTCTCAATTAAAACCACCACGAACTTATCCAAATTCACGACACAATCAAATCGGCCACTAAATCTCAACACCATTTTTACAAGAAAGAACACCTCAATCCGAGTTACGAATCAAAAGTTATAGATTTAGAAAAAACTTAAGTTTCAATTTTGCTCCAAGTCGCGCTAAGCGGGCTCCGTCCCGCGCTGAGCGCGCTGCTCTCGGGTTGGAGAGGTTCAAAATCCTGCAGACCGCGCTAAGCGAGCATCTGCGCGCTGAGCGGGCACTGCGATTTTCAGAAAAATAAACCCTTCGTCAGTCCTTCCCAAAACTCACCATTTCCATCTCAAATCAGTTCCAACCAGCATAACAAGTATCAACAACCCACCAAAAGGAACTCTTAATATCAGTATTACATCCACACATAAGGTTTTTCTCAAGATTTCCATTAATGCTCTAAAACTCCAAAGACTCCAAACCGCACCAGAACTCTAAGTTTCGCTTTCCAAAGTCTCAATACCATTTTACCCATCATGCTTGTTATTCTGTTCAATCATCCTTCCTTTTTGTTACCAACAATACTGGAGCTCTCCAAGACGACACACTTGACCTCACAATTCTCCTTTCCAGTAAATCTTCCAACTGCTCTTTCAGTCCGGGTACTTCTAATGCTAACATTCAATATTCCATCCAGAAATACATCTGAAAATCACGCACAACTGGCATCCCATCACTGTGGCCTTTCTGCCAATCTCTAGAAAACTATCATTACAAACATGATAACATCTTAGTCTTATCTCCTAAGAGTTTTCTACTTACTTAGCATATATAAACCTCAAATCCTCACCTTCGTCCAATTTGAGTTCACACTTTACTCTCTAAGAACAACCATTAATAATACCCTATCATTCTCCCTCAGAGACATTCCAACTTGACCAACATACAAAAACCTCGAATCCACCTCACCTTCAGATATAAGAATCTTCATCGACTCAACAAAATAATCCGTAATCATTTCCTTAATTCCAAAAATTCATAGCGCACACTATCAAAGCCGGAAAGACACGTCTATTCCATCCAACATAATTTCGTCTACTATCAACAAGAGATTAAGGGTGATCAGTTCCTCAATTTGTCAATAGACAGCCAACAATCATGATGGGGCATAAACCGTCTTCACCAAACTATAATAGCCTTTCTTGCATCTCGTGCACAAAACTACCTAAGGCACAAATCCTTAGTTGACAAAAACCTTACCTCCACATTCGATCCGAAACCAGGAACAATACTATCCAAACAACACTTACACTCTTGCAACCAACGACACACTGAGCCAACACTCCACCACAGAAGCAACTTGGAGAAGTACAAGCTTCTACCCCACTTATCTCATTCTCAATCCTGAAGACAAAGGATTAGAAAACCGGAAAGCACTGACAGTGTTTCACACACATATCACGTACTAAGGAACAAACAACATCGACAGTATTCAACTGTCACACCAACTGACTCAACAACTTGGCCGGACGGACCGACCTGCTCTGATACCACTAATGTAACACCCCTTTTCTCATCGCGAATAAATAATAAATAATTAAATCAGAGTAAATAAAAATTTATTTTCCCGACAGAAACAAGGATGCCACATTTTAAAGAAAGAAAACACAAACCCTGCTCAATTATTTGATACATAACACAAAATGGAATAACCTCAAAGGGAAACTTTTTCCATACAAAAGGAAAGGTCAATTATGGAATAAAGCAGACAGATCCATAACTGCCTTGTTTTACAAAATAAATCATTTTATAACGTCATAAATATACATACAAAAGTAATACAAAATATACTCAACAAATGTATACATATATAACTAAAGCGTTCCCCGACTCCCGTGCTACGTATCAGAGCAGACAGACTGACAAACGGATGGAGAACTAATCTTCACAAAAGCCTCCAAGACTACTAATCTGCAATTGCCTCATAGAGCAAAAACCACAGCAGAAGGGTGAGAAATAACAACTAAATCAAGATTGCATAATAATATGCAAAACATACAAATTCACATGCATAATTATTCTCACCACAACATCACATACAATACATATAGCATATATCAATGATACCAACACAATAACACATTCACACATAATGCACACCAAAGTTATGACATATGGAAACACATCACCACATCACATAGCATATGCCTATACATAAAACATATTATCCACAACCAATGCATTTATCACATATGCACATCAATTCACCAATCCAATCATAAATCTCAACACATACTCAACCAATTCACAATTCCACACATAATCACATAATCAATCCATTCATGATTTTCCACACATAATCACATAATCAATCTATTCATGATTTTCCACACATAATCACATAATCAATCCATTCATGATTCATGCAAATGCACAGAGACTGACACAACGACTCTATGCAATGTACACGCGGTACCATCCATCCATTATTCTCAACACCAGTTCACTTAGGAACTATTGGAATCATCGCTCGTTACTTAATGTAACTCCCCGTCGGGCATACGATGTTCCCCGTCGCTCACACCCCACATGGGCACACGACGTTTATGGATCGCTCATACCCCACACGGGCACACGACCCGATCGCTCACACCCCACACGGGTACACGATCGTCTATAATCATCGCTCACACCCCAAACGGGCACACGATATTATAGCGGATTCCCTCTGGAATCGATTCGTCGCTCATACCCCACACTGGCACACGACATCACAAGATGCATATCATGATGCTTGACACACAAGAACTCATGACAATCAAATGCATCTTCACAATTCAACCATATAAATTATCTCATCATCATTATTCATGCATTGAAAACACTTCAAACAATGCATTTCAAACCATAAAGGCCACCAAACAACATACATTGAATTTCACATAAACAATGCCTTTCATCATAATCCACAAACCATAACAATTAGCACTTTAGCACATACACTCATATCAATTCGCATCGAGAATTACTCACCATCAACCACAACAATCACAACAACTTATCACATGCTTCAACATCATACAAACTACAACAATCCCACAAAACATCATAACAACATACATTGATATTTAATCAAACAATGTATTTTACCACCCCACAACATAATTATAACATCCATCAACATCATATAAACCCTATAAAAGCTCCACGTTACACAACAATAGCACAGCACACAGTAAAACACCAACCGTACGCATTTAACGCGATAAAAACTCGACAACCCGACTATTCTTCAAAAACACGAATTAATTAAATCATCTTTTACCCTCCAAACCATTTTTAACAGAAAGAATATTTCATTAGCTTTCCAACTCTTCGAACGGGGACCAAAACGGACTTACAGATCAAAAGTTATGAATTTTTAAAGTTTTGAAAATTTTCATTTTTGCCCAGACCGCGCTGAGCGTGCTACCTGCTGAAACTCAGCCTTAAGAACACCATTTTTAGACTTCCGGACATCCGTTTTCGATACCGTAAAAAACTGCGATCTCAGAATTCGACGTACTACAATATTTTCACCATTAAAAAGCCATCCAACACATTTTCCACGGTTGAAATATTTTGAAACATAATTTTATCAATTTAACCCAATTCCAAACTCGATCAAAATCACTCGAAAACACACAAACAACCATTCTCGATTAAATATCAATCTATATCAATGTTACCAGACATATCCAAACACTTTTACTCGATCACAACATCAATTTGCACAAAAACATCGATATATATCAAAAACACAAAAGTTACAAATTCAACACAATTCAATCAAACGATCATACTAAATCACGACCCAACATCACTCGACTCTACCACGCGAGTTATTCCGACTTTCGTCCGTGAAAACATCGATTTCTATTCATTTCTTCCATTTCGACCTAAAATGAAAACTAGAAGAAAATCACCAAAACAATCCAAGAAAACATACACATATACATATACAAGCAAGATATAATCGAAACTTCTCACCCTTACCCGATTAATCGCGAGTGAAACGGAGAATCTTCGATTTTCCCCTCTTTTCTTCTTCTCCCTTTCTTTCCTCTCTTTTCTCTTCTTTTCCTTTTCTTTCTCTTCTTTCTCTTTTTCTTTCTATTTCTCTCTCTCTCTCTATTTCTATTTATAACAAAATATCTAACTACCCAAAATGACCATTTTGCCCTTACGCTCAAATATCTCCCAAACGCTCTCAAAATGCGATAAAACATAAACAACGATGAAATATATTTTCGGGAAATAAAAGTTGAAAAGAAATTATAATTTATTGAAAATATTTTACCTATCAGAGAAATTAACCAATTAACTTAATTAGCAGGTAAAATACAATAAATTCACACATTTCACAAAATTCAAATAAATGAAATAAATAAATAGAATTAAACCAATCGGGGCGTTACAATATGTGCAAATGCTGGGAGGCTATGAATGGCAACATCAAGGTTCAAGTGGGCAATATTAGAGCTTCATTTCAGAAGAATTTTTATGAGGTTGAGCATGCACACACTAGTCCATATTATTTGTATTTGTGTGGATCAGTATCTAGAGCTGCTCTGCGGCACATTGCTGAAGAATGGCATAGGGTTGACATGGTGGGAACAAACACCTAGATGTGCAGGTGTTTTCGTAGAACAGTATACGGGTTACCTTGTGCCTGTGAGTTAGGGAGATACACATTGAGTGGTGAACCAATACCAATTGATGCTATTCATATCCATTGGTAGAAACTGAGTATGGAAAGTGAACAAGAGGTAGATACAGAGGATGGAGAAGAGGTGAACATGAAAAATGCGATTGAAGCACTGTGGAAAAGGTTTCATTCATTAGATGTTGCAGGAAAGAGAGCACTAAAAAGCAGGGTGTGCAAAATTGCTTACCCCACTACAACAAAGATGGTACCACCACCTGAAAAATTAAAGGCCAAAGGAGGAGTGAAGAGAAAAGGGAGGAAACCTGTTGGGTATGATGTTTATCATGATACTTCATATCATGAGTATGTTGATCAAGAATACAACAATTCCCAACAATCTTCAAAGAGGCCTTGTTCACAGTTATCCCAGACCTCAAAGAAAAAACCATCTCATAGGTACATTGTACAATTTCCAGAACATATCAGACCATTTATTGATGACATTGTTGATGTAAAGGCTGATGAAAATTGTGGGTTTAGAGCTATTGCATCTTTTCATGGATATGGTGAGGAAGGGTGGTCAATGGTTCGTCGTGATTTGGATAATGAAATGAGAGGTCCCAGAAAGAGTCTCTATGAGAAGTTATTTGAAACTTGTTATTCAAAAGTGAGAGAATCCTTGTTGATATCATCTTTAGGTTCTCAGCCAGTAGATAAATGGATGACACTACCAGAAATGGGTTACGTGATAACAAATTGGTATAACATCATTCTTGTCTCACTAAGTGCTCTTAGTTTGAGTTACTTCCCTATGACGACTTCACATAATCCTAATGTGTCAATTACTGCATTGGTTTTGTAAACTCAAATCATTGGGTTCAGGTAAATATTATAGTTTTTATATTACTTAATTATATATGATTTACGTCTTACTTATTAACTTTCTTAACATGTAAACATGAATGAGGGAATTCCCTTGCCACCAGTCACAACAGATTGAAGGAACCATCGGACATCAGATGCAACATCATGGATAATTGGATTTGATGGACGTTTACAACATTAGCAGCAACTTATGCCTCTGCTCCCAAAACATGTTAATTTATGAGTGACGTTTAACTTCATATTATTTTTTACATTTTTATAAGTGACGTTTACCTTCATATTATTTTTCATATTTTTTATATATCATCAATCATAATATAATTCTGAAAATATTATCACATAAATATAAACCATAAGTCTGAATAATACATAAGTAACATAAGTAACCGGTTTGAAGAATACATCAATCATCGTCCTCACTAACATAAGCAACCGGTCCACCCTAAGCTAGACGTTGTGCTCGAAAGATCTCAACATAATCATCATCATCCTCCTCGGCCTCGTGACGAGCGAGATAGCGACGCAGCTCATGTGAAATATGACGTAACCTCGGATCTGCCGGTCCATCATCAAAATCAGGAACTAGAACCTCTCTGACCTCCCCCTGAGGTAGTGGTATCAAATGAGGATAGGAAACTGTGTAGTACCAAGCCATGTAATCAGCCACCATATCATACGAAGTATCTGGAAACTCGGCCTGCTGCACCACTTGCGAGACGCTCGTATGGTAAGTATCCCACTAAAAGTCTATATCAAGTGTGTCAATATCAGGTGGATGCGATGGTATGAACTTCCTGTATCCAAACTGACATAAACATCTGTTAGATAAATAAAGAACAGTTGTACCATACCACTTCAGGCCACCCCTGTACATGCAAATATCAGTAAATGGTATGGTCTGTCTGTGATCCTCAAACAAGCTCCAAATGACATCAGTAGGTGTCAATCCATCCAGCACCGCCCTAATCTCATCAACCTTCTGCACCCCTTGCTTGTATTGCCACTTCATCGCCCTGGGAAGTGGACTACCAACACCAGCAATCTTCGAAAAGCCTCTCTTCCCAACAATTAGGAAATACTCATGAATCCAACACTGTGACACATCAAGAATATCATCAATTGAAGGTATTATAAATAATATAATACAAGTCTAAATGAAATTAAAATTAAGCAATTGTACCTGTAGTAGAGAGGCATATCAACCAAGTTGTCTGCAACTATAAAACGAAGCATCTCCGAGATATCTATATAGTGTGACAAGTGCAGCAGCCCCCCAACTGTATCTACCACATATGTCTAAGTCCTCAAAGAGTGGTAAATACTTTGCCTCTACAAGAGTAAAGGTCTTATCTGTAAGAATATTGCAGCCTAATAGCAACAACATATACGCCCTAACTGCACAATCAAATTTGCTCTCAGCTCGCAGACGAACAAATAGCTTATTCAACCAATCTAGCCTGTAGTAAGGACCTCTGTTTATACGAATCTCCTCAGCTGCATCCTCCAGTGAAACACCTATAAGACCAATAGTCTGGGTAATAGCATCCGAGTCAGTAAACCCTTGTGCAGGGTTAGATAACTCCCCTCTAATCGGTATATGAAGGAGGTAAGAAACATCGTCCAATTTAATCGTCATCTCGCCAAACGGCATATGGAAGGACGATGTCTCGGGATGCCACCTCTCCACAAATGCAGATAACAAGTTCTGATATATCCTCGATAAACTGGTATTCTGCAGAGAGGATAAACCAGAACCAGATACCCACTGCTCAATCATAGGTAGGAGACTATGAGGAACTCATCCAATCAGTTTGCTGCCATGTGCAGCAACCTTCAGCTCCTTCTTCGGAGCTCTCTCTTGAAAAATAATTCGTAGAATATGTCAGAATACATAAATAATTAAAATTACATTTTATTCACCATAGAAAGGTCATAGATTTACTTACTTGACCATCCCACAGATAACGAGCCACGTGGTTCTGATACCTCACCAAAAGTGATGTATCAGTCAGTCCTCTAGGAAATGGTGGATGCGGTGGAATGTGAGCCGCTGCTGGTGCAGGTGCAGGATCTGCTATCCGATCTTTTCTCGAATATACTGTGCTCGAACTACCGATCCATCAGCGTATCGTCGATAAATAAATCTGTCGCGTCCACTAAAGCGAGCCACTAAAAAAAATTAAATTAAATAACGAAACAAACCAGAAAACCCAACAGCAAGTTCTCCAATGAAGAACTTTTACGAACCGGAAAACATGACTTCAGGTTATCCGGTGTAGGAATTACACAAACCGGATAACACGATGCCAAGTTATCCGGGGTGTACCAAAAAAAAAGCAAATCGGATGTAGCTTACTTGAGTTCTCCGGTTTGCAAAACTTGTCCTCTGGAAGTAGATTGTGCTGGTTTTCCGGTTTGCAAAACTTGTGAACCGGAAGTAGTTTGTGTTGGTTCTCCGGTTTGAAAAACTTGTGATCCAGAAGTAGCTTGTGTGGGTTCTCCGGGAGTGCATTTCTGTGAGATTTTTATCGTTCGTACAAAGACAAAATGAAGAAAAAAGTGAAATTTTTGAAATATAGACTATTTATATGAGAGTATTTTCGTCTAAAAAATTGATGAGTAGGGATATGGAAATAAATGTAGGAGTATGGGGTAAAATTTTTCAAATTTCCAATCAAATTGTCAAGCCACTAAGTTATAGTATTTAGGTATTGATCACGTCATGATGTTAATAGCCTACTCTAGTATATGCTATATTGATAAGCAACTCACTATATTATGGACATGGGAAATTATTTTGATATGCCCATTAGTGGCATTACGATATGCTACGGTCACAATAGTATGATAAACACCATAACCTTTTAATATTTATTCAAAACAAGTGTTTTACTAAGTGGTGCTATAACCCCAAAATCACATCACTAATTAGCACTTTCTGAAATTACTCAAGCCTTTTAGTACTGCCAGGAAAAAAACAATTTCATAGTAATTACTTGCAATTGTACAATAATTAAAAATACATGTTTCACCTAATGACTTTTCAATTGCAGCAATATCAAATATCAATTACCAATAAACCCAACAATCATATTAAATCATAATTATATATTAACAACAAACATTTGATCCTAACTCATAATATAAGCTCTAATACCAAATATAAATAGAAATATTCATTGATCGATTATATGAAATTAGAATATCAATACTTGTTAAATTCATAATTTAGAATCTCGAAAAGATGAATGACCGAATCTTCTTCGGTATCTCACCTCACACTCTCGTTCACAACTCTCAATGGGACAAATTTTGGAACCGTCAATTATATTTCTGATTCTTGTGATTACAGAGAGACCTAGCCATATAATACATATAACTCTGATCCCTACCTATTATGGGCCCAGGGTTAAAGTCCACGCTTTTTCCCTCATCTAGGGCTGGAAATGAGCCGAGTCGAGTCGAACTCGCCTCAGGTCATCTCGACTCGTTAAGAATTGGTTCAGCTCAAATCTCGTTTTGAGTTTGATACGAACTTTTTTTTAAGCTCAAACTCGACTCGTTATAAGTTCACGAGAAACTCGGTTCGACTTGTTAGGTTCATCTCAGGTTCCCCACTTACTCACACTTACTTATATTATTCCAATAAAAAGCCATTTTTTAAAATATATATTTTGTATATATATTTGACATTTTAAATTAATATTATTTTAAAAAGAAAGTATTGAAATAAAATAAAAGTTATTAAATTGAAATTTAACTTTGTCTAAAAAGTATACTAATTCAATAATTATTTAATTTATATGATGCTAATTTTATTTGTATAAGTATTTTTAGAAATAT
This sequence comes from Lathyrus tuberosus, assembly GCA_022829125.1. Lineage (NCBI taxonomy): Eukaryota > Viridiplantae > Streptophyta > Magnoliopsida > Fabales > Fabaceae > Lathyrus > Lathyrus tuberosus. The sequence goes on along the minus strand of JALAZF010000379.1, from coordinate 1,288,273 downwards.
TTTGCTCACTTGAGAATATAAATTATCAATTAACACCATTAGATTAAAATAAAATATAAGGTTAAAATTTATATTAAATCTTTAAACCTACTCTTAAAGACAATATAATCCTTCTCATATGTAATCGAGTTAGCTCATGATCCTAACGAGTCGAACTATGTGTCATACCCCAAATTTTGACCACCAAGATTTCTCATCATTGTGCAAATCATCATCACAATATGGATGAACCATCATGCCTCATCAATCTCCTCCAAGATGATTGAGCATTTACTATAATCAAGACTTAGGGTTTCAAGCCCTCTTAGAGCACTTAGACAAAGGATCAATCAAGGAATGACATGATCTTCAACTTGTCTAAACCTCTTAAACACCCATAAGGGATCAAAAGGACTCCCATATCAAGAATCAAGCACAAGGTTTCAACATTCCAAGTGGATCAAGCCTCAAGATCTCCAGTGTCACCAAATTAGGATTTTGGTCGACCAAGGCCTCCAGATGGAAATTTTCATCTGGGCATGAGCCAATGCTTCAAAGCATAACCCAAGATACTCCAAGGGACTTCATGAACTCAATCATCAAGTCAATTTAACTTCAGGAGAAGCATTTACCAAAAATCAGGAATTAGGGTTTCTTGACCTAATTCACGCCTAAGTTAACTTTTGAGGCAAGGCATGAGCCAAGACGTCAAGACATGATTTGAGGGCCTCAAATACACCACATGGATCCATTTACAATAATGGGTTGATCCAAGAAGCTTGATTCACAAGTTTCAATTTCATCTGGACCACAATTAGGGTTTTGAAGAAAAAATCAACTGTACCTTTGACTTTTGACCAGGACATGCTCCCAAACCTTGGGACATGATTCAATATACCTTATAACACCTATGGAATCCATCAATTAGGTTTGATTTAGGTCAAGGACTTGATTGCACAAAGGATTACACAGTTTGGATTTCATCCGATGAAAAGTCAACTGTGCACAAAATCAAGTTTGAATTTTTAGGATTTTTCACAAATATGGTTCCCCTAAGTAAAAAACAATGTTAATGTATGGTATTGATCATCATTCATTAAGAAAAATCAAGAAAAGTGAGGTTTCTTGCAAAAGGGGCACTCTTGACAAACCAAAATGTTTCTAAGTTATGGAACAAAAATAGTTTTGGTACCAATTTCCAAGGACCATAACTTCTGATCCAAGCAACCATTTTGAGTGATCCAAAGCCTGATTTGTAGATCTTCCTACACTCTACAAAAGCTTCAACTACCTCAAACTCCAATTCCTCATGGATTTTGTAACACCCTGTATAATATTAATCTAGAATAATATCATACAAGTGTTTTATTTGGTACTGACACAATCATAAGTGCCTAATGGCATAATTCACATACTTGACCATTCTAAAAACATAATACAATCTATGGTACAAGATATGGACACTAGCCAAAACAAGAAATCTAAGATCAATATATAATATTCCTCATTGTACAAGAAAATAATACACAACGGAATAAGCTCAACTAAGCTTCTCTTGAAACATCCCAAACATAGCTCCACTTGTAAATCACACCTGCAAATGCTTCCTGAAAATAATCAACAATAATGGGGTGAGATATTAAATCTCAGTGAGTTCCCTATCTTATGGATTCTCTCGACTTTACAGGGTTCTAGCCAAATCCTAACTCAAGTCAAGGGGAAGGGAAATGACCTTGAGTTCACAATCTCACACTATATGGAAACATGTACATGAGTTCACCAAATCAAAAATCCTCACGAATGAAAATATGTTCTGAGCCTGTTAACTCAAGAATCTCATTAATCGATAACCTTACTAAGGCATCCCCTTTTCCCGTCCGCTTCTACGTCTAAAAGTTGACCCGAGTCATGGATCCTTGTAGTTACTTGGCATACGAAATGGATTCGGGATCATCGGCCTGTTAGCCGTGAACCGTCACTTCTCATGGCCTGTTAACCATCACAAGTATCTTTACCATATAGGTTCCATTCGTACTCATACGCGGGAATCAAACCTGCCAAGTAATTATGCATAAGTTTCAGAGGAGGAGCTCGAGACTCATGAAACTACATCTTAAGGAAAACGGTTACGATTACGTGATCATATACGCAACATGATTATATTCGACAATCACAAGGCCACATTCGCCTTAAGGCCTCTTTTGCCTTTTCTCATAAAACACAAAGGTTTACACACATGTTTCATACTAGTGTTCACTCTCTCCAAGACCATTACTCATCAAAGATGCACCTTTCTACATCGAATGCACGAGCATCACCATCTAGGTTCTCTACTCTAAACCATTACTCGTCAAGGATGCACCTTTCTACATCGAATGCACGAGCATAGCCATCTAGAGTTTCTATCAATTTCTAGTCACAACCTAGAATCATATCATTTTGTTTTGGGGTAAGGTTTCTCACTCTTCATAATTCATTTTAAGCATGCATATTCTCTCAATCATGTTTAACATCAATATTAGACAAAGCATATTACAATTTGCATAATAGAATTACATATAATAATTGAATCATAAATTACATAACTCTTGGTTTCCCTCTGATCATTTAATCGGGTATCAAATCAATATTTCTCACTCTTGTCCCGTAGGATATTTTCACAGCTTTCCAACGACTATCATTATGCCTCGATCGGACTTACGATCCAAAAGATATGGATTTTTAACATATCACATAACCATTATTTTCATTGATTTTCCACTAAATAATTAATCCCACATCATACCCATAATTCTTCGTAACTTTCCAATGCTTCCGACCGTGCCTCAATCTGAGTTACGGATCAAAAGTTATGAATTTTTAAAGAAAAGAGAGTTATTTGAAAAACTTCCAGGAGCGCCCGGCGGTCCATGCTTCGCCTGGCGGTGCCCCCTGCGCCTGCTACTTCGCCTGGCGAAGTAGCGGCGTAAGACCCATGGCAAAAACCCAAGTTCCAAAATCAAAACATCCTGCGCCCCTCAATTTTCGCGGCGCAAGCCTGCGTCGCCCGACACTCAAAACGCCGCCCGGCGGGTGCGCATCAAAAACAGAATTACTCAACCGCGTTTTTAGGGTTCCAAGAGTTCAAAAAACCCATCCTTTCCACACCATATCAGTTACAAACATCTAAACAAGTATCATCAATTAATCACATGTATATTACGACTACACTACACAATTTATATCGAATTTTATTCGTTAGATTTCATTGATTGATCCGTTTAATCATTTTCTCTCAAATCTAACCTAAGTTCAAATCATGGATTTCTAGAACTTAGAGTTTATAACTAGAACCCACCTGGTAATCGAAGAGGTGGTTGAAGAAGATGATGATCCAAGGTTTTCTCTCTTCTTCCTCTTTCTCCACTTTCTCTCTTTCTCTTCCTTTCCTCTTCTTCTTACTAACTTCTTCTTCTTTTTCTTTTCTAACAAATATATATATATATATATATATATATATATATATATATATATATATATATATATATATATATATATATATATATATATATATATATATATATATATATATATATATATATATATATATATATAATACTAATATTATATAATATAATCGAAAAGGGTAAAACATCTCCAATTGATATTTTATCGTCTTACACCAATTGATCAATTATTAGAGTTACCATAAAATTCTCTCTCGAACTAATAAATATTAATCTGTCTCTTTCACTAAATAATTGATCTCTTCAGAGCTCATTATTTGCTCTATTGATCCCAATTGACAATACTTAGAGCACTTAGAGGATTCCATAAATCCAATTATCCAAAGATAGAGCACATAAATACTCATCTGATCTCATCTGATATCCAAATGAGCATTTAGATAATATGGGGTATTACAGATTTTGAGTTAGGGACTGATCAAAATGACAAAAATGAAGAAAATGACACTTTTCCAGCACTTAGTGAAAATCTGCCTAAGTTACCAGCCTTGGACATCAATGTTCATGAGGATTTTTCAGTTGGATTCAAATAGTTTCAAGACAAACTATGATCACACATGTATTGTATCATATGATGGCTTTCTAAAAAGCACAAGAACCTCCCATAACTCAACCTGAGCAAGGAGATATGATTCCCTCAAAATCACCATTTCCAACTGTCTTGTACAAGGTAGATTTTGGCATTTTGCTCGATTTGGCAAAATTGGATAACTCCAAGCCTTGTCATCCATTTAGACACATCAGAGGATAAAATCAAAGGGGAATGATCTGATCCATAAGCCTCCCAAGTCCAAGAATCTACACATAGCCATAACAAACCTAAAAAGGCTAAAAAGTGCAAAAGACTCCAATTTTGTTTCCAAGCATTTAATGGATGCATCAAGGTGGCATGGACTGACACATTCCTAACTGAATGAGTCAAGATTCAGATCTGAATCAAAGAACCATAGACCTGTGCCCTAGCCTCAAGTTAATGGCTAGAGGAGACTAAAGATTCCCTTGGATCAACATTGGCCAAAGGCTTATACTAGCTGCCATTCACTATTACTTGCAAAAAAAACTTGTTGTACTATAAATAAAGCTCATTTGTGCTCAGTTTGAGTACACCAAAGAACACACTACTGATGCTTTCCTCAAAATCTCTCTCTTTAGGCCAAAATGCCTTCTTTTGCAAGTCATCTCTGAGTTTTTGAGTTAGAGAGCAATTCCACCATAACTCATGATCCGAACACATCCAATATGTCATATCTAAGTTGTTCAAACACTCACTTGTGATCTGAAACACCAAAATTAGAAAGTCAACCCCCAAAACCTCATAATTTGACTTTTATGCATTTTTCAAGCCATGTCTTGATTCAGTCACTTCCAAAACCAAACCAGGCCTCAAACACACTCCAAATATCATCCTGAAACTGTCCCAATTGGTTTCCCTCATCTGGAATACCATTTGAGAGAGTTACTATCTTGGTCACTTTTGCCCCTTTTGCAAGGAAAGGCCTATACTTGTTCCTGAGGATTCCAGTTGGTTCTGATCATCCTAAAAGCTTCTAAGGGATCAATTAAGAGTATTCAAAGCATTGAATTACTTCTGGCACAAGGAACTTGGCAGATAGCTCAAGAAGCTCCAAGAGGTAAGTGCATCACAATTTGAACTCTCTAAATCATGCATTGCTTTGAGGTCCATTGATCATGGAACTCTTATACATATCATATGTGTTATGTTTGAACCAATTTATCATGCTATTATTGCCTGTACCATGAGATAGCATAGAACATACAAAATTTGGCCTATTTTGAAATCACTATCGGATTTTAAAATGGAAACATTTTCTGAAAATTCGAAGGGCACCATTGGATTCCTCATGAAATTCTAGGTCAGATGCACCTAAATTTTGTCCCAATCCATGGAGAAATGAGAAAGTTAGAGCCTTCACGCAAATTGGCAAAACTAGGCCTTAGCTTGGGCAAGGGCTAGACCATGGCGCCTTGGCCAGGCCTAGAACTTGGCACCCCATATATATTCATGGGGTGGTTTTGATACACGGATGCATCACCACCCCAGTGGTAGTGCGCATGTGTGTTTAGCCAAGAGGTCGTGGGTTCAACACCCACCCAGACCATTTTGCTATTTTGCCATATTTTGCTATTTTTTTATGGTTTTTTGTTAATTAATTTCCCTCTCAATTTTAATCATTTTTTATTGGTTCTTTTTTTGAAAATTCTCAAAAATGTTAAAATATTTTATTCCATAAAAATTTCACAAAATATTATTTATTTCATATATTTAGTATTTTTGCAAAGAATTATGTTTTGTTTGTTTTTAAACATTTAAAAATATTTCTTTCTCTTGATTTTGCAAATTAAAATAATTTTCAAATTATTCTATAAATAAAACATGAATTTTCAAACATTAATCCAAGATTACAACTTGATTTTCACACATGTTTGATAATTTTGATCATTTTAATTGAATTTTTGTTCAATTAAAATACTTTTCTAAAATCAAATTAGGGTTTTAATTATTTTCACCCTCACAAATATTTTTCAAAACACTTTGGGCCTTTAATAGAGTATAAGACTCATTCCTTTTAGATGAAGACCTTTTTGGGCCTCAGTAATTGTATAAGTTCCACTGCGATTTCAAAAAATCTCGGCGCGATCGCCATTTCAAAACAAAAACATCTGGGCCTACATTTGAGTTGTAAGTCCCATTTCTTTTCTTTTTCAAACACTTTAGGCCTCTCCTTGAGTTGTAAGACCCATTCCTTTGTACAAAAAACCTTTTTTAGGCCTTAGTCGTTGTATAAGTCCCGATACAATTTTTCAGAACAACGGTGCAATCACTGTTATATCTGGGTCTCTCCTTGAGTATAAGCCTCAATAATCTTTTCAAAAATAACTTTCCCATTTGATTTAGGTTCAAATTCATAGTAGTTATCAAAACTTTCTTTAATTTCTTGGACAACTAACCATACAGCTGTTACAATGGAAGCTTGCTCGCCTTTAAGTTTTAAACAACTTTCTTTTACATACTTGCACATATATATATTTGTTTGTGCTGGAAGCTTGCTCACCTGTAAGTCCTCATACCTTCTCTTTTACATACAATATATATTTTATCTGTATATATATATGCCTGTATATATCTGCTTAGAGTTTTCCCCGGCAATTAAGTCTAGAACTAGATAAAGCCAGTGGTCACTCTTTCAGCAGTCAAAACCAGTTCCCCATAGGAATTCCAGATACAGTTTTACCTTCTCTTGGGCTTATACAATATGGAACAAAGAGAAAGGCATTATTCCCAGTGAAACTTTTCTCAGACTGTCACTATTAGAAATTTTCAAAGAAATTCAGATCCCTAGAGAGGATTAATTCCCGATGAAACCTCTCTTGAATTTCTTCAAACCCTAGAACTGTTCACTAAAGAAAAGATTATTCTCAGTGAAACTTTTCTTGAACTCTTCTTAAGTTCGGACCCCCAGGCTTCCTAAAAGCATCCCAACCTCCTCTTGGGCTTTGTACAAGGACCCTCCGGCTTAATAGAAGTTCTCATGCCTTCTCTTGGGCTTGATACAAGGACCCTTAAGACCTCTTAAAGGTATGAGATAAAACTTAGTCATCCTTTGTTAGAGCAGTCTTTCCAAAGAGTCAAGACCTCCAACCATTTTAGGGTTGATTCTCATCCCTTAAAACACCAGCCTCCTCTTGGGCATCATATAAAGATAGACCTTCCATACCAGTAGACTTGGACAGTCTAATCTGGGATCTCAAAAAACATTCTCAAGTTCCCTACAAACACAGGAAAAACCCTGGTCATTTAATTAATCCCCAGTAGAGTTAAAACCCGTGGGTTCTAAAACTCAGTCTTTCATCCTAAATTTCCCCAGCTAGGGTCAGCTTATCTTCAGAACCTCAAGGCATCTGATACCTCAACTCTTCTGGAACCCTCAGCAAGAGTTGATTCCCCATTTTGGACCTGCCTCTAGATCTCAATGAAATTCTGGTATCAGATGTGTGATGTTAAGTGTGATGTCACAACAACACAATCTGCTATATGAAATAAGGTAATAAAACAGTCAATCAACACAATGAATTGTTCACCCAGTTCGGTCTAACAACCTACGTCTGGGGGCTACCAAGCCAGGGAGGAAAATCACTATTAGTAGTATTAAATTACAGACTCAACAATCCCAGATGACAATCTCCAAACTTAATCACCACCCAATGATACTTCTACCTAAGACCCTCTTAGATATAAGATACCACTCACTCCCCCTTAATCACCTTAGTGATACAACTCAAAGATTACAAAGTTCCCAACTTGATCTTGCTTAAAAGCTTTAACCAAGAACAATACTCTCTTGCTTAAAAGCTTTAGAGAAGACAATTACAACTCAAACAAACTATACCAATTCAAGCATGAATAGCTTACAAAACACAAACGAAAACTCTAACAACTGATACTCAGTATTCACTCTATCGTCTTTGTTTCTTCAAGTAGGGTTGTGGCTGCTTTATATAGAAACTCAGACTTAGGCTTGGACTCCTTGAAAATCTCTGATTTGATTTGTAATTAAAACAGATTTTCTCTTCAAATCTTTTCATATCATTCAGCCCTAAAAATAGCAACAAGATCTGCTCCACGTATGATTGCACCAGAATGTATCTTTATCAAGATATTCGCCTGCAATCTCTCACTTACTTAAGCAAACATCTCACCAACAACAAAAACACGCGCAACCCTAATAACACATCAGACTGATGTTATGATGTTCTATCAACTGATGTCAAGACATCATTTTTAACATCAGCACACAAAACTGCAACCCTACATAACTTAACATAAACTGAATGTTAAGAGCTCATGTTAAGACATCAGACAAATGACATCTTCAACAGCAACATTGTTTTACCAAAATTGCAGCCAATACAAGAACTAACAATCTCCCCCTTTGGCTAATTTTGGCTAAAACAATCTCTGCCAACATCAAAAAACTTGCAGCGGATAAACACCAATCTCCAAGCAACTATTAACACTCACTACACACCCAACTTCAAGCATCATCCAACAGCTGCACCAAAAACAAACTCAAACATGCAAAACACCTGCACCAACAACATTTACTTCCCCTCCAAACAAGAACCACATCAAAAAGCTAGAAACTCTCCCCCTTTTTAGCCACAATTGGCCAACCAACACACAGTTAGTCACTACTAGTTAGTCCTAGGCTAGCTCTCCTTGTCAATCAAAAGAAGGCATCACATGACAAATCATAAAAACTAGATAAACATAACAGTACCATTATCCACGATACACAAAAAAAATACTCAAGGGGTAGAAAAAGATAAAATAAAATATTGAAATAGCACAGCTAGCTCAATCAGAATCATCAGTAGAACCATCTTCATTATCCTCATTCCTAGTTGTAGAATCACCTTTCTCAGAACCTGAACCTTCAACATTGACATCCTCATCATCTCCATCCTGTTCCAAAGACTTGATCAATTGCTCAAGTTTCATCTTCCTGGCAATGCTGGTGCTGATCACCACTTCTAGATCCTTGCAGGCAGACTTCAATTCTTCTATCATATCAGCTTTGGTACATGCCTTTTTGATACCAGAACTTGATGTTGAGACAATATCTGGGACATGCTTCCCTACAAACAACTTGGGATGCAAGGATAATGCAGACTCCCTTTTGCAAGCAGTATCTGAAGTAGTCAATATTTCAGGATGTTGCTTCAGGATCACTCCACAAATGAGAGAAGGAAATGCTATAGGCATTTTAATAGCATTTGTTGAAGCATGCTTCACAGTTTGATAAAAAATGTAGGACCCATAATCAAAGTTTTTCTTTGTCCCAACAGCATAAATCATCTTCCCTAAGCCAACAGAGATAGTAGCTTTGTGATTAGTGGGGACCCAATTTGTAGCACCTATTCTGTGCAGGACATCATATTTGACACTAAGAAGACTAGCAGACAATTTTCCTTTCAAAGGCCAAACCTTCACTTGAGTAGCAGTGATCTCCTTGCACACCTCATTATCAGTAACTTCCAGCTCTCTATAATCTTGCTCACTTCTTCCTAGGTATGTGTTAATAACCTCAGGAGAAAAGTCAATACACTTACCTCTCACATATACTTTTCTATAGTCCACACTCCTTCTGTCAGTAATGTCCACATGAATGTTTACCACAAACTCCTTAACTAGCCCATCATAACATTTGGAGAACCCAGAAACAGTTTTCATCAACCCAGCTACCTTAATCAGCTCCATAACTTCCTTAATCTCCAGAGCATCTTTGCCAAGCTCTCTTTCCAAAGCTAATCTTCTTTGACACATAAACTTCCACATGTGAGCACTTCCAGCATAGTGAAAAGAGATGTTGTCCACAGGTACATCATGAACCTTATCAGCAATCCTCTTCAAAATGGACCTTCTCACTGGAGTGATGTCTTGAACATCCTCATCAACATCAAACTCAGAGTCAGAGTCTTCCCTTATCTTCCTCTTTTTGGATGAGACAGACACCTTGCTCTAAGACTTTGCAGGGCCAACAATAGGAGTCTTCTTCTTTTTGCTTTCAGTTCTCACCTTAGGAGATGAATCAACAGTCTTTCCTTTTCTAGACTTCAATCTTTTTGCAATACCTGGAATTGCATTGCCAATAACCTCATTGTCTGACAAATTCTCAACATTCACAACCTCAACAGGTTTCTTTCCTTTGGGGCTAAAAGAAACTTCCCTAGCAGGTGATGTTCTAACATCAGGTTCAACATCAACCCTAGCTCCAACATTAGGATCAATATCAGTTTCAGCTTCAGTTTCAGCATCTTCAATGACAGAAATAGCCAACCTGTGAAGATTGGTTTCAGCTGGTTGCATGTCATCCTTTTTACCTTTATATTGGACAGCAGCCATTTGAGCCAAAGGTCTTGATATTCCAGCCACAGGAATCCCTTTCTCAAAAATCTTAGTGACAATCTAACCTATACTTCTATCAACATCTACATTCTCTTCCTCATTCTGATTTCCAACAGCTTGAGGAGTAGAGGTCCTAGGAGTAGATTTATCTCCAAACAGAATGCTAGTAACAAACTCTCTACTTTTCCTATCATCAAATTTTTTACCAGCAGAATGATCAGACGATTTACCTGATGTATCATGAGAAGGCCTTTTTGTTTGCAGCTTGTCAGGTCTTGTCTTAGAAGCTGGAATCATTGAGAGATGGGTTATATCCAAATCTTCATCCTCTGAAACCTCTTTCGTTGAAACCCTAGGTTTTGTGTGTGAGGGACTCTTGGATGCAGACTTCTTGGAGGGAGACGACATTTGTTGAGACATTGTTCCTCTGTAGCAACTGATGAACAAAATTGTGTTGAGACTTCTATTCTTTGGGGAGAAGATGAACAGACTATGAGGATTGATGTAGCGTGTGGAGGCAAGGTGAGGAAATGATTGCATAGGGTAGGAGGGCTGCTTTTGTTGAGCAATTAAAAGCCAATAAATGTAATCCCCCCGCCAAAATGTATCACATTTCAAATTTTTGAATTTTAATAAATATTCAGCACACGTCATTAACCTCTGTTGTCTTTTACACATACCCAGTTTTCCTCTTACGACATCACAATGTTCAGCACATATATCCTTAGAGAACCCGTCATTACACCTCCTTCCTGTATGGTCAACCTCAATGATCTTGCTTTCCCTAAGATTAACCCTAGAGTGTTTGGTGATACTTGGAATGTCACAGTAGGATGTCATGGCATCATGCTTGACATTGCGATCAATCAGACTTTGTTTCACCTCTAGATGTTCTCCCTTTTTATCCCATAGATAGCAGTTGTCTTTGGACTTAGTACCCTTCATGACAACTTCACCTTTCTCATTAGTGGCAATACATGCAGCTTTAGTAAAGTGAACTTTAAGTCCTTGCTCACATAGTTGACTAATACTGATCAATTTGGCCTTCAATCCTTTGACCAATAACACATCATCTAGTCTAGGAGCACCTGTACAGTTCAGTCTTCCCACACCCTTGATTTCTCCTTTGACACCATCTCCAAAAGTTACACAGCTGGAATAATGTTTAACATTCAACAACAGACTCTTCATACTTGTCATGTGCCTAGAGTAACCACTATCAGAATACCAGTCCTCTTTGGTAGAACCAGTTAATGGCATCTGAGCTAACAAACAAGTGGCACCATCCTTGGGAACCCATTGCTTAACAACAATAGGACTATCCTGATTCTGTCTAGGTTGGGGATTAGGTTGAGGATATCCATAGAGCTTGAAACAAAAAGATTTCGAGTGACCAAATCTTCCACAATAGTGATATCTCCAGCTTTGAAATACTTCTCTGAAGTGATTAACATGCCTTCTCTCTTGAGGATGTTTTTTGTTATACTACTGAGGCTGCCTTCTGCTATAGTATTGAGATTGTCTCCTCCCATAGTATTGAGACTGTCTCATATGATAATGAGGTTGTCTTCTGTAATGATGATTAGGCTGTCTTTTCCCATGATGATGGGGTTTTCTTCTACCATAATAGTGAGGCACAGCATTATTAGGCCCATACATTTTCTCTTGATGTTGAGACATAGGTTGGGACATGTTATGTTTATAATCTTTCCCATGGTGTTGAGTCTTCTGATGAGGTACATATTGCTTGGGTCCTGACACATGAGCTTTCCCTTGATGTTGAGACATCTGATGGGACAAGTTTTGTTTGGTACCAGAAGAACTAGCATCTGAAGAAGATTTCTTTTCACCATTAAATCCTAGACCAGTCTTATCACTTGCTCCTTTTCCAGCCTGAAGGATTTCATCCAGAGTGTCATTTCCACTATTCAACATTCTGATGGATTTGGACATTTGATCAAGCTGGGATTTTAACAACAGAACTTCATTCTCAAGTTCAGCTTTATCAGCCTTAAGCTGGATTATAGTTTTCTTCTGCTTCTCCCTTTCTTGACAAACCTCTTCACTTTTCAGACATAACTCTTTATAGGAGGTTGCTAGCTCTTCAAAGGTCAGATCATCACCACTAGACTCTCCATCAGAAGCACATATTCCAGTCAATGCCCTAACATGCTTGGCAGTCTCTTCATCACTCTCACTCTCAGTATCAGACCAGGAAATAGATAACCCCTTTTTCTTCTTCTTGAGATATGTAGGACATTCTTTTCTGACATGACCATAACCTTCACACTCATAGCATTGGACCCCTTTGTCAAGATTAGGCTTCTCCTCAGCTGTAGTTCTCTTGTTGATGTCAGACGAGATGTTCTTAACATTTGGTTTATAGCTCCTATCCATTCTTTTTAACATCTTTTTAAACTGTCTTTCTAGAAGAACAATGGCATGGGTCAGCTCCTCCCGAGACTCAGGACTATTCTCTTTCTCAGCATCTTCAGAACTAGATACCAAAGCTATGCTTTTGGTCTTCTTTTCAGGTTCCTCATTCATCCCTAATTCAAAAGTTTGAAGAGAACCAATCAACTCATTCATCCTCATCTTGCTGATATCTTGAGCTTCTTCTATAGCAGTCACCTTCATTTTATATCTCTTGGGAAGGGATCTAAGAATCTTCCTTACCAGCTTCTCTTCAGTCATTTTCTCTCCAAGGGCACTAAAAGCATTTGGCAGCTCAAGAATATTCATGTGAAAATCATGAATGGTCTCATCATCCTTCATCTTCAGATTTTCAAACTTTGTTGCCAGCAGTTGAATTCTTGACATCTTAACTTTAGAGGTTCCTTCATGGGTAGTTTTCAAGACATCCCAAGCTTCCTTAGCCACTTCACAAGTGTTGACCAGCCTAAAAATGTTCTTGTCAATACCATTAAAAATGGCATTCAAAGCCTTATAATTTCCAAGCGCAAGTTCATCTTCTTCCTTGGTCCACTCTTCCTCAGGTTTCAGCTTTGATGTTCCATCTTTTTCAACAATCACAGGATGTTTCCATTCCTTTAAAATAGCCTTCCAAGCCCTGCTGTCCAAGGAGTTCAAGAAGGTAACCATGCGAGGTTTCCAATAATCTAGAATAGGGGGTCTATTCACAAATCCACCACTCTCCTTGTCCATAGTACCAGAAAGTAACAACCCTAGATCTCACCCAGATGCAGAGCAGGATGCCTGCTCTGATACCAATTCAAATTCTGGTATCAGATGTGTGATGTTAAGTGTGATGTCACAACAACACAATCTGCTATATGAAACAAGGTAATAAAACAGTCAATCAACACAATGAATTGTTCACCCAGTTCGGTCTAACAACCTACGTCTGGGGGCTACCAAGCCAGGGAGGAAAATCACTATTAGTAGTATTAAATTACAGACTCAACAATCCCAGTTGACAATCTCCTAACTTAATCACCACCCAATGATACTTCTACCTAAGAACCTCTTAGATATGAGATACCACTCACTCCCCCTTAATCACCTTAGTGATACAACTCAAAGATTACAAAGTTCCCAACTTGATCTTGCTTAAAAGCTTTGACCAAGAACAATACACTCTTGCTTAAAATCTTTAGAGAGGACAATTACAACTCAAACAAACTATACCAATTCAAGCATGAATAGCTTACAAAACACAAACGAAAACTCTAACAACTGATACTCAGTATTCACTCTATCGTCTTCGTTTCTTCAAGTAGGGTTGTGGCTGCTTTATATAGAAACTCAGACTTGGGCTTGGACTCCTTGAAAATCTCTGATTTGATTTGTAATTAAAACAGATTTTCTCTTCAAATATTTTCATGTCATTCAGCCCTAAAAATAGCAACAAGATCTGCTCCACATATGATTGCACCAGAATGTATCTTTATCAAGATATTCGCCTGCAATCTCTCACTTACTTAAGCAAAAATCTCACCAACAACAAAAACACGCGCAACCCTAATAACACATCAGACTGATGTTCTGATGTTCTGTCAACTGATGTCAAGACATCATTTTTAACATCAGCACACAAAACTGCAACCCTACATAACTTAACATAAACTGAATGTTAAGAGCTCATGTTAAGACATCAGACAAATGACATCTTCAACAACAACATTGTTTTACCAAAATTGTAGCCAATACAAGAACTAACACTCAATAATCCTCTGCAGAAGCCAGGCGCCTCTTAGGCTTTGTATAATGACTTTCCTCAGTAGAGTTAGCCTCAAGAGCACTCTCTTGTTGAGACCATCACTTTTCCAACACTCTCTTGTTGAGTCAAGCCTTTTCTAGTCTCCTCTTAGGCTTTGTATAGAGATTTTTTCCCCACTCTCTTGTTGAGTCGCTCTTTTCAGCCTCAATCTTGGGCTTTGTACAAGACACCATATAAACACTCTCTTGTTGAGTTAGTCTCTTTTCAGCCTCAATCTTGGGCTTTGTACAAGACACCATATAAACACTCTCTTGTTGAGTTAGTGTCTTTTCAGCATCAATCTTGGCCTTTGTACAAGACACCATATAAACACTCTCTTGTTGGGTTAGTCTCTTTTCAGTCTCAATCTTGGGCTTTATACAAGACACCATATAAATATCTTCAGCTGAGTCAGTTAAATATCTTTCAGCCTCAATCTTGGGCTTTGTACAAGACACATATAAATCACCCTAAGCAGAATCAATCTTCTTTTCAGCCTCCTCTTAGGCTTTGTATTATTATTTTCCCCAGTAAAGTCCGCCTCAATCTTGGGCTTTGTACAAAACAAATCATACTCTCCAACTAAATCCGTCAACTACTTTTAGCCACAATCTTGGGCTTTGTACAAGACAAATAAAACCTCTCACCAGTAGAGTCAGTTTCCCCACTTAGCCTCAATCTTGGGCTTTGTACAAGACAGACAGAATATTCCCCCAGAAAAGTCAACTTTCAGCCTCCTCTTAGGCTTTGTATAATGATATCCCCAAAAGAGTCAGTCTCTTTTTACCCTCAATCTTGGGCTTTGTACAAGACAGGTAAATACTCTCTTATTGAGTCAATCTTTTCTAGCCTCCTCTTAGGCTTTATATAAGGGCTTCCCCAGTGGATCAATCAATCTCTTAGCTTCAACCTTGGGCTTTGATCAAGGCACACGAAAATCAACATCCCTTCAGAGGAAGTCAAAAACTCTTTGTAGGAAGACATTTCTCTGTTTATCACTCTTCAAAACAGAAATTCAAAACAAACCCTAATTCCAGATAAATGATATAAGTGGCATACTTGTTGATTCAAATATCCAAGCTGTTTTCCATCTCTTATCCTGGTAAACTTCCTTCTTTCATCTAATTGTTGTAAGTGGTAAACCTCTGGATTATTTACATCCAAGCCAATGTCCCTCTCTTAGCATGAAAGATTCCTAAGGAAAAATGGCATTGCTCTACACTGAGTGAAAGTTTTCCCCTTCAGGACAAATCCCCTATAAAGGAAATTATGGCATTGTTGGATTCAAATATCCCAGTTAAAGTAATCCTCCTTTATAATTAGTCACCCAACAGTTGTGATAAACAGACAAGATGTCTCCCTTTAGAGATGATAAATTCTCTCTCAGTCAAACCTTTAGCTTTAATCTTGGGCTTTGAACAAGACACAAATCACCTTTAGCTTCAATCTTGGGCTTTGAACAAGACACCAAATATCTCTTTCCTCCCATAGAATAGGAAGAACTACGATTGCTCTGATTTCCCTGTTTCTTTAAACGGGAATACGTAGGCATAAGATTGTGAAATCTTAGCGAGCACACCAAATCAAAACCTTTAGGTCCAGTACCTTCACACATTCATCAAAACATCGAAAAGCCCGACACCCATCAAAAACTCTCTCTCTCAAACATTCCCAAAGAAGAAACTTCCCCATTTACATACAAACACCAGTAAGTAGAAAGCAGTAAGGAAAATTCCTAACAACCTGTGGATAACCACATATAGGATGGGTAATTGACAACTCCCCATTGTATAACCTGACCTCGAGCCCCCCCAATCTCTTAAGTATTTGTTAAAGAAAACATTTGCGTGCAAGGTTAGTTTTAGATAACTTCCCTTTCCCTTCCAGCTTCATGGGATAAATAAGAAATCAGAAAGTAACACCCCACTCCTACCATTGTGGTGAGGAGAAACTCATGGCGATAAGGTGGTCGCGTCACCGACAAAAATCGCACGCTACAGAAAAATGGCGACTCTGCTGGGGATTAATAATTAGGATCTGTCTTTAGTCATCATTCGTTACCATTTTCCAACAGAAAAATGGCGACTCTACTGGGGAACACTTTAGGATCTGCCTTACCTTAGTCATCATTCGTCACCATTTTCCAACAGAAAAATGGCGACTCTGCTGGGGAGCCAGATTAGGGCTAGGATTAGAATTCCTAAGAGGTCTAGGTTGTTAGAAATTTTCTACATACTATATATATTATATACTGCTTTTCCTACTTGATATCCGTGTTTATTTTTCTGTCAATGGGAATGCGAGTGACGTCACATGTGGAAAGTTTGAGAGAACCCTAAGATAGGTGATGGCATAGACGGGTGGTCTTACAGGGAGTAATTCCTGAATAAGCGATCCTGGTAGACCATCAAATCAGTGGAGATACCCTTTGCAGATTCAATGTTGAACGACAATCGTCGTGAAAGCAGATTGTCCCAATGTGGTATTCGTGAAACTGAGGATTTAGTAGACATTAACCATGTGGCCATTTGGTAGTGTGGTGACTATCAGAAATAGTTGATACGCGATACTACACCCAAATTGAGATTACCCTAGGATGCTACCGCTCGCTCGGGTGAACCAGCTTGCTGTTGTTATCCCTAGGGGGTCAATGATTTTGGGAACCTTTAACCCGTTCTACAAGTACAAAAAGTGACCAGAATACAGCCTTTGGGGATGGGTAGAGCCATGACTCCATGATCGTGACGTTGAACCCTTGAACCTATGTTTTTTCAATGTTTTTGTGTGCTGCATTCATGCATTCATTTAAAAAACTCAAACAAAGAAAAATCTTCTC
Organism: Lathyrus tuberosus; assembly: GCA_022829125.1. Classification (NCBI taxonomy): domain Eukaryota; kingdom Viridiplantae; phylum Streptophyta; class Magnoliopsida; order Fabales; family Fabaceae; genus Lathyrus; species Lathyrus tuberosus. The sequence goes on along the minus strand of JALAZF010000379.1, from coordinate 1,270,805 downwards.
TTTTCTCTTTTCTTTATTTTTCAAAATTAAACTAAAACAATAATTGCAAATATCAAAGAGAAAGATTGCGTTATGGATTTTGGTAGAAGAAAGACGCACAAGTATACCTTCAAGGCTCCAAAGCTAGAGGATTTAAGGGGGTTGGCAAGGATGATCACCAACCCTGATGCTTTCAGAGCTAAGCATGAAGGACTGATGTCTTTGTTAAGGGTCCATATAGAGGAAGGAATACTGTCTACGCTAATTCAGTTTTACGATCTGGTTTATCACTGTTTCACATTCCCAAATTATCAACTGGCACCAACGTTGGAAGAGTACTCTCACCTAACTGATTTACCCATCACTGACCAAGCTCCGTTTTCTGGACTGGAAGAAATTCCAAAAGATCAAACCATTGCAAGAGCAATCTATTTGGACTATTCAGAAGTCAGGACTCACATAACCACTAAGAAAGGAATCCAAGGTTTACCGGCCAAGTTTTTGGTAGAGAAAGCCCTATACTTTACCAGTGTAGGAAACATTACTGCTTTCGAGGATATCTTTGTTCTACTCACATACAGATTATTCCTTTTTCCCAACATTGATAACTTCATCGATACCAATGCCATTAAGATATTTCTTATTGGAAACCCTGTACCAACCTTACTCGCAGATGTTTATCATTCTGTACACTTAAGGAATCTGTACAGTAGAGGAATGATCATATGTTGTGTACCCCTGCTTTACAAATGGTTCACCTCCCATTTACCCAAGTCTGCTGCTTTTTGGGGCCGTAAGAATGCTCTATGTTGGTCACAGAGAATCATGTATCTTACCAATTCTGACATAGATTGGTACAATAGGATTTATGAGGGGATAAAGATCATCGATCGATGCGGAAACTTTCGTAATGTACCCCTCATAGGAACTAAAGGAGTAATCAACTATCATCCAATTTTAGTTCGCCGTTAACTCGGATACCCAATGAAGCATATACCGCGTAATGTTCATCTGGAAGGTCTTTTCTTCAAGGAAGGAGAAAATGACAGAGCACTAAAGAAGGAAATAGTGCATGCCTGGCAACATGTTCACAGGAAAGGAAGAGAGTCTCTAGGAAAACCGGGCTGTATCTCCGTGGAACCTTATCTCCACTGGGTACAAACTAGAGCTCTCAAGCTGAAGATGCCTTACCCTCATCAAGAAGTTCTCCCGTTAAAGGAATCTATCCTTTATTTTATGTCTGATACGGAAAAACTCCAGGTCTCTCTCAACAAGGCTTAACGGGAGAAAAGCTCTTGGAAAAATAAGTACCGAATTTTCAATGTGGAGTGTACCAAAATTCAGCAACTGTTAAAAGAAAAGGTCATTCTGATTAGGATATTAGAGCAACATGTTGTAGAAAGTCAAGAAGACCGAAGAAATTTGCTTGCTTATTTCACTTGGCAAAGGACTGATGACCCGACAACGGCTGAAGAGCCCCGGTCAAAGAAAAGGAAAATACCAGAACCAACATCTGAGTTCTCTTTAGAAAAGACTCTGGATCCATAAGTTTAGACATTTCCTTTTACAACACTTTGTAAAATACTATATTTCCTTTTATGCAATCTTTCAAATTCAATAAAACGGGGTCTCCCCACTGTATGATATTTTCAATCTATTTGTTGAACTTTCTTTTTTATTAAAGCAAAAAACAAAAAAAAAAACAAATATATATATATATATATATATATATATATATATATATATATATATATATATATATCATTGCATTCATCATTCTCACGTAACGCGTTCTTCTTATCTTCGAATCTCAGGTATGTGTCACGATTCTAGAGTCAAACTGTCTCATTCGTACAATACTCGGGCCAATCGACAAAAGAAAATGGACGATCTCGAGGAAGAGAATAGAGAGCTGAGAGAAGAAGTCGACGCTCTGAAGGAAGATCTGAGGAAACTTCACAATGACATATAATCTCTGGCAGCAACTCAGAGACAACAACTAAGGACTGTGATCTCAGAGATCACATCTATGCTTGTAGTGGAGACATATGATCCTAGGTACAACATGCCTAAAGATCGTCCCTGGGGCATGCCTATCAACTTTATCCCTAAAGGTTACATCCCGTCGGTCACTGAAGACCCAGAAACTGCAGCAGGAACCGCTAGGCCTGAAGGTTACAAACTTCAGGAAAGCAAAGACGCAAGAATGATGACCGCAACTCCTGAAGGTTACAAACTTCGGGGCATAGAAGCACCAAAAGTCACTGCCGTAATGACTATACCACACCCAGTGGTACACACTGTCCCGGAAGGACAGATTCCACAAATACCTTCTGGTGGGAACGAAAACATGTATGAAAGAATGAATGAGTTCCAGGAGCAATTCCTAGAGATGCAGAAGGAACTGCATGCCATTCCCGGTCAGGATTTATTCGAAAAGGAAGCTGCAGACCTTTGTCTGGTCCTTAATATGAAAATCCCGCATAAATTCAAGGTGTCTGACTTTGAAAAATATAAGGGCACCTCTTACCCTCAAAGTCATTTGGTGATGTACGCTCGAAAGATGTCAACTTAGATAGAGAATCAACAGCTACTGATCCATTATTTCCAAGACAGTTTAACTGGTGCCGCACTCAATTGGTACATGGGTTTAAACCGCACCAAGATCAACACTTTTAGAGATCTCGGAGCTGCCTTCGTTCAGCAGTATAAGTATAACCTAGACATGCCACCAGGCAGAGATCAACTCAGAGCAATGTCGTAAAAAGACAAGGAAACTTTTAAGGAGTATGCTTAGAGATGGCGTGAAATTGCCGCTCAGATTTGTCCACCTCTTGAGGAAAAAGAGATGACAAAGATCTTTTTGAAAACCTTGAGCTTATTCTATTACGATCGAATGGTCGCCAGTACGCCCAGTGACTTTACTGAGATGGTGAACATGGCAGTACGCCTTAAAGAAGCAGTCTGAGAAGGACGTCTGGTCAAAGATACAGGACCACCAAGCAGTACCAAAAGATACGGTAATGCTTTCCCTAAGAAAAAAGAGCAAGATATTGGTAATATTTCTCTCAGAAAGCAAAGGCGAAGGTATCAACCAGTAGCAGCGGTAACTCTTGCTATCAACCCTACGCCTGCTCCAACGTATCAACCTCAGGTTGCTCAGAGCCAACCAAATAAACAACAGTATCAGCAAAGGACACAACAGCCTCTTCAGCAGGCACATCCTCAGTACAACAATAATAATCTTACAACACGACCACCAGGGTTTGACCTTATACCGATGTTATACACAGAACTGTTTCCACTACTACTGGTCATGGGGCACGTCCAAACCATGTCTCCTTTTACAGTACCGGAAAATCTGCCTTTTTGGTTTAAAGCAGATCAAACTTGCCCTTACCATCAAGGAGGACCGGGGCACAACAGAGAAAATTATCTCAGCTTCAAATCTGATGTTGAGAAGCTTGTCAGGAACAGGGTCCTATCTTTCAAAGATACTATTCCAAATGTTCAGACGAACCCGTTGCCTCAACATGAGAAGACTGCAATGAATTTAATAGAGGAAGGATCTAGCCGCAGTTATCAAATTCACGATGTACTCCTATTAGGAACCAATCTGGTCAGGATGCATTGCAGACAGAGTGGGTACGGTCATGTACCACCTCACAATTATCACTAGTGTGATATCTGCTCAAAGAATAATCAAGGATGTTCCGTAGTGCAATCAACTCTACAAGAACAAATGAATCTCGGATGGATTCAAGATCATCGAATCCGTGAGGTCAACATGGCTCATGCAAATCCCAACATTGTTCAGAACCACAACATTCTGGCGATGAACATCAACTTGGTGGCGATGCACTCAAGGCAAAGTCAATACCATGATCTGCCACGGTACGATTACAATTCGTGTCCGATCTGCTCAATAAACAATCAGGGATGCTCTTTTGTACAATAAGCACTCCAGCGTCAGATGGATCTCGGATGGATTCAGGATTACCATGATAGAAATATTCATCAAGTCAATATGATTCAGATCTTTGATATTCGCTTGATGAATACCAGTCTGGTGGAATTACACGCTAAGCAAGTCAGGCTCGCTTTTCTGGCTTCACATGATTATCAAGGCTGTAAAGTGTCTCGTAAAGACGACCAAGGATGTGCACTTGTCCAAAGAACACTCCAACACTTGTTGGACCACTGGTGGCTTCCAATCTACTTGGATGAAGCTACACAACAGATTAGTATGACTGACGAGAATCTTGATAGGTATCAAAGTCAGGATGTCCGCTCGATGGAAACAGATCTAGTAAAGTTGCATTGCATAAAAAAATGGACGTGGCCGGGTGCCACCACACAATTATGAGTGATGTAGAGTTTGCTCAGAGAACAACCAAGGATGCTACCTTGTGCGAGCGGCTCTTCAAAATCAGTTGGACCACAAAGAGATCCGACCATGTTCAAGTTCTGGGTCGACCAACGGGATACCCGACTATCTCCCTGATCAAAGCAAAGATGTTGTCTTAATCTCTAAACATGAGATGGCTGATAAGTGCAAAATGTGCCTATTTTTGTATATATGTTTTGTTGCACTTATCAATGCTTTGTGGTAAATATCGTGCGAATAAAACCCGATTTGTTTATAAATACGTTTACTTTACGTTTTCGTGTGTATAGTGCGTTATCGTGTAAATATCATTGAGTTTAATTGATTTTCATTTATTTTTGTAGGTGTTCCAGCAATGGGATTTTTCCATTGTTGTATAGAGCATTGAATAAGCTTTTCAGCGCTTCAAACCGTGCGTCAATCGGAGTTACGGTTCAAAAGTTACGAATAAAACAGTGCAGAATTTTCTGGTGTGATTCGCCCCTGCTGTGCCGGGCGGAAATTCCGTCGGGCGAAACTGCAAAAGCGCCGGGCGAAACAGAGGCACAACAGTGCCACAATTCTAACTTGCAAAAATAAATAAACTGCCTTCGCCGCCGGGCGACCCAGAACCACCGCCGGGCGAAATTGTGCGGACTGAAACACCATTTATGGCCAAAAACACTATTTTTTATGTATGTTTTTGGAGAAACTTTCTCCCAACTTCATCAAACATGTTTTAGGAGTAGATTAGCTTAGAAACAACATTGGATGATGCATCTTGATGATTCGGAGTCGGATTCGCTTCGATCGACTTTGACACGCCGTGAGAAGTTTGTTTTTCTCCTTTCTTCTCTTTGTGTTCTCTTTTGTTGATGTTTGGTATGTAAATCTCTTGATACCTATTGTATTTCATCTAATCTATGTTTATGAATATGTTTTGATTCTCTATTGATTGTTTGTCTTTGATTGATTGTTTGTGGGTCGTGACAAAACCTATATCGAATCGTTAATCTTAGATTTTCATCTGTCAATGAGCAAGCTTTTGACAGGGGTTTGTGAATTGATATTCATTGTATCTTTTGTTGTATTGTGTTGATTAAGTAGCATGGGTAGCATGAGTAGGATCGATACGGTATTGGGAGGATGCGTGACAATAGCGATGAAGAACGGCGTTCGTATACAGTTGGTAAATTAGTTGAATGCAGGGTTAATCATATGTTTGTATTCTGGTCAGGGCTTTGTATATGAATTGCTCATGAGTTTGATATTGATGTTATAGTAATATCTGTTGAGTTTTGATTCCAGAGATGGATTAGGCTTAACATTCATGTAGGCTTTATATGCTTTGTACTGATTGGTGATGTTCGAGAGGAATTATTGATCGGTATAAAATCACTTACGATATGCGGGGGCCGAGAGGACATGTATGTTGTGAGTGATACATGATGATATTAGACGAACGCTTGATTTGTGTATGAAATGGTCGGAAGAATGCATGTGTTATTGAGTGATCTCTATTGAGTTACTCTTCTCCAAAGAATGTGTTATTGTTATTTACTTGCTTTTTGTTCCTTTAATTTTTCGCATTTGCTTTTGGTTCGTCTTTAAACCAGAACTTTTAATCCATGAGCATAGAAATATAGAAACCCTTGAATGGCAATTCTTTCCCTTGCACTGATCCTTGTGGAGAACGATAAATTGGGTTACTTATATATTTTTGCTTGCTGTTATTTCCGCTTCAACAAAATGGCGCCGTTGCCGGGGATTGGTGTTTCAATATTAAGTTGCATCGCATAGTTTCTATGTTTTTAAGCTTCGTACATAATTGTCTATATTGTATATTTACATGTATAAAACACTTGTTTTGCTTTTGTACGTACTTGTTAATAGTTGTTTTCCATAAGTGATTGTATATATGTGTTTTCCATCATGTTTATGTGTGTGTACATATTTTTGTTTTTGGTTTACGTTTGCTCAAGTGTTGCAGGTTTTATTGGGTCGCTACTAGTGAACGAAACAACATGGAAGAGCTTGTACGTAAATAAGGTGTCGAGCTTATGACGTGAAACAAGCGCTTGTTGGGAGGCAACCCAACGATTTGAGTTTGTACAGTTTTATATTTAGTAGTATTGTAGTATTGTGTGAGATTGGATGGATTGAATGCGAGAAAGAACTTGAAAAACTTAGCGCGCCTTGCTTTTTGTGGAAAAACTCTTTTATTCTCTTATCCACTTTCACACATTTTGTTAGTATATGTTTATTAGTTTTAGAAATTTTTGTGTTTGTTCTCAAGTTTTGTTTTTGATTAGCTTGAGGATGCATTGTGTGATTTTTCAATTTTGATTGTTTCAACAAGAAAATGTTATGGTAGTGTGAAAAGTTTAAAGAAATTGCATTGCTTTGGTTGGTGTTTTTTGCTTTTCTAGAACATAACATGTTTATGAACCTTAGGATTTGTACAAATTACATGTCTTTCATTCTCTTGCAATTTTTGTTCATTTATGAATCACTTTAGTTCATAGCCCCATGTGAGGAAACCTCCATTGTTTACTAAATGCTTGGATGACTGATAGACTTTGTTTATTTCGTTTGATTCATGCTTTATCTTCTGATTATTGTGATTTTGTGGAAGCATTAGAAATGATCAAGGCATTTGTTTATATTGAGCACAACCATATCCAAAAGTATCTTACCCGTGAGTAGTGAGAATTTGTTAGCCCCTTTGAGACTAAAACAGTTTAGATCTCATTTTTAGTGATGAACTTGGTTTATGTACATAATTTGCAAGTTTGGTTCATCATTGAATTTGGTGAGTTTCTAACTATTTCTTCTTGAACCTTTGAAATTGTATACTTTGATTTCCTTGCCGTAAAAAGCAAGGAGCATTCACTTGAGGTTTGGTTGAAATCAAGTTGGGGAGAATGAAAAAGAAGATTGGTAAGTTGCTTGAAACTTTTGAAAAAGTTCAAACAAGCATGAACAGAAAAAAGTGTAATTATGAATGTGAAAAACATAGAAAAAGCATGCTTGTTTGAGGAGAAAAATAGAGTGAAATAATTGTGCATAAAGGTAGTTTGAGAAGGTTTGTGGTAAAGGAATGAAATTGGTGAATGAAGTTGTGATGGGTAAATACCATGTATAGTGAATGTTTCTTTTTGCATTGGCAATTTCGATTCAATGGCCTGTAGAAATGTCCCTTTATTGTGAACCCGACCAAGCTACAACCCTTAAAGCCCTTAGTGATCTTTTTGCTTCCATATTTTCATTTTTGATTGTTAGATGTTGTATGAATTGAATTGTTATTTGCATTGTTTGTCAGATGAGTGAAATTTCCCCGCGGTTGCAAACGCGCATTAATTTATTCATTCTTATTTGAAGTGGAGTGTTAGGTGTGATTCATTCTTGAACATGTATTGCTTTTGGATGTTGGCATTTGTTTTGTTCTTAGACTTTGTTTCATATTCGTGGTGTCGTTGTAGTTTAGTGGTAAGCATTGCTTTGCATGTACTTTTGATATTTGTACCATACGTTTATTCTCCGTTTGTAAAAACTTGTTGAGCATGATTTCTTGATAATTGCTTTTGTTTCTTTGAGTTGATTGACTTTTGTTTGAGGACAAACAATTATGTAAGTTGGGGAGAGTGGCCAAAGACGTATGCGCCATAATCCCTCTACTCCATGAATCAAGAGTTCCTCTTGATAGTGGAAAGATTCTCAACCTCGAACCAATTGAGGCAGGCTACGATGGTCAGAAAAATCAAAAGGCTCCTGTGGTTGTCTATCTGCCAGGACCAATACCGTACAAATCCTATAAGGCTATCCCTTACAAGTACGGTGCAACAAAAATCGAAAATGGAAAGGAAACTCCATTACCCTCCGTCATAAATATTGCAGACATCAGTCGAGTGACACGGAGCGGCCGAATCTTTAACAGAGGAGTTGGAGAACCCACCAAAGAAAAGGAACCTCAAACAGAAGTTCCCAATCAACCAGTCAGTCAATCCAGTAATCCCGACCTTTCAAAGAACAACGATGAGATGCTGAAGCTCGTCCAAAAGAGCGAGTACAACATTGTAGACCAACTGTTGCAAACTCCATCTCGAATCTCTGTGCTATCTCTCTTGCTCAGTTCCGAAGCTCATAGGGAAGCTCCACATAAAGTCTTAGAGCAAGCCTTTATGGAACAAGATGTGACGATAAGACAATTTGACAGCATCATCTCCAACATCACTTCCTGTAACAACTTAGGATTCAGTGATAAAGAACTGCCGGAAGAAGGCAAAAATCACAACATAGCGCTTAACATTACAGTCAATTGTCAAGACGATGCTCTAGCTAGCGTACTGGTAGACACCGGATCAACTCTGAATGTTATACCAAAATCTACTCTGATGCGACTATCATTTCAAGGATCCCCGATGAGAGGTAGTGATGTCATCGTCAAAGCTGTCGTGGCCGGCAAAAATATCGAGTCGCCATCATATTTTTTAAAGGAAAATAATGATAAACCTAATATCTTAATCCTAAGGTAGATATTCCTACGGTTCGGGAGTCGGTTAAGTGAGGGGAAGGTGTTAGGCACCCCTAACTTCCATTGTACTCAATGGGATCCTCCTTAGGTTCTAGGGTATGTTTGTTTGTCGTCTAACTTTTTATTTATTTACAAAAGAATCCTAAGTTTTTTATTATTGTACTCGCTAGGGCTTACAACCCTATGCCTACGTACCTTCAATTTTGAAGGATCAGAGTAACCGTAGTTCACCTCCCCTATTCCTACCCCCCTAATCCTATTCCTAACCCTAATCCCAAACTTAATCCACTATTTATACTCTTGGATAAAGAGTTCTATCCCCATATCTATTATTTATACTCCTAGATAAGAAGTTCTATCCCTTAAAAAATCCCTTATCCATTGTTTATACTCTCGGATGGAGAGTTCTATCCCTTAAATCCCTTATCCATTGTTTATACTCTCGGATGGAGAGTTCTATCCCTTATCCATTGTTTATACTCTAGGATGGAGAGTTCTATCCCTTATCCATTATTTATACTCTCGGATGGAGAGTTCTATCCCAAAACCCTAATCCCTTGGCCTATATTTATACTCTTGGAACCTAAGAGTTTAATCCCATTTTCTATGTATTATCCCTAAAATTTATTTAATCTAATTATCCCTTTATAGCCCAATATGTTATCCCTTAATTGCTAGTAAAAGTTTGGTATTTAATTTATTTAAGAATATAAATTAAATGATTAATTAACCCTTTGTCCCTTATTTTATCCCCGATTTTTATTCCAAAATTAACTCATTTTTATCCAAAAAATTAACCCATAATTTCCCAATTAAATTAATACCCCACAATTAATCCTAATTATTTAATTATATAGAATAATCCCAATTATTTAATTAAAAATTATAACATCCCAATAAATATAAAATACGCTCAAAATGAAAACTTATGCCAATTATAAAATAAGTCTCAATGATTAAATTAAAAACTTGTAATATCGCAAAAATATAAATAATCCCAATTGTTAAAACTTTTAATATCTCAAAGATCAATGCTTCCAAAACTTTTAATATCACAAAAAAAAAAGTGAATTAAATCTTGTCCCAAAAATCAAATTAGTCCCCAAAAAATATAAATTATCCCAATTAAAAATATAAGATAAATCCCAATTATTTAAAGATATAACATAAATCCCAACTATTTAATTCAATAGTTTAAAAAAATCGAAATATAAAATAAATTCCAATCATAAAATAAATCCCAATTACTTAATTATTACACTTTTAACATCTAATCAAATAATTTGCAACATCCCCAAATAAATCTTATAATATCCCAAAAACACATTAGTCCCAATTATTAATTATAACATGTATTAAACCCTTAATTAAATAAATAATTGTTTCCTAATTACCTAAATAATAAAAATTAAAATATTGAGATCCCTAAATATAATTATATATTTTTTTATCCCATGTTTATTGTAATTATCTAATTTTCCTTTACTCACTTATGATATTAATTAAACCCTAGTTATATATATATATATATATATATATATATATATATATATATATATATATATATATATATATATTTACTGTGTATTTATTACCATTTATTAAAAGGTTTCCTATCCTAATAAATCCAATTATCAATTTGAATTAACTCTAATTATCAATTTAGTTAATACCCCATAATTAAATACATTATTATTTTTATATTAACCTATTTTTAAGTATTAATCTCTAATCCTAATTTAAACCCCTTAAATATATTTTCCATGTTGACTATAACTATTCAAATAATTATTTAATTATTTTTTAGCAATCCCATTATTGTATTAAACTCTAAACTAATTTAATTAATTTATTATTATTATTTTATTTTGTGTCCATTATGTTTAATCATAAAATTAGTCTTAATCTCACCTCAAATCCCTAATTACATATCTTTTATCCCATATTGACTATAATTATTTGTATATTGATCCAATTACTTTTATATTAATCCCTTCATTATACTAACCTTAAATATTATAACCCTAACTATTGTAACAATATTAATTAAAACCCTAATTAGATTAATTAAACTTTGACCTCATCCCCAAAAAATTAACCTTACTACTATCCTAAGAAATTTACTTTAAAATTAACATATAATTATCCTAAGGATCAAATCATAAATAATTAAATTTTTTTCTTTTATGATATATTAAGGGGAAAATATTATTCCTTAAAACCAATTGATAATTTAATTATAAAATTAATCCTAACCCTAATCTTAATCAAGAACCCTTATTAAGTATTCAATTATCTAATATTGTGTTTGATTTCAAATTTTAATCTATTATTCTTAACCACTAAATAAAACATTTGTTATATATGGACTAAAAAAAGATGAAAAGAAGTTGAATGGTGCTATGACACGTTAACATTCTTATTCCTAAATTTGACTCTGGTAAAATACATGATTTTACTATTATTGGTTTTTATAACTTTTGATTCAACCCACTTGTTTTAACCTTAATATCTCTAAAATAACTTACATACCAAACCTAAGCCATAAGTACAGTAGCCGCGCATGATTCCTATTTCTAAGACAATTTATAATTTCAACACAACTAAACAACCAGTATGCATGTTCCCTCAAAACATAACAGAGACATAAAAAAGCAAGGAGATCATGGCTAACCTGAAGAGGCATGCACAACACACATCAGCGATACGTGCAATGGTTGGATTTGGAAGCAAACAGAGGAGGGTCGCACCCATATACTATCGGGGTAGTGCGCGGCTAGTATGCACGACTGGTTGCGGTGACGGAGAGGCATGGCGAGCACGTCGGCGTGGTAGTCACGCTTATGTATTTCTGACACAGTGATCTTGAGCGGTTGATGCCTAGCCGGCGCAGATCCGCGGTAATCATGATTCAGATCTCCATTCCATGTTTCAATTTCAATTAATTGTATGTTTCAATTTGTTTCTGATTGTTTGCTATGGTCGATGATGTGTTAAAGAAAAGGATGATGACATTGGTAAAAAAACATATGAAGGTGAAGATTTATGAGATGGTGTATGAATAGAGATGGAAGTTATGCCGGTTTTGATTTTCTCTATTTCATGACTGTAAATCTTGTATTGGTTTTGGTTCCCCCTTAAAATTGTCAGTTTCTGACCTTATTTATACACAGATTTTAGGTCAACAAAAATAATAAAAAAATCAGATATTAATAAGTATAATCAAAACTCTTAATCAAGATTTAATTTTGGTTTTTGATTAATTAATCAGTATATTGATTCTTTCCTAATATGACAACATATCTTAAAAACGAAAAAGTGAACAAAATCTTTCTAATTTTTTATTTAATGATTTTTGAATATTTTTTGAGTAAAAAGTGAAAAAAGTGAAAATTAATTATTTTTAAAAATGTCTATTTAATTAATACGAAAATTATTAAATAAAAATAGAAAAAAGACAATTTTTATGATTTATGTAATTTTAGTATTTTATAAAAAAAATTAAAACCCGAAAATAATAATTAAATACTTTAAAATGCAATTTTTGATTTTTTGGATTATTTCTTAGATAAAAAATGAATAAAAACTCTTTAAGAATAAAATGCATCTGATTATCTTTGTTTTATCGATGATAATAGTAATAACTAAAAACCTAATAATACTGATAATAGTAGCTTAAAAAATGAGAGAAGTAAGAAAATGACCATATTAGAAAATAAAGAAAGAAATGCACTAAAATGAGAAAAGTAGGATTTGAACCCGGGACCTTAAGCTTGTACTCCTTATACTCAATTCCTTACTAATTATGTCATTCAATTTATTCGAAATAAAGTGGCACTGGGAAATATATGAAAGGTGGGCCAAATTTAGGGTACGACAATTGCCCCTATTTAATTACCTTCATCCCGATGGTATGAGTGACGACAGTCCTCATGTAATCGTGGTAGAAGATAATTAAATATCGGAGGACCCTTAAATTTTGTCCATGTAAAGAAATACGAGAGACTTTCTGCGGATTAGTAAGGATTTATCAATCCTTGACGTTCTATTGATATCCAAACCAACTTTCGATGGAACCCTTGTGAAACCCTAAGTAGAACCCTGGTTGATTAATCTCAACCTGCCTACGATTTCCATGATCACCCGATCATGTTACCGAAATCGAGTAGGACTCTGACGATCCTCCGGTCGTTGTTTGATAAAACCCTAGTAGAACTCCTAATAAAAACTCTGGTAAAACCCTTAATGAAACCTCTGATAAAATCCTTGGTGAAACCCATGGTGAAACCCCTGTGATAAAAGTCTGATGAAAATCCCTAACGGAACCCTTGGATGAAACCTTTAAATGAAACCCTTAGATAAATCCTTTTCATCAAACCCATAGATGAAACCCTGGTGGAATCCCTTTGATAAATTGTTGGTAAAACCCCTAATAGAACCCTTGAAGAAACCCTTAGATATTTAATGAAACCTATCCCTTATGAAGGCCATGTTGCCAAGTTGGGGACGTGAGAGATGAAGAGCTACTCACAGCTGGATGATAATCATGTAAAATCCTTGATCGAAGCGATGTTTTAATGATATAGTTGGGGATTAAACCCCTAAGAGTAATTATGAACCCTATGCATGTATGCATATTTGCATGTATGTATGTGCATGTATGTATGTTTATGTATATATGTGATGCTGTGTTATATATGCATGATTAGATGCTAGAGCGTAGCGACATGATTAATGCATGACGATGATTTGAATGTTTCAGTAAATCCCCTCCGGTGAGCAATGGAATGGTTAAGACCTTAAGAGATTGCTTGTGTAACAAGGATATTAGTCCCCCCCAAAAATGGTAGTGGGTATTGAGCTAGCATGGTCTCCCGATACTCGTTTTGAACTTGATAATTGTAGATGTAGGAGAGCTTGTATGCCCCAGATTGATTGAGCTTTGGAATGATTGGCTTCACCATGCGGTTGAAGTATCCTGCCCTAGCATGGAAATTTTAAATGGTCTTCCCTTTGTCAGGGAGGTGTTGTCTGAAGAGGAAACTTGGATCCCACCATGATGTGATATTACCTTGATATGGACTACCCCGACATTTAGATCTTGAAAAATATGCCCCTGATCAGTAAGATATTCAGATGATGTGCCTTTATGATCACTAGGATTTTCCTTGGTTGGAATAATTCCTTATATGATGTGCCCCTAGGATCATAAAGATTTGCCCCATAATTAGAAGGATCCTTAGGTGGCTTGCCCCTAGTAAGGAATGTCTTAAAGTTGTGTGCCCCTGATCATAACTTTGTTGATATTTCCTTGGTGCTAAGTATTAATTTGCGAGTAAAATTATTCTCTTTGAAAAGTAATTCTAACTCAATGCTCATGCAAGTTTTGAATTTTTTTTTACGGTGTATACAGATGATATTTGTCGATGAGGTTGGCACAAATGAAGATGTGAGAATATGGTTAGCGATATTCCAACAAACATTCGGATTCTGAGTCAGTTTAACAACGATTTTGCCGAGTATGCTTTTATAGTGTCCCTAACTTCAATTAGGACTTTTACATGTTGTAACGTGGCCTGGTTCACGGTTAAAAAACAATGGATACAAGGCTCAAAATTTGAAATTTAACCCACCCCATTCTCCTTGATGTTCTCCATTCCTAAATCCAATTAACCCAACAGACGCGTTCATCCTGTAAAAGAACCTTTTTAGTCACGGTGATTAAAAGGTATACTGGTTTAAGCACTTGATGAGCTCTTTTTTGAGGTGCAGTCACACATTCCTGTTTATAAGATTGTTCCCTATTTTCCTTTTTCCTTTCTTTTAATCCCTTATTTTTGCATGGACCAATTCTTCTGAATTTAGTGGTCCATCGGGATACCCTTATTTTGCCTAAGTCAAAGTCCACTATTTTTCAGCTTTTTCCTTTTCTTCTTGACTTAGCGGGCTTTTTTTTTGGAACAATTCTTGAGTGATTTGCTTTTGACTTAGAAAGGGTGTGACTGGCATATTAGATATTATGAGCTATTATCCCTTTTGCTTCCTCAATGTTGAATGGTGTGAGGAAGAAGATGTGCTTTAAACCTTTTTCCTTGTGATTAGGTGTACTGATTCCATTGCATTAGGACGAATTATTGAGTTAATTGAAATCTACCCTGCCCTGGTTAAGATTAAGGTTTTTTGAAAATAGAAAGAACACCAACTTCTGGCTCGAGGGGGTTAACTACGGATTATCTCCTTATTTCTCCAGTGTTTGGGGAGTGAAACAATGCCTTACATCTTCAGCCATGTCATACCATTAAAGCATACATCAGCAAATTCGTTTGTTTATTTACATCCTTCTCCTCCTAAGTTTGTTAATAGGTGAGAAGTGAAAAGAAAAGGTGTGATTTATTTTATTTTGGTGGCATAAGAAAGAGTGAAACGAATAGATGAATTCCAAAAGCATGCATGCTCATCTTATTAAAATTATTTCCCAAAAAGTACATCTTTTAATTACAAACAACACTTAGCAAAAAGGAAAATACAACTGGGAATGATAAAGGCCTAGTGATCCTAGAAGTGAGCTCCCTTGTTGATCCAACCAATTTTGGGAGACTTCTTGTTGTCCCTCCACTTGTAAAAGTAAGGGGTGTCTTTTAATCCATGGAACTCCTCCTTTGAAATTCGGTTGCAGGTCTTGTGCTTTGAGCTCATAGCTTGTAGTGCTTGAATAAGGTTAAGTAACTGCAGCTTCACTAAGGCACCTCCCATTAAGTCATGAGACATTGGTGTAGGATCTTATTCTCTTCCAAACTTCCTTTGTTGAAACACATGAGGCTGCTATTGAAGTAGATACAATTGAGACTCTGTTGCAGAGGCATATATCATCCAAGGTTGTTATATTTGAGGCTCTAAGTGGGCCTCTAGTTGGCATGGTGAAGGGTTACCTTCCATCTTCAATGGTACTTTCCCCTTGTTGGGTTCCTCCAAAGCTTCTTGAGATATCTTTCATGTTCCTTTGTAAGTATCAGGAAATCTGCTAACTAGGCAGTTGGATAAAGGCGGAGGTGGAAATGATATGCAAATGTATGTGTATGTATGTAAAGTGCATGAAAATGCATGGGGTATGCAAGAACATTTTCTTTTAAAATATATTTTCATGAAAATGATGAATGAATGTTTTAATTAAGTATTTTATTGGGTTAGGTTAAGGTAATGTGCAAGCATGCCCTAGTAAGGTGGGCTCCCTAGAACAGGTTGGATCTAAGTTAAGACTACCCAATCCCCTCACATGTAGGTTATAAAAATTTAGACAGCATAACGACCCCAAAATGTTCAGACTATACCCTTGTTTTACCATGAGAAGGAGCAA
The DNA here is from genome assembly GCA_022829125.1 of Lathyrus tuberosus. NCBI lineage: Eukaryota > Viridiplantae > Streptophyta > Magnoliopsida > Fabales > Fabaceae > Lathyrus > Lathyrus tuberosus. The sequence goes on along the minus strand of JALAZF010000379.1, from coordinate 1,254,572 downwards.
GCCTTCCTACGGTAATCCTTCGGGATAAGTCTCATTTGGGGTAGGAGCCTAGTAACAGCCCTTGAGGGTTGAATACATAGGGTCTCCATAGATTGGTGTGGGGTAGGTTAAGGTTCTCAGAGTCACGGACCACATCCAAATCATTCCACTACGAGAGGGGCTAGCCCTTTCGTGAGGACGACTTTGGAAGGATCTACTCTGAGTGTGGCATCAATGCATTTTAGGGGACGTTGCGTCCCCTGCAAAAACATTTTCGTTCCACTTTAGGTTCTAGGGTTATCCTCCAAGCTTTGGGTTTTAGCTTCACTCCTTTTTTTTTTGCCCCAATCCCTTGTATAATGAAAAAGTAAAAACAAAAGGGTTAAATAAATAAATATATGAAATAAATAAAAAATAAATAACAATAAAATTAAACCAAAATAAAAACATCCAAGACAAACAAATCCCTAAATCCTAAGGCTAGGATTGACTCTCTCTAGGAAGGAATCCCCAGCAGAGTCGCCAACTGTCGCGGCTGGCAAAAATATTCGAGTCGCCATCATATTTTTTAAAGGAAAATAATGATAAACCTAATATCTTAATCCTAAGGTAGAGATTCCTACGGTTCGGGAGTCGGTTAAGTGAGGGGAAGGTGTTAGACACCCCTAACTTCCATTGTACTCAATGGGATCCTCCTTAGGTTCTAGGGTATGTTTGTTTGTCGTCTAACTTTTTATTTATTTACAAAAGAATCCTAAGTTTTTTATTATTGTACTCGCTAGGGCTTACAACCCTATGCCTACGTACCTTCAATTTTGAAGGATCAGAGTAACCGTAGTTCACCTCCCCTATTGCTACCCCCTTAATCCTATTCCTAACCCTAATCCCAAACTTAATCCACTATTTATACTCTTGGATAAAGAGTTCTATCTCCATATCTATTATTTATACTCCTAGATAAGGAGTTCTATCCCTTAAAAAATCCCTTATCCATTGTTTATACTCTCGGATGGAGAGTTCTATCCCTTAAATCCCTTATCCATTATTTTTACTCTCGGATGGAGAGTTCTATCCCTTATCCATTGTTTATACTCTAGGATGGAGAGTTCTATCCCTTATCCATTATTTATACTTTCGGATGGAGAGTTCTATCCTAAAACCCTAATCCCTTGGCCTATATTTATACTCTTGGAACCTAAGAGTTTAATCCCATTTCCTATGTATTATTCCTAAAATTTATTTCAGCTAATTATCCCTTAATTATCCCTTTATAGCCCAATATGTTATCCCTTAATTGCTAGTAAAAGTTTGGTATTTAATTTATTTAAGAATATAAATTAAATGATTAATTAACCCTTTGTCCCTTATTTTATCCCCGATTTTTATTTCAAAATTAACTCATTTTTATCCCAAAAATTAACCCATAATTTCCCAATTAAATTAATACCCCACAATTAATCCTAATTATTTAATTATATAGAATAATCCCAATTATTTAATTAAAAATTATAACATCGCAATAAATATAAAATAAGCTTAAAATGAAAACTTATGCCAATTATAAAATAAGTCTCCATGATTAAATTAAAAACTTGTTATATCCCAAAAATATAAATAATCCCAATTGTTAAAACTTTTAATATCTCAAAGATCAATGCTTCCAAAACTTTTAATATCACAAAAAAAAAAGTGAATTAAATCTTGTCCCAAAAATCGAATTAGTCCCCAAAAAATATAAATTATCCCAATTAAAAAGATAAGATAAATCCCAATTATTTAAAGATATAACATAAATCCCAACTATTTAATTCAATAGTTTAAAAAAATCAAAATATAAAATAAATTCCAATCATAAAATAAATCCCAATTACTTAATTATTACACTTTTAACATCTAATCAAATAATTTGCAACATCCCCAAATAAATCTTATAATATCCCAAAAACACATTAGTCCCAATTATTAATTATAACATGTATTAAACCCTTAATTAAATAAATAATTGTTTCCTAATTACCTAAATAATAAAAATTAAAATATTGAGATCCCTAAATATAATTATATATTTTTTTATCCCATGTTTATTGTAATTATCTAATTTTCCTTTACTCACTTATGATATTAATTAAACCCTAGTTATATATATATATATATATATATATATATATATATATATATATATATATATATTTTTTTTTTTTTTTTTTTTTTTTTTTTACTGTGTATTTATTACCATTTATTAAAAGGTTTCCTATCCTAATAAATCCAATTATCAATTTGAATTAACTCTAATTATCAATTTAGTTAATACCCCATAATTAAATACATTATTATTTTTATATTAACCTATTTTTAAGTATTAATCTCTAATCCTAATTTAAACCCCTTAAATATATTTTCCATGTTGACTATAACTATTCAAATAATTATTTAATTATTTTTTAGCAATCCCATTATTGTATTAAACTCTAAACTAATTTAATTAATTTATTATTATTATTTTATTTTGTGTCCATTATGTTTAATCATAAAATTAGTCTTAATCTCACCTCAAATCCCTAATTACATATCTTTTATCCCATATTGACTATAATTATTTGTATATTGATCCAATTACTTTTATATTAATCCCTTCATTATACTAACCTTAAATATTATAACCCTAACTATTGTAACAATATTAATTAAAACCCTAATTAGATTAATTAAACTTTGACCTCATCCCCAAAAAATTAACCTTACTACTATCCTAAGAAATTTACTTTAAAATTAACATATAATTATCCTAAGGATCAAATCATAAATAATTAAATTTTTTTCTTTTATGATATATTAAGGGGAAAATATTATTCCTTAAAACCAATTGATAATTTAATTATAAAATTAATCCTAACCCTAATCTTAATCAAGAACCCTTATTAAGTATTCAATTATCTAATATTGTGTTTGATTTCAAATTTTAATCTATTATTCTTAACCACTAAATAAAACATTTGTTATATATAGACTAAAAAAAGATGAAAAGAAGTTGAATGGTGCTATGACACGTTAACATTCTTATTCCTAAATTTGACTCTGGTAAAATACATGATTTTACTATTATTGGTTTTTATAACTTTTGATTCAACCCACTTGTTTTAACCTTAATATCTCTAAAATAACTTACATACCAAACCTAAGCCATAAGTACAGTAGCCGCGCATGATTCCTATTTCTAAGACAATTTATAATTTCAACACAACTAAACAACCAGTATGCATGTTCCCTCAAAACATAACAGAGACATAAAAAAGCAAGGAGATCATGGCTAACCTGAAGAGGCATGCACAACACACATCGGCGATACGTGCAATGGTTGGATTTGGAAGCAAACAGAGGAGGGTCGCACCCGTATACTATCGGGGTAGTGCGCGGCTAGTATGCACGACTGGTTGCGGTGACGGAGAGGCATGGCGAGCACGTCGGCGTGGTAGTCACGCTTATGTATTTCTGACACAGTGATCTTGAGCGGTTGATGCCTAGCCGGCGCAGATCCGCGGTAATCATGATTCAGATCTCCATTCCATGTTTCAATTTCAATTAATTGTATGTTTCAATTTGTTTCTGATTGTTTGCTATGGTCGATGATGTGTTAAAGAAAAGGATGATGACATTGGTAAAAAAACATATGAAGGTGAAGATTTATGAGATGGTGTATGAATAGAGATGGAAGTTATGCCGGTTTTGATTTTCTCTATTTTATGACTGTAAATCGTGTATTGGTTTTGGTTCCCCCTTAAAATTGTCAGTTTCTGACCTTATTTATACACAGATTTTAGGTCAACAAAAATAATAAAAAAATCAGATATTAATAAGTATAATCAAAACTCTTAATCAAGATTTAATTTTGGTTTTTGATTAATTAATCAGTATATTGATTCTTTCCTAATATGACAACATATCTTAAAAACGAAAAAGTGAACAAAATCTTTCTAATTTTTTATTTAATGATTTTTGAATATTTTTTGAGTAA